>CM062816.1:1024264992-1025464992 GCA_031772625.1 Pinus tabuliformis | reverse complement strand
GGAATCTCAATCACATAATAGGGATAACATTTATGTATATCTGACAAGGGGTTGGTGAGATAAGGAGTCATGGGGTGATTAAATGGTGAATCGAATGGATGACACCATGATGAAGGTGGCAAAGCTAGTTCCAGGGGTGCAAATGGTTTTGAAATTAAACACTCTAAGTTCCTAAATGGCCTTATGGAAGAGTGATTATAGGGACATATAAGTAATGGGTGGGCCCCATATGCGAACTCATTTGAACTTTATTAAGTTGTATAGTGATTGTCTATAGCCTACATAGATAAGAGTTGTCTGTGTGTGAATTTGGTGACAGTTTTCACTTGCGAGAGAGTCAAGTAAGCAATCGTAACCCCACATTGTCAATTATGTCTTTTGACTTTTATGGTAGGGATGGTATGGGGGTCATCCATCACACAAGACTTGCATTGGTGATGGCTTGAATGGTGAAACTTGCATACTAATTAGGTGGTCTTTAAAAGTGATTTTTTATGTAATGTGGTGTATCACATGAGAATCATGATTATCATAGTGTGAACATTGGAGGAAACATGACATGTCACAAGAAAATGACGTATCATAAAGGAACAAATATTTGATATGAAATCTCACAAAGAGGAAAACTTTTGGATGACATGTCATTTCATAAAGCTGAAAACTTTTGTGTGATGCAATACTTCACCTAAAAACAAAATTTGGTGCAATATTTTCCAAAGAAAGAAATGTTCAAGTGACGCGTCATCTTGTAATGATTGAAATTTTCATATGATACGATATATCACAAGTAAAATTAGATAGAGTGTGATACAAAATCTGTTGTAGGCAAATTAAAATTAAGTATGATACATATTGTGTTGCATGGAAAAATTTTAGTGTGATGTGTACTCTATTATAGAGAAGTAACTTTTGGGAAGATGCAAAAAGGAAGTCCATACAAGTCTAGAAAAAATTCAAAGTGTCAAGAATTAAGATAAGCTCAACAAGTAAAAATTTCAAATTGAAGGAAAAACAAAGTACAATGGTAATTATGAACACTAGAAATGCAAGATTAAAAATGGGCCCATGCTATTTTACCCATCAAAGTGTTGGGGTAAAAAATAATATAGATTTTTTTTGCTAGCTCAATGCATGCTTAGCTTTTTTCTTTTTGATTTCTTTCCATTTAACTAATTGAACTTTGGTTGTGGAGGCACCAATAAAAACTAATTATTTTACCTACTCCATGGTAGAGGAATTTATTATTTCTTATTTTAACTTAATGCTATTTCTTATCATAACTTGTAAATGAGGAATTTGCTCCTTGGACAAAGATGTATCCATGTTTATACTTTTTAATTTAGGGTTTAAAAATTCTATATTTTTAATTATAATCTTATTATTATTTTTTAAAATTATTTGTCATTATTTATAATAATAATTTATTTAATCAAATTAAACAAATATTTAAATTTATTTATTTAATCTCTCGATGGATAATACTTTACCTCATAGAAATGCATCCTTCGTATGCATTTTATCCTTTCTATCACTATCTCCTCGGATATACCAAATCTCAAGTCAATGCGTACACAGATACAAACGCAAATAATAGTGGTCACATGGGATAATATACGTAGGATGATTCCGTTGAATATATCACTTTCTTTTTCAAATTGTGGGTGTACTTGTCAAAAATCCTGGTAGGCCCTCGAGAACATATCTCGAACACTGAAATGGCGGGATTAAAACAATTTTTTATTTAGTAATGTGAGGGACATTAATTAGAAGTTAGTGTATTATCATGGGAAGATTGGAGGGCATTGAAGTTCTTTTCGAGGAATATGTTTTCTTTGAAAGTCAAATGCATCTCCGCTCACCTTTACAACCACTACGCTTGTTTTTTTAATCGATGTATAAACCGATACGAAAGAGAGAGAACGATTTTACACTATTTTTTGTGAGAAGCATGATTGTATTTATATAAGATATATAAAAGAGTCAAAATGTACATTCATTTGAACATAGAATATGTCTCAAAAGATCTAAATCAGCACAGAAGAAGAGTCATATTTAGAAATCGCAAGATCGGGCCTTTAAAAATCTCGGAGCTAGAGCATAAGCATCCGCACCATAATGAAACCATATCAAGAGAAGGCGATAACAAAAACAAAATCTGGACTATTAGCCCGCAGCCTGCTTTCGATGAGAAACATAGGAGACCAAGATGAGTCGTGAGATTGCGTTGAAGCCTGCGTAGCAGAAACACGAACCATAGAAACAGCATCATATATAACAAAAGTAAAACAAACTTGGAAAAATATGAAACAGAAGAGAAAACCCGAGAGAATCCAACGATCTGCAATAGAGAAACTAGAAGTCAGGAGGGAAGAATTCCTGTATGGGAAAGATTTTTCCTCCAGAGGAAACCTGTAGATGCCAAGACCCTGGAGCCGCTTGGAGACCCTTTTTAGATAAGGAGTCAGCCTTTTGATTTTGATCCCTGCTGATGTGATTGACTGTGCCACCTGTTAAAGAGTTCCAAAAAAAACTGATCCTATCTAGCCACCCCACTAGATGAGGCCTGGAGATGGAATTTTTCCCAGAGACATAATCCACCAAAACTTTTGAGTCTCCAAAGATTGAAACATCCTGAAGATTTAAAAAAAGACAGAAACTCAAAAGACCTGCGAGAGCCATCGCCTCAGCCAGCATATTTGTGCCCCTCCCCCCATTCCAATGTATGGAAAAAAGGTTGTCTTCATTTGCTAAAATATGAAAACCACAGCCACATAAACCATTCTGCTCAGCTCCATCGAAATACGCCCTAGGCAGAGAAGAAGATTCCTGTGAGAGATCTTTACTAACCTGCTCCTTTTGCTTGGGCGAGTATTGCGGGATTGCATCATAGTGAGCAATAATATTGAAGTAGATTTCCATAAAAGGGGCCCTTTTGTCATTGAAAATATAGTTGTTTCGCCACTTCCAAATGCACCAGAAAGTAATGATAAAAATTGATCTCCATGAATCTTTTTGTTTACTGCACCATAGAAATGCTTCATTTATTGAAGCATGAGACATATGCTGGATTCCAAAACATTTCTCCAAGAGCAGCCATAATTGATGAGATCCCTTGCAATTTAGAAATAAGTGAAAGTTATCTTCCTCTGCTGATCTGCAAATGGGGCAAATACCCAGACCCTGCCATCCACGCTTTTTTAAATTCTCCCACGATAGATTCTTATTGTGGAAGGACAACCATGAAAAGAAGACCATTTTGGATGGACACCCAGATTTCCAGTAAATACACGGGAAAGAGATAATGCATGAGGACTGATTACGATTAATCAAACTCTGGTAAATGTCTTTTACCCGAATGGAACCCATCCCATTTGAGTTTCTCCATATAAGACAGTCATGCTCTGACGAGCGGAATATGCCACAGTTCCTGAGACGTGTCCTGATATGGTCCCATTTCAGAGCGATATCAGCCGGCATTTGTAAACTTTCGGCATCACACCAGATAGGGATTGGACCCTGCCATCTTGTGATCAATCCGTCCCAAAAGAAAATGCCTTTCCTGTGAAGAAAAGTCAGCAAGGATTCAGGAACACTGATCTCCTCTGTGCCACTCAGAAAAATATCTTTCCCTATAAGAATCTTTTTTCCAGATTGAAAACGCCATATTAAATTCTTCAAGAACAAACTTTCGATTTTGCGGAGGCTTAACCAAATTGATGATCCATAAGAGGATCCTATCCTTCCTTTCCTGAACCAAAAAGATATGTTCTTTCTGCCCAGATACTTTTCCTGAACTGTGTTGCTCCAAAGCCCTTCCTCATAAATCCCCCTCCACATAGTCTTGCACAAAAGGGCCTTTCCGAAAGTCCTCAAATCTAATAGACCCCATCCACCCATGCTTTTTGGCAAAGAAATATAGGATAGTTTCGAGAGGTGATATTTCCTTTTTTCCAGATGAAATTTGCAGTAAGCTTGTTCATTGATTGAATTATGCTCGTGGGGAGGAAAAATAAATGAGCCCAGTAAACTGCCAACTGATTTAAAACAGATTGCGCCAAAATAACTCTCCCTGCCAAAGAAAGGCATCTATACTCCCAAACAGATATCTTCTTGTAGTATCTCTCAGGGATCCATTGCCAATCCATCTTTGAGTATCCATTTGCTTTTAACATAAAACCCAGGTACTTAATTCCATTACTGATGGATTGCGTCTCAATACCGAAAAGATCAGATAACCAGTCCACCTCTTCCTGGTTTATATCACTGTGATAAATAATTGACTTCGAGCTATTTATCTGCAAACCAGATGCCTTTTGGAAATTTTGAAGAATTTCATAGTAGCACAGCCATGTGAATCTGCACAAAATTCCGAACATTATAACATCATCGACGAAAAGATTGTGAGAGATTGATATGTTCCTGCAAATTTTCATCGGGAGACACCTATTTTCTTTTACAGCCTTGTTGATATGGAGGCTGAGCGAATTCATGGCCAAAATGAATAAAAGCGGGGACAGGGGACAGGGTTGGCGGAGGCCTCTTGACGCTAGGAAAAAAGCGGATGGGATCCCATTAACAATGATTGCATAATTCACCTTTTCTACACATGCCATGACCCAGTTTATCATGTTGGCTCTTAATCCAACCTTTGCTAGCAAACATTTGATGAATGCCCAATCCATGCAGTCATACGCTTTGCTGAGGTCGATTTTTAGAATGACTGCATCACTTTTTTTAGCATGGATGGCAAAGAGACCTTCTTGAGTTGTTGCAACCGCATCTAGAATGTTCCTCCCCTGTAAAAAGGCATGCTGATCCTTTGTTAAGAAAGTTGACAAAGTTCCTTTGATTCTTTCAGCGATAATTTTTGATATGATTTTGTAAGAAATATTACACAGAGAGATCGGACGGAAATCCGTGAATGACATTGCATTTCCTTTTTTTGGAATGAGTGCTATATTAGTGGAGGATGTTTTCTGGTTGATGCTGCCTGACATCCTGGACCCTTCCACCATTTTTAGCAGGTCATTTTTGATGATATCAAAAAAGTGACAAAAAAACTCTATTGTCCACCCGTCCGGGCCAGGGCATTTGTCCCTTTTAAAAGCTTTTATAGTTCTCAGCAATTCCTCCTCGGAAACTGGTTGGAATATTTGATTATTTATATCCTCATCGAACATCTGAGGAAACACTTCAATGCCCCACAGAATATCCTGTATCGACCTGTTCTCCGATCTCTTGTACTGCCTTTCAAAGAATCTCATTGCCTCTTTTGAGATTTCCTGTTGGGAGTATAAAAAGCCCCCTCTTCCATCACTTATTTTCCAGATAGAGTTCTTTTCCCTCCTTGCGCTTGCGAATTTATGGAAGAACTTTGTGTTCTTGTCCCCTTCTTTTAGCCATAACGCCCTACTCTTCAGCCTCCAGAATAATTCCTCCTGTTCTAAAATTTTTGTTTTCTTCTTTTGTAACTCCTTAATGTGGCATCTCATTTGAAAAGACATGCGATGAGAAGCCGTAGCTTCCGATGCATTATCTAATTCCTTTTGAATTTTTCTAAGGTCAGTTCTGTTGGATTGCCTTTTCTTAAATTGCCACTCTTTTACCACCTTTCGTAAATAATCCATTTTATCTCTGAATGTCATAAAGATCGAGCAGGGATTAGAAGGCAACATCTCGCTCCAGACTTTTTTAATGAGTTCATTAAAAGCTGGGTCTTCCAGGTATGTCCTATTGAATTTGAAGGAGTATCCCTTCTTGTAACCTTTTTCCTTCCACCCTAGCAGAATCGGTCTATGATATGAAATAAAAACCTTTTCAATCGATGAGAATGGCATGCCCATCTTGTCAATTAAGCTAGCATGAAGAATAAATCTATCAAGCCTCTTAGCGATATATGCTTTTTCAGTTCTTCCATTTTCCCACGTCGGATGCATCTGAGCAGGGAGGATGTCCACAAAATTCCTTCTCAACAACTCATTTTTTAATTCTTTCGTACAAAAAAATTTAGTTTACGGATGGTCGCCGCTCGTAGGGATGGAATTTGATGGGTAATTTGATCACTATAGGGTGATTTGCTCGTCAAATACAACTAATTTTTTTTCATAACCGTTAACATTTTTTGTTAAAATGACTAAAACGGTTGTTAGAATTTCTTAAACCGTCAAATTTAATGAGTGATCCGATTTCAAATTCTTACCTTGGCCGCCATCACCAAGGTTCCAAAGGCCGAGGTGGGACATCAGCTTGTCAGCGTGCCTGCTTGTCGGTGTTAGTCTCGAACAAAACTTATACGGTAAACTAACACCATTAAAGGTGGATGGCACCTTGAAGATGTTGTATTTTATTAACTGACGAGGGATTTTTCCGCCAGGCAATTTGTTACCATCTCGTAAAAACCCATCGTATGTGGATCCACAGTAATTTGTGTGTTTTTAACTCGCCTTTGAACCCATGGGGTAAATCTATGGAGGTTTGTCTACTGCGCATCTTCGTTGTGGTCATTTATCCACTTCAAACCCACCCTTCCATGCTTCTACTGCAAGCGAGGGTTTGACACACCCGCCCACGGATCGATTCTTCCCTGACATTTGTTTTATTATGTTTCTTGAAAATTCATAGTTTCGAGTCCTGTGGAGGGCAACAACAACTGGTTTGAAAGCAATTGTAGTTGTTTTGGAAGCAAAATGATGTGTGGAGTTCCATTATCATGGATTTCATTCTCGCCAATTGATCTCGAGATGTAACTGCTAGGGGCTATGACCGGATTTTGACACGTTTGTTGAACTCATCAATGGTGGAGCCATACTAGAACCCTTTAATAAACCTTGTAGGTTGGACGAGGGATGCAAGAAGAAGAGTAAACCCAACAAGGGTTTTTTCAAGGCCACGCAGGAGTTTTCTTTCGGTAAGACCTGAGTGTTATCGATTCCTTCTCATTCCAGAAATCATTGTTTTCGTGAAGTTGACTTTGTTGTTCTTTTCATGTTGGTTAGGGTTTGAAGGTGAGAGAAGTGAGGCGATTCCTCCTTTGAAATACGTGGAAGGGTCAACACCCAAGATTGCAAGGAGGAAGAGAAATGATTTTGTACAGGGTATCTCTCTCCATTGCTTGTGTCGCAATCCATTTTCGCTTTGGCACTTCGAACACTCTTGAAATGTTTGACTCAAAAATCTCATTTTGCAATATTGAACTCTCTCCAAGTGAATTTGCCAATACATTGTGCTCTAAAAAGGCTTCACGATACCTTGTATCATAATTTGGCTAGTACCTATATGAATGCAAAAACCCCTGAACTTTCATGCAAAATATTAACGAATTATTCAGAGCACTAATCCCTCTACCTTGAGCGAATCCTATTTCTCAATTTGTCCCCTCTTCATGTGTTCTTGGAGACTATTGACGGTGTTGGACCCGTCAACATGTCAGGGGATCTCTCCGGTAAGAAGTCCCAACTAGACCTCAGACCGTTTGGGGTAGGAGTTCCAGCAGTGGGTAGTAAAGCAATGACTTGACTGCAGTAGTGCGTAGAGGTAAGTGTGATATCTTTGTCGAAAGCAAATGTGTGACCTTGCAGTGCATCAAGTGAGATGCATGGGGGTTCTAACACACAGAAGGGAAAAAGAAAGTTTCCCTTAGAAGCCTGTAATAGTATGGAACCTGAAAGGAACACAAGAGCTTAATGACATCACAAGTTGGAAAGCAAAATAGTCCAAAATCCAAAGTGACGGGTTAAACCAACAACACGATTACAACAAGGTTCATACAATTGCATACAAAATAGTTCATACACAAATGCATAAGTTCTTCCTCATGGCATGGGTGAGGGTTCCGATGGAAGGGATCTTGTGCATTCACACTGACATCCATACTTCTGAAAAATCGTGCATAGGAAGCTTCAATGCTAGTGATGAGCAGAGGGAGCTACTCATAGTTCCGGGTCAAAATCTGAATCTGTGCTTTGTTTAGCTCAGCCTCTTGCTTCATCCTCTTATGCAAGTAAAGCGAGGCTCCGTTGTATCTCATTGTCCATTCTTTCATGTGTTCAGTAACAGTGTGAATGTCTTTGAGAGTTTGGGCTGTCTGTGTGCACTACTGCTAAAAACCGTTTAGATGGACAACTGCTTTGTGCACAGTGACAAATCTTCTATACATTGTCCGCATGGTGGCCTCCAAAGTTGATATCTCCGCCACTATTGCTTTCTTTATCTCTATCATGGCTAATCCCGCAGACTACTTTATTCTCTACCCTGCCTCTTGCAAGTCCTTCGCCATTCGATCATTCTTTGCTATTAAGAACTTGACCATTGAACTCGTGGATTTTGCATAAGCCTTAGAAGCCTCATCCTTCTAACATATGGTACAATCACCCTTTCTTCTTTGTGTGCATGTGATGTATGATCATCTGAGGGCTACATTCTTCGTGCCTGTAAAATCCTTTGTCGTGTCTTGTCAAATGCCAGATTGCACACATCCATCTCTGGATCATCATCAAAGAGAACAACTTTTCCTTGCTCGCTCAGGACTGGTTGTGGTTATGGAGGTGGCAAAGATTGTGGTAAAACCTCGGATTCCCTTGGCATGAGATTGATGTCTTGATCCTCTAGCTCTTGTTTCAGCTCCATGTCTATTAGCTCAACCAACTGCTCAACCTTTTGAGCAAGTTCCCGAACCTGCACCTGCTCAACCTCTTCTTCATAAGTTGGCTTCTCTATTGTCTTAACCTGTATCTACTCATTTGGCTCTATCCATCCACCTTGTCCTTCTTCTTGTTCCTGTTTTTGCCTTTCTTCCCTTTCTCTCCTCTCGAGATCCTCTTCTGCTTTCAGCATCTTCTCTGTCTCCTGCAACTTCCTCTCTACTTCCAGTCTTTTCTTCTCCCTCTTTCTCTGTGCTACACTCATTTCGCATTGTCACCTCTTTGCATCTATCTCCAAAGCTACTCATTCAACAAGTGGATCTTCTTTGAACTTGTAGCTTTTCTCAACCTTTGCGCTCTCGACAATCTTCCATTTGCCTTTGTCTTGTGCCAGTTTGCTGCTCATTGTGGTTGTTGTTGTTGCTTCTTCTGGTGTTGCTCCCTGCAATGTCGTTTTCCATTCTACAACCATGCTGACCAGTTTATTGAGCCTAGAGGAGTTATAATAATACCTCCAAGGATCTTCCTCTAGCCAATGACCCCTTGGACCCATGGGAAGTACACTTTAACACAGTGGTTCTTGCATATACAGTAAGGATCATACAGTTTGAAACTCTTGGTGCCAAACCCAAACTTCTTCAAGTCGTCGATCTCGACATCTGCATCTTTCAAGGTACAAATCTCGTACAACCCAATCCACAAAGGAAGAATGGGCCATGGTGCCTTATTCCTCCTGTGTAGTCCTACTTATAACCCTATGGAGATGTGGTATGAAACCACCTGCATGACTAGCTTGTCCATGGCAAACCTCGGAGCTCATGCAAAGGTTTCTCCATGCCAAACATCATGATGAAGGTGCCACGGGGTGAGGCATACCAATCTGCAATATTAAGAAATTCCTGCATCGCTTCCTGAGACATGCAAGGTGGATCTTATTCAAATATCATCCTGTACAAAGGAGCAATGAAGTGGTCAGACAACCTCGCCATGACTCCTTAGTAGCTGCACTTAGAGAGAAACTTGTGATAAATATTCACAACTTCCTCTGATGGTGTCCATTTCCAACCCATGCCAGGGAACTGTTATTTGGTAAAGATTGCATCAAGCAAGTACGTGGACATATAGAATCTTGCTTGTCCATCCTTAGGTGGATTCTGGGCATTTGACACATGCACTTTTAGCTGAAGAGGCAACATGTCCGACTAGTTCAAAGGCCTTCCTTCATTTTCCAATTGATCTAAGATAACCACTCAACTCTGTGGGAAGGTCTTTGTACTCTCTTGGCCATACAAGCAACATGCAAAGATGACCAGGAGTTGGTAAGCCTTCATGAGTGACTTCGTCTTGTAGACCTAGTTGATTGTCGTCCTAAACTTCGATGGATCTTTTACCCAATGCTTCATGATTTCTCTAGAGTTTACGTTGTTGTGGGAGTGAAGAACAGTGCATCCATGTAGTTCACCGGATGCGACAAATGATACATCTGATGATAGTTTTCCATCCTGAAGATGGAAACTTGTGTCACATTGGTGCTGCTCATTGTCATCGTCTCAGGATTGGTATATGAGACAACCCAGTGAATGATATCTGTGCATGGGAAGGAGGGGTACCTACATGCAACCCTGTACAAGCCTGACTTGTGAATGTTGACATAGACTTGTCGATCTTCCAAATATTCCTTGAAAGTGCCTGCAAATATGTCCTTTATTTCTTTGCATGTGACCTTCATTTCCTTCTCTACGAACAACTGTGTGTTTGCATAGATGGGAAAGTTCATTGGCACATATTCAACCACATCTCCAGTGCTGCTCTCTACAGTGTCCTTTGATCTAGCTCTCTTGGAAACCATGATGCCTGTACTACTAAGATATTTCTCAACAACTGATGTACCTGGAGACAGAGCAGACACTCACGACAAGAAAATGTCAGTTTAAAAACACAATGCACTTCAAGGATCGATCATGCAACAAGTTGGGTGACTGTTGGGAAAGATTGCATAGTAGTGACTCTCAATACTTGGAGACTGTCAGCTGGAACTGTGCATTGCACAGTCTCAGCTGCCAATGAGACCTACTGCTAACTAGAACTGTAGAGAGTGAATCCCATCTAGGTTGATTGTGGATTGGAACTACACAATGCGCAATTCAGTCTGACTTGACTGCTAGCTGGGATTGCGCATTGCGCAATCCCAATGGGCACGACTAGGCACTGTCTCCTAGAATTGCACAAAGCACAGCCGAATGCCAGTGACATGAGGCCTCTGTGCAATTCCTAGAGCCAAGGCAACGCCTCAAGTTCAGGAATGCGCAAAGCATGCCGGGGAAGCAAGATCTGAGCTAAGGCAACCCAGATCTGCCCAAGGGAAACTTTAAAATGAGTAGATATGAATGCATGAGCGAAGGTTGGTGTAGACATAAGTGAATGATCATGCATGCAAATCAAAACCAATGCAGGAATCTGTCAAATGGATGAACAACGAAGCTGGTGGAGAGGGTCACTGCAACAACGAATGTTAGTGCAAAAACAATGTTATGCATGCAACGCTTAAGAAAGAAAATGCAAAACTGGAAACAACACTTCTACAAGTTAAAACAAATTAAAATGCTATTGGTCATTAAATAACGCATGAAAAACAACACTCACACAAGCCAAGGAAATAAAAGCGACAGAAAAAGCAGCAAAAGACTTGAAAATCAAAACTTACTCAAAAAAGTTGTGTCGACTATGCTGAAGGTTCCTAGATGCCTTGGGAATGCCAGAGCTCCGAGATTGAATGTGTAGAATGATCTTTGGGGAGTCCATTAAATAGATTTGGGATATTTAGGGTTTATGATGTGCATGCCATAAATCTAGGAAAAAGCGACACTTAGCAGGAAGTTTCTAAAATCAACTTGCATGTAACTCTCAGTGCTAAAAATATATCCTTATTTTTTAGGGATGTTTTTTGATTTTTGTTTTTTTCTTTTTTCAGGAAAGGTTGTCATGCATGCATATGAAGATTGCATAGTTCTGGAGGGAACTGGGCAACTTGTCAGCACATGCATCTGAAAAGAGTTGATGGAATGCTTTTGTGCAATTCATGGCCTGAGTGACTCTGGGTGCATCTCATGCTCTGCACAATTTCCCATCTGAAGACAAGCTTCCAGCTAGTTCTGCACAATTCCTAAGCCAAAGCCCAGTGTATAGATGTTCTGTGCAATTTATCTTAGCAAGGTTGTCTGTCAGACTACTCTGCACATTTTTGGAGAGTGAGGAAGACTGCAATGCTTCTCTATGCAATCCCTGAGAGCAAGGTTGGTTTCCCTATAGGATTGCATAGTTTGCCAAGACAACACAAGAACCAGACGTGAACCAAGTCACGGGGTCAGCGTATGGTAGATCAACAGAACAAGTAAGAGAACACAAGTTGCAAAGAGAAAGATAACTTTGAATGAAAACACAAGTACCTGAGTAGTGCAGGACAAGATGATAAGATTTTGAGGAGGGAGGCTCCAAAAAAAAGCGAAGAAAAATTTTTGGACGGTGGTTGTAGCCACTACAACATTGGCGACACACTTGTAGAACTCTGGTTCTCTACACAGACCTTGTTTTGTGTAAAGTGAGTCTAACTTCTTCAGAAGTATTGTTCAATTCTTTAATCATCATAACTTCTACACTAGCTTTTGTTAAAGATATAGTCCCTACCAATCTCTTGATCGATCAGCACACATACCAAGCCAAGTCAACTAAGTTGTTCCGATTGGGGAAGAGGGGTATATTGATGCACAAGTAATATGACTGTCAGAGTTTTAGTTTCATCTCTGGTGTTGCTCCGTTGCCAGCAGGCTTGGATAGTACCCTAATGGAGTCACACAGGAACACAAGCATTGCTTCGCTGCAAGTGAGTATGGTCAATACCCCGGCTAAGTTACTTGCATCACCTCTCTACGTAGGAAGCCTTTCTCTTCTTTCACCTTTATTTTATTATTATTATTTTCAAAGAACTATGCATAGGCACTTATTTATTTCATGAGGTGGAAGAGGGATCTTGACTTATTGAGAGAAGAAGAGGTTGTCCATTCAGAGAAGTATGTTATATATACCTCTGACATACTTGTTAAGGTTTTTGCCCTCACCTTACTCTACTTGACTAGGTTGACAAGGGTTAACTGAATATAGAAAAAACAATTAGAGTAGGCAGTACTAGTTAATGTGAAAGTATTGTGATTTCACCAAGACTCACTTCGAACAGAACATATTTTCGATCAGGGTATCATTGATTGAAGATAATGGCTCCTCATAAAGTGAGAGGACAACAGATAACCAATTGTTGATATTCATACAAGTCCTCTTGTACTCCACCTTGCTTGTCTCAAGAGCCAAACACGGTTCCATGTGAAGCTAAACCTACGAGTGCATAATAAGAAAACAAACAAACAAGCAAAGGAAAGAAGTAAACGAAGAAAAAACATGAAAGCAAAGAAAACAAGAAAGCAAACACTACTCCTACTCCTACGCTAATAGTGTATGGGCCTACTCACGTGAAGTGATATTTCTAGTGCAACCATTAGCGTATTGGTTGGCTTGTGTTAGTGAAGGCATAGTCGACCAGAAAGATATTCAAGTAAAATAACACACAAGAAAGATAAGACAGTAAAGACCAACATGCTCGAAGTTTGAATGTGTCCACATCAAAGAAAAGAGTAAAAGCGCAAGACAAACATTTTGTGGACATACCATGGTGTTGAAACACACTATGTGCAGACAATGAGCATGCACACTCTTTTGACTATGACAAACGAGCAAACATGGAAAAGGAAGAAAATTTTTTCTTAGCAAGAGTGCTCGTTGTGTAGGATTCCTTCAATGCATGAGTGATGGGATCATGTGATTCGAGTGGAGGATGTGAAATTTGTGGATGAGATTGATCTTCAATGCAAACAAGAGAGTGATGAGGAGCTTGGGGTGTTTCAACAAATTTATGATCTTAAGCAGAACTAGCCTCAAGACAATGAGGACCTGATATAACCATCAACTCGGGTTGAAGTGCCTCAACAGCTTGAGGGATTTCCACTTCATTAGCGGGTAGCTCATCAAAGACCGATGGCTTAAAAAGATCAACAACAAATGAATCAACATCGTGATCGAATGAAGGAGTGAAGATATCACGACAACCACAATCAGAAAATTCGAGATGTTCATTGACATCCTCATGATCTGACGAATCATACACAAGGGTTGATGAGAAACAAAAATGTTCACCCTCTGAGTTTTTAGAAAGCAGGATTTGGAAAGAAAGACATGTCCTCTCCACAATCAAATGAAAAACTGACTCCAGTGTGTTCTGTGAATGATCGAAAGTCGAAACATTTGAGAATAAATTTTCACAAGAAAAATAAAAAATGGAAGAATGACAAAAGATATCAGGAAATAGTGGATGAGGTTCAAATGGAAGGAGATCATCCTTCACCGCATGCTCTTCTTCATATTCCCACACATACTCATCATAAATTCCAGCATAGGTTGGTTGCTCAACACCAACTCCGTCGACAACTTAATCCTCGTGAACAACGAATGTAGAATTCAGAATGGGAGAACACAACACAGTACAATCCAAAGGATCAATAGAACGAGAGGACGAAGGTTGAGAGAACAAGTTCATGTGAAAACCAATGGGCTTTCAGTCCAAATCTACGGAGATATCTAGAGCAGGTGGGCTGGGAGGATGTGACATTTCAATAGATGGGTTTGCAACTTCTCCCACCTCGCATTGTGGAGCTAGATCTGTTTGATGAGAAGTAGAAGGAGGGTCACTTATGACAGCAACCTTGTCCATCTTGGATTTGGCTACTCTAATACCGAGGTATGTTGGGAGGGGTTCAAATGATTCTAACACATGAGGATTTTCAAATATGTGAAGAAGATACTAAAAATTTTCATTGAGAGATTCCCAATCAATTTCATTTTCTGGGATTTGAAAAGCAAGATTTTGGAAGCGTTTCCAAAATTGCAAAAGGGATTCATCAAGTGCTTTCTGTAATTCCATAATTTTTTTATTGACTTCTTTACGATCATAATGATAGAAAGCATGGGCTAACTCTCCGATCATATGATCATAAGAGTGGATTGAGGCTGTGAGCACTGTAACACACTATTACAGTGCGTGTTGTCGGAACGTGAATGTGAACAACGAGTAGGCAATGTGATCCTCATGGATTTCATTCCTTTCATAGAAGCCCATGAAGGCAACTCCGTGACTAAGAAAAGTTGCACCGCTTTCACCATCATATGTGTTACATGAAAATTCATTAAGGAGATCCTTCGACACTTCAAAATCACATCTATGAGATAGACATGTTGGAGGATTAACTATAATGTAAATATGAAGAATGTACATAGATTCAAAACAAACTTTGAGGACTCAGCTTGTCATCTAACCCTCCTTCTAGTGCTAGAAATGTTGATGGTGCTGGACCCGCGAACATGTCCCCAGTAAGAAGTCCCAACTAGACCTCATACCGTTTGGAGTAGGAGCCCCAACAGTGGGTAGTAAAGTAATGCCTTAACTGCGGTAGCGCGCAGAGGTAAGTGTGATATATTTGTTGACAACAAGTGTGTGAACTTGCAGCGAGTCAAGTGAGATGCATGGGGGTTCTAACACACTGAAGGGAAAAAGAAGAGTGTTCCTTAGAAGCCTGTAGTAGTATGCAGCCCGAAAGGAACACACGAGATGAATGACATCAAAAGTTGGAAAGAAGAATAGTCCACAATCCAAAGTGATGAGTTAAACCAACAACACGGTTACAACAATATTTATACAATTGCATGCAAAATAGTTCATACACGAATGTGTAAGTTAAATAACATACATTGCTAAAGCAACTAGAATAGTCCAACTACAATAACAACATATGCATGAAAATGTGATGGCTATGTTATATATATATAAAGTGAAAGTTCCATCCATACATACACCATTGACATCCACTAGCCGCAATAGTTGAACATTACAACCAACACGGCCTGCTCCTCCAAAGAGATGTACTCGCTCTATATTGTGGAGAACCCAAGGCTCGTCACAATACTCTCCAAGCCTTCTCTAAGAAATGCCTAGCCAAAATCTTTGGTCCCAAAAGCCTATACCCTCATGAGTCTTCACATTACAATAGTGACTGTTCACATTCCACTAATGACACTTGGAATTTCACTTACAACATGTTTACAAAAATACAATTTTCACATATATGCATGTGGGACAAAAATAGGCTTGCGTCAGTTTGACAAGAAAAACAACATCACTCGGGGTCTTGGGGAAATACCAACTCGGTAATCTCCTCGCGGTGATCTTTGCTGGCAAACTGATACTAAGATTGGTACTTCGTTATTGTGTCCTTGTACTGTTTCATGACATCTTTGTCAACGCAGACTCTTGCCTCCGTGGATTTTGGGTATATGTTTCTGAAACCTCTATCCATATCATCCTGAAGCATGCCCAATATCATCTTGAGTGTGGTTGGACCACTGATGTACCTTTGCACGTTCATTGCACTAAGTTGCAAGTCATCGTTTGTGGCTACGTACATCAACTTCTCTGTGTAATTTTCGACATCCAACATGACTTGGTTCTTCCACAAGGCCTAGGTGAGGGTTCCGACGGAAGGGATCTTGTGCGTTCGCACTATGACACCTAGACTCCTAAACAACCATGCATAGGAAGCCTCAATGCTAGTGATGAACAAAGGGAGCTTCTCATAGTTCCAGATCAACATCTAAATCTGTGCTTTGTCTAGATCAACTTTTGGCTTCATCCTCTTGTGTAAGTAAAGCGAGGCTCCCTTGTATATCATTGTCCATTCTTGCATGTGCGCAATAGCAGTGTGAATGTCTTTGAGAGTTTGGGTTGTTTGCGCACACTGTTGCTGAAAACTATATAGATGGATAACCGCTTTGTGCACGGTGACAAATATTCTATACATTGTCCACATGGTAGCCTCCAAAGTTGATATCTCTGCCACTATTGCTTTCTTCATCTTTGTCATGGCGGATCTCGCAGACTGCTATGTTCTCTGCCTTGCCTCTTGCAAGTACTTCGCCATTTGATCATTATCTGCTATTAAGAACTTGACCTTTGAACTCGTGGCTTATACATCAGCCTTAGAAGCCTCGACCATGGCAACTAGATGTCTTCTAACATCTGGTATAATCACCCTTTCTTCTATGTGCGCAAGTGATGTGTGATCATCTGGGAGTTGATTTCTTCGTGCCAGTATAATCCTTTGTTGTGTCTCATCAAATGCCAGATTGTACACATTTGTCTCCAAATCATCATTAAGGAGAACAACATTTCCTTGCTTGATCGAGACTGGTTGTGGTTCTGGAGGTGGCAGAGATTGTGGTACGACCTCAGATGCCATTGGCATGAGATCGATGTCTTAATCCTCTAGCTCCTATTCCATCTCCATGTCTGTTTCCTCAACCAACTACTCAACCTACTAAGCAAGTTCCCGAACTTGCACCTTCTCACCCTCTTCTTCAGCTGTTGGCTTCTTTGTTGTCTCAACCTGTATTTTTTCATTTAGCTCTATCAATGCGCCTTGTCCTTCTTCATGTTCATGTTTCTGCCTTTCTTCCCTTTCTCTCCTCCCGAGCTCCTATTCTGTTTTCAACTTCTTCTCCATCTCATGTAACTTCCTTTCTGCTTCTTCCAATATTTGCTTCTCTCTCTTTCTCTACGCTACTTTCCTTTCACGTTGTCACCTCTTTGCATCTATCTCCAAAGCTACTATCTCAACAAGTGGATCTTCTTTGAACTTGTAGCTTTTCTCATCCTCTGCACTCTCAAAAATCTTCCTTTCTCCTTTGTCTTGTGTCAGTTTGCTTCTCACTGTTGTTGTTGTTTTTTCTTCCTGTGGTGTTGTTGCTTGCAATGCCACTTTCCATTCTATAGCCATGCTAATCGTTCATTGAGCCTAGATGAGTTATAGAAATACCTCCAAGGATCTTCCTCTGGCCAATGACATGCCCCGTGGAACCATGGGAAGTACAAATTCACATAGTGGTTCTTGCATATGTAGTGGGGATCATACGGATTGAAACTCTTGGTGCTGAACCCAAACTTCTTCAAGTCCTCGGTCTCGACATCTGCATCTTTCATGGTACAGATCTCGTACAACCCAATTTGAAAAGGAAGAGTGGGCCATGGTGCCTTCTTCCTTCTATGCAGTCCTGCTGATAACCCT
The DNA here is from genome assembly GCA_031772625.1 of Pinus tabuliformis. NCBI lineage: Eukaryota > Viridiplantae > Streptophyta > Pinopsida > Pinales > Pinaceae > Pinus > Pinus tabuliformis. Next base: position 1,025,447,135 of record CM062816.1, on the reverse strand, counting down.
ATGGAGATGTGGTTTGAAGCCTCTTGCATGACCAGCTTGTCCATGGAAAACCTCGGTGGCTCATGCAGAGGATTCTCCACACCAAACATTCTGATGAAGGTGCTAGCGGGTGAGGCATACCAATCTGCAATATTAAGCAATGTATGCATCACTTATGGGGACATGCGAAGTGGATCCTATTCAAATATCATCCTATAAAACGGGGAAATGAAGTGGTCAGAGAACCTTGCCATGACTCCTCGGTAGGCTCACTCGAAGAGCAAATTGCAATAAACATTCACATCTTCCTTTGATGGTGTCCATGTCCAATCAATGTCAGGGAACTGCTGTTGGGCACAAATTTCATCAAGCAGGTATGTGGACATATAGAATATTTCTTGTCCATCCTTAGGTGGATTCTGGGAATTTGACACATGCACTTTTAACTGAAGAGCCAACATGTTCGACCAGTTGAAAGGCCTTCCTTCATTTTCCAACTGATCTAACATAACCACCCAACTTTGCGGGAAGGTCTCCGTGCTCTCTTGGCCATACAAGCGACATGCAAAGATGACCAGGAGTTCGTAAACCTTCCTGAGTGAATTCGTCTTGTAGACCTAGTTGGGTTTCATCCTAAACTTCGATGGATCTTTTACCTAACGCTTCAAGATTTCTCTAGAGTTTACATTGTTGTTGGGAGTGAAGAACAATGCATCCATGTAGTTCACCGGCTGTGGAAAATGATACATTTGATGATATTTTTCCGTCTTGAAGGTGACAAGATGTGTCTCACTAGTGTTGTTCAATGTCATCGTCTCAGGATTAGTCTGTGAGACAACCCAATGAATGATATTCGCGCATGGGAAGGCGGGGTTCCTGCATTCAAACCTATACAAGCCTCACTTGTGAATTTTTACATAGACTTGTTGATCTTCCAGATCTTCCTTGAAAGTGCCCGCAAGTATGTCCTTTATTTCTTTCCAAGTGATCTTCATGTCCTTCTCGACGAACAACTGTGTGTCTCCATAGATGGGAAAGTTCATTGGCACCTGTCCAACCACGTCTTCGGTGTTGCTCTCTATATTGTCATTTGATCCAGCTCTCTTTGAAACCACGATGTTTGTACTACTGAGAGGCTTCTCAACAACTGATGTACCTGGAGACAGAGCGAACACTCACGACAAGCAAATGTCAGTTTAAAAACACAATGCACTTCAAGGATCAATCATGCAACAAGATGGGTGACTGCTAGGTAGGATTGCATAGTAGTGACTCTCAAGGCTGGGAGACTATCAGCTGGAATTGTGCATTTCACAGTCTCAGCTTCTAGTGAGACCTTTTACTGACTGGAACTACGAAGAGCACAATCCAACTGAGTTGACTGTGGATTGTAATTGCGTAATGTGCAGTTCATTTCGGCTTGACAGGTGGTTGGGACTGCACATTCCACAATCCTAGTGGGCAAGATTGGGCATTGTCTCCCAGAACTCCGCAGAGCATAGCCGAATTCTAGTGACATGCAACCTCTGCGCAATTCCTGGAGTCAAAGCAGAGCCTCGAGTTTAGGAATGCGCAGAGCATGCCGGGGAAAGCAAGATCTAAGATAAGGCAACCGATATATGCCCAATGGAAACTTGAAAATGAGTATATCTGAATTCATGAGCAAAGGATGGTGTAGAAAGGAGTGAATGATCATGCATGCAATCAAAACCAATGCAAGAATTCATCAAACAGACAAACAACGAAGCTGGTGGAGAGGGTCTGCACAACAACGACTGTCATTGCAAAAACAATGTTATGCATGCGACACTTAAGAAATACAATGAAAAACCTGAAACAACAATTCTACAAGTTAAAACAAACTAAAACGCCAGTGGTCGTTCAATAAAACATGCAAAACAACACTCACACAAGCCAAGGAAATAAAAGCGGCAGAAAAAGCAGCAAAATACTTGAAACACAAAACTTACCCGGAAAAGTTGTGTCAACTATGCCGAAGGTTCCTAGATTCCTTGGGAATGCCATAGCTCCAAGATCGAATGTGTAGAAGGAGCTTTGGGGCATCCATTAAATATATTTTGGAGATTTAGGGTTTATGACATGCATGCCACAAATCTAGGAAAAAGTGACACTTGGTGGGAAGTTTCTAAAATCAACTTGCATGTATCTCTCGTTGTTAAAAATAGATCCCTATTTTTTATGGATGTTTTTTTCTTTTTCCTGCACAATTTCCCAGCTGAAGACAAGCTTCCAGTGAGGTCTACGTAATTCCTAAGCCGAAACCTAGTGTCTGGATGTTCTGTGAAATTTCTCTTAGCAAGGTTGTCTGTCGGACTGCTCTACGCATTTCTAGATAACAGGGTTGACTGTCAGGCTACTCTGCGCAATCCCTGAGAGCAAGGCTAGTTTCCTTCTAGGATTACGTAGTTTTCCAAGATAGCATAAGAACCAGATATGAACCAAGTCACGGGGTCAACTTATGGTTGGTCAATAGAACGAGTAAGCGAACACAAGTTGCAAAGGAAATATAACTTCAAATGAAAACACCAGTACCTGAGCAGTGAAAGACATGCTGCTAAGATTTTGAGGAGGGTAGCTCCAAAACAAAGTGAAGGAAAATTTTTGGAGGGTGGTTGTAGCCGCTACAACAGGGACTTAGCAACTCCAAAATAGCCTGCTACCGTTGACCCTCTTTGGAAAGAGTTGCAATTTGACATGTCAGAATTTTTTTGACATGTAATAGTCCACCTAAACCCTGCATATGGAATATTTTCCATCATTTTTATTGCTTACATTAACATTTAATTTTGTTCATGTGTATAGAACTGATATGCTTCCTCCCTTAACTCGTCGAACAAGTTTAACTGCTCTGCATGGGTAACTTAATACCTTCTTATTCTTAAGTCTCAATTTTGCTTTTGTTGAAGTTTCAACTTTCATGTTTTTAGATTTTGTTTGTCACAAATGATTCATATGTTGTTGGCTTTGCCTCTTGCTCATTTTCACTAAGAATTTGCCTTTTGCAAGCCTCTATTTTGTACATGTTTAGAATAATGTGAACTATATTATGTCAGGAGATCCAGCAAAGGTTTTGATCTTATAGCTTCCCTTTTCAAAATCTATCGGACTTCACAAGATGATTTTTCAAACACTATTGAAAAAGTTAATACTCTAATAAAAGACATTCTATAGAAAAACCCATTTCCAAGCTCAGAATGTCAAGCTAGAGAGTTGGAAGACATAGACACAAGTGGATGAAGATTCATTGCATTTATTAATTTTATATTTTAATATGAATTTGGAAGCTTCAATTTTATCAATCTATCTAATCATTATTTAAAGATGTTATAATGGGTTTGCTTTGGCTTTTACATGTGGCTTTAGCTATTTTGAGGGTCTCATAGAGGAAACCTCCCTGAATTCAAGCATAAGAATTTTAGAGAGTAAATGATCCAGGTGGATATTGGTGGCCACCAACCTATTCCACATAGACCCCCCAGTCAGTTTCATCTGTTTCCTTGTTCATTTCAGCATTTACTATTTTTTGTAGTTTTTCGGGAGCAGTTTTAACCCCCTAAACGGTGTTTTTTTGGGGTCTGTGGTAGACCCATAGTTGTAGGTAAGGGCATGCAAAAAAACATGTAGTACTTGGTGAGACCTTTCAAACAAGGCATCATACGCACTAAATGGAGATAATATGACCAAGTTACGACCCTGGGAAGATGGTTGCCCAACTAACACCAATGGGGCCCACAAACTCTTGGTGTTACATCTCCTGGGGTTAGGGTTTTGGTTGTTTAGGGTTTTCTCATGTTGTCCAATAATAAATAGGCCCTTGAGCCTCATTGTAACATAGTTCATAGGCATGTAGCCACCACATCTCTTCTCAGAGATAAGCTACCATTGCCCAAGCTATCTTATTTCCATTCTGTTTGTAAGCATAATTCAATATTTTTCTATTAATGAAATGAAGTGTTTTTTCTATTGCATCTCTGTGTTTATGATTATATCTATAAGTTGTTGCGTTCCCGTTTAAGTTCGGATCAGTGGTATCAAATTGGTCTTCTCTTTCTATGTTTTTCTTTGCATTTCTATGTTGTATGAATGTTGCATATTTAGTGCTGGGTATAGATGGTGCTATGTACATGCTGGATATGCGATATTGTGTACATATTGTACTATGTGAATGATGGATATGTGTTGTTGTGTGCATATGGTGCTGTGCGCATGTTGGATATGCAGTGTTGTGTACATATGATGCTATGTACATGTTGGAAATGCAGTGCTATGTACAACTAGTGTTGTGTGCATGTGGTACATTAGTACTATGTACATATGGTGTGGTGTGCATGATTATAGAAGTGGTGTTGGGTGAATGTGGTGCTGTGTACATGTTGTACAAGTGGCGCTATGTACAGGTGGTGTTGTGTACATGTCGTGAATGTGGTGTTATGTACATGTGGTGTCACGTACATGTCGTGCATGTGGTATTATGTACATGTGATATTGTCTACATATTGTACAGGTGTTGCGGTGTACATGTGGTGTTGTGTACATGTTGTGCAGATGGTGCCATGTATAGGTGATGTTGTGCACACGTTGTGTAGGTGGTTCCAGTGTACAGATGGTACTGTGTACGTGGTACATATGGTACTGGTGTACGTGTGGGATTGAGTGCATGTCGTACATGCTGTGTTGTAGGCACATGGTACTATGTATGTGCATTGTGTAGTCATGGTATCATGCCATATGCATCCATTGTGTTGCACTCTAGACATGTATTTGTGTTATGCTTTACATTAGGTGTAGGTGCATGTATTGTGTTGTACACTGGATTTAGGCACATTTATTGCATTGTGTTGTACACTGGGTGTAGGTGTATGAGTTGTGTTGTATACCAGGTGTATGTGTATACATTTTGTGGTGTCGCACGTTGTGTGTGAATGAATCTCTTTTGATGTACATTGTGCACGTATACGTACGTACACTGGGTGTAGGTGTATGTGTTGTATGTTAGGTATAGGTGCATGCGTTGCATGGTGTTGTATGGTGTGTGTGGTTGTATGTGTGTGATGCACACTATGCGTATGTGCACCTGGTGGAGGAGAAGGAACTAGGTGTGGCAACCGATCCGGTGTGTGTACAAAAGAACAAAGGCAGAAGTAAGGATCGATGAAGGATAAGTATCGATATTGTATTTCAATTTTAATATGCATATGATTTATGAGTCTGGTCTATGATGATTACATGTGATCTATGATTTTGGTTTATGATGGTTACATGTGATTTATGAATTTTATCTATGATGGTTATGTTTTGAGCTAACCTGATGTGATGTTTTTATACATGATGCTAGTTTGACTTGTCGTGATAGGAAGTAAATGGGATTGCAAGTGTACCTTATTGACAAGCTACCAATAATGTATGATTTGAAGTTATTTCAATTTATTTTGAATTTAATGGAAATTATGTTCTTGGTACAGGAAGCATGGAAATTCCTGGTTGGGTGGTTAAAATCAACTGCAAGAATAAAAAACAACAGTGAAAATAATTGGAATATGTAGCAATATGTTGGTAAAGCACTTCAGGAACAAGGCCATTATGGGACATTGGTACCTAATTGTGTCCATTGATTTCCAGGAGCATGCTATGACTGGTATGATGGTTTTGATGCAGGTATATCCGTTGGTTTTTTTATCTTCTAATGTGAGGAAGCCTTGCCAAGGGATGGATTTCCTTGGATGGGGGTGCTAGGGGAACTTGGAAGGTGAGTGACTACAAGGAAGGGTTCACCGAATTGCCCGAGGGACTGTGTAGCAAAGAAAGGTCGGGGATGAAATTGTTTTGGTCATGAGCATTGCCAGATGGAACCAGACGCACATTGGGAGTGCGCCCTGGAATAATGAGATGATAATTGTTCACTGAGAGGAAAAGTGGCAAGGGATTGCAGCGCTAGACATTGGATGCAGCTTTCACTGTGGCAGTAGATTCTAGACTTCATGGGAAGGAGGTGGATCCTGGTACTACTTTGAGGGTGGACGTGTGAGCTTCTAGATTCCATTGTTGATTGATACGGGCATCGTATTCTCTTATTTGTTGTTTTAGAAGATGTGTATATGTGATTATTGTAAATACTTGGTAATGAGTTGTGTTAAAAATCTCCACTATGCAGTATGTTGTCATGTTGTCATGATGTTTTGATTTAGCAGATGGTTATTATAAACACTGCAATGAGCTATGTTATAAATCTCCATGGGAAGTATGTTTTGTTTTTAGTGGTATTGTTGGTTATAGGTGTCATTGAACATCGAGGACGGTGTTCCCCCAAGGGTGAGGGTTCTGTAACATCCCTCGTGAAAATTCCGTGTAAAAATATATAAATACCACAAATGATGGGACACGTATTCCAAGCTGAATGGTGGGCATGACATCCTAGTGGGTGTCCATTTGGTTTTTTATGGCTAAGGAAATTGGCAAAGGAAATGGCTAAGGCATTAAAGAGGCAAAAAGGTATTTTGGCACATTTATTTATGAAAATAATCAAAATTAGGAGAAAAGGAAGGTGAAAGGTCATAGGTTGCATATGAGGAGGAAATTGAAGGAAGATAATGAAAAATGAAGAAAATAGAGACCTCATTAATAAAAAGGCTTATGAGGATTAGTGGGAAAGACTTGACCAGTTAGTTTTTGAGCTCTCTCAGTATTCTCTCTCTCTCATACTCTTGGATACTTAGAGTTTCGTTGATGCACCCTTGGAGGGTGTGGCATACGTGGATTTTTGGAGCAAGAAGGCAAAGGAAGGTCAGGAAATCACAAGGAGGCATCAAGATCGGCAACTATATCATATTTTCTTGCAGGTATCGAGTTGCATGAATGATTTCTTCACCAGTTTGGCATGCATGGCATATGCATGTGGATTTTTGGTCATGATCTGTCATTGGCATGGAGGATTGTCTAGATTGACAGTGGATTACCTAACCTTTCCATTTTCTAGATAGCCATGAAATTTGCGGGTTTATTTACTTGTTCTGTTTTTGTTGGTTCTCAAGTTTCCTTAGCTTGGGTTGATTTATTAGTTCCTAAAAGCCCTAGTTGGACAAACACTCTAGAAGCCCTGTAACAACTTGGGTTGAGTTACTAGTCATGGAGGCCTTGGTTGGAAAAATGCTCTGAAATCCCTTGGTGGGTTGAGTTACTCGTCCTGGAAGCCTTGGTTGGTCAAATGCTCTGGAAGCCTGACGACAGCTATGGGTTCAGTTATTAGTCCTAGAAGCCTTGGTTGGAACACATTCTTTGGAAACCCTAAAAGGATCGGATGGAGACCAATCTAATGATGATTTTGTGATGTCCGACCATGAGGTGGAATCACTGTTTGATGGGTTGAGGTGGATGGCCTCTGGAAGCCCTGGATGATTTTTATTGATGTTTTCTATGAGATCGCACATTCATGCTTGGAATATGGAATGGGGGTGAATGGTTGAAGAGAGATTTGGCTCAACTATTCTATGGTCAGGTGGAACGTGGAAGTCACATCACGGGTTTGGATTTTGCATCAGTAATGAAAGGTTATTTCTCTTTGTATCTCTGTGACCATTATGATGGATTATATGTGGTTTATATGGCTATGATTTCATTGGTATTTCTGTCTCTACTATGTTGGTTACGTATGTATTTGATGACAACAGTTATGTATGGATCTCATCATGTTCTTACTTTTTATTGAATGATCAATGTATCTATGACCTAATGGATGAAATGACAACTAATTTGATAAGGAGACAATGCTTCATAGTGAATCTCAGATAAGTATGAGACCCCTATACTCAGATATGTTATTTACACCTGTAGTTTGCATATTTACTAAGTGTTTGAAAAAATGTCTATCATGGTTAGGCTTGGTTAGGTAAATCCCTTGATCAAGTTTTGTGTTAGAGGCTTTGCCTTAATGCCATTTAATGTCTTGGAAAGTCTCATCAAGTTATATGCATTGGTTTGGAGACTAGCCCTGAAAAAGTGGCTTAAATCTCGTAGTCTTTGGCACAAAACTGGTTGATAGAGACGGTAGTCTCTTCCTTGCAAGCACTGTGGGAGTGACTATGGGTTTATAGTCGCACTCATGCCTTGTCATGGGAGAGACTCTAGGTCTAATTCATTGAAATGTTAGGTTAACTCAAGGGTTGGGCACCTGACATGGTGGATTAGCTCCTGGGGGTCCTGAAGTACCTAAGGGATGTTTGTATGGTGTGATTCCATCAATTCCATTTCCTTAAGGTTACTTAGGAGGTCGAATCATATCATAGTGGTCTCTCGTCACATGTTTACCCCAGCTGGGCGATTACTTGGGTAGATGTGGGAGGAGGGTGTTACAATAGGGCTCTTTTTATTTACCAAGATAATTGGTTTCCTAACCGATTATATTAATTATTTAAATGTATTTCCCTATCATTTTATGAAAACTCATATAAGCTGGAAAATCTCTAAGATTTCCAAAAGCTATAGAAAAGTGTGATTTTTAGGATAGGATTAGTTTTAGAAAAGTTATGGATAGCTAAGATAATGTGGTCATGAAATTTTTGATTGAAAATATCTTTATCAGATTTGGTTGTCCATATAAATTAATTACAGATAATGCAACAGCCTTCAGGGTAAAAGAATTGGTGGAAATGTGTGATTCAATGGGTATTAAACTTGTTCATTCCACCTCATACTATCCTTAAGGTAATGGTCTAACAGAATCCTCTATAAAAGCCCGATAAGGATAATTAAGAAGCTGTTAGAGGAAAATAAAAAGAATTGGAATTCAAAGCTCAAGTATGCACTGTGGGTTGACAGAGTGACCATTAAAAAATCCACAGGGAATTCTCCTTTCAAGCTGGCGTATGGTGCTGAAGCTGTATTCCCCATTCAACGAATTCTCCCTATGGCAAAATTCCTTCAAACATAACAGAATGAAGAAGAAGACATGGCAAAGAGGGTCACTGATTTAGCAGAGGTACATCAGATTAGAGAATAGATGGTTGAAAAGGCTGCAGCACATCAAAGAAAGATCAAGGAAGCTTTTGACAGGAAGACAAAGATAGATAATTTTCAGGTGGGAGACTTGGTTTTGAAATGGGATGCATTGAAGGAAAATAAAGTCAATCAAGGGAAATTTGATGCTTTCTGGACATGCCCTTTTATTATTTCACAAATTCGAGGGAACAACACCTTCATACTGAAAAGTATGGGAGGAGAAGCAGTTTTTTATGGCCCAGTTAATGGGCGTTTTCTGAAAAATTATGTGGTTTAAGGTCTATGGCCTTAAAAGTTGTAAATATTGTGTTTTTATCAGTTTTAGTATAGGTGCAGTAGACTCCATGCCCAATGGAACACTAGGAATTTTGGCTAATTTGTTTTCAGCTGGAAGGGCATTCATCTGCGGGTTCTTGAGACCTCTCAGGGAGGATCTCATCCCCAGAAGGAGCCAGTCTTAGCTCTGCCATGTTCTTCAACTTTTGATGGATAAAACAGGTTGGGCAGTGCTGATTTTGGTTGCAAAGGAGCTCGCAATAGTTTATTTGATCCTTCCTCCTTCATTTGCATCATTCCTTTATAACTCCCGCCACCTCCGTTTCCACCTCCTCTTCCGTTCTCCTATTCCTCCCTTAACCCATTATTTCCATTTTTCTATATAGTCCTTTGTAAACCCAGCCTAAACCCTTTTTCCTCGGCTCCCGAGCGTTTTTTGTTTAAACACTATAAAACCTTGATAACCCGTTTAAACCCCGAATAAACTCATTTTTTGTCTAGCCCCAGGCACCAAGGTTTCAAAGCGCATATAACTATGCGCCTTCACAAATCACATAACCCGGTGGGCCCTCACCTGTCACATCACCCGAATCACGTGCGCGATTATCCACCGCCGTCTGATCCTCCGCTTTGTGATCCAACGTCATACGCTACCCCTGCTCTTGTAAACCGCACGTCCGATAGCCCGCGGGGAAAGCGGTTTCCCGCCGGACCCTACAGCCACGCGTCTCATTCTTATTGCATCGCATGCCCGCGTACGTATACCACCACAGCTCCATAAGCGGTGCGGGGAAACCGCTTACCGCCCTTTCTCGTACGTCCTCCCGCTTGTTAACCGTCGCGCAGCTCCCGCTTCCGATAGCCGTCTGATCATCCCCGCCCGAGATCCAACGACCTATATTCTTCCCGCGCATATACCTTCCGATAGCCCACGTAACCCGATCTCCACCGTCCAATCTGTCAGATCCGACGGCTTATAATCAATTGCGCCTCTGTGTCTTCCCATCGCCTCCCGCCATCAGATCTCAGCCGTCCGTCTAAGCCATCCAACGGCTAGCGTTCATTCTCAGCTCCTCGTTCGTTTTCAATGCAATTTTCGTGTTTTTGGCAGTCCTGTGCACCCGAAGGAGAAAGGAGCCCATGATTCAATACTCTGCGCATTAAATCCTCAACTACCACATTTAAAGAACAATACGACCAAGGACGACAAGGACAACCTTGAGCAGATAAACACGGCATTTCACCTGTTCGTGAAGTACTGCAGAGTAGCATAAAGGTCATTTTGTCCATTAAAACAATCAAATTGTATCAAAGACCATATCTGATAGTAAATGTGGTTGGTGGTCAGTTATGACCCCTCCACACATAGGTTAGCAGATATTTTTGTATTCAACCTCCATATATACCCAGAAAGAAGATGTAATGAGGGTTGATGAATGTTATTTTGATGTAAAGTTCAACTTTTGGAGACTGTAACTACTGTGATACCTGCAGCTTCTGGTCTTCATTTTCAGCTGATGCAAGCTGCTTTTGATGTCAATTGCTCACTTTCCACTTCTTCTTTGTTCTAGGCTGTGCCTGTTATGCATTTTTCATTTGCTCTTGATGTATAGCATTAGAGGGGCTGTCATCCCACCTCTGTGTTAGAGTCTAGTTAGTATTATTGAATTTGTATGCAGGATTCCGTTGTTTTAATGCCAGAGAGCTGTCATCCTGTCTGTGCATTAGGAAATAGATTTGTAGACCTCTTTACTGGTTGCAGCTGGCCATCACAGGGTCCTGTGCATCTGCTGGTGTGATCAGTATTCTCCATCATCATATTTTCCTTAAACTGTGAGTAATTGGTGGTCTAAAGCCTTGTAGTCTGGGGGTGTTCACCCATGTCTGGGGTTAAGCATAGTAGAAGTGGTTATCTGGCTTGAGTATGCATCATTTCTTCCATTCATCCACCATTTTCCAACATTTTTGTTGAGTTTGTAATGTTCCCAAGTATCTCTGATATACAACCTAAGAGAGTTTCTTGGGGTGATAACAAGTCCCTTAGATTTATAATCCCTTGGGATTATAATATTAATCTTAAGGTTTATATTCTTAGGGTTTAACATTAATTTTATGGTTTATAATATTAACAACTCCTTGGGTTTATAATATTAATAATCCCTTGGATTAATAATATTAATCCCAAGGGTTTATAATATTAATCCCTTGGGTTTATAATATCAATAATCCCTTGAGTTTATAATATTAATAATTCTTTTTAGTTTATAATATCAATAATTTTTTGGGTTTATTATATTATTGATAATATCAATAATATTATCTTATTATTATTATTATTTTTCTGACGAGGTAAAATTCGGACAGATCAATTCAAAGAGATCACGTCTCGCCAACCACAATAGTAGGGCTTAACTCTACGAAAGTCGAAAAAAATTGGCCTTGTGACCTCCCAATTAATGAAATACTTAATAATGAGAACTCGACCAATTAAACTAACTTTTAAAGCTAATTTTTTTTATTAAACTCATTATAAAAATCACATAATAACAATATAAAAAAAAAAATAATAATAACATTGCCACCACATAACTCTGTTAATTTATCACTCTAATTTTATATTTAATAAAATTTAAAATTAAATTAATACTCTATATAATTTAAAATATATATCACTCTAATTTTATATTTAATAAAATTTAAATTTAAATTAATACTCTATATAATTTAAAATATATAGAAAATTTAATTTTATATTTAATAAAATCTAAATTTAAATTAATTAGATATCGTTTTCTAAGTTAAAATTCTATTAATAATAAAACCTGAGTGATATTTTGTAATCCTTCGGAAATCCATATAAAATCTCAGACTCCACTAAATGAGATGTTTTGGCAAGATTTGGAAAATTATTTGAATATAAATTTTATTTAATATAAAAAGCTTGACGATGAACCACACTGGTTGGTTCGAAACGCGTCGACAAAAGATTGATTATGTGATTTTGCCGAAGATTATCTAAACAACATTATAATAAGTTTTCCCCTATTTTGTTTTATTGCCATTGATAGTCGTTGTGATTGTGTTTAAGTGTGTGCACCTTGGCTGGACTATTCAAAGCGAATGAATGAGTAGACATCGGACACGATATGGGTGCCGATGTTTGGTAGACAATGCCAAAGATATTATTCCTTAATTTCAAGTTTAGTTTTAAAGTATTTTATCAACATTTTTATTTATGTATTATATATTTAGAGGATATATCATTTTTAGGGCTAGTCAGCCATAACAAGTTATTAATTTATAATTATATTTATATATAGTCTTTTTCTTTTATAATTTTGAATAGTAGTTAATATTTAAATTTTATAATTTTGAATAGTAGCTAATATTTAAATTTTTTGTGGAGGTTGTTTATTCCAATTTATTTTTAGGTACAAGTGTGTTTAATTATGGAGTTTTTTCGACAATCAAGTTTACTTAATTTGTTATCTCATTTGCAAAATCCTGAAAAGTATTGTCTTTTATGAATTATTTTAAAACTCCTTTAACACTTTTAATTTAGACATTGCTTTTGAAGTGCTAACATATTAGATATCATTTTCTCTCATATGTAATCAATATATTTTAGTAAATAAAGTGTTAATAAATTATTTTAGAATTTATAAAAAAACAATTATTCATATATTACAATATTAATTGAGTCTAATTTAAATAATTGGAAGTAATGATTATTCTCCTATTCACTTAGATTCACTTATTCTCCTCCACTTCTCGCGCTCCTCCACCAAAAAGGACTCTTTTACTGGGCACAAGTAATCGAAGAATGGAAGGATGCTATTCCTATATGGAAATCGAATAGAGAGTTGGGATTGCAGGGAACAATGGCTGCCCAATGGGACAAGATTATCTAGACTATGAAAAACGCCGGGATATACAAAACTGAGGACAGAGACAGGATTGTTTGGCAGGTTAAGAAAGGTCAGCCAAATGTGTTAGTCAGAGATATATATCTTTCCTTGATAGAACAGAGTAGAGAAAGCGCTCAGAAACTCTTTCCATACTCCTTTTGGAAGACTGGCTGTCCTCTAAAAATAATTTTGTTTTCATGGCTTGTTTATAATAACAAAAATCTCACCTGGACTAATTTACAGAAAAGAAGATGGCAGGGACCTGCCATATGCATAATTTGCCTTTCTAATACTGAAGATAACATGCATATTTTCTTAAGTTGTCCACTATCTCAGATTTTATGGAAGAGGATGGCATTGTACTTTGGTTTTCCTATAGCTTCTCATCCCTCCATAACAGAAGCATACGAATGGTGGGCTACACAGAAAACAGTTTGGCGTCCCATTCCTTTAATTGTAAACTGGTTCATATGGAAGTGGAGAAATAAAAAGATATTTCAGAACAGCAAGGAGGACTTTGGGCATATATTTGATAAGATAATCCCCTACTACTATTCGATTCTCCCAAACTTCCCTCAACAGATGATACAACAAAAATCAGCCACTGATTCCCGTCAGCTACTTATTCCACGGGCACACTTCGATGGAGCAGCAAAAGATGGAAAGTGTGCATGTGGAGTTTACATCTGTCTTTCAAGGGAGCTACAATACTTCATGTTTTGGAATGGTGGCAAAGGATCAAATAACAAGGCCGAGGCCATGGCCCTTCATGGCCTGCTTATCTTCTGCTCTTTTATGGACATTGGCCCCATTAACATCTATGGGGATTCCAAAATAATCATAGAACTAGTGAAGGGGAACCAAAATATAAAAAATGACAACCTTTCTGGATGGATAGGCAGGATTAAATCCCTATGGAAGCCTTCACAGTTCCCTATCACACATATAAAGCGGGGACAAAATGAGCAAGCAGATAAGCTATCTAAGAAGGGCATGCAGTCTTCAGATGATAAGTGGCAACTATGTATCTCTGTAGATCATTTTACATTCGCCATACAGCCTTTTTCTATGCCAGGCATTTAAAAGGACAAAATCTGGTATGCATCTGGTTCCTTTATTTTGGAATAAGGTCTTAAATAGGGTCAGGCAATACAATTACTCTTATACAGGTATATTCTCCATGTTTTGATTAGATCTATAGACAGATATCATACCGTCTTATTTTAATATGGATGTAATTCTGCAAATACTTTCTGATTTGGATATTATGCCGGGGATATAGCCTTTACATATGTATATGGAACATTTTTGGAATATAATAGAAGAACTATTCAGCTTTTTCTTCTGAAAAAAAAAATTGTAATAAATATATTGTTATAACTATTTCTAACCATATTTTTGGAACCCATAAAATTTTAGAGTTCGCCTATAATGCCATCTTCAAAATAAAGAAAAGTACTTAAACATTTTCCTTAAATAATATAACTCGGCAAAAATAAATATTACAAAATTTAATTTTTAAATAGTAAAATATTCATTTGATAAATGCAATGTCTCATAACGGTCGAGGTTTAGTTTTGGATTCTTTATTATTTTCACATGAGTTTAAACATATTTGAAACTATTAACTTGGTGATTGAGTTTTGTTTCATAAAAAAAAGTTTTAGAAGTAATTTATTTTTTCTTATAATGAGAGTTTTTTAAGTTCTAAATGATTCAAATCCTTATAAATTTAAACAAGTGGTTAATATCTTACTGATGTTAATATTTTTTTTTTTAATTTCAAAATAAATATTTATTAATTTAAAAAAAATAAATAATAACAATGATCTTCGATCACATATAAAAAGCTCAAATATTTTAACTAATTACTTTACACATAAAAAAATAAAAAAAATTGACATAATATATATATATATATATTATTCATGGTGAATTGGTAATTCTAATATGTGAGGCTCAAGATTAAATTTAGCAATTGTCACTATAATACCAAGAGTATATCCAATAGCACATAAGCCAAATATACTAGGAATTTATGATTTAGCAATAACCAAGACTCTATGAGGGTGGGGGAGCCTACTCCTTGAGCCTTATCATAATGGGCCAAATATGTCACTCATTAGATTTGAAACCGGGTAGAGGGAATAACATCCCATTATGCCAATCACTTGGTCGTCACCCGAGGAGACTCATCTAGTAATATTTATAATCATCTCATTGCATAATAAAAAAAAATAACTTCCAAATGTTATTTGGGTTTATAGATCTAAGACAAATTATTTGCATAAAAAATTGTTTAAACTTCATTACATTATTTACATATGAGATCATTTACACTTCATTTCATTTACTTAACATTGTTAAACAATAATAGTTTGTCAAAATGAAAGGACAAAATGAAATCAAAAGCGTAATTGTTATTCAATGATATAATATATTTGTTAAATGTTGGATATTGATCTTATTCTAGAATAAATTAAGTGAATGAAAAAAAAAAACACAACATATATAGAAACAATGAAGGATAAACATTTTACAAATTTGACCTTTTCTAAATTAGCATCATTGAAATCTAGAAACATAATCTTTGTCAAAAGTTCAATTTTAGATTGGTGAAATTCTTGTTTTTTATTGCAAAAGTTCACTTTGAAATTCCCTATTGCAACTTGATTGTGCAATATTAACCTATGATATTTTTAATTTCAAATCCAAAATTATTTTAGATTTTAAGAAAAAAATACCTATTTCCTTTCCTTTTATTTTGAGAAACGGAAAAAGAATCCATCCAAAACCCATTTAAACTGCTTTTACAGGAAGATTCTAAATCTCTATTCTTAAATATGGGGAGGTTGTGGCCTTTTTGCAAATAATTATAACTTTCCTTCTCTTGACTATAGGACAAGTTCAACACCCTTAACCTTTAAAATCAATAATGAAACAGGGGAATCCAACTACTAAGAAAGATGTTAAACGATGAAATTGCACTTGATATATGCCTAACGTTTTCAACTCCTCCATGCTTTGAAACAATGAGGATTATTGCTATGGAAGAATGTATAGAATATTATGTTGATGGAGTTATTTTTTTCCAAGGAAAACTATTCATTTATTTCCATGTTGGCCAAAGGTTTGAATGTTGATCAAGTTGGAAAATAAGGCTGGGGTTTTGGGTGATGTGCAAAATAGTAGTTTTGTTAATGTACACACTATCTAAGGTGATTCGTTGAAGTTTAGAAAGGGCCATGTCAACTTTCTCTGGATTGAACTACTTGATGTGGACATAAACGAACATTCAATATAGGATTGAGATTTACAAGTGAAAGTACTATTTACTATCGTTGTATTATTCTTAGTTGGGTTAACTTCTGATCATTTTTTAATTCCCGAACATTATTTAATTTTATCTGATTACTTTTTTTTTCTATAAATAATACTTTACCTACCTTATAAATATGCATCTTTCCAGGGCACTTAATCCATTCTATTATATATATAGTGTGTTTAAACTCTCAATGTAAATTAAGAAGTATAATCATGGGTATATCATTGTCAAAGAAACAAATTCATCATTTACAACTTATTTGCACTAAACACTCTTCGATGGAGTATGAATTTGAGAACATGAAGTTAAAATGGGAAATAATAAATTCGTCTACCTTGAAGTAAGCAAAAAAAATTGGTTTTATTGGTGCTTCACAAACAAACAAGGACCAATTAGCCAAATGGAAAGAAATCAAGAAGAAAAAAACTAAGCATGCATTGAGCTAGCTAAAAACCCCATATTATTTTTGACTTCAACATGTGATAAGGGTAAAATAGTGTGAGGCTTAATTTTAATCTTGCATTCTTGATCTTTATCACCTTTACTGTACATTGTTTTTCCTTCACTTTAGAAATTTTCCTTGTTCAACTTGTCGTAATTCTTCACTGTTTGAAACTCATTCAAATCGCCGAGAATGTATTTTTAATCTTTTTTCTTAACTTTCAAAAAACTTGTTTCACTTAGAATTTTTTTCTAAACTTATATAGACTTCCTTTTCACACCTTCCCAGAAGTTACTTCTCTACGACAAAATATGTATCACACTAAAATTATTTCCATGCAACATAATATGTATCACAGCTGATTTTAATTTTTCTATGACACATCATCTATCACACCCTATATACTTTTACTTGTGATATATTGCATCACATGAAAAATTAAATCATTACAACACAACATGCCACTTGAACATTTATTTCTTTGCAAAATATTGTACCAAATTTTGTTTTTAAGGTGAAATATTATATCACATGAAAGTTTTCATCTTTATGAAATGACATGCCATCCAAATTTTTTCCTTTGTGTGAAATGTCATAACAAATATTTGTTCCGCTACGATACATCACATTGGATTAAAAATCGTTTTCTTGTGACATGTTAATTTTCCTCTAGTGTTCACACCACGATAATCATTATTTTCATGAAATACATCACCTTGCATAAAAATTCACTTTTGAAGAGCACCTAATTGGCATGCATCCATCGCCCATGCAAGTCTTATGTTATATTCATAAAACTTTATGTACACCCGCCCCCCACCATGCCTACCATAAAAATTAAGACATAATTGACAATGGGGTATCGTGATCACTAACTTGGCTCTCTTATAAGTGAAAACCATCATCAAATGCACATGCAGTCAACTCTCAACCTAGGTAGGCTCCAAATGGTCATTATACAACTCAATAAAGTTCAAATGGGGTGACATATGGGGCCAACCCCCTACTTATATTCCCCTATAACCACCCTTCCATAAGGCCATTTAGGAACTTAGAGTATCCATTTTTAGAACCATTTGTACCCATGGAATCCTAGCTCTACCACCTTCAACATGTCGCCATCCATTCAATTTGCCATAACATCAAATCTAGGACTCATTGTATCATTAACCCATTGTTAGGCATGCACAAATATTCTCATTGTTATGTGATTGTGATTCCCTTTTTCATTTTTGTATCTCACCAATGCTACCACCTAAGTTATTCATTTTCTTATGTGCGTGTACGCTCTTGGGGCCTTTATTTGAAATCCATGTGTTACTCTTGAAAAAATAAATCCTTCAAGAATATATTTATTTAAACTACCCACGATGGGGGTGGAAGAAAAAGGGATCATCGACATACATTGGCATGGATGGGAACCTATAAGATGACAAGTGGAAAAGACCTACCAGGAGACCTTACGTGTGACAATTAGAAACTTTGCAAAGTAAGTTCGAGATTATAAGCCCTGAACGACGATTTGGTTTCCATGTTGGTGGTTTCGTGGTATGGGAGAATGGAAGAGTGTCAGACACGCCATTGGGTATGCACATGCCACCAATCTGTACATGCTCAATTCTCTAGTTTTTATGTGGGAATTTTTTTGTAGCGGTGAGGCATGGCTCTTTGGACAAACCTAAGGCAAAGCCACGGTGCATAATTTTGGATTCGGGTGCAAGCGGATGATGGAATTCTCATATTTTTAGGGCTTCTCAATGATGCTTTTGGTAGATGCTCTCACACATCTGCATAGTTCTTTGGGTAAGTCTGTGTTGAGTCTCCAAAATGTCATCCACTTTCACCTTCATTTCCATCATTTTACCCTCATTCTGTAACTCTATAGCCCCATAACCTTACATTAAGTAACCATTTTCATCATTACATGGGTTTATCATTATTATTTTCCAAGTCATTGATTTTAAGTATTATAAGTGAATTTGTGATTAAATGTTAGGAAATTAACATATTTTCATATATATCTAAAAGTGTTATGAGTTTTGTGATATTGTAGGCCTACTTGGAGATTCTAGAAGGGTCCTACTTGGCCATCCAACCACAAATTCGAATTTCAAATTCCAACTCATGAGGATTTGTGGAATAATTGTAGAAGATGTGGATCATTAACTATGCACATCCAAAGGAGAAGAATCATGGATGAGAGGATTTTGAGAGGATTTGTATCTTACATTTTTAGGAGATTGGTTGTAACCACAAGAGATAAATGTGGATTTAGGAGAGATATAAGGATCTATATTTATTGAATAGTTATCCTTAATTTTTGTATAAATAGGAGTGCACCCTTCATACAAAGGATTGTCAATTGTAACTAGTTAGTGTTGTTGTTAAATGGTTAGATGCACACTAGTGGTTAGTGGTTAGAAGTAGCTAGTTGTTAGTTGCTAGTTGGAGATTTCAAGTTCCAATGTGATTTGTAAAGTGAGGAGAGAGAATTTTTGTAATATATTGTAACTTCATCTTTATGAAATACATACTACTACTTTGATCTCCAAGATGTGATAGTTGATTCAGTGTGCTTGTTGAGGAATGGAGAGCCCTCATCAACCACAATTTGCACATATTTGTACATATTGGTAACATAGTATAGTTATTTTATTTCATTTCTTTTCAGCAAGTGTATTTCCATTTATGAAAGTGTGCTTTTACTTTTAGCAAGTATGATTTCATTTCAACAAGTGTGGCGTGATTTTAATTTAGCAAGTGTGATTTCAATTCTGCAAGTGTGATTTCATTTATGCAAATGTGGTGTGATTTCATTTATGCAAGTGTGATTTCAATTTCTTTATGTTTGGTTTGGTTTGGATTGGATTAACTTAATTTGCTTTGTAATTAGTTTTAGTTGCATTAGATTAATCTATTCTAATAAATAACCACCTAGTATATATAGTACAGGTATACCTCGTCCATTCTACGAACCCCGGGTTGACAATTAACAAAAGGGATTTAACTTACAATTAAATCACCCAACAATCTGTTTTTGTAGTCTACTTTTCCTTGGTTGTTGGTTTTGGTTTCATTCTTGAGAGTGCTTCTTTGGTATGGATTTTCTTTTGTGTTTTGGTGGGGTGTGGTGAATTGGGGGATCCTTGGGCAATGATATCTTCTCCTTTTTTTTTTTTTTTAGCTATTGGGTGTGGCACAGGGAGTAGTGTAATTTTGGTGTTAGTTAGGGACTGAGGTTGGTCGGGGTAAGGCAGGTTTCCTAGGGGAAGTTGGTGGAAGTTTTTTTCTTAACGGGAGGTGGCAAAGATGGAGCTGCATTCTGGTGATGCAGGTGCCTATAGAGAGTAGTGTTACTAAGCCTAGTGTTAGGGCTAGGTGGTTTGGGGTTATTGGGCATGAAATTTGGTCATGTTTTGTTGCGGTGTCTCTCTCTTGGTGGTCTAGTGTGCTTGTATCAATGCTAGGGCAGAGAGGTCGGGCTTGGCGAGGGATAGGGTCGCGGGGCCAACAGGTGGGATGCAACAGAGAAATGGAGGATGATGGGAGGGTTGGGTTCTATGGGGAATTTTCTTAGGACTGGGACTTCTCCCTAGGTCGTGTGGACTAGCCTACCACTCACGAGCAAATAGACTCTCATATGAGATGAATTATGGAAATGTTAGACGAGATGCAAGAGCAAAGGCATGATGACCACAACGAAGTCATCTCCTTCTTGAACAACTTGCAATAGAACTAGTGGGATATCTTAGACCATTTGGGCTCCATACAAAGGAGCCAACAAAGTACCAATGATTTCCTAGATCAGATGGAGGGGCGTTTAGCACATGTGAAGTTTCACGCTCATGGTGATCCTTGTCCCTCAAATGTGCATGGAGTTGGTCATGGTCCCAATTTACCTCATGTCCCTTGATGGATACCAGTTGTCTTCTCATCCTCTCTATTTTTTGGTCATTATGGTCTCTTTACTGGTTGATATTTTGTAAATCCTGATGGGCTATTATAAAATTTTGTTATGCTCTCCTTGCCAACAAACCTGGTCAGAGTGAGGTTGGGAGAGCAGGGGCTATCATGTAAACATTTTTGTATAATTTTTTCTAAATTAATAAAACTATTTTGAACAAATATATATATATATATATATATATATATATATATATATATATATATATATATATATATATATATATATATATATATATATATATATGTAAACTAGTATGTCATACCCTCCATTCGAGTTAATACCTCAACCAATGTTTCCCCCTAAGTATTCCTTTAGTTTTATCTTATCTAGTTGTTTTCGCCACATCACCCAATTCTGTTGGAAATAATACTGAGAGGGGAGGTGAATCAATATTAGCAAGTCAATAATTTTTCATTTCGATAATCAGATTCATATACGCTACTTCAGTTAATGAAACTTGTGTGTATACACAAATGTGTTTAAGGCAACTAGCGTATATCCTGCAGACTTAAGATTCAGTTAATTCTTCATATGTTGATCTTTAATCAATGCATCAGAACTGTATAAATAGTAACCAGGTGCAGTAAAAACAGAATAGACAATCACACACAAGAACACAAGATATAAGGTGGAAACCCAATGTGGGTGAAAACCACCTGCTACAATCGTCTCTATCTTCTTTTAAATTAGAAACTTCTTTTTACAATTTTTGTACTGGTGTAGACTTATACCAGTACGTAGGCTTCTACTTGCAAAAGGCTACAACCTTCTCTCATTCTCCAGCTTCTCTTGGAAGGGAGCTACAACCCCCTAGCTCTTGTACTAGCTGATATGTTTACTAGTATGTAGGTGTCGGCCTACAGAAGGCTACAACCTTCTCTTTTCTTCCAAGGACCACATTTCATAAATTTTTAGACTAGATCCACCAATAACATGATTCAATCATTTTCATCAACCAATATCCTTTTGCACCAACCAAAACTGAATCAACCAATCACTTTGACAAATCTTCAAAATGTTGTAACCAGAATACAGTAACCAAAACCCAAGCCTGTCAGGCCAGGTTAACTCCAGAAATTAATGAGCGCAAGAAAGAACTGATGATTTTATTCCTTAGCCAACTATTATTTATACATACATAAAACGGATCAGTTCATCTTCTAGATGACTGTCCAGCTTCACCCATCCGTTTCGGATTAGGTGTCAACATTCGCCCCCTTAATCTGAAGGGATGTTGGTGAGTCCAAGCATCATTCTGAATCTTTCAAGCTTTTCTCTTCCAAGCGCTTTGGTGAAGATGTCTGCAATTTGCTTGTTTGTGGAACAATGACGGAGATGGATTGTTTTGGCCTCAACATGATGTTGAATCAGATGATATTTAGTGTTGATGTGCTTAGTACGATCATGGAACTTTGGGTTCTTGGCCAACTTTATTGCAGAGGTGTTATCAATCATGAGTGGAGTTGATTGTATTTGTTTTACCTGCAAATCTTCAAGAATTTTCCTGAGCCACACAATTTCTTTCGTTGCTTCAGCTGCTGCCACATATTCTGCTTCTGTTGTGGAATCTGCTGGTACTGATTGTTTGCGTGATCTCCAGGAGACAGCTCCCGATCCAAGACTCATAGCATATCCTGAAGTAGATACCCCAGTTTATTTGTCTCCATCGAAGTCTGAATCAGAGTATCCAATCAAGTTGAAGTCGTCCACCTGTGTATACTTGATTCCAAGGTCTTGAGTTCCCTTCAAGTACCTTAGAACTCTTTTTGCAGCAGACCAATGTCCCTCACAAGGCTTTTGCATAAACCTGGAGAGGATTCCAACAGCAAATGAAATGTCTGGTCTGGTAGTAGTGAGGTAGATGAGACTTCCTACAAGCTGTCTATACTTTGTTGCATCCTCAAATTCCTTTCCTTCAATAGATGTGAGCTTCAAGTTTTGTTCCATTGGAGTAGAAAGGGGATTGCACTCTGTCATGCCAAATCTGTTTAACAAATCTCCAATGTATTTCTTTTGAGAAAGAAATATGGACTTTGGGTGTTGGGTTACTTCAATGCCAAGATAGTAATGAACATAGCCCAAATCAGTCATTTCAAAAAATTTTCCTAATTCTTTCTTTATGGATGCAATATAGCTTTCATTGTTCCCTGTCATTAAAAGATCATCTACATATACCACAAGATATACAATTGTTTTGCCAACTTTCTTGACAGATAAAGTTGCATCATCAAGATCAAAATGATTGAAGTTGAGTTTCAGAAGATGCTCAGTTAGTTTTTCATACCAGGCTCATGGTGCTTGTTTGAGGCCATACAAGGACTTCACAAGTTTGCATACTTTGTGTTCATGTCCTTTCACAGCAAATCCTTCAGGCTGGGACATAAAAACATTCTCTTTTAGATCTCCATTCAAGAATGCAGTTTTTACATCCATTTGATGGACTTTCCAACCGTTCTGAGCAGCTAGTGCAAAGAGTGTCCGAATGGTGGCCCATTTTGCTGTGGGAGCAAAAGTTTCCTCATAATCGACCCCTTCCTTCTGTGCAAAACCTTTTGCCACAAGCCTAGCTTTGTGCTTGTCAAGTGAGCCATCAGCTTTGTACTTGTTCTTGTAGACCCACTTGCAGCCAATTGGTTTGGTTCCAAATGGAGGATCAACCAGCTTCCAAGTGCCATTCTTTATGAGGGCATCATACTCCTTCTGCATCGCTTCTTTCCATTTATCATGAGAAGCAGCTTCTTTGAAGGAAGTTGGTTCAAAATCTGTGGACAAGTTCAATTCACAATCATAAGTAACATCCATATCAACAGGTGAATTAGAGTTATCTACATCACCTCCATCTTGTCGGTTTGAATTTCTGGTTCCTGTTTTTCCAATTTCATCAGGATGAACACTTTCAAGTGTCTTTGTCAGCCACTTTAGGGGACCTTTCTGAGATGGTCCAGGCTGTTCTGTTGATTGAGTTGGGTCTGAATCAAGATTGAGTCTCCCAATTCTATCAATTACATCACTTAAAGCATCATCCGTTGTTGGAGTGTCATGCAGGGGAGATTGTTCTTCAGAAGGAGATTCCACATGTTGATCTAGTATAGGAATCCCCCCTTCAAGATGTGGAATCTGATTATCAAACTCTTGGAATGATTTCGGTTTTGTGAATCTATCCAAGCGATCAAGTTGCCGCTCAACAACACTGTCAGATTTGGATGATTCAAGAAAAATGACATCTCTAGATAAAACAAACTTTTTATTTACTTCATCATAAAGGCAGTATGCTTTAGATGTGTTTGAATACCCCAGGAAGATACACTTACGACTTCTAGCACCAAGTTTGTTTCTATGTACCTTTGGTATTAAAGCATAACAGGTGGAACCAAATATCCTGAGATGTTTTACTGAAGGAACATGTCCATACCACAATTCATAAGGAGTCTTGTTTCTTATAGCACTAGATGGACATCTATTCTTTATATATGCAGCACATAGAACAGCATCAGCCCAAAACATTGTCTTTACATTTTTGAAGAAAAGCATGGATCGTACCATATTCAAAATTGTTCTGTTCATTCTTTCAGCTACACCATTCTGTTGAGGATTATAAGGTACAGTTGTTTGATGTTTAATCCCATGTTGGCGAAGATAGTGTTCAAATTCATTTGATGTATATTCTTTTCCATTATCAGTGCGAATAGACCCAATATGAGATTGTGCATCATTTTCAATCCAGTTATGAAAATTCTTGAATGTTGGAAAAGCATCAGATTTGTTCTTCAATAAGTAAACCCAACACATTCTGGTGTAATCATCAATAAATGTCATGATATATTTATTTCCATTTGCAGAAGGAACAGGCATTGGACCACATAAATCTAAATGAATAAGTTCAAGCTTCCTATGTGCTCTTGAATGTGAATCATGAAAAGACTGTTTGCTATGCTTTCCTAGAATGCAAGCATCACATTGTTTATGTTTTCTAGGAATTGTAGGCAAACCAGCAACACCATTTTTCTTCAACAAGCAGAGACTATCATAGTTTAAATGTCCAAATCTAGCATGCCATAATAAACTTGATGGAAGTGTACCTTCATCATGATGAGAAATATATGAAAAATGTTGTGCATGAGCAGAGGTTCCTTGCAGTTTAAGAAGTCTTTCTTCTTCTATACCTCTCATGACAAGTGAATGGTTAGATGCCTTTCTTACCTCAAGCTTTCCATCAAACATATGAATGGAGTGACCTTGCTGGCGGATGTGGACCAGGGACAACAAGTTTCTCTTGAGATGTGGGAGATATAGAACATGATCCAGAAGAAAATCTGGAAGACCAGGCAGTTTAAGCCTGATTGTGCCAAGCCCTGATGGCTTGATTTTTGACTGATCTGCAAAGTATACTGCTCCATCAACATTGTCAGTGAAATCTTCAAAAAATTCTTTCCTATGAGTCATATGACAGGTTGCTCCTGAATCAAGCAACCAGTCATTTTTCGAAGAATCAAGTGAAGCATTAAACAAGTCTTCATTTACTCCAATGTTACATTGTGCCTCAATATAGTGAGCGGATTCAGGTGCTTTACCTTTGTCTGTGTCATCAGTTTTACCTTTCTGCTGGTTTCTTCTCTGCTCAATCTTGTCCCATGGTAGCTTGCATGTAGAAGCATCATGTGATCCATTTCGTTTGCAGCGAATGCAATGCAGATCTGCCTTTTCTGCTTGAGAATGTCTGCCCCCCCTGCCTCTGAAGTATCTTCCTCTTCCTCTTCGTCCACCTCTTCCTCTTGTAGAATATTGAGCAGGATGCTTTTCTTTGTGAGCAAGGCAAACAGTCTCTTCAGAAGATTCAGGGACTGTTTTCTTTCCAAAGGCTTTTTCTCTTTCAACAAACTTTTTCACAAGAGAGTCAAAGGTTATATCTTTAAGGTTTCCATTTGCTTGTAAAGACTCAAGATAATTGGAGTAGGTAGGATAGAGTGCTTTGAGAAAGGCAATAAGAGAGATATCCAGCTCAACCTTAGTGGATTTAATATCATGCATTATAGACTTTATTTCAGATGCAAGAGCAAGAGGATCATTATTTTTCAGTTCAAGAGTGAAGAGTTTAATCATGAGCTGAACAACTTCAAGTGCAGAATGTGTATCATAGAGTTCTTTCAGCTTTTGTAAAGCTTCAAAGGCAGTGGAATAGGATGAAATATGACGACTTACTTCCTCATTTACAGATGCTGCGATTAATGCATAGGCTTTGCTGTTCTTGTTTTCCCAAATGGCGAGTTCTTTGTCTGATGTGGGTTGCACAGGGTCTCTGTCTTCTTCTCCGACACACACTCCTTTCCACATCTCATTGTAGATGAGGGTGTGTTTTACCATCCGAGACCATTCAGAATAGTTCTCCTTGCCAGTGAGAACTATTCCGACCATAGAAATGATTGAATGCATTCTGTAAAAAATATCTCTGCTAAAAAACTTCTGTTGATAAAAGACTTCTGCTGGAGAAAAAAAAATTCTTATGCCACAACCTTATGCACTTTATTTTCTTCTAACATTTGCATCAGCATATCAGCATTTCTTATATCAGTAATATTACTATGTTTTGAGAAAAAAAAGGCGCTAAGGGATCTCTTCAACATATATCACTTCAATATATATCAATGTAAAAACTGTTAAGAAAACAACGCAATATATAAAACTCCGCTCCAAGTATAAGCATGATATTGCATACTATAATATGAGTCACATACTATAATATGTCATAATGCTTTTGCAACATAAATTGGATGAATTCAGTCAAAACTTCGTATAAAATGATTCCAACAAATTATGTTGTCAGGTTGCGCCAAAATCCCTGTCTCAGATAACAACAGGACGAGAACATATTCAATCTTCTGCCAATTTCCAGTGGACAAGATATCCTTCAACGACTGATAACTTAGCAAACTCAAGAAACCCTACACCAAGCAGTAATATAGCAAATTCAACAAGACCTCTGGCTCATACAACAGTACCTCGCAATTTCCAGTGGAGAAGATCATATCATTATATATGCCAAATGGGATATAGAGCAATGGGAAGAGCTAACATATGATTACAGGTTTTTCTCAATAGATGAACAGTTAGCTTGCTACTGTGGGTTCCCAAGATGTCGCGGAATTGTCAATATTGACGATGAGGAGCAAGTAGGGAAAATACGTGTACCACGCCGTGAGTTGATTGCATGGAAACCTGGTGATGGTAAATGAGAACCTCAGGACAACCCACAAGATGTTTTCAAGATGTGAATGTTCCTGCTTCTATATAAACAGGTCATGATATTTACCTTCGCCTCAATTGGGATTTATCGACGAATGATCTTTTCGCATCCATTAAATCATACAAATCAACAACTGGTCAGTAAAATTCCTTATAACAGGAGAATGGAGCAGAAGGTGATGTTATTCAATTTGAATAGCAGAGAGAAGAGAATCGATATCAATTGGAGCAGTTCTTACAATAAAACCGAGCGAAAAACTGAGGTCTCTTCTTAAGAAACTGAGCTCTCTTCTTAAAAAACTGAGCGATACCATAGTTCTTGCAATAAAAACACAGCGATACCACAAACGCAATCAACATTACAAAAACACAGTTGCATTTTCACCAAAAATGCAGTCATGGTTATGACAGCAGAAACGCATCAACGCATAAGGTAACGAAGCTTACATTCAATAGCGCATTCCACGCTCACCGCACCATATTCTGTCATGCCAGAGGCGCTCAGGACACCGCCAGAAGCACGCAATCTCAGGACACCGCCAGAAGCACGCAGTCTCAGGACAGAGGTGCTCAGTCTCAGGACAGAGGGCGCTCAGTGTCAGGGAATCGCTCAGGATGATGCAGCGCTCAGCAGGAGTTACACTATTTTGGGACCTGTGCTCTGATACCATGTCAGGCCAGGTTAACTCCAGAAATTAATGAGCGCAAGAAAGAACTGATGATTTTATTCCTTAGCCAACTATTATTTATACATACATAAAACGGATCAGTTCATCTTCTAGATGACTATCCAGCTTCACCCATCCGTTTCGGATTAGGTGTCAACAAAGCCAAAACCCAGAACACTGCAACAACAAACAAAAGTAGCTAAAATATATTTTGTGAGATATACGGTACTTCCTTTTGTCGAACCTGTGTGTACGCACTTTTCTCAAGGTGAACCTGCGTACAGATCTGCAAATCAAATTTAAGATGTATACACTATTTTGATATGCCGAACCAGCGTGTATACGCGCCTTTTCTAAAGTGAACCTACGTACAGATCTGTAAATGATGATTTAAACTTTACAACAATTTCAGACTTCAGTTATACCCAGATCATCATATTTACAGACTACAACATGCGCCAGTTATACAGATAAATGATCAAAACCACATAAAGATACTTCACTTCAAGCCTTAAGATCTTGACCCATCATTAGATCTTATCCTTCATCAAGTGCTAAGGTTCATCCTTGGTTCAGATCCAACTATGCACCACAACCCAATAGCCTGTATATTAGATCTTGCTCTTCATCAGATATTCAATTCATGAGTGCCTTTGCCTAATGATCTTCTCCTCCTTTTATAGTCTTAGGCCTTACTCAATACCATGGACCAAAACCACTTAGAACCAATACCTTGGACCAAATACCTGGGGTCAACACTTCGGACAAGATACCTTGGACCAATACCATGGATCAAAATACCATGGAACAAGTACGATGGACCAAAACTAAGTTTTCCAACATGTACGCGCCTTTCCTTTCGTGAAAGTGCATGTGTACTCCATACACGCCTTTTGGTCTGCGAACCCACGTGTACACGTGGCTTGGTCAATGGGGAACCTGTGTATACCTCTATTTCTTCATTCTGTGAGTCTGAACTATGATCTGTCATCTGAGTGAGTTGCCATCAAGGACAACACCTGTGTCATAGTGCCAAATCTGTGTCATAATGCCAACAATCTCCCCCTTTGGACTTGATGGCAACCCCAAGTCACTCTCCCCCTTTGTCATCAAGGGAAAAGGGTTATGCTCCCCCTGAGTACATGCTGAATTCTCTGATATGTTGAAGTGTGCTGATTGAGCTCCATGCTCGAGTCCATGCTCCCCCTGAATATAAGCAAGGTCTGCAAAAATATGTTCTAAAAGAAGAACATGACTCTATACATACATCATAAATGACCTTCCTATCACCAATGACTCATACATACATCCATCTCCCAACCAAGTGGGGATATACCAAGTGTTTATACATGTTAAAACAAGAACATTACATCATCCATCCCATGCATAGTGGGGAAACAAAATAGGTCATTTCATGACCTTGACATTAAAAGATATACATGACATAGAGACCAAATATCTGAAAGAAGACCATGATAGTTATCAGCAACATCTGTCAATCACCATCCAGACCAGTAACCATGATCTCCCCCTGAACATGTTCCACCTGAATAAAAAACAACTGTGAATTTGTACCAAGATCTTCTAAGATAATGCCAACAATGCATTAGAAGTATATGCTCCCCCTGTGCCAGATGATCACTATCAGACCCATATTAGACTCCTTTCATCCTGAGTCTGGCCCACTGTTTTTTTCTTCAAACCAACATATACGTGACTGTATCCATATAAACTGACGTATGTACGTGGATACGCTTCCTGGAACTCACGTATAACCACTTTTCTCTGAAATAGATAAGTTTTAACAACAAGATGATGCATCAAGTACTCCCAGCTTCTGTCTGAGATATTCAAATGTCTCTCTGGGCAGTGGTTTGGTGAATATATCAACAACCTGTTCTTTGGAGGGAACATACTCCAATTTGACCTTTTGTTCAAGCACTTGTTCACATAGAAAATGATATTTGATGGGTATGTGATTGGTCTTGGAATGCATGACTGAATTCTTTGAAACACTGATTGCACTTGTATTATCACATAGAATGGAGATGGGTGGAGTACATGTGATCTGAATGTCTTGCAATGTTTTCATCATCCAAAGAAGTTGTGTGCAGCAAGATGTAGCAGCCACATATTCTGCTTCAGCTGTAGATAATGCAATTGAACTTTGTTTCTTGTTGAATCAAGACACTAATCTGGAACCCATATAAAATGCACCACCAGTGGTTCTTTTTCTGTTATCAACGCTTCCTGCCCAATCTGCATCTCTATATGCATGAAGTGTAAGATCTGTATCTCTAGGATATCTGTAAGATATTTGAAAATCCTTTTGACTGCCTGAAGGTGTGATTCCTTTGGGTTTTCTTGGAATCTTCCAACTATTCCTACTGCATGCATGATGTCTGGTTGGGTACCTATTAAATAAAGCAGACTGCCAATCATGGATCTGTAAGTTGGTTGATGTACTGCTGCTGATTCATCATTTGAGCTAAGACTGCATCCTATTACCATTGGGGTACATACTGGTTTAGAATCTTCCATGCCATACTTTTTCAAGATCTGTTTGAGATATTTGGTTTGTGACAGAAAAATACCATCTTTATGTTGTTGAACTTGTAGACCAAGAAAATATGTAAGCTCACCAAGTAGGGACATTTCAAATTCTTGCTGCATTACCGAAGAAAAATTCTGACTCATGGCTTCTTCCTTGCTACCAAAAATGATATCATCAACATATACAAGAAGTATTAGCAATTTATTATTGTCAATCTTTGTATATAGATTGCTATTAGCTGACCCTTTTAAAAAACCTTGTTGATGGAGATATTTGTCAAGACGGTAATACCAGGCCCTTGGAGCTTGTTTTATACCATAGAGAGCTTTTCTGAGTCTGCATACAAGTTTTGTATCATTTCCAAGAATGAACTCGTCTAGTTGCTCAATATAGACTTCTTCTTCTAAGTCTCCATTAAGAAAGGCAGATTTTACATCCATTTGATATAATTTGAATTTCTGAAAGCTAGAAAGTGCAAGGAACATTCTTATAGATTCAAGTCTAGCAACAGGTGCAAAAGTTTCTTCAAAATCTATACCTTCTTGTTGAGCATATCCTTTACAAACAAGTTTGGCCTTGTTTCTAATAACTTCTCCATTTTCATTCAGCTTGTTTTTGAATATCCATTTAGTTCCTATGATATTGTTATCATGAGGTCTAGGAACTAAGTCCCAAGTATTATTCTTTTCATTTTTCTCAAGTTCTTCGTTCATGGCTTTGACCCAACATTCATCTTTACATGCTTCACTTACATTTTGAGGTTCGATGGAGGATAGTAATGCTAGATAGCTTCAAGCTTTTGAAATAGTTCTTCTTGTCTGCACACTTGCCTCTTTTTGTCCCAAAATTTGAGTCTCTGGATGATTTTTTTGAACATACCTAGACGGAGTCTTTTCTTCTACCGTTATCTCTTCTTCTATTGCTTCATTGGTTTCTTCTTCAGAATTAGTCTGATTTGATGTGGAAGGATAATCATCATCTTCTTCATGCTCTTCGGTTTTTATTTGCCTTGGATTTTTGCATGTTTCATCGACCACGACATCAATACTTTCAATAATTTTCCCAAGTCTTTTATTATAACATTTATATCCTTTACTTTGGGAAGAGTAACCAAGGAGAATACCTTCATCTGCTCTGGGCTCAAACTTACCAAGTTTTTCATCAGTCCTTTTGAGGTAACATTTGCTTCCAAAAACTTTGAAGTATTTTACAGTAGGAGTCTTACCATATCAAAATCCATGTGGAGTTTGACTACTGTTTACCCGAACATTTACTTTGTTGAGAATAGTGACGGCAACGAATGCAGCTTCACCCCAGAAGGTTGCAGGAGTTCCAGACTCATCTAGCATACCACGAGCCATTTGTTGAATAGTCTTGTTCATCCTTTCTACCACTCCATTTTGCTGAGGAGTCCTTGCGGTGGAGAATTCCATTTTTATTCCATGTTCTTCACAAAAGTCGAAGAATTCATCCGAGGTAAATTCCCCTCCTCGATCAGATCTGAGGCATTTGATTTTGCGATCTGATTCATTTTCAACCAAAGCTTTGAAGGCTTTGAACTTTTCAAATGTTTCATCTTTATGCTTTAGAAGTCCTATCCAACACATTCTGGAAAAATCGTCAATGAACAATATAAAGTATTCTTCTCCACGAGGTGAATTTTTCCTTGATGGTCCACATAAATCAGTATGAACAAGTTCAAGAGGCTTACTAGCTGATCCTTCCTTTTCAAGGAAATGTGCTCTGGTTTGCTTACCAAATTGACATGATTTGCATATTGTATTTTTTGGAATGCTGATATTAGGAAGATCACGAATAGCCTGGAATTTGCATGCTTTTCTTATTTGAGGGAAGCTTAGATGCCCCAATCTTCTGTGCCATAGCCAGTGTTCATCATTTTTGCTTAGATAACATTGTTGTTGTCCTCCCTTGAGTATGTATAAGTTGTTTGGAGTTCTTATACCTTTGATCACTATTTCTCCTGTATCAAGCTCACGAACAACACATCCATTTGATTGAAATACTACTTCACTTCCTTGATCACACTTTTGACTAACACTTAACAGGTTATGCTTTAGACCATCAACATACATAACATTCCCAGATTTAACTTTTTATTTTAAGAGAACAGAGCCTTTACATTTTATGACAACAGGAGTGTCATTTCCAAATGAGACCTTCTTTTCCTTTTCTAAGGCATTATATGAATGAAGTTCTTCTTTGTCACCTGTCATATGTTTTGAGCATCCACTGTCGATGTACCACTGATTTTCTTGTCCTTCTGCATATAATTCTATACCACATATTTCTATTTGCGGTTCTTACTTTCTCCATATTTTGGGACTTAATGAAGTTTGCTTCTTCTGAGATGTTTGCCGAAATTTACTCCTGCATTTAGATTCTTCATGACCGAAGTTGTTATAGATAGAGCATTCTATTTCATTTTCAAGAAGAGAAAAGTTATTGTAGGTCCTTTTCATGATCCCTGTCACATTCCTTTGATTTCGTGCTTCTCTAGTCATGATGGTTTTGTAAGCAACACATTGAGCAGCTTTGTGTCCAAAGTTATGACATGAAAAACATTGGCCATTAAAGAAGTTCCTGCGATTATCGAATCTACTGACCTGGTGATTGTAGTTTCTATTGATATTCATTCTTGAAGTAGATTGAGTATGATTTACTTGAGGTTGGTTGTAGCTTCTGTTCATCCTTGAAGTAGATTGAACCCGATTTACCTGGTGATCTGCTTTATGCCTTTGCTTGTCAAACTGTTCACTGCTCTTTGCTGCATCAAGATAGCTTTTGGTGGAGGTTGACGGCTTCTGTGCTTGAGATGCTTCTTCAGTATATCCAAGACCTGTCTTTATCATAGGAGAACACTGCACTTTGATAATTTCATTTAATGTTTCTGGTCCTTTAGCAAAACTAAGATTGACAGCTTTTGTTTTCTCAATATCCTTTCTTAGACCCACAATTTCACATTCCAGTTTTCATTGTGTTTTTCTCTTTCAGCAAGTTGGAATGTCAAAGTATATATAACCATATTCTTTTCTTCTAAAAAATTTTTGAGTTTAGAGATTTCTTCATAAAGATCATCTTCATCTAAAGCATCCAAGAAATTATCATCTTCAAAAGCCATCAAAAGTCTATAGTCATTACTATTTTCATCTTCATCACTATTAGATAGACCATTGCTATCTTCATGCATATAGTAGCTTTTCTTACTTACACTTTGTTTTCTATTCCATTTTGCTGATTCTTTACCTTTATCAAGCTTGTCTTTATGAGGATATTTGGTAGCATAATGACCGACTCTTCCACAAGAAAAACATTTGAAAGGTAGTTTACCTCTGAATCTTCCGGAACCCTGTTGAAGGTTTTTGACAAAGTTTGCTTCTTCCTCTCCTTCTGAAATATGTCTTGATTCATTGAGTTCTTCTCTTCCTGAAGCTTTAAATGCAGCTTCTCTCATATCTGATGGACCTCCTTTTCTCATTTCGAAAGCAGTTAAGATTCCGTGCAGCTATGTCATAGTAATAGTCTGAAGATCCTAGTTTTCTTCTATGGCAGACACTTTTGATTCAAACTTAGCAAAAAAGGATCTTAAAACCTTTTCAACTAAAGTGACTTCTTTTATCTCTTCACCCAAATTATTCATGCAATTAACAATCTCATCTATACGTAAGAAGTAACTAGCTATACTTTCATCATTGTGCATTTTGAGAGTTTCATATTGAATTATGAGAGTTTGTAGTTTTGCACGTTTTACCTGAGTGTCTCCTTCATAGCTTAGAACGATCTTGTCCCATATTTCTTTGGCGGATTTGAACTGCATAACTTTGACAAATTCTGATTGTGACAGACTCGCCAATAATGTATTGACAACTTTGGCATTGGTTTCATATTGCTTTTTACCTGCCGTATCTGTAGGAATGGCCGATGGAAATGTATATCCTCCTTCCACGATCTCCCAGACATCTGTTCCGAGAGATTGAAGATAGGCTGTGGTTTTTACCTTCCAATAAACGAAGTTGCTCCCATCAAATATTGGTGGTCTGATGGATCCCTCTTTTTCGTCATTACTCATGATGATGAATCTTCCTTCAAGTGATCAAGCTTCTTCTGAAGGACCTGCTCTGATACCAATTGTTGGAAATAATACTGAGAGGGGGGTGAATCAGTATTAGCAAGTCAATAATTTTTCATTTCCATAATCAGATTCATATACGCTACTTCAGTTAATGAAACTTGCGTGTATACGCAAATGTGTTTAAGGCAACTAGCGTATATCCTACAGACTTAAGATTTAATTAATTCTTCATATGTTGATCTTTAATCAGTGCATCAGAACCATATAAATAGTAACCAGGTGCAGTAAAAACAGAACAGACAATCACACACAAGAACACAAGATATAAGGTGGAAACCCAATGTGGGTGAAAACCACCTGCTGCAATCGTCTCTATCTTCTTTTAAATTAGAAACTTCTTTTTACAATTTTTGTACTGGTGCAGACTTATACCAGTACGTAGGCTTCTACCTGCAGAAGGCTACAACCTTCTCTCATTCTCCAGCTTCTCCTGGAAGGGAGCTACAACCCCTAGATCTTGTACTAGCTGATATGTTTACTAGTATGTAGGTGCTAGCCTACAGAAGGCTACAACCTTCTCTTTTCTTCCAGGGACCACGTTTCATAAATTTTCAGACTGGATCCATCAATAGCATCATTCAATCATCTGCATCAACCAATCTCCTTTTGCACCAACCAAAACTGAATCAACCAATCACTTTGACAAATCTTCAGAATGCTGTAACCAGAATACAGTAACCAAAACCCAAGCCAGAACCCAGAACACTGCAACAGCAAACAGAAGTAGCTAAAATATATTTTGTGAGATATATGCTACTTCCTTTTGTCGAACCTGTGTGTATACGCACTTTTCTCAAGGCAAACCTGTGTACAGATCTGCAAATCAAATTTAAGATGTATACGTTGTTTTGATATGTCGAACCAGCGTGTATACACGCCTTTTCTAAAGTGAACCTGTGTACAGATCTATAAATGATGATTTAAACTCTACAACAATTTCAGACTTCAGTTATACCCAGATCATCATATTTACAGACTACAACATGCGCCAGTTATATAGATAAATGATCAAAACCACATAAAGATACTTCACTTCAAGCCTTAAGATCTTGACCCATCATTAGATCTTATCCTTCATCAAGTGCTAAGGTTCATCCTTGGTTCAGATCTAGCTATGCACCACAACCCAATAGCCTATATATTAGATCTTGCTCTTCATCAAATATTCAATTCATGAGTGCCTTTGCCTAATGATCTTCTCCTCCTTTTATAGTCTTAGGCCTTACTCAATACCATGGACCAAAACCACTTAGAACCAATACCTTGGACCAAATACCTGGGGTCAACACTTCGGACAAGATACCTTGGACTAATACTATGGATCAAAATACCATGGACCAAATACCACGAACCAAAACTAAGTTTTACAACATGTACACGCCTTTCCTTCTGCGAAAGTGCATGTGTACTCCATACGCGCCTTTTGGTCTGCAAATCCGCGTGTACACGTGACTTGGTCAATGGGGAATTTGCGTATTCCTCTATTTCTTCATTGTGTGAGTCTGAACTGTGATCTGTCATCTGAGTGAGTTGCCATCAAGGACAACACCTGTGTCATAGTGCCAAATATGTGTCATAATGCCAACAAATTCTACATGTACTCTATGGAAATCAGTCGGTAGAACTCCATCTCCATCAGTTTCCATATTTAAAGGCACCTTTTCCCATTACTATACCCATGCTACCTCACCCCATAGGATGGGAGTCTAATAGTTCACATCCCAAAGATTGAACCTCATACTTATTTCTCATCATTATGTCTATCCATCCCCCCAGACTCTCGTTGTTTCATTGGCATTGGTTGGCTATGTTGAATGCATTTCTACATTTTCATTAGCCTCTCATCCCCCAAATTTTAGTAGAAGTCATCCACCATTTCCACACAAAAAAGAGCATACCATATCTCAAAACACTAGTTACTTGGTTACTATATAGGGGATTTCAAAGAACACTTATGTTCTTTACAACCATGCCTTCATTCCTATAGATATCAATGTGTTCATTACGGGAATGTTATGGTATCTTGATTAAGACTTCCATAACCATGATGAACCCCAGATGGAACACAGAGAGTCATCAATGATCTTTGCCTCCATTGACTTATTTATGTTTAACTTTGACACATGTACAAATTGAATTAATTTGTATCTGGCTATGGTTGTAGCCTCTTTTTTAGTTGAAGACCCTTGGGCTTGTTCATGCCATCAATGACGACATATCAAAACAATATTTCATAGTGTTCACATCTAGTTCTAGGGACCATTCCTCTCTAAACTAGCACTTGTGAGGGTGATGCATTTATCTACATCATTGATTTTCTCTCTATAATAATACTAGTCATAATTTGAGATTATGTTACAATCAGACTGACCCCTTTGGGCTCCAAGTCTACTATTGTAAATCTTTTTTGGAAATATCATGAACATGGGACATGCTTGCCTCATTTATGTTAAAACATTAAGTGATTATTCAAGGTTTATGGTTTTGTAGGTGAGTTCCTATATTTCCTTCTTGGGATCCTTCCACATCTCTCTCTCTATATTACGCATTCAGAGATCATTAATTACAATAGGCAAACAATGATGTATTTCAACTATATGATTTCTCCTAACCACAAACATTATGAGAAAAGTGTTATCACTTAAAAAATTCTTACATCCATATAAGTGATCATTAAAGTTGCCATCACTAAGAAAATGCATCATGGCATTAATATATCCATCAAATGAATTTCAAAAAAACTATGGAAGATTAACTTTTTATATACTTGCCTAGGTTCCCTCTAAAAGGCCCACACAATTTTTGTGGGTTATTTGTTGATAATCATGCAAGTCATAAAAAATGTACAAAAGTGACTCTTTCCATTTTGGTAAAATACATCCATGGTAGTTTAAGGGGGGGAATTCGAACATCTTTAGTTTAGTGTGCCTTTTGTGACCTGAAATCACAATAACGCATTAGTTCACTCAAGATCACTGACAAGATTTTGTGGTAAAAATCAATACGACTTGGGTGCATGAACCTATACCATTGTTGGCATCAAATCTTCACTATATAATGTGTCCATAGGTATGCATTGAAAAACGTAGTTGGATTTCATAATAAATGTTATACTAGAAAATTCACTCTTTAGATCCATTATCTTGAGAGAAATTGGAACTTTTTTTAGACAAAGAGAGCCCATAAAGGATCAACAAGGCCCATCCTAAGGAGAAGCTGAATAATCTCACCACTTGCCACTTCTTCTTGGTGTCTCGAAAAGGCCCTTTTTTCTCAACGTTGGTAATAATGGAATACTTGCTTCATTTTTTATGTTTTTTTTTCGTCATGTCGATTTCTTATTTTTTATATATGATGCAAGTTGCTAACACACTAATCATTCAATCTCTCTTGTTCTAAATGTGAACAATGTTCATCCTTTCCATTACTTGAGGAGATTCTTTTGCTCACATTGGTAGCATAATTCTCCAAACAATAACGACTATTAATCGAGGATATTTTGACCTATCAAAAGCACTGGCACTAGCAAGGCTAAATGACAAGCCTATTCACATAGAGCCATTTTTCTAAAATTCTTTAACCAACCCATGTATCCTCTCCAAATTTCTATATGGGATCACCTGTTTAGTATTTTGATTCCATTATGTGGCATACTAGTGAAGACAGTTAATCTATTATCAAATTTCAAGTTTGAAGATGAAGGTCAAGTCTCTACATTCAAGCATCTTAGTCAATTTTACATTTCACACAAAAATCTTAAAATTATTCAAGATGATGAAATATTTTGATTATTTACCATCACATTGGAAGGGTGAATGAAGGCTTGGTATAGGAAATTACTAGTGATATCAATCAATAGTTGGAGACAAATCATGGAATTGTTATCTATGCTTATGAAAATATAGAGTGTAACTCTATAGTGAACTTGAAGGAATTTGTAGGAATAGAAACAAACCTTTTGATGATCTCTCTAAAAGATTTATGTAAATTTAATTTAGGTTCATTAAGAGTGACAAAGTATCTAACACAAAGTCCTTGAATAATGTGTTTACCTTCTCTCTATCATTGGAGAAGGTTAAGTACCTTTAGACTACAAGGATAATTTACAACATCTCGAGTGTTCTCACTCTAATATATTACCTTTACTAGTTTTTAGATAAACTAATTTCAAATACCATTAGTAGAGATAGAATTACTTGAAGAAAATTGTTTGTCACTTCTCGTTGAAACTAATAGTCTCGGAGACACTAGTTTGAAAAGCATCCTAGAAGGAAAATAAAATGGAAAATGAAAATGTTTCCAACACAATGGAAATTATTTATTTGTGTTATAACTTATATTTTGATATTAAAACAACCTACAATCATAAGGAAATATATTTGATCATAGAGACACCAAATGATTATCTTTAGGTCTTTTGCACTATGCAATCTAATTTCAAGTCACAATCTGAGCATAGTATTTTCAAGGATGATTAAAACTTGTATTTAATGAGGAATCAACTTCAAGGGCTACTATATATTTGTTTGATAGGTTATCATTAGGAAACATAGAGCCTACATCTTCTAATGAATATCATGAGCTAAGGAACAAAGATAGTGGAGACATTATTTCTAACAAGTACTTTGTCATTGAAATAGGGGAATTTCCTTTAGAATACCAAGACTCATTAAGCTTATAGTTGGAATAAACCATTGATGTTTCTTTGAAAATTATATCGGCTACCCACACTTGATATAAGGAGAATAATGAATACACTATGGTCTATGAAAAAATATTCTTCTATGGAAATCAAGCCATTTCTAGAGTTCGAAAGTTTTTATGCCTTCCATACAAAGCTATTTAATAAGGTGTACTTACAGAAAAATCCAATGACTTATCATATAGTAGAACCTTTATGTCCCTTTTTTGAGAATAAAATATTGTGCAATAAGGGAGAGCATGAATATGGTAAAACTTTAATTAATTGATGATCCATTCACAGTAAAAGTCCATCTAGATGCACAATTTTGAAATTTTCTTATAATAATATTTTTTTGGAAAATATTGAAACAAAAATTGATCATGATAACCCAATTTTTGATGATTATGTGTCTATTTAAAAAATATTTTTGGGTATCAACATAGCAGTATTGATCTTCTACAATTTGGAATTACTAATCTCTATGCACATAATTTTCAAATCATTGTTGGGTGTGATATATGGTAGGTTAATAATCCAACATTATCATGTCAATTTGGGTTATCGTAAGCTTTGAGGCACAACAAAATATGTGCCAAAAGAAGAACTTAGGTACCTGCAAAACCAATCTCTAACTTTCTCTAGAAACTGTCTGTCAACACTTTCAAATTCCTACAAAAACATATTAGTCCCTTGAACTCTATTCTAATCCTGTAATCCTAATGGCATTTATCAAAAAACAAAACCTAGCTACTGGTCACTAGAATTTCTAGACTGTGGCTCCTTACTGGGTTGAGCAACCTTTGGAGTCTATCTCAATTGTCTAGAGGACAAGGGAGTCAAAAACCCTAATGATCTTCACGCCTTCAAAGCAAGCGAAAATCAAAGATCTTACTCATGGATCCCTATTAGGCTAAGCAACCCTATAGTCTATCTCAATTGTCTAGGGGAAGAAGGGCTATAGGTTTCATCACACCATAAAGAGGCATGTAAACTTAATTAAATTCTCTCTCCCAATGCAATGTAGAATACTTGCTTAACAGAGCCAAACAAAAAATGAATCCTACCTCAAATCCTTACACAATCCTGGTTATGAACCATTATAGGTCAATATAAATATTCTCTAAAAGAAAAAGTATTTCAAAACCTACTT
The DNA here is from genome assembly GCA_031772625.1 of Pinus tabuliformis. NCBI lineage: Eukaryota > Viridiplantae > Streptophyta > Pinopsida > Pinales > Pinaceae > Pinus > Pinus tabuliformis. The sequence goes on along the minus strand of CM062816.1, from coordinate 1,025,406,780 downwards.
TAGTCAATCATTAACTTAATATAAATGAAATTAGTGTGATGGCTTGATCTGAACTTAAACAAGAATGCAAAAAATTACAGATATAACCATAAATACAGAGATGCAACATAAATAACACTTCATTTCATTAATATCAAATACTAAAATATGCTTACAAACATAATAGAAATAAAACTAGCTCGGGCGATGGTAGTTTATCTCTGAGAAGAGACATGGCAGCTACATGCCTCTGACCTGTGTTACATTGAGGCTCAAAGGCTTATTTATTATTGAGAAAGAATGGAAAACCCTAAACATCCAAAAACCTAACCCTAGGAGATGTAGCGCCAAAATTGTGGGCCCCGTTTGGGTAAATTGGTACATCAACTTCCGGGGATCATAAATTTGGCATACGATCTCCGTTTTCCTATCACAATATCTCATTCCGAATATCTCAAATAGGAGGCAAAAAAAACAATTAAAACAATTTTTGACTTTTCTTGTCTCACGTTTTTCCTAAAAACGTCGTTTAGTCCCTCAAAACGGCTCTGGAAGTTTAGGACCCAGAAAACTGCCAAAAATAGTAAGTTGTGCTACAATTAAGGAAACTGAAAAGAAACAATGATGGGGGTCCAAGTGGAATAGGTGGGTGTCCACCAATATCCACATGGATCAACCATCCTCCCTTAGGGAGCAATGGTCCCCATTTCGTTGAGTGCCTCCATGAGATGGGGAAACTTATGCTGAACTTGGTCCCTGGTGAGCCACTTCCCTTGGTGCAGGAGTTGGCCAACTTTGAAAACCCGATATATTTGGATCTTCTGCTAGTGATTTTTCTTGGTATGCATGTTCATATGATCAGTTTTGGCCTGTTCCATGTAGTAGGGGTTTAGCTATGTTGGTGTGATTTGTTCTGCAATTTCAGATGTGTCCAGTAATGGTGGAAAGTATGGACGAAGGTGGTCTACATTGAACATTGGGTGCAGACCAAGGAAAGGTGGAATGTTGATTTCGAAGTCATTGTCCCCTATAGCCCTAGTGATGGTGTATGGCCCATATCGGAGCAGGCGAAGCTTTCGGTGGGGTCCAACAAGTCGCTCCTTCTACAAATGTAACCAAACTTTGTCTCCCACCTGGAACTTGTGTGATACCCGATTCTGATCATGGAACTTCTTGTACTTAGCATTGGCCCTATCCAATATATCATGGAACTACTGGTGGATGTGTTGAATGCGCTCAATGAAGCTTCTTTCGACTGGATGTGAGCTGAATCTGCTTGAGTGGCTGCAAATGGCATGGCCACATCAATGGGACATACTGGTTGAAATCCTAGCCCTACCTGAAAGGGATGTGGCTTATTGAGCTATGGAGAGATATGTTGTAGTTGTGTTGGACTTAAGGGAGGCTTTCATCCCATGTGCGTGGATACTTCGAGTTGTACATGAACACAATGTGTATGATCATCCTGTTGATGACCTCTGTTTGGCCATCAATTTGGGGTGGAAATTGATGGACTTAGTAAGTTTGGTATCCAACATCGACCAAATACTTGACCAAAATATACTTGGGAATATGTTGTCTCGATATGAGATAATGGATTGTGGGATCCCAAAGTGTACCCACACTCACTCAAAGAAGAGCTTAGCAGTGGCCTCTACCGTGATACTCTTCTTACAGGCCGCCATAATGGCCATCTTAGAGAATTTGTCGAAGACCACGAAAACACATTCGTTGTCATGCTTAGTATAAGGAAGGCCCAAAATGTAATCCATGGAGATGGATTCCCAAGGTCGACTAGGAGTAGGCAGAGGAGTATATAAGGCTTACTTATTTATGGTTGGCTTGGCAATGGTGTAGGCAGTGTAGGATCGAATGTACTTCCCAACATCCCGATGAAGGTTCAAGCAATTAAAATACTTCTACAGTACTGCTACAGTTTTCTCTACTCTGAGATGTATAGCGACTTGACTGTAGTGCGCCTCCCAAATCATCTTGGCATGATCACTTGAAGGAACACAGATGTGTCCTAGGTGGTATAATAGTGCATTGTGGAGGTGAAAATTTGGAACTTGGTTCCCTTCTAGGAGTGTCTGGTATGTGTTGTCGAATTCTAGATCACTCTTGTAAATATGTGGCCACCTTGAAGTCTCGTTCCCATAGAAGTCGAGCACAGTGATAAGTGCCATGACTGGTGGTCGGCTGAGGCAGTATGCAACATTATTATTGCTTCCCTTCATGTACTCAATGTTCAAATGGAACTGTTGCAGGTATGTGGACCATTTTTTATGGCGATCGCTTTGCAACTTTTCTTGTGTCTGTATGAACTGCAGGGGTTAGTGGTCTGTGTGGATGATCGTTTCCTTCCCTAGAATGTAATGCTTCCATTGACGGCATGCCTACACAATGGAATACATTTCTTTGTCATAGGTGGGATACTTTTGGAATGTGTCTGAAAGTTTCTCACTGTGGTAAGCCACTAGATGTCCCTACTGAGTAAGAACTACACGAATAGCATAGTCGGAGGCATCTGTCTCAATCTCAAATGGTTGTTGCAGGTCTAGTAATGTGAGCACTGGTGTAGATCAGAGGCGATGCTTCAACTCAGAAAATGCCTTATGTTGGGTTTCAGACCAAAATAACTTTTCTTTCGCTCCGCCCTTGGTGACTTGACTTAAAGGCCAAGTGATATGAGAGAACCCCAACATGAACTTGTGGTAGAAATTGGCAAGACCCAGAAAGATGCAGAATTTTGTTAGAGTGGGTGGGTCTAGACAATCCCTAATGACGTGTATCTTGGCTAGGTCCACATGCACACCTTAATCATAAATGATGTAGCCTAGATATTGAACCTGGGTCATCCCAAAAGTTCATTTCTCCAAATTGGCATACAACTTGTGTTGTCGCAGGGTTTGGAGGACCTGTCGAATATGGTGGAGGTGCTCTTACCAACTCTGGCTGAAGATCATGATGTCATCTAAATACACCACCAAGAATACATTGGTGAAGGGTCAAAATATGTCACCCATGAATATCATGAAGGTTGTGGGGGCATTCGTTAACCCAAAAGGCATGACCAACCATTTGAAAATGCCCTCCTTGGATTTGAAGGTGGTTTTCCACACATCAGAGGTTTCGATAGGCACCTGGTGATAATCGGACTTCAAATCAATTTTGCTAAAATTTCTGGTCCCCTTGAGCTGGTCCAGAAGGTCATCAATCTGTGGGATTGGGTACTTATTCTGTACAGTGATCTTATTCAGCACCCGATAGTCAATACAAAGTCTCCAGGTCCCATCCTTTCTCTGTACCAATATAATCGGCCTACCACAAGGTGATGAGCTTGGCTTGATGTACCCTTTTTGAAATAACTCCTGAATATGCCTCTTGATCTCATCGTTCTCCAAAACATAGCGTCAATAGATCGGTCCAATGGGTAGTGGCGCACCCGAGGTCAAATCGATGGAGTGCTTGACCTTACATTGAAGAGGCACGCCTATAGGTAAGGAGAAAATATTGTTGTACTCCTCCACGACCTTGTCCATTTGCTGTTGTTGTGTGGAGGAGCCCTGTCTGGAAGCCATGGCCACAATCTTCTTCTTGCCTTGAGGGTGAATCATAAGGAAAAAAATTTCCTAGTCTGTGAAATGATCTTACTGAATTTCTTTGTAGTGATCAAAGAGATGGCGGTAGACAAGGCTACCTCTGGTATCCTGTACAACTTATTGCCAAAATTAATAATTACAAAGTGAGACCTAGACTCATATACAACATGCCACTCCCATAAGTACGGTTGTACTAATAATACATCACAAACTTCAAGAGGGGCAATATCACACAGTACCTCATCCATGAAGGGCTTGATGTTGTATGGAAGGTGGCATTGTTGGCTGAGGTAGAGATCTCGTCTTTGGTGAAGCCACTCGATGGTGTACAGTTGTGGATGTGTTGTGGTCAATATGCCCAACCACTTCATGGTATCTGCTAAAATGAGTTTCTTTTGGCTCTCACTGTTGACAATGAAATGCAGCGGAGAACCATTCACCCACATCTATGAGTGAAAGAGGCGTTCCCCATCCCCTGGATCTTTAGGCTCATCATTCTGGATCTTGGTAGTGGCCATGGTGGCACTGGGCTTCACATCAATGGTTTGCTTCCCTTTGTCATTCCACTTGTCGGATTCTGACTCAGAGTCGGAACATGCATCTGATTCAGAAACCTTCAGCTCGACCACCAGTGACTGCTTGGTCCGACACTCACTCGTATTGTGAGTGGAGCTCTTATGGAACTCACACCATTTTCCCGAGTCCTTCTTTGTCTTCGTGGTGTTGTTCTTTGTTTGCAGCTTTCGCGAGTTGTCCTCGGTTTCCCTGCCTTAGCTTTGTCCTTTGCTCTATAGTTTGGGGGTGCCTTTCCCTTGCTTCAGTTTCACAGATCCAAAGTCTTGCTTCTTCTGTTTAAACTTCTACTCAATATTAAAAACGTATTGGTACGCCATGCTGAGCGAGTAGATGTCCAGTAACTCCATCTCATTTAGATGTACCTGTGTAGGCAGCTGCGGTACTTAAGTACCAAATGTCGCATAGAATCCTTGATACCCAATTTCGTGCAAAGGGTATGAAAAAAATTGGTAAACGCCGGAACGTCTTGGTCCCTTCCCTTCCACAGCATGGTCAACTTTATGTATTTATCCTCATAGCTCTCGATAGGGTAGTACTGCTCCTTGATGGTTTCCCGGAATGATTTCCAAGTGGGTGCGTATTACACATTATTTTTTCACACCTCCTGCACTTCCCTGTGACATACCCTGAAGTTCTCAAAACATGACCATTATGCAGTGTACTCATTAATATATGTAGCTCAGATCCTCCTTAAGACATTGATTGGAAAATTCCTTGAGCTTCCCCTAAAGGAAATAGCTCTTAAACCCTAATTTGAGAATCATCGCTCTTATGAGACTAAAAACTGCGATGGTCGCCTATTGTATTATACTTGACCCACAATGGCATCACTCTATTTACTTGTATACCTGTGATGATCCCAAAAAGGAAATTTTCCCAAAGAGGATGAGAAGCTTCGTGATCTAGAAGCTTCCAAAGCGGCAAGTTGGAGGTTGTTCGACGTAGATGAGGTCGAGTTATCCCAACTTGGCCTCTTGGTATTATCCCTATGAGATACCTCCTTGAGATGAGGGCCTACTCCTATATTTTGAGAGATCCTAACTCCCTTTCCCATCCTATATATTCATCCTCTCCCATTCCCAAATGGTTGGTCTTTGTCTATTTTCACCCTTATGCTAAGATTGTGCCTACATGCTACTCATTTGGCTTGGAGAAGGAGTGCTTGGAGAGCTTAAGATTGGACTTGGACATTCATTCAAGGAGAGCCTATTGACATCAAGGCTTGGTTGTATGCTTCCTCCTTTATTCTATTAATATACAACTGCTAGTTCATTTTCCATAAATGTGTATGCTTATGTATCATTTATCTTAACGCTCCTTGATCTGTTAAGTACGCTATTTTTCATTATGCTATTTGTATTTGCATGCCTTATTGTGTCTTGATCTCTTGTGCAGGAGTTTAAACGTTGGGAGTAGTAGGATCGATCCCATGACGCAAGTGATTCAATGTCTTCAACAAGGGAAAACGTGATAGCATCAGAATGAGGTAGGCCATCTTCTTCATCTCTCATTTCAATTGTAACTTAGGAAAGTGTCCAGTAGATTGTCACTTAGGTTGCTAGTCCCACTCATTGGGCTAGAGGGATCATCTCTATCCACAGAGAGGATTTCCTAGACAACAAAATGGCGACTCCACTAGGGAATCTATGATCCTTTCCATTCAATCCTTCATCCTGCTTTTTTATTGAGTTTGACCAACCGTTCGTTTTCAGGCTTGTTTGTTTGTCTACAAATTTTTTCACTTACTAGTGATTGCTTGAAGGTTCTTAGTTTTTGTTGATATTGAAGATGTTTTTGGTTTTACCTCATATTTCTCGACCATCATGGTTTTATCCTTGACAGTCAAAGAAAACCCCACAAAAAATAATATGAGGGTAGGCAAGACTCTGCCTTGGGGACTTCCTAAGTTGGATGAAGAACCAGTGGGATCCTCAATCTATTACATAATCCAGGCTGAACTCTAGGAGGGGTTATGTGGCCTAAAATACAACCCTGTGAGGGTTTCTGAATAGAATTGTTATGGTACAAAAGTGTTCAAGGGAGAGAAAAGGGCGCCATTGCCTTTCTCAAAGGTAGGGTGGAAAAAGGAATACGTTTTGGGTATTTTCCTTGACAGAGCCAACTAAAACAGATAAGTAAATTTCTTAACTAAACTGTGAGTCTAATTATTCTTGTTTATTATTAAAAGGATTAATTCTTCTGGCATTAAAATATGAAAATCTCCCTAGTTTGGGAACCTGCTTTTGATTAAGAATTAATCTGATAAGTGTGCAAGAAGGATTCCGATAATCACTGATTTGATGTAAACATATTTCTTTTTTTATTTAAAAATGAAAGAAACATAAATGATAAAATTCTTAAGTTACCGAGAGGTTTTCTAGGTGTAATCTCAAAAGAATATATGGGATTATTTTTCCTTATTATGTTCAGATTAAATTTTACATTATTTATTTATCATACTTAAACGAAGTTAAGAAAATTGACTTAGGAAATTAATATGTTTGTACCGTTTAAAGAAAATAATGACCTAGCAGTCTTATGGCTAAAAGGAGGAGAGGTGGCTGAGGGGGGTAATAGGTTAGTCTCCAACCTATAACCTGTGGTTCCTCAAGAGGCAGTCCTATTTTCCTCCCCTCAGAATGGAAGGAAACTTAGTAAAGAAATTGGGGAGCGGAGACTTGGTGGTCTGCCCTCGTAAATATAAGCCGCTAGATATAATTGAAAAAAAATAAAACCTCAATTATTACATTAAAGAAGAGTAAAACCATGGAAGAACAATTGCTATATAACGAGACTTATTGTTGCTGAAATGAACCCATTCAATGAAAGAAAACACAAATTAATCGCACAATAGTGCTAGAGCCTTAACTTATTTACGCATGGTTACAACCCACTGTAACATAGAATTTAAATTAAAATACACCCATAGAGTAAAAGAAAATACCTGTGTGTATTCTTTCTGAGCTATATTAATAGTACCCAAAATAAGTTACATATAAAACCCCATAGAAGAAAGCTTCTTCTTTAAAATTCAAAGTTAACAGGACCTTTACGTATTCCATAGGAGGATTACATAAGAATGAAAAGGCTCAGTCTCATCACGGTTGTATGAGGGTTCCATTACAGAGCCTCTACAGAAGGAGCAGGATTGGAAACTATTTAAACGAAACAATTAAACCCTAGGTTGTCATTAAATTGCAGAAAAAAATTGATATTCTCAGTGATGAGGCTCAACCGCAAGGCTCTTGAACACATTTCAAAATAAAGGAGTAAATAGAACCCACCACCTGGAAAACATAGCAGTAAAAATCCCCAAATGGTCAGCTGGGAAAAACTCGATTCTGGAGGCAATTGTAAGAGGGATTCTGGCTAAAAGTATCACTTGCATACAAAAGTCTAAGGAGTCAAATTTTGGACATTGTAGGTTAAGAAATAATTTCTATCAAACTTCCACCAAGGAATCAACAAAGAAAGAAAAAGAAAAATCACTTGTAGCATCGTCCTGGAACAGAAACTACGTTCTTGGTCATCAAATTCACCTACAAGCCATATCTTAAGTTAGTTGTGTGGTGAGAGTTATCAGCAATGGTGATAAATGGAATAAAGAATGTAACCTTGTAACCTACACTCCATCTATAAGGGATTGAGACGAACACCTCTTAGGGGAGTCTGGGACACTTTTTACGAAACTAGCCTTACTGAGAATGGAACCACAAAACCCTCGTGAGGAGAGGAGGAACTTCGCAAACTAAACATCAAAAGAATATAAAAGAGATTCATCAACTAATATTACAGGAGGAAGTTCATAACCTCGAGCAAGAAACCTTGGCGTCGGACGTTGTAGAGGCGCTTGGCAGAGGGAAAAAATAGAAGTGCGGATAGGGCTTCCCAGAGCCAATTGGTTGCCATGAACTGTCCTAAATTCATCTGAATCGTTCATCACTAACCCTCATCTGGGACGATGAAGATCATGCCAAGTATTACCCATCACATCAAGGAAAGTGCAGTGGTAAGACTGCTTGGTGGTGTCTAGATGCTTCAAACTGACCGAGGATCTCACATAACAAACCAAAGTATCATATCCTAAGTTCTTATCACCGTGGACAGGGTCAATAATGTTATGTGCCTAGGCAGGGGTAACATACTAGAATAGTACCACATTTAGTATCACAACCATTAAAAAAGACTCCTGTGTAAACTATTATAACTGTTCCATGTTGATTTTTATTTCAAAAATATAATATATTCATTTGACCTTGTTCTTATTCCATGGAATTTGTGGTAGAAGTATATGGGGTGATTTTTTTTTTTTTTGTGGCTTATTAGTGTTACCAGTGGTATCAGAGCACGATTTCAACATTGTGACATGATTGGGCAAATGTAGTGATATTGGGTGCATTGATGTGCACAGAGAGAGAAAGAGTAGAGCAAGAAAATAGATCACAATGAGGAGATGAGATGGAAGTGTACCTCCACCAAGATCAATGATGGAGTCCGGACCTATACCAAATCCATAAGCTAATCTAGAAATGTGGGTACACCTAGGTGCAGAATAAAAAACCCGAACAGTTATGCTACTACAAATTGTCCAACAACTAAAGGCCGAGATGGTTCAACTAAGAAAGGATAAAGAAAAATTAATGTGCGAACAAGAGTGAATCTTAAAGAGTCTCTCGGATAGACACAACCATCGAACTTCTTAACCTAGTCCTGATCATGAAACCAAAGATGATGAAGAATTTTAGAATAGAAATGAGAATACTCCGAAAGGAAGTCATACCCAGAGGATTGATGGAAACATAGACAACCATGACGAAGAATCGGGAAATTCTTCTGATCCAAGGAGAATGAAGAAACAAAAACTTGAACTATAGGGGGAATTTAGAAAAATCAAACCCCCAACATTTGATGGGGAGGTTGAAGAAGCTGCGAAAGCCTGGATAATTAATATGAACAAATACTTCCAAGTTTTTGAAAATGGAAATAACCTCAAATCTAGGTTGGATATCTATCAGCTTCAAGGGAAATCTACGTTGTGTTGGGAGGAGGTAAAGGTAGTGCAACATATAGAGGAGCAAGATGTGACTTGGGATGAGTTAAAAAAAAAAAAAAAAAAATATCTAACAGAACGGTTCTATGATGAAAAAGCCAAAAAATTTCACGACTTGAAACTTGGGGAGCTAACTATGGACGAATTTGTGGCCAAATTTAAGATACGTTCCATATATTTGGGAGGAAAAAGCTAAAGTAGAGTGGTTTATGAGTAGTATGCATGCATACATGAAGGAAAGAATAGAATTCGATAATCCCAAGACCATGGATGAAGCAATTCGAAAGCCCTGAATTTTCTATCAGTAGATGAAGAAAAAATGGGATAGTGGTAAATATTGGCCCCAAAAGAAAGGGTAGAAGAACTATCATAAAATCAAAGGAACTAGGTTTGCAAGTTTTAAAAACACACAAAAACATCAGCCAAAAAAATAGTTTGGAAGAAATCAATAGAAAGCTAGGTGGCAAACAGAACCCAAGCATATAGAAGCATCAAGCAAGCCAAAGCCCAGCCAAACGCAGAAGCCCCCTCTATAGTGTTGGGGTTGTGGAGAACCCCATTATTATAAGAATTTCCCTCATCTTTCTAAGCTTGAGGAGGCTGCTAATGTATAGGAAGCTTCTACAGTTGGGGAGGTGGTGAGAAGAATGCCTAGGATCAATGTTGTGTTAGAAAATCATCAAGCATATTATCATCCTACTATGATAGAGCTCGAAGGTAAGTTATTTAATCAATCTATGCCTATTCTAGTGGATCCAGGTGCAAGTTTAAGTTATGTCAACCCCAAAGTAGTGGATTTTTTTTTTGCAAACTTACAAATTTAAAAACCCCTGGCTCGTATAATTAGATACGAGAGCTAAGAGAAGAGTGAATGCTACGATACCAAATTGTTCTATTGAAATAGGGAGTCAACAGATTAAGGATGATTTGAACATATTTCCCCTAGGATCGTATGACATGTTGATTGGGATGGACTGGATGGAAGGGCATTGGTCCTTAGTAAATTGTAAAGAAAATTCCATTAGTTACCTTGCTGAAAATGGTTCTCAGTAAGAGATCCAAGGAGTTAGAAAACCTATAAAGTGTCATCCCATTACTTCCTATCAATTAGGTAAATGCCTTAGGAAGGATTGTACGATTTATGCTATCCAAAGTGGGTACTCTAATACTAAGTATAAGCCCACCACTTTGGGATACATACAAATAATTCAAGATTTTGTTGATTTATTCCATAAGAATATACTAGGGTTGCATCTAAAACGAGACATTGATTTTACTATTGAGTTACTTCCTGGAGCAACGCTAGTATCCACGGCCCCTTACCGTATGAGTGTACCTGATTTAACTGAACTTAAAATGCAGTTACAATAATTTCTTGATAAAGGATACATATTTCCAAGTGTGTCACCCTATGGAGCCTTGATATTATTTGTAAGAAAAAAAGACGACACCCTGAGACTCTGTATTCATTACAGCTAGCTTAATAATTTAACAGTCAAGAATAAATACCCACTACCCCGAATTGGCAATCAATTTGATCAGGTCAAAGTTGCGATGATTTTCTCTAAGATTTATTTATGGTTGGGGTATCATCAGATCCGGGTAAAGGAGGAAGACATTTGTAAACAACATTCAGAACTTGTTATGGTCATTACGAGTTTGTGGTCTTACCTTTTGGTTTGGCCAACATGCCAACAACATTCATGAGTCTCATGCATAGTATTTTCCATCCCTTTTTGGATAAGTTTGTTTTGCTATTTATAGATGATATTCTAATTTATTCTAGAACCTTAGAGGAACATAAGGAACACTTGCATATAGTGTTGCAAGTCTTACAGGAGCATCAATTGTATTCTAAATTTAGTATGTGCAGCTTTTATAAAAATAAAATCTAATATCTCAGGCATGTCATTTCTGCTGAAGGGATAGTTGTTGATTCTGAAAAGACCAAAACTATTAGAGACTAGCATGTACCTAGAAATGTACTAGATATATGGTCGTTCATGGGTCTGGTGGGGTACTATCATAATTTTATTGATGGATTCTCTCAATTTTCTTATCCCATTACCTCTTTGCAAAAGAAAGGAAGAATTTTTTATGTGGACCAGAAAATGTCAGCAAAATTTTGAATAGTTAAAACAATTACTAACCACCACCCCCACATTAAATATTGTTGACCCACGCAAGGAGTTTGTGGTCTATAGAGATGCCTGTCAAGAAGGGGTGGGGGCAGTGTTAACGCAAGATGGGAAGGTGATAGCATATGAGTCATGAAAGTTGAAAGAACATGAGTAGAAATATTTTGCTTATGATTTAGAACTAAGCACAGTGGCACATTCATTGAAATTTCTAGGCATTACATCCCAGGTTGAAGGAAACTCACATAGCCATATTAAACACATATGAAAATTAACACACAATAATATCAAACCAGCAACACACAAAAGACAAACTGGCGGAAAAGGCAAAGAGCCATCATGTATCTCTCATGCTCATGTAAATCTCTCTTATTCAAATAATTTAATAATACATTTAAATACATGAGCAAGTGGCCTTAAGATAGTGCGTCTATCTTAGACTCACTTGGTTGAGACATTTTCTTAACTTACACACTAATTTAGGAGAACTAGTTGGATAGAATCTCTCCTCCTAACTAAACTCCTTAGTTTGAGAAACTAACTCTCATGATTTAATTTAATTAATTATTTTATTTGGATTTATAATTGTTTTTAAGAGAGTGAGGCTAACATTTTAACGAGTTATTTCAAGAAACCCAATTTAAATGCATGTCAAGCAAGGTCGAATGCCTTTCTTAGTGAATTTGAACTTGATATTAAACACTTAAGAGGGAAGGAAAACCATGTTGTGGATGATCTAAGTAGATGAGTGCACTATGTATATGAACTTTGTTATAACCAGATATAGTTTATATTTCTGGAGAAAATTAAAGAAGCTTTCCAAAAAGATCTAGAATATAAATTTGTATGGCAGCAAACCCATCAAACCAACAACCCAGATTAATCAGCCAAAATATAACATAAATAAGGAACAATTATTTACTTTTAGGGGGAGAATATATGTTCCCAGCGAGATTTCAGTTAGACAACTAATTTTGGACAAATTTCATAAAAGTCCTTAGACTGCTCATCCAGGATACCATAAATTGTTTTCAGCAATAAAATAAGATTACTTTTGGCTAGGGATGAGAAAGGACATTGTAGAGTATTTAGCAAGATGTCTAGAATGTCAACAGGTTAAAGCAGAACACCAACACCCTGCTGGTCTTCTCTATCCATTTCCCAGACTCGAGTGGAAATGGGAATTCATTACACTCAATTTTATTAGAGGAATTCCCAGGTCTAAAAGGCATAACGATTCAATCGCGGTAGTTGTAGACAAACTCAATAAAACAACTTATTTTATTTTGGTACAATATACCTATAAGATGGTTCAAATTGTTGATATCTTTATGAAATAAGTGTTATGATTGCATGGCATCCCTAAAGTGGTTATTTCAGACAGAGATGTAAAATTCACCTATGCATTTTGGAAAGATCTCTTCACAGGGATGGGAACCCAGATTCAGTTGAGCACTGAATACCATCTGCAAGTTGATGGGAAAACTAAACGTGTAAACCAAGTGCTAGAGGACATGCTACGAATGTATGTTATGCAACAGCCCAGCAAGTGGGAGGAATACCTGCATATAGTGGAATTTTCCTATAATAACAATTATCATCAATCTTTGAAGATGAGACATTTTGAGGTATTGTACGAGAGAAGGTGTAGGGAACCTACTAATTGGATCAATCCCGAAGATAAGATAATGTTGGGACCCGATATGCTGGCAGAAATGTAGCGGACAGTGAAGAAATTTCGGCAAAACTTAAAAACCACTCAAGATAGAAAAAAGACGTATGCTGACCAGAAAAGGAATTATCGAGAATTTCGAGTTGGGGATCATGTGTATGTTTGGTTTAAACCAAATAAGAGCATCCTAAGATGGGGTGGTTGTGAAAATCTTGCCCAGAGATTATGTGGTCGTTTCCACATTTTGGAGAGAGTTGGGCCAGTGGCAGCACTACCCGGTCATATAAAAATACATAATGTGTTCCATGTCTCCTTACTAAAGAAATATATATATGATCCTAAGCATGTGATTCATTGGCAGGATATACAGGTAAAAAGGAGATCAAGTAATGTATGTATATACATAACATGTGAACTTGACTTCTTATTTCTTTGTAAATATTTTTTTAATATCTATATCTATATCTATATATATATATATATATATGATTGAATGATAACTAATAGAAAGAGTGGGTTGTGGCATGTTGAACCGGATGGAGAATTCCTAGTAGAGCCTCAACGTATTCTCGACACGAGAGAAATAATGCTACAGAAGGTGATCCATCACCCAGGTTAAAGTGAAGTGGAGACACTTTAGCCTTGAAGAGGCCATCTGGGAGGATGAAAATTTTATGCAGGAAGCTTATTCTGGTCTGTTTGGGAGACCAGGTAACACCGAGGATGTTGTTTCTTTCCACGGGGGGAATATGTAACACCCTCAATTAATGTAAATATCGGGTTAGTTAGTGGTATTTATTTTGTTGTTTTTAAGACTTAAGTATATATAAGGTTGTAGGAAAAGCCTAGCTATGAATTTTGGGTGATTAAAATTTGCATTCAAGATTACTTCAAAAACAAATAATAATAATAATAATAATCAATAACAATATATAATGTTAATTAAGTATGAATAAAGGATTTAATGAAGGAAAAGCCCAAAGACAGAAACATTTTACCATACAGTTGTAATCAATTATTTCCTCTTCCCTTGAGAATTAAAAGATGGTCTCAAGAATAAAAAGGCCAAGGAAAGCAACCAAGAAAGGAAGCTGGAGGCATCAAGAAGAAGGAAAAAGACGTCATAGAAAACCCCACATAAAATGTTGTGAGGGTAGGGAGGACGCTTCCTTGGTGACTTATTGAGTTGGATGAAGAGCTAGTGGGAGCCTCAATCTATTACATAATCTAGGTTGAACTCTAGGAGGGGTTATGTGGCCTCATAAACAACCATGTGAGGGTTCCTCAATAGAACTATTCTAGTACAAAAGTGCTCAGGGGAGAAAAAAGGATTTCATTACCCTTCTCAAAGGTTGGGTGGACAAAGGAATTTGTTTTGAGTATTTTCCTTAATAGAGCCAACTGAAACAGATAAGTAAATTTCTTAACTGAATTGTGAGTCTAATTATGCCTATTTATTATTAAAAAAAATAATTTTTCTGGAATTAAAATATGAAAAGATCCCTGGTTTGGGAACCTGATTTTGATTAAGAATTAACTAGATACTTATGCAAGAAGGATTATGATAATAGTTCACTGATTTGATGTAAACATTTTTTTTTTTTTATTTAAATGAGAAAGCAATAGAAATGATAAAATTTTGAAGGTACTGAAAGGTTTTCTCGGTGGAATCTCAAAAGAATATATGGGAGTATTTTTCCTTTATTATGTTCCATATTAAATTTTTTACATTATTTATTTGCCCTACTTAAACGAAGTTAAGAAAACCAATTGTAGGAAATCAATATGTTTGTACCATTTAAAGAAAAGAATGACCTGGCAGTTGCATGGCTAAAAGGAGGAGAGGTGGCTGAGTGAGGTAGTAGGTTAGTCTCAGACCTAGAACCTGTGGTTCCTTGAGAGACAATCCTATTTTCCTCCTCTGAGAATGGAAGGAAACTTGGTAAAGAAATTGGGGAGCGGAGACCTGGTTGTTTTCCCTCATTCAATCAAAGCCACTGGATATAATTGAAAACAAAATACAACCTCATGTATTACATTAAAGACAAGTAAAAACCATGGAAGAACAATTGTTAAGTAACGAGACTTATTTTGTTGAAATGAACCCATTCAGAGACAGAAAACACAAATTAATCGCACAACAGTAACATAGGCTTAACGTATTTACACACGGTTACAACCCACTGTAACATAGCATTTAAATTGAAATTCACCCATAGAGTACAAGAAAATACCCATTTATATTATTTATGATCTAAATTAATAGTACCCAAAATAAGTTACATATAAAACCATAGAGAAGCAAGCTTCTTATTTAAAATTCAAAGTTAATAGAACCTTTACATATTCTATAAGAAGGATTACATAAGAATGATAATCCCCAATCTCATCTTGACCATATGAGGGTTCCATTACAAAGCCTCTACAGAAGGAGCGGGATTGAAAACTATTTAAACGAAACAACTAAACCCTAGTTTGTCATCAAATTGTAGAAAAAAAAGGATATTCTTAGTTATGAGACTTAGTTTCAAGGCTCTTGAACACGTTGAAAAATAAAGGAGTAAAGAGAACCCGACACTTGGAAAACATAGCAATAAAAATCCCCAAATGGTCAACTAGGAAAAACTCGATTCTGGAGGAAATTGCAAGGTGGATTCCGGATAAAATTCTCACCTGCATACAAAAGCTGAAGGATTCAAATTCTGGAAGATGTAGGTTAAGAACTAATTGGTATCAAACTTACACCAAGGAATCAACCAAGAAAGAAAAAAATCACATGTAGCATCGTCCTGTAAGAAAAACAACATTCTCGGTCATCACATTTACCTACAAGCCATATCTTAAGTTATTTGTGTGGCGAGAGTTATCAACAATGATGAGAAATGGAATAAAGAACTTAACCTTGTAACCTACACTCCATCTATAAGGGATTGACCTAAACACCTCAAAGGGAGTCTGGGAAACCTTTTAGGAAACTGGCTCTGCTGAGAATGGAACCACGAAACCCTTGAGAGGAGGGGAGGAACTCAGCTAACCAAACAACAAAATAATACAAAATAGATTCATCAACTATTATTATTGGAGGAAGTTTATAAGCTTGAGTAGAAAACCTCGACGTCGAAGGTTGGAGAGGCACTTGGTAGAAGGACAAAATGACAGTGCGACTAGGGCTTCCCAGAGGCAAGCGGTTACCATGAACCATCCTAAATGTATCTAAGTCGTTCATCACCAACCCTAATCTTGGATGATGGAGATCATGCCAATTATTACCTATCTTATCAAGGAAAGTGTGATGGGAAGATTACCTAGCGTTGTCTAGATGCTTCAAACTGACCAAGGGTCTCACATCATAAACCAAAGTATCATATCCTAAGTTCTTATCACTACGGATGGGGTCGATCATGTTATGTGCCTAGGGAGGGGTAACATAGCATATTAGTACCACGATTAATATCACAACCTTTAAAGAAGACTCTTGTGTAAAATATTATAATTGTTCCATGTTGATTTTTATTTCAAAAATATAATATAATCATTTGACCTTGTTCTTATTGCATGGAGTTTGTGGTAAAAGCATATGGGGTGAATTTGTTTTTATGTTTTTGGCCAATGAGCATTACATTGAACGACTAAGTTCAAAAATGAATCAGAGCATATAGCTAATACATTGTATGAATATATGGTTCTTGAATGACTAAATAGTTCAAAAACTAATAAGATAAGAAAGAAACTACATTGTATGAATATTTATTTCTTGAATGACTATTTACTTAGTTCAAAAAATAAAAGAAGTAAATATATGGTATAAGTGACTCTGTTTTTGAATGACTATTTTTTTCATAAACGAATCAGAGAAGAAATCTAGTTATATATTGCTAGTCCTAAAATAAAAATATAATCAATCTTCTCAAGCTTATAACGAAAGTGTATACTTCCTTTTCATTGCATTAGAGTTAACACATAAGATGAGCCTGATAAAGGAAAAAATATAAATCAACATGAAGCTATTTCTTATAATACAATTACTGGTTGTGGAAAACAGAAGATCCATTACTTCTTTTCATTTGTAATATACGTAGAATTGGAACTATCTTAGCTAAGAGAAAGTGAACTAGTCTAGTTGTAGTAAAGGCGACCATATTCCAGCTCACAAAATATAGTATATGTTGAAAATTAAAACAGTTGTAGTAGAATCCAAATATATTCTAGGTTTAAAGAGAATATTGTATGTGCTCAAAATTGAACCTGGGCTGGTCGTTGTAAATTTCAATTATTACTTTGTTGTGGTAAATGGTTGATTAAAAAGCAAAATTTGAAAAAGCTAGGTTGGGATGAAAATGGAACACGGGTTGGTTGTAGTAATTAGTTGTTATCATTATTTAAGTTTTTTTCGCATGACTTCTTCATTGTTACCATGGCAGAGGTGGAAAAACAGTAGATGGACAGATGTCAAAAGGAGATGAAAAATGTATGAAATGGCCCGATTGCGGGAGGATAACGCAAGGTTAACAATGGAACAAGAGAGAATCATAAAGAGCCTATCTAACAAGTAAAATCAGCAACCACTGAACCCCAGTGCTGAGCAACAAAGGATGTCAGGGGAACAGAATCAAAACACAGAACTCGAAGAGTCAGAAGGAAGGGAGGAGGAACGATCTGATAATGCCTCCGAACAACAGACATCAAAAAGACAACGGATAGAGTTGCAAGGGGAATTCCGCAAGATCAAACCGCCGCACTTTGATGGAGAACAAGAGGAGGAAGCTGAGGCATGGTTGATTAATATGAACAAATATTTTCAGCTGTATGAATATGATCACAATCTTAAGGCAAGGTTGGCCATTTTCCAATTGCAGCGGAAAGCCACCTTGTGGTGGGAAGAAGTTAAGATGGTAAGAGGAGTGAGTGACCAGACTATCACTTGGGAAAAATTTCAAAAATACTTTAAAGAAATATACTTGACACAACGCTTCTATGATGAAAAGGCAAGAGAGTTCCATGACCTGCGATTGGGACAACAGACTATGGACGAGTTCATCACTCGTTTTACTTCATTACTCCGTTATGTGCCTTATATTCAGGAAGAAAAAGCTAAAGTACAGAGATTTGTTAGTAGTTTACCCTTGAGTATGAGGGAAAGAATCGAATTTGACAACCCAAAGACGATGGACGAGGCTATACGCAAAGCCCGAATTTGTTACCAGCAAAGTAAGCAGAAGGGAGAAATCCTGGGTAAGAGATGGGTCGATAAGAAAGGCAGCAAGCTGGCTGGAAGTACTAAAGGTAACCGCGGTGGTGGTAATAAAGGATTCACCAAGGGGCAAATTAACAGAAACTCACAGAAGAATTCGCTTCAACTAAAGCCCCCCATTGAGTCCAGAACCAGTGACCAACTCAGAAAAATAGACAACGAAGGGACAGCAAGGCCTCCAGTGCAATGTTGGGGCTGTGGTGGACCCCATTATGTGAAAAATTGTCCCCAGTGAAAAGGAACCGAACAGGTTTCCTAGGTCTACGAAGCTTCTACGGTTGGCGATGTAGGACAGAGTCTACCGAAAATTAATGCTGCTCTGGAGGATCGTCAGGTGGAGTATCAACCGACTATGGTGGAATTTGAAAGTAATCTTACCTATCAAACTTATAACGCACTTCAAATTTTAGTATTATTGTTTAAATCATATATATATATATATATATATATAATTATAATTATAATTTTATATTAAAAATAGTGTTATTATTTAAATCAATATATTAATTTTATATTAAAAATTAAGTAATTAATATTAAATAATTTTATTTTTTTTTAATTTTTTTCCTTTATTATAACAAGATGTATAGATTTTATGAGTAAAGTAAGAAAGATAATATGTTAATATTTTTTAACTATTAATTTAATATGTTGAATTTATATTTATTTATATATTAGGTTAAAGGTTTCTTAAATTATGGTGAGAAGTAACTTATGGTAAATATGTTATTTACTTGAATGAGTTATTTTTAAAGATTTTATTTTGTATTAAAATAACTACACAAATATCTAAAAATCATGTAGACAACTCCAATATTGAAACCATATCAATAGATTGTGGTATAAAATATGTGATGCAGTTACCTACATGGCATTATATTATGCAAAGGTTACAATAATGCTTTGAAATTATGGTCCAATCAAATATTTGAAAAATAGTTTTTTAATAATATTGAAAAATGATGCATGAATAGAAAACTCCAATATTGGAACTATATCAATAAATTATGGTATAAAATATGTGATGCAATTATCACATGGCATTATATTAGGGAAAAGGCTACAATAATGGCTTCAAGTTATGGTCTAATCAAATATTTGAAAAATAATTTTTTTAATAATATTGAAAAATAAATATTTATTTTTTCAAAGTTAAACATTATAATTTGCATTGGTCAATGCTAAATTAATAATGATCAATGGACAAATAGATCGCTGGAGTGATGCGACTAATAATGATTTCGTAACGATATTTAAGTTTAATTAATAAACACATAAATATTTAATACTTACAATAAAATTACAATATAACAATATTCTTAACCATGGATATTCACTTTCACTTTTCCATGGACATTATTAACTTGTAAATAGCCTTTGTTACAATACCATGATCCAATATCAATACCACATGCCAAAAACCATAACTTAAGAATCTTGTTTTGCCCTCATATTTAATTGTAGAATGTACCAACAATTATTATTTAATTGTAGAATGCACCAACAATTATTGACTAAAAATGAATATGTTGTAATTCTAAAATACAGACACGAAATAACATTTTAATTGTAAGATTACAGACACGAATGATCGTTAACTTTATTAAAGAGGAAAAATGATACAGAGACTACTTGCAATGACCACCATAAATATAATTTCCAGTGGGGGTAAATCTCATAACAATGACCACCATAAATATAATTTTCCGTGGGAGTAAAGCACATAACATTTTATTGTCAAATATTAATACTATGCCAAGCTTTTTCTTCTGACAGAGTGAGCCAGCAGGCTCTGTAAAGTCATAAAAGGACGCAAAACTGATACATTACCAATGACCGTCGACCATCCATTGTGATGGGGCTGCCTCTTCTCTCTCTGCAGTCATTAGTTGGGAAGTTCAGTGTCGAATGTAAAGCGTCGAGATTCCTTGTATGAGTATCAAAATCCCATCCCATCCTTAGCCCGTCATGTCATGCATTGTCCCAAATGTTTTGTCAATAATTTCCCTTTCTCAATTTAGAGTTGGGACCTATGACGGGTTGCACGACTGTCAGATTCCATGGGCTGACCCCGCATTAATTCTCACCCACCGGCTGTTTCCCGTTGCCCCTTATGAACTTTGGCGCAATGGTAGCGTGAGAACATGATTTGATTTCCTCAATTGACGCATATTCACAATTTCCTTCTGTCTTTTCCGATTTTATTTTTGACAAGACACCATATATTTACATTGGCAGAAAGACAGAATTTTGTGTGAAAAGTGAACAATTGTAGATATTTTGATGAAATGTTAATTTAGTTTACTTCAAATAGTTATGAATGAATTGGAATTCAAATGGCAAACTAATTTAAATTTCATTGCTTAACGATATAAAAATTTAATTTTTTAATTGGATTTTATTTGAAATTTGGTTCGGAAATTGAGAAAATTTTATAAGTTATAAACTTTGTGTAATGCTATTATTTAGTATGGATAGTTGGTTTAATTGGAGATTTTTTGAGTTATAGGTTTAATTTTGTGGATATTAGAGTTTATAAATATGAATAATTTTTTTTTTTATATTAAAAAATAATTTAAAATTTTTTGTGTTGAGGATGAATTATATTAGATGGTTTGATATGAAAACGACGGTGAATCGTTGAGGAAAGAGTGTGGGAGGTTGCGGAAGACCAGGGCGGAAAGCTTCTGCGTGAGGGTTTCTCCATGGACGGGAGCAAAGGAGGGAGCTCCACTCCCTCCTTCAGAGAGGTAGTGGCTAACAAGGGCAAGAAACCCCTGGATTCAGGCAGAGGTAACTCGACGACAGAAGAAGAAAACAAGGACAAGGAAATAGTAAGCAACAAGGAGAAGAAAAATGATGGTACAAAAGACAAGGAGGAAAATGACAAAAAACAGGGAACAACAAACAAGAACCAAAAGGGACCATGCAAGCCCAAAGCTGATATCACGCCCAGAGTAATCTTAAATAACCCAGAGCTGCAGGCCCACAGGGAGCACATGCAAACTTATGCTATCATATGCAAATTCATGGGACTATGGCCCACCGAAAAGGTGTTACAAACATGGATTAGAAACCACTGGAAGCCTAAAGGAAGCATTGATCTTCATCTAGGATCCAAGGGTTTTTTCACTGTGGTGTTTGCAAACATTGAGGACAAAGATAGAGTGTTTGAAGGTGGGCCCTACTTCTTTGCAGCAGCAGGGCTCTATATGTGGCCGTGGATGATGAACTTCGTGCCGGAGCAGGAAACCTTTACCTCCGTCCCGGTTTGGGTAAGACTCTATTCGCTACCTCTGGATTATTGGCAAATAGAATCACTAATAGCTATAGGCAATAAATTAGGGAGGTATGTCAAAACTTCTGAAGCCACAAGAAGGGGAAAATATACCTCCTTTGCCAGGATTTGTGTAGAGATGGACCTATCTGGAGCACTTCCAGATGAGGTGATATTGGAGGTTTATGATGAGGAATGGGTGCAGACGGTTGACTACGAGCATATTCCTTTTAGATGTCGAAAATGTCATGAACATGGGCACCTTCTTAGAGACTGCCCTCTCAGTAAGATAGAGAGCAAAAACAATCCCAACACAATGAAAGAAACAGAGGGCTTTCACAAAGTAACTCATAAAGGGAGAAATGGCAAAAAAGGGCCAAAACAACACCAAAGCGGAGATCAAAAAGTGAGGCTGAACCAGTTCCAAGTTCTTGAAGAGGAGGAAGATACAACAGTTGAAAATCAAGTAATGAAGGATGGATATGTTAAGCAGGACAAGGGAGAAGAACAAGATCAAGAAAAGGTAAAGGAAAAGCAGAAAGAGATCATGATGAGTGAATCAGAGATGGATATGGATCAGGAAATGACTCAGAGCGAGATGGAAATGGAGGACAATGAGTTGCAAGAGATTCTTGACAGAGAAAACCTAGATCTAGAAGGGTTCTTGAGTAAGGGAACGACGGGAGGGGTAGAATCTCTACCACAAGAAGAATGCAATCGAATAAGGCAGTTATTCTTATGGAAAACTCAGGCAAAGAACTTAGGCGAAGATTACAGCATGGAAAAACAAGCCAACCATGGAATAAAAGCAGTAAAATCGACTCCAGGATTAGCTCCAAAAATCCCGGGGAAAAAAAGGGGCAGAAAAAAGCAGAACGAGCTACTAATGGAATGTGGAAAGCTCATGATAGACTCAGGTAAGATGAAAGATCTAACCAGTTACTCCTTTACCAATCTGTAATTATGAAGTTTACAACATGGAACATCAGAGGTCCATGAAGCAAAAGAAAGCAGAGAATATTGAATAACAGAATGAAGCAAGTAGCTCCGGATATAATATTTGTCCAAGCAACGAAATGCTCTGTTCAAAAGATAAGACAAATACATGGCAAATAGCTTAGCAGATATGAGTTCATAGAAGTCAAAGTAGAAAATACTTCAGGAGGTATCCATATCCTCTGGAATCCCCAAAAAATAGGTATTATTGATGTGAAGGCATCAAGGAATTATTTATTAGTTGTTATTCAGCCTGTAGGTGACAGGAACGCTTATCTAGTAACGAATGTTTATGGCCCTCAAAGGCTAGATGACAAAATCAGGTTTATTGATTCCTTAGTAGACCTCCGAAACAGATTTACAGGGCTACCATGGGTTATAGGAGGAGATTTCAACATGATTAGATCTCTCTCGGGGAAAAAAAGGGGGTATAAGAGCACTAAACAAAGATTCCTCAACTTTCCAATGTTTTTCTGAAAACATGAAGCTGGTGGACATTGAAACAAACAATGGCCTTTGTACATGGAACAACAAAAGAGGAGGAGATTCTCAGGTAGCTTCCAAGCTGGACAGATTCATGATCTCTGAAGAGCTCATGCTTCTTGACAAGGAAATAATAGCAGATATTCTTCCTTTTGGAGGCTCAGATCACTGGCCGATTCAGATGGAGATCATGGGCATTGGCACCCCAAGGAACAAACCGTTTAGATTTGAAAATATATGGCTGTCACACCCGGATTTCTACAGCAATATTGAAAAATGGTGGGTTGAAGACCTGCAAATTCAGGGATCTTCTATGTTCCTGCTGCATAAAAGACTAAAGCACATTAAGCAGAGGCTAAAGGAATGGAACCAGAAGGAATTTGGTAATATTTTCACAAGTAAAAAAATTGCAGAAAACAAAATTCTGGAGCTCAATCAAGATTTGATCAGGAATGGCTTTGATAAAGACAAAAATGAGCTAGCAGAGAAACACCAACAAGAGTGGGAAATGTTGTGCAAACAAGAGGAAATTTTTTGGAAACAAAAATCTAGGGTTCTATGGCTAAAAGAAGGAGAACGTAATACCAAATTTTTTCACAGATCTACCATTGCGAATAGAACTCACAACAGAATCTCTTCAATCAAGGATGAAAATGGCCAAATTCATCATTCCCATGAGGAGATAGATGCAGTGTTAGTAAAGCATTTTAGGGACATTGCCAAAGAAAACGTCTCAGAAAGAGAACCTTTCATCAAGGACATAATTAAACATATACCTAAACTAGTCTCCAGAGAGGATAACTGTAATCTCAATAGACCTATAACGAAAAAGGAGATCAGTGAGGTCCTCAAGGAAATGCAAAATGGCAAGGCACCAGGGCCGGATGGTTTTAATGTGGATTTCTTTAAAATCTGCTGGACTATCGTTAAAAGGGACATAGTGGAGATTGTGGAAGACTCCAGAAGGAACAAGACCATCTTGAAAGCTCTCAATACATCCTTTATTGCCCTTATTCCAAAACAAGACAATGCTCAAACTCCAGAGAGATATAGGCCCATCGCCTTATGCAATGTTGTCTATAAGATAATTTCCAAAGTTGTGGCTAACAGACTCAAACCCCTGCTGCCCAGGCTTATCTCCGGGGAACAAACAGGGTACGTAGAAGGAAGGCAAATTCTGGACAACATAATTCAAGCTCACGAGGTGGTTCACTCGTTAACATGCAACAAGAGAGCGGGCATGATCATGCAACTGGACATAGCCAAAGCTTATGACAAAGTAAATTGGATATATATCAAAAAAGTGTTCATAGTGTTTGGTTTTGATCATAATTGGGTCAGATGGGTCATGGCCCTGGTGACCTCTTCCAGCTTTTCAATTTTGGTGAATGGCTCTCCTTCTGAACTTTTTCTCCCTTCCAGGGGTCTTAGACAGGGAGATCCACTATCTCCATTTCTCTTCGTCCTCATGATGGAAGGGCTGGGGCGATCTATCAAACATGCAAGAGAAACTGGAAGAATTCAAGGACTCCAACTTTCGGAGAATGGGCAGGTTCTGACGCATCAACAATTTGTGGATGATACCATGTTACAAGGAATTCCCACAGTTAAAGAAGCACAGGCCTACAAGCAAATTTTGAAGGACTTTGTGAAGGCTACAGGTATGGAAGTCAACCTTACCAAATCAAAAGTCTTTTTCTTTAACACTCATATCGCCATCCAGAGAAATATCTCCAGAATTTTAGGCTTTCAAAAAGAATCCCTTCCTTCTAAGTATTTGGGAGTTCCTCTTACAGCTAAACCCCAACACAAGAGCATTTGGGATCCACTAGTTACTAAAATGCAAGACAAGGTCAGGAAATGGACAAACATATATCTAAATTTAGCGGGCAGACTAGTGCTTACTAAAGCAGTTCTCCAAGCTATCCCTATCTTTATGCTATCACTCCTCCCAGCTCCATTAGGAGTCTTACAGCATTTTCGGAATATTCAACGAGATTTTCTGTGGGGCAAAGAGGAAACAAGGAAGAAATGGGCTTTGGTCTCATGGGAAAAGATCTACAAACCCAAAAACCAAGGAGGCCTGGGTTTGGACAATCCAGAGATTCTCAACAAGGCTCTAGGAGCAAAACTTTGGTGGAGGTGGGTTAAGGATCCTAAAGCTCAATGGGCAAGCATCTGGAAGGAAAAATATGCCAATGCTTGGCCGGTTTCTGATATAATACGTATGACAGGAACAGTGAAAGGCTCCCCCATATGGAATAAGGCTTGGGAGAACAAAGAAGTGGTTCAAAAAAATAGTTTCTGGGAAATCAGAGAGGGAGATGTGGCACTTTTCTGGGAGGACAAGTGGCAACAAGAACCTAATCTTCTAAGGGAAGAATTTGTAGGCCTCAAGCAAGAGACTAACAATCAAGGATTAGTTAAGGTGAAATACTTTTCGGAAAATCCACAGAATACATGAAAGTGGAGAATTTGGAAAAAAATAGAGAGTAGAGAGGATAGGACCCTCAACAGTAAAGCTGAGTCCCTTAAGAGAATGCTGGATCAGAGAATAATTCTAGTAATGAAAGGGCAGGATCAACTGAGATGGGGCAACAACAAAGAGGGCAACTTCAACATCAAGGAAGCTAAAGGTCTTCTCCTTGATCTGGACCCACAAGCTCCAAATAATATTTGGCAGAAGCTTTGGAAGCACAAAGGCTGGATGAAAATCAAACTCTTCATTTGGTTAGTTAACCACCAGAAAATCTTAACCTGGGACAACCTCAAAAAAAGGGGCATGCTGGGACCCTCCAGATGCCATCTCTGTGAAACCCAAGAGGAGACCATCGAGCATCTTCTCAACAGCTGCATTTTCACAGACAAGATTTGGGATTTCTTTACCAACATCTTCAAACAGTCTGATAGAGACAAAGATTGTATTGGTAACACCCTAAACAATTGGAGGAATAAGTTTTCTGATAATGAAGTTCTCAATTCTGCCTGGGATCTCTTGCCGGGTTTCATTATATGGAATGTGTGGAAAGAAAGGAACAAAAGAATTTTCAAAGAGGTAAAGAATGACTCTATTAGCCTGGTGAAGCTGATTGTAAAACAACTTAAGGAGACAGTTGGTACCACCGTTAGGAATCTCCCCAAAAATCCTCCCTCAGTCGAAGAATTGAGAATCCTTCAACTGTTAGACATGCAGGGGCTTATTCCTCAAGACCTAGGCAGGAAAGCAAGATGGAGAGAGGCAACAGAGGAATTCTGGCATCCTCCCCCTGAAGGTTTTTTAAAGTACAATATAGATGGAGCTTCCAAAGGCAACCCAAGGGAGGCTGGCTTTGGGGGAGTTCTAAGGGATGAAACAGGTAGAATAATTACCCTCTTCCATGGATACCTAGGAAAAGCCACCAACAACATGGTGGAACTAATGGCTTTGGAACAATGCTTAGAATTTTTGATACAGAACAATTGTCAAAATGTCATAATAGAGGCAGATTCAGAGTTAGTCATCAACGCAGCCAGGAGAATTAGTAATGGATCAGGGCTGGAAAAGGTCACAAAACACTAGAGGTTAACGCGAGTTCTTCAGAGAATTCAAGTTCATCTACAGAAGCTTCGTACCCTCAAATTTATACATGTGAAAAGAAGAGCCAACAAGTTGGTAGACATTCTTGCCAACCAAGGAGTAGACTGCAAGAACAGCGCAACCTTATGGAGGTGGGACACAATGGAGCAAAGCAACCTGAAAAAACTCTGTCACAACCAGGCAGAGGAAGATATTGAAGTGTATAGAAGAAAAATAACAAAAACCAACTAGTGATGAATAGAGGTCAGAGGGTTGCTCAAGGTTGGACAAAAAGGTTTAGTAAGGACGATCTACCAAGGTTAGCGATTAAGCTAAAAACGTGCAGGATTATTCTCCATGTTGGGCGTCAAAGTTGCCCAGATCGAAGAATGCAGCATCTCATTCTGCAACATCACCTCAGGTCCTTGCCTGTCGGCGGGCTCTTTGGCGGGTGTTTCCTTTTTTCTTTTGGTTCCGGAAGTCAGGGCGCATCGTATGGCGTTCACTGCGGTCGCAAAACTGAAGTTTCTTGTCCGGAAACTGCTTACCGGTGGGGTAGTGGTATTCTGGCGATCGCATGCCCCAAAGGTGGATTCGGTTTTCCCGTTTTGGCAGCGATCACATTCAATGGTTGACACGTGGCGATGGGGTCGGTTGGAATACCACCCTCATCGCACACTATTGTCCGAGCTTGTTGGGGTTGCGATATGTTCCAAGACCGTCCGATCTTATGATGCGAAGCGACGGCTGGGATGACTCGTGCAGTTTGGTGTACGGGCTTGTTATTTGTCGTGCTACTTTCCATTGCGAAGTTAACCATGGCCTTTGGATAGGGTTAGTAGAATCAATGGTTAAGATTAATGAGACAGGTTGTCTGCAGGTTGTACTCATCCTCTTGTACGGGGTGTGTTTCTCTCGCAGCAATTGTAATTAAAGCAGTTGGTTAGTTTTTTGTTGGAATAGTCAGTCTTTATTACTCTTGGCGGGACGCATTAGTTCTTTGTGGAATGCGCCTTTCCTTTTCCATCCTCAGTTTCTCGAGTGGGGTGTTAAATGGCGTTGTATTTTTCTTATTGGTTCTTCGGCTCTCTTTTGAGAGTTTTGGGGTTTTGTCGTTGGGTTCGGGGCTAGTTCCTCTTGCCCGTTTTTAGTTTTTGCAAGCTTTCTCCTCGGTCCACAACTCTTCGAGGATTGTTGTACTCTATGTATTTTAATTGATGATTAATGAAATAGAAGGTCCGACTCTTGCTTTAGCAAAAAAATTATATTAGATGGTTTTAAAAGTTAATCAAATAATAATAATGTGATTAACCTAAAAAAACATTTTAAAAAAATAAATATTTAAATATTACAAAAAAATATATAAAAAACCCTAACAAAATCAGCCCAACAATAGATTCCTCATACTATTTTTGCGGGTTTCAAAAAGAGAGGTCAGAGTCTATCGCGGAGGAGATAAAGGAATTTAGCTTCAACAAGTTAACAGACCAGCATCTAAGCCTAGAGTTTTCAAGGGAAAAGAACCTTCCAGGAAACGACCCTGCTCAAAACTATAAGAAATAATCTATATCAAAGGAAAGTGCTGAGGTTGACACTACAAAGGATGCTGAAAATGTGGTGGAATACATCTCGTCTGGTCGATTTCGTGGAGCTAGTCTTGGACTCAATCACTCTTGCGATAGGGATCAAGCTGGTAAGTCTCTCTTCGATCCAGAGTCTCTCATTCAAAGCTCATTCAAAGTTTGTCTGTTGAAATGAATTCTCTTAATTCTCCAATAAACTACTCTCTTTTTCATTCTATTAGTCATTCCTTTCCACAAAACTCAGAAGCAAACCTCTTGAAACTTCCAGACAACCTTGACAAGCCAAATCATCAAGTGTCGCGTAACAATCTGACACTAAAATCTAATGGATGTCATTCATCCTCCCTTTTCAAATATGGTTTTATCAATGAAAAAGCAGAGCACTCTAGTGTGCCTAACTCCCTTCCTAACCTAGACACCGCGTAACCTTTGCACCAGTGCTCTCATATAAAGATGCACTTAAGATTTCCCTTATTTCCACATACATAGGGACTGCTACAGTTGATAACTCACAGACATACCCTAGCTACTCTTTTAAAAACATCACTATCAAAAAGAAAAAGAACAACGAAAAAGAAATGGAAAGAGCAGGGAATCATCCTGAGCCTATTTAGGGTGGAATCAACCTCTCTCCTCCTAAGGATTTGGATCTTATTTCAAGGGCCCTTAGAGTAAAAAATCCCATTCTCTCTCCTAAATAATGATTATTTTGTTGCTCAACATCTGAGGGGTTGGGTCCCTCCAAATTTGTTGCCCTTAAAAGACTTATCAATCTGCGTTCAAGAAACCATGGTATCAGGGAAAAATCCAGATAGTGCTTTTGAAAGTTGTGTCCAGGCTGGTATTCAAGTGCACTAGACTCAAATGGCTTGTTAGGAGGGCCAATCATTATATGGGACCCAAAAGTTGCATCACTTCAGGCTTTCTCCTCCTCATTGGGTATTATTATAGAAGGATCACTAAGAGGACGCCCTTGTCTTATAAAATTAATCCATTTTTATCGACCATACAATGACAGACATGAGACTTGATACAAGCCAACAGTATTCTCATCGATCAAGACCTCATCATAACATGATACTTTAACTTCACTACATCAGCATGAGAGACTTGTGGTTTTAGAGCTAGACCATATCCTTTGAGCACCTACTTTTCATCTATGTTGTAGAACCATAAAATCAAAGACATAGCTCCCTTCCCATTAACCCCTACCTAGAGACATGGCAGGACAAGTGAAAAAGGGATAGATAAAACAATGGATGGGTTCTTAATGGCTGATCAATTGGTTGATAGAGTAGGGAGACTCTGATCTGGGACAACTCAAGGTAAGTTGTCGGATCACATGCCCATTTTTCTAAATATGGACTTTGACACTATCAAAAATAAATATCCCTTTAAATTCAACATTCATGATTGGAGGAAGAGTCTTTCAGGCTATTGGTTAAGGAAATATGGAAGGAAAACTCAGTTTCAAACTTCCCATCAACAATGGCTACCTTGGCTAGAAATCTCATGGAGCTAAAGAAATTAGTTGTGGACTAGGAGAGAAAAAGGAATACAGAACAACAAAAAGAGCTCACGGGAATAGAATCTAAACATGAACACCGTTCTCAAGTTTTCTCCTCATCTTTCTCAGTGGAAATAGTCCAAGAATTGAGCACTCTGGAACCTAGGAAATCTTAGATCCTAAATATGGAGGAAGAAGCATGGAGACTAAAAAGCAAGGCTACTTGGATAAAAAATGGAGATGCCAATACTAATTTTTTTCATAGCTATGCAAATCATAGGAAGAACATAAATAACATATGGGAGCTTGAGGTAGAAGATGGAAAAGTAGTCTCCTCCTCTAAGGATTTAAAAGTTGCAGCCTCCTACTTCTCCTCACCCTTAAAAGACCCGAGAACCTCAAACACAAGTTCACAACTATAATTAATCAAACATTATTTGTGCTTCTTAACTTGAGAGATATCAGATACAATTGACAACCATATCTCCCTAGAGGAAATTGAAGGAGTTATGAAAAAGTTCTCTAAAGACAAAAGTCCAGGACTAGATGGTTGGACAATGGAACTATTTATCTCCTTTTTTGATATAATAGGATCAGATCTATGCAGGATGGTAGAGGAATCTAGAACATCAGGAAAAGTGTCGGAAAACATAAATGATACCTACATAGCATTGATTCCAAAATTCTGAAATCCCAAGACCTTTTTGGACTTCAGGCCCATTTCTTTGTGCAACCTATTTTATAAATTAATATCCAAGATAATCTCAAACAAGGTCAAAAGATCGTTAGTGGAAAAATTATCTCCAAATCAATTCAATTTCCTAGCTAATAGGTAGATCCATGATGCCATTGACATTGCTCAAGAAGCCATCCATTCTATCACATCAAAAAAGTAGGAAGCTCTTGTTCTTAAAATGGATATTAATAAAGCTTTTGATAAAGTCAACTGAAATTTTCTTAGACTTGTTCTCCTTCAAACAGGGTTAAGCTTGGAGGTCACAAATCGGATCATGGGTTGTGCATCCTCATCCAACTTCCCCATTCTTATCAATGGCTCTCTTTCTAACAAACTCACTGGCTCCCAAGGTCTCCGACAAGGATGCCCTTTGTTTCCACTTTTGTTTTTAATTGTGATGGAAGGTTTCAGTTTCATTTTGCTGAAAGAAAAACAAGATGACAATATAAAGGGCATTAAAATTTCCAAAAAACATTTCATCGCCCATCTTCTCTTTGTGGACAACATACTTCTGATGGTCTTAGGAATTGTTGCAGAATGGAAGGCTTTCCACATAATAATTAAACTTTTTTGTAGTGCCAATAGAATGGAGATAAATATTAATAAATCCGTCTTTCATCAATAAATGGTCAACCTAGGCACTCTTTCGGAGATTTGGTCTTTCTTTCCATTGTAGTCTGTCTCACTAGATAATGGTTTCAAGTATCTTAACTTCTTTCTAAAACCAAATAGCTATAAAAAAGAGGATTGGAAATGGATGATAGGAAGAGTAGAGTAGGCAATTAATTTATGGTGTAAGAGCTAGCTATCACTTGGGGGAAGAATGATTTTGGAAAAATATGTTCTAGAAAACATTCCAGTATACTGGTTGTCCTTAGCTAAAATCCCCTCTGTTGTCCTCACTTCCATCAAACAATTGATTTCCAATTTTTTGTGGGCTGGAAAATCCAATAAAGAAGGAACACATCTTGCAAACTGGTACTCTCTATCCATTCCAAAAAGTCTAAGAGGTTGGGGATTTGAAAACATGATCTGGTTGGCCAAAGATTTAGCCTTAAAAAATATGCAGAGAAGTCTATTTGGATAGGTAATTTGGAGTCAAATTATTGAAGAAAAATATTTAATAAATCTCTTGGTAGTGTACTGTATTAGAGGACATGCATTTAAACCTATGAAAAGAAGCTCCATAATATGGAAAAAACTTATAGTTGTCTTCCTCTTCCTCTACAAATGGCTAGTTTGGAAAGTGGGGGATGGAAAACAAGTCATCCTTGGCAAGGATCCACTTATAAGTGGTGGATAGGCTTACAAGTTGTCCACTGAATTAAGACAATGGTTATATTCAAAAGGTCTATACTATTTGCACAACATAAGGAAAGAAACACTATCCCAAGCCTCCAACAATTATTGGTTGTCCGCAATTGAGATTGGTTTTTCTGGGGAACATGCTATAGAATGCAATTCTTTCATTAAAGAGTTAAACCTCAGGGGTGAGGCTAATAGATTCAAGGGAGTCTCCGATTTGGAGCTGGGAATTCTATTCAAGGAAGACTAAAGCCCACTCATCCTACAAAACAATAGCTAATACTAAGATAACAACAAATGAAAGATGGTGGAATAAGATAATCTGGAAATGGCCTATACCCATCAAATTTAAATGTTTTGTTTGGTTGGTCCTTCACAACAAGATATTGACTTGGGACAACCTACTAAAAATAAGATTTGTGGGTCCAAATGGATGCACCTTGTGTAGACAAGAAGAAGAATCGATTGTACATTTACTAATTAACCACCTTCCTACCCAGAATGTTTGGAAAACAATCTTATAGATCTTGAGCATCAAAGAAAACTTGAATTAGACCTCCAAAGAATTTCTATTTTTTTGGGTGAAGAAATACAAACACCTCCAAGCCCTCCCTATCTTTGTAGCATGGGGCATTTGGCTCCTAAGGAACAAGGTGCTATTCAACAATGAAAGGAACTATATCTTCCTTCAATCCAGCAAGATCATTTTCCTCTTTAGTGAATATATTCCACAACTGAGACTAAAATCTCTAAAAATTGTAGAAAATCTGTGATAGGTTAACCCGATAATGCAATATAATCAAAGCAGAATACTATAACCTACTTCTACTATCAATTTGCAGAAGCTTAAAGATCGAGCTGAACAATATAACCAGAAGAAGAAGAATCAATGGTACAATACACATGAAATTATTTTCAGGAAAGTCTCAGATAAAAAACCCGACACTATTGTATTATCATACATGGTGGAAATACATAGGAATTATACAAAGCCTTAGCTCTCATAGCTAGCCAAATCTCAGTACAATCCTTCCTCTCTACCCTTCAAGCTCCTATTTCCTTGCACTGTTCCTTGTGGATGATTAGCCTATTACCAAGTGGAAAAACAAGCCTTCAAAATTGTGTAATCCTCAAGGATGAATCCTTGACTGCATGCATAGACATCTAGGTCTTTCTCAGAATAGACATGCATCAGTTTCTGATGAGGGAATAGTCAGTTAAATGGAGTAGCACTAGTTGAGTGCATTAATGCATCAACTGAATGTTGACTCACTATTAGTTCCTCAAACAGTTTGGAACTAATTTAACTGGACTTAACTCAGTAAACTGAGTTAACTAATTACAACTCAAATATAACTCAATCTTATTTCCTTAATTTAAGGGATAACTCTTGCATGACTTCAGAAAGACTTCTAACTTGAATTTCTCTAGCTAATTAATTTAAAATAAATTAATTAATTATTTCCAAGTAGCTGTTAAGACTAAATTCGATTTTAATTCACAATTTAATTCAAGGAAAAATTAAATTGGAATATTCTTGTTGCCATATTTCAACACTCCCTCTCAACAAGAAAAGGATTATCTGCCACCCCAATCCTGTCTCTATGGAACTCGAATTTACACTTTGACAATGCCTTTGTCAAAATGTTAGCATCTTGCTCCTCTGTCGAAATATACTGCAACAACATGATCCTCCTCGCTACACAGTCTCTGAGATGATGATACCGAATGTCGATGTGCTTAGACCTATCATGAAATACTAGATTCTTAGAGAGTTTGATACAACTCTGATTATCACAATAGATCACAGTTGGATCCATCCTCTGATCAAACAAACCAACTAGGATTTTCCGCATCCAGATGGCCTCACATGCTGCCTGACTTGCAGCCATGTATTTTGCCTCTGCCGAGTTGAGTGCAACTGACCTCTGTTTCCTGCTGTACCAAGAAACTATCGCTGACCCAAGGTTGAAAATCCCTCCTGATGTGCTCTTTCGATCTAATGGACTCCCTACCCAATCTACATCAGTGAAGCCCTGTAGCTTCACTCCCTCTGTCCGTCTGTACCATAATCCATACTGAGATGTGCCTCTGAGGTATCTCAATACATGCTTTTCCACCTTCCAAAACATCTTGGTAGGCTGAACCATCGCTTTACTCAGCTGATTCACCGCATAGTACAAATCTGGTCATGTGTTCATTAAGTACATCAGTGAACCCACAAGCTACCTGTACACAGTAGCCTCTACCACTTCTCTTGAAGTAGCAATCTCCTTCCTCCAGTTACCAGCTAAAGGAGTTTGCATGGACTTGCACTTCTCCATGTGGAATCTCCTGAGTATCTCATTGGCATACTTGCCCTGAGACACAAACAACTCCCCATCCTTCTGCCACACTTCCATGCTAAGGAAGTAATGCATGAGACCCATGTCTTTCATCTCGAATTCTATTGCAAGGTCCTCCTTTCAAGACATGATCAACTGATCATCACCAGTCAATATGAGATCATCAACATAAAGTACGATGATCAACAGCTTACCTTTCACCACGATGTGGTACAGGTTCACATCCGCTTCACTCTTTGTGAAGCCCAACCCAGTGAAGTAGTTGTCTATCTTGGTGTACCAAGCACGAGGTGCTTGCTTCAGCCCGTACAACACTCTCTTGAGTTGGCACACATGTGACTCACGATCGAAGGTCTCAAAACCTTCTGGCTACTCTATGTAGACCTCTTCCTCAATTTGGCCATTGAGGAATGCAGTCTTCACATCCATCTAATGAATCTTCCAACCCATCTGTGCTGATAGTGCCAACATAGATCTGATAGATGAGTACCTTGCAACAGGAGAAAAAGTCTCATCATAGTTAATCCCCTCGACCTGTGAAAAGCCACGGGAAACAAATCTTACCTTATGCTTCTCCACACTACCATCAACAACTTGCTTTACCTTTTAAAGCATACATGAACTCACAACTGACTTGTTCTTCGGTCTCATAATCATGTCCCAAACACTGTTACGAACTATGGAGTCATACTCCTCCACCATAGCATCAAACCATATCGGGTGCTGCACTGCTTCCTCAAAGGAAGATGGCTCGGTCTCAACACATTCCCTAGCAAGGGCCATGTATCCAGTGTACCTCTCAGGTGACCTCCTCTGTCTGCGCTGAGAAGATGGTGCTCCCACATTCTCTCTCACATCCTCCAACAATTTGTCAGCTTCTCTTGTGCGCTTCCATCCATCTCTGGAAGACTCTGCTTGAGTGGATGTCTCCACTCCTAGAACCTTTACATGCAGCTGCTCTGCATCAGTCTGAGGCTCCTCCTCCTTAGGAACCAATAGTTCCTCCACAGCCTATAGTTGGAGCTCCCTCTCAAGGGAAACTCACATGGCCTTCTACTCATCAAACTTGAGATCTTTGCGAACCATTGTCCTCCAACTGGTAGGCAAGTACACCCGATAGTTGTGAGGTGTATCAGTGTACCCCACAAATATCCCCAACTCTGTTGTTGGCTCAAGATTCTTCCATGCATCCTTTGTCACATGGAAATATACCGATGAGCTGAAGATCCTGAAGTGACCCACATCTGGTCTCTTACTGGAGAAAGCTTCCTCTGGTGTCTTCATCCCAAGTATGTGATGCAGGCTTCTATTCTACAAATAGACCGCTGTGTTGCATGCCTCAGCCCACAAGTGAAGTGGTAGGCCTTATTCATGTAACATTGCCATGCTGCCCCTACAATAGTTCTGTTCTTCCTCTCGGCCACCCCATTCTGTTGTGGGTTATGAGGTGCCATCAACTCTTGTTTAATTCCTTCCGCTGCACAGAAGTCCTTAAACTCTTGAGAGATATATTCTCCACCATTGTCGCTTCTCAAGGCCTTGATCTTCTTCCCTGACTCTTTCTCGACCAAAGCTTTGAACTCACAAAACTTTGTAAAAGTTTGGTCCTTCTTTTGCATGAAATAAATCCAACATTTACGAGAATAGTCATCAACGAAAATCACATAATACCTTTTCTTCGTTGTGGATGCTGTCGAGAATGGTCCACACAAATTAGTATGAACTTGCGCTAAGATAGCCTCTGCTCGACTGTCTCGATCATGAAAGGAATACTTGGTGTACTTTCCCAAGGTACAACCTTTGCATGTGTCAACTTGCTCAAGTTTACCTTTGGGAATTCCTGTAGATATCTGTTGCATTATCTTCAAAGCCCCATGATGCAAATGGGCCAATTGCTTGTGCCACAACTCGCCAATGTCTTGGCTTTGCACCAATTCTGCTTTCATACCCAATGCTGCACAATCATCTATCTCTAGTTTATAGAGATTCTTCACCCTAAATCCTTATCCTCTTGGTCTGACTCGTGGATATGTATATTAGGAACACCTTTCCTTTACTGAAGACAACATCATAGCCTTTGTCCTCCAACATTGCAATCGATACCAAGTTCTTCTTCAGTCTAGACACATACATCACATCTGTCAAGGTGAGAGGAGATCCATGCTCCCTCTGAAAAGAAACCGTGCCCACTCCTGAAACACTATACCTTCCGTCGTCACCCATCTCTATGCGCATCTTGAGGTCTTTCTCCTCTAAGGCACTGAATAAATTTTTATCACTAGTGATGTGGAATGAGGATCCACTGTCAAGATACCAGACACAACCCATCATCGATGACACCATGCATGCGATGAGGGTAAAGTCCATTTTGAACTGAGAGGCTAATGCCTCACCTTCCGATCCTTTTGAGGATCCCTTATTGCACTTCTTCGATGGGAAATTAGTCGCATAATGTCCCATCTTGTGACAATTAAAGCATCTTACTTTTGACATGTCACCCTTCTTCCCTCCATGAGAAGAATTTGATTTGAAATGGGAAGCCTTCCCATTCCCTTTCCTTGCCTTACTTGCTAAGGCCATATTTTCTTCATCATCATTCTTGGATGAAGAACCATCTCATGTGCTCCTCATGATCTCCACCTGCATAAGATCCGACCACAGTCGTTCCCAATCTCGCAGTTTCTCCCTTCCATTCACAGAGTCCTGGTAGCTATTCCAACTCTTTGGAAGCCCAAGGAGAGTGAGGCTCACCATATCATCATCGGCAATAGTTATTCCCACACTGCCAAGCTCATATCTGCAGGCAGTGAGCTTGTTCAAATATGTGGAAATAGTATCGCCCTTCTCCATCTTGATTCTTCGAAGCTTATCCTTGAGCGCTAATTTCCTTTGGTTGCTACTGTTCTGGTAGAGGTCCTTCAATGTCTTCCACATTGAAAATAGAGTATCCTTCCCATGGGGACTCGAGACAATATGGTCTCGAACTCCCTCAAGGATGATCCGTCTCGCCTTCACCACACACTTCTTCCACTCAGCCAACTCTTGTGCATTAGTTGAAGCTGGCTTTGGGATTTCTTGATCAATGAATTCCTTCAAGTCATTGTCTTCTAATACAACCTCCATCCTATCTTTCCATGCTATGTAATTCGAGCTACCTTCCAAGGCATACTCGAGTCTCAAGCCATAGAACGCCATTGGCCAACCTTGAAGTATGATATGAATTCGATTTGCACCAGCAACCTCGAACTTCAAACTTCAAATTCTCTTCTCAGTATACTATTCACAGCTCTGATACCATGTAGAAAATATGTGATAGGTTAACCTGATAATGCAATATAAATCAAAGCAGAATACTATAACCTACTTCTACTTACAGGGGCTTCACTGAGTGAGAAATACCATACCACGTGGGTTCATATTGGGGGATATATATTGAGGAAAAAATGGCACAATATATTGGGGGATATATAGGGGGTAAAGGGTTTTTATATTGGCAGGTATAAAAAATGGACCTCAAAGTTAATGAAAAAATATAAAGGGGTATAAAAAATGTTAATGAAAAAATGGATACCTACAATATCTAGTGTAAGTAGGGGTTTTTTAAATTGGGAAGGTGTATTGGGTTTGTATTGGTAGGGGGTTAAATAATGTGATTTTTAGGGGTATTTTCCAATATGTAGTAAAATAAGGGTATTGTTTAATATGCCATGAATGCACGTGATAGGTCAGAGGTTCATTAAGTGAAGCCCCCGTGCTTCTACTATCAATTTGCAAAAGCTTAAAGATCGAGCTGAACAATATAACCAGAAGAAGAAGAATCAATGGCACAATACACATGAAAATACTTTGGGGAAAGTCTCAGATAAAAACCCCACACTATTGTATTATCATACATGGTGGAAATACATAGGAATTATACAAAGCCTTAGCTCTCACAGCTAGCTAGCTCTCAGTACAATCCTCACAAATGCTCACAGGAAATCTTGGCTTCTCTCTAGCCTTCTTCTCTGCCCTCCAAGCTCCTATTTCCTTGTGTTGTTCCTTGTGGATGATTAGCCTATTACCAAGTGGAAAAACAAGCCTTCAAAACTGCGCAATCCTCAAGGATGAATCCTTGACTGCATGCATGAGTTTTATCCATGAGAAAACACATGCAACTGATAGTACACTGTCCTTGAACATTAATCTCAACTGGGTCTTTCTTAGAATAGACATGCATGAGTTTCTGATGAGGGAATCGTCAGTTAAATGGAGTAGCACTAGTTTAGTGCATTAATCATCAACTGACTGTTAACTCACTATTAGTTCCTCAAACAGTTTGGAACTAATTTAACTGGACTTAACTCAGTAAACTAAGTTAACTAATTACAACTCAAATATAACTCAATCTTATCTCCTTAATTTAAGGGATAACTCTTGCATGACTTCAGAAAGACTTCTAACTTGAATTTCTCCAACTAATTAATTTAAAATAAATTAAATAATTATTTCCAAGTAGCTGTTAAGACTAAATTCGATTTTAATTCACAATTTAATTCAAGGAAAAATTAAATTGGAATATTCTTGTTTCCATATTTCAACAAAAATAGCCCAATTCTGCATCATCCAACATGAGCTTCTAATTGGCTTCTTTGATGGAGCAGTGCAAGGGAATGTCTGTGGTGGAAGGGGAATGATAAAATGGAATGTTAATAGATTTGTCCATTTTAGAATAGGCGTTGGTAATGGAATAAATACTACGCTGAGTTGATTGCAGTTTGGGCTCTCATGACTCTAGCAATGATCTATAACACAAAAAATATTCAAATTATGGGAGAGTCTAAATGCATTGTAGATTGTATCGCTAGAAGTGCTCATTTAGAGGTCTTTAATATGGAAGCTTGGAAATGTAGATTTGAAGAATCAAAGTCATTTTTTTCAGGCAATCAAATTCTAGCATATATATTGGGAGTATAATGGAACAAAATACAAGCTATCCAAAAGGACTTTAATTTTGGATCGAGGATATGTTTTATATGAAGACTATGTAAACAACAAAATTCAAAGAGTTCAATCCATTCCCATAACAAACGTGAGTTAATACTAACCAATAATAGTGGTGGCAGCTAATCAGCTTTCATATACCATTCTTGAAGTAATAGTAGGGGAAGTTAGTTAGCAATTCAAGGACCATTCCAGGAAGAAAATTCACACTACATGATTGGATTTTCTTACAGTCCCAACAAAAGAAATAAGCATAAAAATTTGAATCTCCTTGCAATGTTATGTCTCTATTCTTGTTCATCTTTATTTCTATTTATCTGTATTACTTTCAGTCTGCTGATGTATTTTTTTGTATGCAATAGGACACCTTTTTTAGATTTATTACAGTCCCTTTGTAATTTGGAATATTCATAATGTTGTTGGTTCTTATGTGTAGCTCACAACCAAGTCTCGTGGTGCAGCTTTAGATATTAGCATCTCTTTAGTTTTCTACTAAGAAATGCAACTTCATCTATTATCTCTATACTTTTTTTGATTCCATGGAATAACAAAACAAGTATTTAAATAGTAAAAAAAAAAAAGTTACAATGAAAAACCCAAAAAATGTACCTTATTAATTCATTTACAATTATAACATTTACATGTAATTTTTTTAAACCATAAAGAGTAGGAGATATATATTAATTCACGCTCGTACGCGGCCAAAAACTAGGAGATTTACATAAAAGTGCAGAGCCATCTAAGGGCCTCAATAATTACATGTTGTTCAATCTAGCCCAGAGTTTTCTTTCCCAAAATACCAAAATTCTCCCTTAATACTTTCTTATGGCTATACATACTATAGTACTGGTTCAACACATATTTACAAGTGTAATTTGACATTAAAAACTTGCATTATGAAAGAAGAAGGGACTTGTTACTCCTCCATTGGCATTGGGCAGTTGAGATCTATTCCAGTGGTTTCTTCGTCTGACCTCGTTTTTTTCTCGACCAGTTTGAGTTTCAGGAGCTCAATTTGCTACCGCAGAGCGTCCACTTCATCTTCCATCTGGTGAATGCACTCATTTTTCTCTATTTTCTGCTCCTGCATTTCCAACGACTCCTTCTTGTTCTAGTGGATGCACCTCTAAATAATTTCTAGTCCTTCTTTAATTTCCACATGTTCCTTATCACTACTCCCACAATCTTGATGGAGCCTTCCAACCTCCCTCACAATTCTCTCAGGCGTCCTGGCCATCCAAGGCCTGCGATGTCCCCATGAACCAAACACTGAGCCCTCGTCTTCAAAAAATCTCACCACATTCATTATGACAACGAGGGGTAGACTGAAATAACTACCCACAGAGATAATTAGAACACCTGAGCGAAAAATGAGCCAATTAAGCTTCTGACAGACTGCAATTTCTAACGCAAACTCACCACTGAGCTTAGATAATGGATCAACAGACTCTTCATCAACGCTTGAGCTGCCACCCTCTACAACACCTATCTCCTTCGCCCATATTCTCTTCATGCAATTAACCTCCATCGTGCCTATTAATCTATCTTTGGCATACCTGGGATTCCCTGCCATGACCATAGGGCCTTTGAGAAATACTCCTAGAAAGAGACAAACCAAATCATGAGACAAGAGAACATACCGTTACTCAATTTATAGAAGATTCTAGTCCAAACTCTGATGCAAAATTAATGAGGGGTACTCATTACGCTGATTTCCCAATGTTCCTCCATTTTTTCTCTATGTGATGGAGCGTCCACCAACTTGTCCCATTTCATCTTCCCTCGCACAAACTAACTATCTTAGACCAAAGGGATTTAATTCTCCTCACCCTCCCCTATTTTTCATGTTTCCTTTGCTATTTTTCCAGTTGCTGCAACTATTACAAGGAGTTGCTGCCTGAGATCTCACGCCAAGAAGCCTCACATGTCCAAGTGTAGTACAAGCATGAGGGAAACAACCACGCTGCATCATAATCCCAACTTCAGTGAAGCCACGATGCGGAAGGATGGGCCAGGGGGATTGAATGGCAATGGGATAAGGGCAAGGATATAAGGGATGAGGGGGATAGGAAGGTGGTGGCTATGGTGGCAAGGGAGAAGGGTGGTGGAAGAAAAGGAGGGGGAGGTGGTGGGGAGGGAGGATGAGGGGTAGGGGAAGGGAGGAGAGGTAGAAGGGAAGGAGGGGGGAGTAGGGGGGAACAAGAGACTAGAGAAGGGTGGGGAAGGGAAATACAATTCCAAATGGTCTCTTCTATTAAAATTCTTGATCCTACCAGAAGCACACTCTGCTATCAATATAATGAGATTCATAACAATGATAGTATCCTATGGTGAGAGGATCCTTATTTTACTGAAAAATTGGCGTTTTATCATCCCCACTTGTCCTCAACTAAATATGCTATGGGAGAGAAGCCTTTTAAATTTTTGATAAAATTTTCTCTTAATGGAAACAAATATGTTTGGATGTTATCCAACTTCCACCCCTTCCACAAACCCTGCTGATCCCATTCCAAAATATGGTCCAAAAATACAACCCTAATATGCCCCAAGTAGCTACAGAGAGCATCGAGGGAATGGTCCAAAACCATAGGATGGAGCCCCATAATCAAATCTAAGAAAATTGCGATGGTGTCTCCCTGCCCTAGATTTTTTCATAAATTATTCTTTATGATGTCTAATGAGGATCTTATCAGTTTGCAGTGTGGGGAGCCCTGAGTGGTCTCCATTCACACCTCTCATCCATTCTTCTAGTTTAAATACTTTTCCCTCATCACCTACATCCACCATTGATTCGGCTTCGTGGTCATGATCCAGAAGAGCCTGACCCCCATCACAATATTCATCATCCCTGGGTCCCTTATTCCCAACCCGCCATGTTGTTTCGAGGCTCTAATATTTCTCCAATTTACCAAATGGTATATTTTGGTTTCTACCTTTCCTGCCTCCCACAAAATGTTTCTTATATATATCCCCAATTGATGCAAGACATACTTGGGGGCTTGTAGGGTAGAGAATTGATACAAAGGGATGGCAGAAAGAACATACTTCACTAGGGTTCCCCTTCTCGCATGGTTGAACCAGATTTCTTCCCAATTCACTGTTTTAGTTTTTATTTTTTCCAGACGTTTTTTCCAGGCATGTTATGTGGAATTTTGCATCTACGAATAGACACAACTTCACTAAGTGGGTAGCTTCACTTAGAACAACAGAATTAAAGAGTTTAACCTTTTCCTATAGAAGATAAATAAGACAAGGGACCTACTTGTTATCTTTTGCTTCCCTTTGTCTCCTTTGAATAGCTCTCGTCGCTCCTTCTCGAACTAAATCTGCTCGATCAGTACCTGCAATCATAAACAAAGGACAAAACCAATCAAAGCAAGAGATCTATCTACTATAAGAAAATGGAATCGAAAGAATTTACACATATAATCATCATACATAAAGACAAGAATATGTGAAAATGTGTAAACATCTTTATTAAATAGAAGGAAGAGTTACAACCAAAGAAGTTTGATCCCATGTCACTCATCCATCTTGAGTTCCATCCTTCATCACATCAAAAGCACAACACTCCGGCAACATAACAATACTTGCTTATGATGTCAAACCTCAAACCAACAATATCTCCTTAAAATTCTTCAAAGTCAAGCCCCTGATCACTATGATGAGTGCTCAGTTTATAGGGAAATGGAGGTGGTTTTGTCATAAATTGGGCATTGAATGGCTTTCCAATTTGGGAGTTAGTTTCCATGGAGGAAGGGATGAGGATAGGAGGTTATTTGATTCATTCCCTATCTAATTTTGAGCTCATAGGAGAGGATAAGAGGTGGGAATCTTCTAGAATAGTCTAGAATGTAGGAATATTCCCAGAACCCTACGAAGATTTTGCTTAATCTTGCCCAGCACAGGTCAAAGTAGGCCTAGGTGCTCTTTAGAGTAGGCTTGAATGGGCCTAAATGCTCTACAGTGCATTTACCCCTGACCAAGGCTGCGCTGGTCCCTCAAGGAGTCATTTCGGGATGTATTCAAGCCAGGAAACTCTCAGGAATGATGGCATTCAATGTGATGACTTGTCTAGGGCATGTAGCAACTGAATTAGGGTTTGATGAGCGCTAATAGTACTGATCTGAATGTTGGGAGTGATGTGCCCAAATAGACCTATAACAGCTGCCCCCTAAAGCATGAAGTCAAAAATGATAATGTCGAGTGATATGCTTTACAATGTGATGTGGAGGTTTCGAAGTGGATGGTGACCTACATCAATTACAATACATAATATCACGATATTTTGGATTTTTCATGAATTGTTGAGGAAAGGCATACCCATCATTAGCATATAAACTTTTCATTACATGTACATATATCAGATAGTTGTCTACAGATATAGACCCATGATAGGATGACCATCTGTGTAAATCCATCGTACAGATGATTTAGTACTCTCCTGAAATCCCATATGGATGAAACTAGATCCAGGGTCTTCTATCTCATTCAATCGTTCGCTCGAATACGAGTCTAACCATGTGAATATGTGATCTGGAGTCAAACATGGGAAGACATCGTCTGATTACCAGCCAATGATGTAAGCTATTAACAGACGCGAGAGAAATCACCAATAATGATAATGATCCTCAAGGTACTGCAGAACATTCTGCATGGTGTGAATGGATGTTTCGATGTTGAACACCATACAAAGTATTTCTGTTGAAGGCCAGTGATGTCAACCTATCGCTGGAAGCAAGAAACTTGCCATTGATGTATGCAAGCCTCAAGGTATTGGAAGGGTGTTTCTAAGTAAACTTCTTGGATAATGTGTTGACATCGACAAGAAGCGACTCATCACAGGAGGGCCTTGATGTATCCCACATCAACAACATGAAACGAGTGTAATGATTTTTTGGAGATAGAAGGTGACTGACGACACAAAGTTCAGGAATGGCGGTCATGAAAATGAAGGTTTATGAGTATTGCAAAGGATGAATTTAATTGAGTGACTTTTGTTGAACATGTCGGCGACACTGAATGAATTGGCAGCATTGACCCAAAACCAAAGTAATGGATGGTATGATAGACCATAGATATGATAACCATCAAGCAGATAACCCAACCCAAGTAGTCACGGAGATGAAGTGAAAGTGTCATGTTCAAGAGCTACCTGCAACCATAAAGTGGTTTATCCCTTTCCCATTTTCCCCCGTCATTGCTGACTAGTACCTCTTTATTTTTTATCAAGCTTGAGGAGGATAACATATGCT
Source organism: Pinus tabuliformis (assembly GCA_031772625.1). Lineage (NCBI taxonomy): Eukaryota > Viridiplantae > Streptophyta > Pinopsida > Pinales > Pinaceae > Pinus > Pinus tabuliformis. Next base: position 1,025,362,486 of record CM062816.1, on the reverse strand, counting down.
TGTTGTATAATTCCATCCTTCAGGTGAATCCATCACTATGTGATGTTTTAATGAGTCTAGCGAAGGTGAAACTCAGTCTTGTCATGATGGACAAGTTTGTCACTATTTGATGTTTTAACGAGTTTAACGACAATGATAACTCGGTCCTTTTCATGTTTAGAGAGTTTGAAAAGGGAAAAAAAGAAAACTCCACAAGTTCTTTTTCATAATTTGTCTCCCCAGTTTGAAAAAGCGTAAAATAATATGAGAGAGAACCTATTGACCATGTTCGATCAACGTATTCCTTTTTCGTAAATAATCTATCTCAGTCCGGGAAAGGGTTAAACTTATACTGAGTAGATGACGTTTCCAATCCATTAATGAGTTGAAAAGGACAAGAACTCGACAATCTTTTCATATTTTGAGAGTATGAAAAGAGCTTAAAGAGGACTCCAAGGGAGCTCCTTTTTCGATGTTTAACAGAGCTCGAAAAAAGATAAAAGTGTGCTCTGTGGTCAAAGATACAATTCACGATCGTGCACGTCAAATTCAGTAACTTCACTGTAAACCTAATCAAAGAACCACCAAATGGATTAAACATACATCTTTCATTGGTAAAAATAGGTAAAGACTAAAGTTTATTCATTTAATGATGATGAAATAAACATAAAACAAGAATTTACCATGTTATTTTCACCATTTGACATTTATGATTCAGTTTTATGCTCTGAACCAGTTTTTTACCTCGAACTTCAGCAACTGATTGCGAGAGATTCTGTGGATCATTTCTCGTGCCATCTGAACTAGGTAGAAGATCTACCCCTTCTCTTTCTTTTCATGTCATTATTTTGCAGTTTCAGGCAAATTTTTTAGGTTTTTGGGGCCCTGGGGTTAGTATATTTTTCCTTGGGATCAACGCAACCTTCAACATAGAAAAATGTGCTACAGAGCACACAAAAAGAAGGTACCTACTCTACAGCGCACTGTCTCCTGACTTGGGCTACGCTGGGCGAGTTTCACAAATTTGTTTCACCTATTTGACCCAAAATTTCTCCAGTTTTTTGCATGAAATGGATCCTAACTAAGCTTATGGTTTGATTTCAGGCTTTGATTAGATCAAAATGTCTATTACTTGGTGAGAAAGAGAGCATGAAGAACAAGACATGGTTGCCCTAAATGATCCGGGTACTGTTGAGGCCCTCAAAAACTGTGGGTTGCTCAAATACTTCAGGTTGTCCGAGATGAGGCAACAATTAGAACTATTGCAGTTCTTAGTTCATGCATGGGATCCAACAGATCAGGCTTTTCACATAAGGGAAAAGTGGTCCCTATTATGATCGATGATGTTTACTTTCTTACTGGGTTGTCGAGACGTGGTGCCCCCATTTCTCTTTCAAGATTTGTCCGTGGGGGTGAATTGGTGAGGGACTACATTCGACAGTTTTTTCGGCCAGGTACATAGCCTAAAAAGGATGGGAAAATAAATATCAAGGATGTACATGATTTTCCTTTGAGAACAATCATTTTCACTATCGCAAAGTTGATAGGTAGTGTGACACTTCATCTGGCGAATAGATCATGCATGCAGTATGCGCTTGAGTGTCTTGAGCCAACTATATTCAACTGGTGTGAGGTTGTACTTTCTTTAATGAAAGAGCAGCTGACAAAGGTAAAGAGCGGTAAGATGAATAATTTTAGCTATGGATCAATCTTAATCGCTTTTACCTTAGAGGCAATTCCATTGATGCAACCTCAGCATGTAACACTGGGTGTAGCTGGTCCTAGAGATCCACGAATGCAGAGGTGGGTTGAATTGATCGCTAGATATGCTGGTCAGTCATCAATAACATTTCCTACTACATACACATGGATGGATTTTCATGGAGATCTAGATTTGAATTTACCAGTGGGCGTTCAATGGGGTGCCATAGGTAAATTGTTTTTGACCATTTTTTTATTTATTTTTAAGTTTCTACATGTTTTTGTGTTTTTGATGTTTCCAAGACTAAACTAAAATCATTCTCATGCATACAGATGTTGGTACTATTTGACCTGTGGGGCATCAATAGGAGGCAGGTGGACCAACACGTAGAAATGTCAGGAGATCAGTTCTCTAGGATTTGGATTTGACCGAGACACTGGTAGAGTTGCAGGATCATGTAGAGAGGTTAACCCTCGGTATTCTAGATGTCCAGATTGAGGAGTTGCCTATGAGGCTGCAACACCATACTATTGGTGTTCCTAGCCATTGGATGAGACTATTGCGCATGATAGCTCAGGCTGTGACCTGTTATCATGAGCATCACTAGGTCTACTTAGGATGATTTTTGTATGCATTTTGAGTTTTAAGGTCAGATGACCAAACATGTCTTGGACATAAATTTTTTAAAAAATTTAAAAACATCTATCTATTTTTTTCTTTCAGAGTTTTTATATATGGTTATGTGCAATCCTATTCAACTAATGATGTGAATTGAAAGTTTACTTTTACATATGTCACAAATGTCTGTTTAACACGTAGTTCGCTAAATAATCAGTTAATGTGTTAAAGTTTCTAGCAATATGTTGATATTGAATGTACTCAAAATGTCTTTCCAAAAGACGAACTCTAAGGAACATACAAAGAATAGTTGGGTTTCAGACGGTATAAACACTTGTAAGTTGTAGTACGACGAGTTGTGAGTCTAGCCTAATGATGATTCGGCGAATTCCAAGTGAAATGGGATCAGAGAGAAGTTCAATCAATGGGCTATACTCAATGATATTGTTCATAAAATGACTGATACAAATCCCTTGAAAAATCACTAACTCGCCACATGGAGCGAAAATGGCCCATGTTGCAGAAGATAGGTTTTGTGTACTACGACTAGCACCATCGACGTAACCAACAAATGGTTCCAAAGATTTTGACATATGCAACAAATTTAAAGCGGATTACTAACCACATAAAAACTCTAGAAGACACACTGATACACACATATGAAATTAAAGAATATATACAATGATTTTACTACACTCAATTACGTATAGTAACGTTTGAGATACAGCCCGTTTTGAGGCTACAACAATGGAATTCCATCATAATCCACCAACTCGTAGGAACCTTTTGCCAAAACACGCTTGACAATGTAAGGGCCCATCCATAGTGGTTCAAATTTTCCTGCTCCTAGTTTATTAGCTTCCTGATCATAAAGCAAGACCAGGTCTCCTTCTGAGAAAATGCGAGGCTTGACATTTCGGTCGTATTATGCCTTGATTCATTTCTTATGTGCTTCGTTAGCCGATGCAGCTTCATGACAGGTTTCATCCAAATGGATGAGTTCTAGGAAATGTGCTTCTTCATCAGAAGTGTGGAGTAACAGGTCAATTGCGAGTTTAAGAGATGAAATTTCACATTGTATCGACAAGATTGCCTCTAGACCATACACCAATTAAAAGGGTGTGAATCCAGTTGCATTCCTTACCGAGGTTTGGTATGCCCACAAAGCAGAGTACATGATTAAATTCCAGTTTTGTTTATGAACCCCTATCATTCTTTGAAGCATTCACTTAAGGACTTTGTTGATGGCCTCAACTTGTCCATTAGCTTGCGGATAATAAGGAGTAGAACTATCATGTGAAAGTCCTAACTTGGCAGTTAACTCAATCATCATGTGATTGCAAAAATGCGACCCATGATCTGTAACTATAGCTTGTGGTACACCAAATTGGGCAACCACATGGTTGAAAAAGAAAAGTGCAGCTGTCTCGCCACTGTTGTTTAATGTAGGCATCACCTCAGCCCATTTTTTGAAATAGTCAATGATGACTATAATGTACCCATGCCCCCCGGCCGAGTGAGGGTTACATGTCATGAAGTCAATGGCCCATTTGGAAAATGGTCCAACAACGATGATAGGATGCAACGATTCAGGTGGTAATCTAGCTTTACGGTCATAGATCTGGCATGCATGGCAGCTTCTGACAGCAATAATGAAATCTTTGAATATGGTAGGCCAGAAGTAACCAGCATGGAGAATCCTCTGTGCGGTAGCATAACCAGATAAGTGTCCACCACAAGCACTTGAATGGCAATCATTCAAAACTTTCTCGGCTTCCTCATGTGTGAGGCACCTCCGTAAAATCGTATCGATACCATGACGGTAAAGAGTGTTTCCAATGATTAGATAATCTTTGGCTTGGTATTAGATACGTCGTTGTTGCGAGCGAGAGGTATCGAGCCAGAAAGTTTGGGTCTAGAGATAAATCAGTATATCTCCATACCACGGGTCAGATGATGAAATCAGGAACAGAGACTCATCCAGAATTGATGGTTCTGATGTTGAATCAATGGCATTTGAGGGAAGGTCGCAAAGAAGCTCGACAAAAACTAGAGATTTCTTTGATTTGGATTTGATGAATTCCAAATCAAATTCCTGTAAAATGATGATCCATTTTGAGTATTTTCCCCCCAGCAATTGACGTGAAAAAATATATGTCATAGGGTTGCAATCCGAAATGACAGTGGTCTTTCGAAGCAGGATATAATGGCAAAATCTCTGTACAACTTGAACAACAGCCAAATCTATCTTTTCGACGTAAGAGTACTTAACTTCTGTATCGTTGAGATTGCGACTCAAATAATATATCAGGTGTTCAATCCCATCTTCTTCTTGGAATAAAACCATCGCAATGGTTGTATTTACAGTGACGAGATACAATAAGTAGTCGTTTTGATAATTCGGGGAATACATTAATGATGCTCTAATCAAGGTATCTTTAAGAGCATCAAAGGAATCTTGCACAACTTGATCCCAATGGAAGGGTATCCCCTTTTTTAAAAGACGAGTAAATCCTTTAGCCATTTCAACATAATTGGAAATGAACCTCCTCAGAAAGTTAGCCTTCCCTTGGAGTCTCTGTAACTGTAGTAGATTGGAAGGTGGATGCAAGTCAAGAATTGCCTGAACCTTAAGAGGGTCGAGTCGAATCCCTTCTTTAGGCACTACGAAACCAAGCAAACAACCAGAACCAACACAAAACACACATTTGTGTGGATTGAGTCGTATTTTGTAGTGTCGGCACCGTAAAAATATACCTCTCAAATGATGCGGGTAATCAGTACGCTTTCGTGAATGAGTAGGTAAATCATCAAGGTATGGTTGAAAATGTGTTTGATGTCATGGAAGGTATATTTCATTGCACTCTGGAAAGTGGCCCCTGCGTTCTTCAAACCGAAAGGGAGTTTCCTGTAGGCGAATGTGCCCCATTGACAAATAAAAGCAGTTTTAGATTGGTCCACTAGGTGGATATTGATCTGATTATAGCCGGAATATCCATGCATAAATGAAAATATTTCGCATCTGGCACATTCATCAATTATCTGGTCGATAAAGGGAGTGGGATAATTATCTTTTGGACACGCCTGATTAACATCCCTGTAATCGACGCACACTCGTATTGTCCCTTGTTTCTTCATGACAGGAACAATATTGGAAACCCAATCAGTAAGAGGAATAGGGTATATGAAACTAGCATGCAAAAGTTCTTCAACTTCTGCTTTAATGGAAGCAACCTTCTTTGGATGAACAGGATGGAGGCGTTGTCGCACTGGTTTGACATCAAGATACATTTTAATTTCATGTTCAACTATACTAGAGTCAATACCTGTCATCTCCACATATGACCATGCAAATATATCTCGGAATTCATGAAAGAGAGCATGGTAAATATCAAGCTCAGATGGAGAACAAGATTTGCCAACATGAATGTTTTCTACAACTCTAGGTTTGGTCGAAATATTGATAGAAATAGTTCCTCGATATTTGACAAGTTTGGCTCGTAATCTATTGTATCTATAAAAACAAAATTCGAAAGAAAATCAACAATTGAAGGGTGATTAAGTTCATTTGAAAAATCTTCTATGTGATCTGGAAGATGGGAACGATGATCATAATCTTCCCATTGTTCTTCTTTCGTCATCATTGATTGGATGATTCCTTCATCAATAGAAAATATACATGAAAAAGGATTAGAGGAAGTACCATATTCTAATGAATGATCTACCCATACAATTAGCGAAGATGGATTTGGCTTCGTCGCACAAGCCAGAAAGATTGATTGTTATGCAAGCTCAATGGGGCTTAGCGGCATGATTTCATTACTACTATCAACTTTAGTACTATTGTTAATCTTCCTTAAATCAAATGAAGTGGAAGATATCATGTTTCAAGTCTCAACTTTTGCAACTTCCACCATGTGTGATGGTGACGGTAGCGAAAAAGTACCCATTAGGGAAGAATCCTTGAAGAGACCTACACCAATGTTTTGAAGAGATAGCGGGGGTCCGTGAACTAATGGAATGCTTCCAGTAGCCTGTGAACTAGAGGCAAAGAAAGTGATTTGATCAATAACTGTGATTCTGCCTTTATGAGGGAATGCAATCATACGAAAGTATGTCGAAACCACAACAGCCATAGCATATACCCATGGTCTTCCTAGAAAAATGTTGTAGTCAAGGGGTCCATCAACGACCTCAACTTCAACAGTTACTGTTTTGCCCCCTAGTTCAATTTGCAGATTACTCAAAATTCCACAAGGCATATATGTGCGACCGTCAAAAGCTTTTAACGTTGTTGGTGAACGTGACAAAGGCGGTGAGCCAAGTGTTTTCCAGCAATTCATTGACATAATACAAGTAGATGCCCCCTCGTCAATAATGGTTCGGTGAATAATTTTATTCAAGGCATTTACTTGAATCAAGAATGCTAATTGCGTTGGTAATTGTGACATATATCCCGCATGGTTGAAAACCACAAGCTTGGAATCTATTGGATCGATTCCACCAATTGCTGACAACAAAGCCTGCTTTTGGGAGGGACAATTTTGAAGCACCTCAAGCGTTGACATAGTAGAAGGTGACTGAGCCAAATATTCTACTATGTTATAGTTCTGTGCTACTCGAGCTTGAGGGTTAAATGTTGATTTATGTACAACTCCCTTAGGTGGTTTTATTATTAACTCTGTTGTAATAGGCGGTGGAATAGGATCAGATGAAGTCGAATTCGAAGGATTTGGTTGATCTGAAGCCTAGTTATTCGACGACGATGATGGATTACCATAATCTTTACTTCGTGTTGACACCAAAACATCAATTTTAGGCTTAGAGGCAGAGAGCATAAGCACTTGGGAAGTGGAAGCATGATCTGTAGCAGCCATATGTGTCTCCGTGTTTGGAAAAGGATCAGTCAACCTTGTGGATGTACTAGAAGTCTTAAGAAGTTTTGATAGTTCAGAGTGGTCAGGAAAATCTTGTGTAAAGTGCTCATCCTTACATATTAAACATGGGTAACGAGGTTTCCTAGATGCAGGAGAGGAATCAGATGATTTCTCTTGAGAGGGATTATTTTGTTCCTTCTTGTTTTTCCCCTTCTTCTTGCTTCCTGGTTTCTTTTCATTCTTGCCTTTGTCAGATGACACTGAATTAATTGCGGAAGCAAGAGTGTTATCAGATGCATTTGAAGTTTGATAAGAAATGGCAAGTGTTTGACCAGATGGTCTACCTGCCATTTGTGTGCTTGAAGAACCAATCACACCGTTACCGGCAAGAGAGTCCTTACTCGATGGTGGTGGAGGAACAGTATAAGCTGGGCTGGGTGCATTCGGGATCTTGTCATAGAGCATGCCAGACTATGTATAAATTAAGTCCAAATATTGGGCACGAGCAATTACTTGCTCTTCAGTAACAAATCCACCTTTCGCCACATCCTAGTGATAGATGGAAACAAGGATTTTATAAACCACTCAGCTAAAATTTGATCAGGAACATAAGTTTTGGCCATTCGACAACGACGACACCACTCATGAATATGATCAGAGATGTGAGTAGTATTAGTCTGTTTAAAGTTGGTCAATAATTCTGTTCCAATTTCATATCGTATGGGTAACTGGAAGTGAGTTAAAAAGATGGTAGCTAAGGATGTAAAGTTATCAAATGAAGCTCATGGTAACTCAATGTACCACTTTGCAGTTGGACCAGTAAGTAATCTATGGAAAAGACGTAGTCTAACTGAATCATCATTAAGGGAGTTTGATGAACACCATAAATGAAAAGTCATGACATGGTTGGACGGGTCTTCTCCATGGTTTCCATTGAATTTCGGAATATCGGAAGGCAATTTATGAGGAATCACCGGCCACCAAGGTGCATAAAGAATTGGATCATTGGTAAGCTGATTTAGATCTCGTAATTCAAGTGTTGCAACAAAAGGTAACTGTTTATTGAGGTCAGGTTGAGCATAACTAGGGTAAGATGGGATTTCTTGGGCAATATGCCTTTGCATACCAACATAGGGCATCTATTGTTGGTAACCTTAATAGGGGTAAGTTTGTTAAAAAAATCCAGTGTAAGGTGGTTGTTGAGCACCATGATACATTTTCTATTGTCCAAACCTAACATAGGCTTGTTAACCAGGAATTGGGTAAGCTTTTTGTTGACCAAACCTAGCATAGGCTTGTTGACCAAGTCCAGGATGAGGTTGGTACTGCTGGAATTGTTGTTGTTGATATTGGGGCTGCCAAGGCTGTTGGAGCAACTGTTGTTGATATAACGGTTGTTTCCCACCAATGTAAGCTTGACCAGGTTGTGAATACACTAAACCAATGTAAGTCTGAGTCATTCCAGTAAAAGGTAAATTGGCCTGAGGTTGTTGGACTCCAAGCACAAACGGTTGTTGTAAAACTGCCTGAGAAGGCTGAATCTGTAAACCTGAAACTTGGGGGTCTGAGGTTGAAGGACCAGCTTGCACAGGTTGAGATACAACTAACTGAGCTTGCGACTGCGGTAAATTTGTAACAATAGGCATAGTAGGTATGGATGAGACATATTACATAGGTTGTGATGGATACACAAACCTTGGTTGAACGAGCATTGTTGGCTGCCACTGATAAACAATCATTCCAGGCTAACCTAAAGACAACGACATACTGCCATATGGTTTCCCCCCAGAAAATGGAGGATAAGGAGATTGTGCATATTTTTCTTCGTATGGGGGTAATCTAGTGTAAAGCGGATACATTGGATGGTAACTAGATGAACTAGCTTGATATTGACTTGATGGGTCAAGTTGTTCAGTATCCGTTAATGAAGAACCAGATAAAATTCCTATAGAGGACAGGGGTGAAGACCAAGGGCTAGAAGTAACACCTGAGTGGGTTCCAGATAAAGATTTCTAACCTGGTGGGACGGACGGAACACCATAGAAATGTGATTCAAGTGTTGTGGTAAACATCGAAGAGGTAGCGATAGAATATTCTACTGCAGCTATAACAGATGGTATAGTCTGGGATGTTGACTCTGCCATAGTCAAATGTCATAATAAATTTCCTAACGAATCAACAGGTGTCTGAAAGTAATCAGGATCAAAAGGAGCAATAAAATGAGGAGTATGAGGATAAAGATAAAGTCCAGGTCCAAATCGAACTGGAGTTCTGGGTGTTTCTTCCTCAGGTTCCTCTTCAATCAAAATCAAACCAGGTGGAAGGATTTCACTGTCAGGTCTGTAATAGATTTTTGGTATTTTTTCCTAAGGTAAAGGGGAAGTCTCGATAGTTATAGATGTCTGAGGATGAACCGGTCAATCATCTTCCGGTATGGTAACAACTTCTGATTGTTCAACTTCAAGATCCAAGTGTTTTGGTAAAAGAACAACAGGTTCAGGTTGGGATTCTTGAACAACTTCTAGTTCAGAAGTAACTTCTAATTGAATGGTGATAGGTTCAGGATCAACTTCTGGTTGAACAGATTCAGGTTCAGAAGTAATTTCTTGTTGAACAACTTTGGGTTGAGAATCAACTTCTTGTTGGACAACTTGGGTTACCGTTTCACTAGGTTCACTTCTAGTGTCCTCAGGTAATTGTGGAGATTCCACTTCAATAACATATGTACCAGTAATTGTAGGAGTAACTACAATCACAGTACTTACCAGTATAGGTGTTTATGGTAATTCAGATGAAGAACCAGAAGTTTGGGATGTACTAGATTCAGTTAAACAAGACCACTTTGACCGACTAGGTGTAGCTTTAGGCGGTAAAGGTGGTTTACTCGCTCTCCTCTGCGAACAACGGGGTAAGGGTTGATGTTCCTCCATGATTACTGATTGATTTTATTACAAAAAAAGAAATAAACAAAAAGGGGTAAGCTAGGCAAAAGGATTACCAAGCAACTGTGAACTGCAAAATACCTCCCATCGAACCGAGAAGTACAGACATGCAATCTCCCTGAATGATGTGTTTGGTGTATCACAGTGCACAAGGCGGCTGACTCAGTTACCTAAGGATGGATAGAAACCTAATATAGTCCTCCCATATATACCCGAAAGTACGTGGAGGCCCAATCCATGTTAGTGCTGTCTAATGTGAAACTACATAGTGAGAGCATTCCTTTATACTTAATGTACTGTAACACCACCCTATATACCCGAAAGTAAGTGGATGAGCTACGATATACTCACGTACGTGGAATGAGGTATCACACTCGGAATGTATCGCAGACAAGTTAACGACAACTGCTATGTTTTACGACGCCAAAACACATCTCTAGCCTAGAACCTCTAAATGTTTTGCGTTAGGTGACAATGCTCCATTAGGTTAATTGAGATTAATTTTAAGTTGATCTTTCTTAAGAATTTGTCTTTCAAGTTCACCACGTGATGTTTTCTGAAATTCCTAGAATGCAACTAATATGATAAGCATTCTTTTCATTCAATTTGAACAATGAAAACCTTAGCTAATAGGGATAGAGCAATCAGATTCTTTTAATCAAAGAGCATAGAGCACATCTAATGCAATTTCCCTAAACTATTCCTACAAGCACACACAAACTTTTTAATGCACGATGCATGTTTTTCTTTTCAATTCCCTTAATGTTGAGATGAACAAAAGGAAACTAATGCACATACAATCAATCAATCTTTTTGCAAGAACGAAGACTTTACGACAGTTCCTTTTCGAAAGAAATGAAGACTTTACGACACTTTCTTTTTAGCAAAGATTAATTGACTATAAGCTAACTTTGACAATGAATTGATAATGATAAAAAAATCATTTAAGAAACACTAAACAATCAGGGCCAAAGTAGGTCTAGGAAAGGAAATACAACTTGATTTCTGAAGTACAACAATCATTGATCTTTTAGTAAGCAAAGATAGAAGGAAATTTGGAAAAAACCAAACCAAAGGTAGGATTTTTGACCTAAGGAGGATCAACGCAGCCCTAAATGGGAGACAATGCACTTCAGAGCACTGTCATCAAGCCAAGGGTGCTCTGCAGTGCACTGTGTCCAGACCAAGCCTGCGCTGGTGCCAGAGAGGCCATTCAAGGGACATTCAAGCACAAATTTTGAACCAAAAAACACTTCAAAAAGGCTGAAATAAGATCAATGGAGGCAAGTAAAGTCTACTAGGGTGTACTAGGATGAAGATAAACTACCCGGAATGATGATCATTCCCTAGCGGAGTCACCAATTTGTTATGTGGAATTTTGCATCTACGGATAAACACAACTTCCCTAAGTGGGTAGCTACACTTAGAACAACAAAATTAAAGAGTTTAACCTTTTCCTATAGAAGATAAATAAGACAAGGGACCTACTTGTTATCTTTTGCTTCCCTTTGTCTCCTTTGAATAGCTCTCGTCGCTCCTTCTTGACTTGAATCCGCTCGATCAATACCTGCAAGCATAAACATAGGACAAAACCAATCAAAGCAAGAGATCTATCTACTATAAGCAAATGGAATCAAAATCATTTACACATATAATCATCATACATAATGTTGGGCATTAAATCCCCCCAAGGCATGTTTTGGGGCTTAAAGCCCAAGTTTTGACCAAGTCTATTGTAAAGACTTCGCGATTTGTGGGCGTGGAGCATGAAGTCATAATAGAGTCACAGGGTTGTCCGCCCTTGTTTTTTGTAATGTAATGTCGGCTTTAAAGATCCACCCATGGTCCGTGGACCATGGGATTTTATAAATAGAGCGAGGCCTTAAGTGTAAAAAGATAGCGAATAGAATAAAAGGATAATGAGTCTAAGAGATTGAGTCGAAGTGTAAAGTGTGTCTTGGGTCGTAGAGTAGGAGAAGGCTCTGCAGCTGAGTACACAGAGGCCTAGTAGTCTGTAGCTAAGTGCGCGGACCCCTGTAGCTGAGTGTGCAGGGCAAGTCGAGTCTGTAACCATTGGAAGCATCAATAAAGAGAAGGATTATCATATTTATGTGTATCTTTTCTTGTTTAATGTATTATTGGGTATAAATTGCAAGTGTACTATTTATTTGCTTCGCAAACTCATATGAATGTGTTGTATAACGAAATATAATGTAAGGCATCCATTTACGTGAAGATAACTAACTGGTGTAGGAAGATAAGTAAGATCTTAGGTGGGACTTAGGGAAATAACGTGGAACGTTGCTCTAGCAGTGTGGAAGCCCCACAGCCCTTGGGATGGGTTGTGCGAAGGAAAATATATCACAGCGTAAGGGACAGGGAAGTGCGCGAAGTAACCTGCGTGAAGGGACTAACAGTTTGACCAATTCAACCTATCAGACATCTCAAGGGTGTAGAAAATTGGTTCCAGCACCCCCCCATACTACTTCAGGTGAGACCTCATTCCGTGCTCCGCAGACTGTTGCCGAAAGGGTCAGTAGTACAAGGATTTGTTTGGCTAATTAACTACGAACCTGAGTCACGCCCTAACAAGCCAACAAATGGTTCCGTTGCTGGGACCGTGATCTGCATAGAGATGTCTGATGTCGTATCACTGGAATCCAACAAAGAAAGGAATTGAAGATTGGTTGGATAGGAAGATTCACGAATTCGCTACACAGGAGAACAGTAATCCACGACTATCAAAAGAAGAGTGGTTAGACTTCTACTTATACATAGAGATCCACGAAATTTTCTTTGCACCTTTCCCTACTAAGCTATATGAGCAGATCGTGAAGCTAGCAGATGGCCAAGGAAGGTGCAAGCTCGACAGACCTATTGTGTGGAATCCAGAATTGGTGTGCAAATTGGAAGCATCGGAGGATAAAATCGCGCGCGCTGTTGATCACTAGCTCGATCAAATTATAGGAGGATTCATCACCAAGTTTGCGGTAGATACTTCAGTGAGCTATAGTGAGGCAGAACAACGCTTCCTCAAAGGACCGCGAGGTAAGTACGTTAAATCTTTGAACACTTGGATTAAAATTCTACTATGTGAAAAACGGGTTATGCGAATAAATTGATGTTTGGGGCTACGCAAAGTGGGAGAATCTACATAAACGAAGGTAGTACAGAACTAGAAACTAGCCCCTTGATTTCACCTCCGCGAGGGGATGAGGAAGAACTCGCGAAGGTCTCACCAAGAAGTGCGATCAATTTGATAAGACAAAGGATTCCGCGCATACCACCCCCACCCACACCACTGCCAGTTTCACCGTCTTCACCCCCATCTTCACCCATACCACCTCCACCACCACCGCGAATCAATATGGCGAGCGCGATAAAGTTGCCAGTGTTCAAGGGAGTAGGGAATGAAGATCCGGACCAGTTTTGGTTCGTGATAAAAGTTGTATGGGAAGCGCAGGGAGTTACGGATGACAATATAAAGAAATTGACATTGGTCAGCACTCTGCAGGATCGCACGCTGACCTGGTACATTAAGCATTCCAATGACAATCTGAATGCGGGGATCATAGATATTCAAACTGCGCTAAACAAAGAATTTAGTAGGCTGAAGTCAGAGGTGCAGTCGATCATTGGGTTCAAGGAAATCACAATGCTACCAGGAAAGACCCCTTGGGAGTTGGATCAGAGACTGATGTGCACAATTTGCGAAGCTAACATGACATTGACAGATGGACAACACCATGAAATGGTTTGTAGCATCGTTAACGCCGCATCTAAGGAATGCGTTGTCACAACAGAGGCTAAAAACTCAGGCCGAGGCCTTGGAGGTCGCGATGAGATTATATGAGACCCGATACATGATCCCAACCTGGGGGTTCAGCAAATTCACCCACAGTTGATGCAGAGTTTGAAACAAGACAGGACGGCTCGCCCAAAAGTGCATGACGAGGTATGGTGCATAAAGTGCAAGGGTCATGGACATGACAAGGACCACTACCTGGTGTTTGCGAATTAACTCATGGAAGGAGGACCAATTCCATTGAGTCTGGAGGCACAAGCAGGACCCAACGCGGCACCTGCATTATGGTGCGCAATTTGTCAGATAGGAGGAAAGCATGCTACAAACAACTAGCATTTATTGCAGAAGTACACACAAAATTCACAGTAGTTGTTCTATAATTTATATAGATCAGTGGGACATGATGAGCACACCTGTAGAAGTTATGAGTTAATGATGGATTAGACTCCTACCTACAGAATTTAGGCCAAAACACGGGCCCTTGACCAAAACATAGGGATGGCGAGAACTGGATTTTAGGGGCGCGGACAAGGCTGCGGTGGAGGAGGGCTTGGAAGAGGTCACAGACAACTGATATGTTACAATTGCGGAGGGCCAAGACATTATGCCCGCGATTGTACAAATCCAATGCGGCCATCATGCTTGTATTGTACATTGTTTGATCATGAGATGGAGGATTATCCCACACTAATAGCGTGGCTGCACAATAAAGGAGCACTCCAACCTCCCTCGACTCAGAACTTGCAAATGATGAGGTCTGAGCTGCGCGAGGAAGACCCTAATGTGAATATTGTGCTCTGAAGTGGAATTACGATAGGGGATGACAAAGGCAAGCAGCCTGAAGAAAGTACTTGGGTTCACAAGGCTCCAACGAAGGAACCAGAGTTTGATTTGGAGCACGCTAAGGAAACCTTCATGGAAGCCAAGAAGAGCTTCATTGATGCCTCCACTTCAGGAAGTAAAGATAGACCGGAGCCGGAAATGGACCCATCAATGCTCACAACGTTCCTGGAAACATGCATGAAGTTGCTGCGTGATAGCAAGGCTATAAAGGGGTTGCAAGAACTCATAAATAGATGCGTTGGGACCACGCCAAGGGAACTGCACGTAGTGAAGAAGCTTGGCAAGCACACGACACGAACGGGAAGGGAAATGAGATTGACCACGCAGATTGGAGAATATGAGATGGACCAAGTGATTCTGGATCTAGGATCGGATGCGAATGTCCTGTTGAAGCAGACCTGGGAGTGCATGGGAAGGCCTACACTGCAATGGTCTCCTATCAAACTACGAATGGAAAACCAACAAAATATCCTACCTATGGGGAGATTGCAGGGAATCACAGTAGATATCAAAGGAGCAAGCGCGCTAGCAGATTTCGAAGTGATAGAGATTGTTGATGACAGCAATCCATACCCCGCGCTATTAGGAATAGATTGGGCCACTGACATGAATGGGGTGATAAATCTGAAGAAGCGCAAGATGATCTTTGAGAAAAAGTCTCTGCGCATAGTTGTACCTTTGGACCCTACAGAATGATCACGCTACATAGAACCAGTGTGTGACTACAAAAGCAACGATGACTTGGACTGCATCTACAAGATAAGCGCGCGAGAGTAAGACTGGGTAAACCCAACCGCAAATGGATGAATCTCATGGGAGCGCGAAAGATCCTGCACATCAGATTCTGACGAGGAGATAGAATGATGGCAGAACCGATTACACGAGGTAACCATGCTGAACTATAACATGATGACGAGATCGCTGCACTGCGTATCAACGGAGGTAAGGGATCTGCCTACGTATGATGGGTTAAGTGAGGTGGATGACTTCTTGAATAGATTTGAAAGAGAAGTTCTGGAACATCAACGTTTCGAAGCTTTGAAATGGGCACTGCACGCTATGCCCGTTAGGTGGTGGGTACGCACCAAAGAAACTTTAAGGATTGGCACGAATGCAGGAGGATGATGTGCATGCGGTTTGGGAAGCCATGGATGCGATTAACAGACAAGATTGCTAGACGAAATGGTCCACGCGCCCACCTGTCCAGATGGATACAGGTATTTGGTACGAAACCTGCACGGATGCACTAAGTCTTCGTGTTGGGAGACACAGTCAGTAAGCATGTACGGGTGAGGAAATGGTGTGAACGACCCCTCTGGTTGGAACCACAGAGTATAGAAAGACCAAGTGCACCGAAGGTTATCCACGCAGAAGCCTCTAACAAAGTATGCAAAGCGTTGAACAAGGTACACAGTGCGCAATGGACTAATTGGGACCTATGCGTACAAGCAGTTCTATGGGCTTATATTACGACGTGCAAGAAATTGACGGCGCAAGCACCTCCGAGGCTCAATTATGGCGCAAACACTGTAATCCCCATAGAGCATAAAATACCTAGTCCGCACTAGCAGATACGACGGTTCGTGGAACCTTGGAAGAAGGGGTAGCATAGCTGAACGAAGCAGAATACTTGGGACCTGACGAAGAAATCTGACAGGGTGACCTTAGGCTCCAAGAACTTAGGAAAGAAAGGGTGTGATTAAGGGCGAAAATCGCTTTGGTGGAAGCGGAAGTCAAGAAGCTTGAGGACGAGATAAAGGAAGATTTTCTTGATAAGAAGACCAGGGTGATAAAATAGGGTGTGCACGATCACGCTGACAAATTTTGGGACTATCATTGTGAATTGATCAGTCTGATGCCTTGGCTCGAACCACATATTACTACACGAATCAACCATGGTGGCGCATTGCAGATGATAAAGTGTGCGACACCGCCAGTAACAATAAAAGGTGGGTATTTTCCAGGAAAAGTGATGGATGACCAGATGAAACCCTATATAGGTGGCGTGGCCACCTGACTAACTGTGAGAAGTATAGTATTAGCACTCCTGGTAGTTGAAAGGAGGCACGGGACTATAAACTACTCTGCTCGGGAGCTATGCGATGTTGGAGTTGCGTGTAGAAGCACAGAGTCACAAGGTCCGCGACTACGCAAGGGGGGCTACGCTGCCACACGGGTTGGCCGGAAAGTGACCATTGGAGTCACTATTCATGATGTGATGCTTGACTTGAGACCAAATGGAGCAGGTGGCAAGCATTTAAGACGCGATTTATGGGCAAGATTTGGGAAAATTTGCTGCCAAGGGAGCATTAATGAACCAGATTTGGGGGGAACGATCGAATTCAAATTCAAAAGGCGTTATAAATTACAAAGGGCTGCCCAGCAAACAACACTTGGTAATTTGCAAATTGAGTTGTTGTATACCCCGCGTAGCCTAAGCAGAGCCTTGTTTGACCTGTGCAGAGCATTGATTGAGCCCCTGATTACGCGAGTGATAGATTTCTGGTCGGACATGATGGCAGCATCTGAGGAAGTTATGGAAATTGCAGAGATGACCGCCGAAGAGGCCGCGCAGGCCCTGACTGTGGGGGATTCCCCTAAAGGCACTGGGATTGTGGCAGAAATCCCTAAATCACCACGCACACCAAGGCCAAAGAAAGACAAACAGTCGATGGTTCCCGTACGTGTGTCCCCATGAAACCCGCTACGCACCAGGTTAACAATGGAGGAGAAGGGGAAAGCTGTTAATGTAGAAACCGACGAGGAGGAGGAAGACCTAGAAGAACTTATCATTGAAGACGACGAGGACGAAGGCATGGAGGAAGAAACCGAGCCTGTGCACCCTCCAGCAAAGCTGCCTGCCTATATGCCCCCGTGTAAGGGGAAGGCCAAAGTGCCCAAGGATCTTGACAAGAGCAAGAACTCTCTCCAGACCCCGCTCCTCTCAGATGACATCATTTTTGAGGGCACGCACCTGGGACTGGTGCCTAGCTTGAAATTTGAAGGTTTGGATCTCGCTGACCATGAGAAGTTACCTCGCCTAGAGAATGCGCAACTCATGAAGCCCAAGCAATACAACGTGGCAAGGGTTACCGAATTAGAGCCGAGAAAGTGGTTACGTGGAGTGGAAAGGGTAGGGTTACTAAACCTTCTTTGGGTGCCACATTTCCATCGTGCCCCAATAACAATTTTCGTCATTAGGCAGCTACTCTACCTGGTGCATGGTGGGTGTTTGTGGCTGGAGGAGCCCATCCCCATCATAGACCACTTGATTCACCGCATTACTTGGCTCCCATGCAAAGGTGAGGACCCCACATATATCTCGGAGGGGAAGAGCAGTGACTTGGCCATCGTGGAGACCACGAAGAAGAAATATAAACTGGAGATGAAGAAAAGTGGCTACGCCATATCCAGCATCAACAACAAAGCAGTAAAAGTGGTCACCTAAATATTGACAAGTAAAGTTATGCACAAGTGCCGCATGGACGAGGCACCCGCGTCGGTAGTGGCACTTGCTGAGTAGTGCGCAGAGGGGGTCCAGTTTAACTAGTCTGAGTTCCTCTACAACAAGGAAAATTTTAAGAACCCCCTCAAATTTACATGTATAATAAATGGGCGAATCTCCATGGTGTATAGGAAAAATGGAAGGCAATTTTATCAAAAATATGATATGTATATATAATTTTTTGGCGAATCTCTCACCAGGCATGGAAAATATTTTACTCAATTATAAAATCTTGTGTTTATTGAATACACAAATGAAATCGTTGCATTTCTTTAAAATATATTTTGAAATCAAAATTACCGAAATTACATATCGATAACCTAGTGGGTGTAGGATAAAATTCACCTGTGCCATTCACAGAAAGCATGAGAAAAAACCTAATACTATATATAAAACCAAGAAAAATTCAAATTCATCACTTCTAGGGACCTCGTAACCACCCTGCCAATCCACAAGTATGTTCCTGTTTGCAATTAGAAAAATTACCCAAATTACAATCTGTTTACTCCAAATTCATCACTTCTAGGGACCTCGTAACCACCCTGCCAATCCACAAGTATGTTCCTGTTTGAAATTAGAAAAATTACCCAAATTACAATCTGTTTACTCCAGCATATGTTGGAAAGTTATAGAAGGATGACTAGGGCAATCAATCCATTCCTTTTAGCCCTGGATTTGTTTCAGTTTAAAACAGAAGTATACAAATATACTTGTCCAATGTCTATGCTTTAACCATTCACCTTAAGATGTTTTTACAATATAATTTCCTAAGTCTATTTAATATCTTCATTATCATAAAAACCAACCTATATCCATCTTATCTCCACATCTACCACTCTTAGGGGGATGAAATCTATTTATCCCTCTGAGCACTTGGTAGACCCAGAATTAAGATGGATCTAAGATGATAGAATTTCCCCTTTAAATAATCTATGCTCACATGAATACCATGGTATTACCATGGGTCAATACCATGGGTTATCATAAACCTAGAGCTTAAAAATTACTATTAGTAATTTATATTTTTTATTTTAACCAAGCTAAAATGTTTAACATACATTAAATTACAACATCCATTTTTACTCTTGATCGGATCAAATATTTTTCACTCTATGCTAGTTTGCATATCATATTTGATACCTCTCGGGGGTTAGTAGATCCAGAGTGAAGATGGATCTATGCTAGTTTAATTCCCCCATTTAAATAGGCTACATTCCAAGTGAATACCATGGGTCAATACCATGTGCCATTTTGGTGAATACCATGGGTCAATAACATGTGCCATTTTTATTTTTATTAATACTAGTATTAGGGTTAATAATGTTTTTTTGCATGGTATTAATAACAATCTAGTCCATGGTATTTGTCCCATAGTATTTTTCCCATAGGTTTCACCTAAATATAACGCATTTTTTGAGTGTTCATAAATATAAGGTGACTTATGGAGTAAATATAAAAAAATGTTTTATTTGTTTACCATACCTCTCGTTTATTTATATTTTTATTAATTTACCATACCTCTTTTACAAATATGGTATTTGGCCCATAGGATTCACTTAAATAAAACCTCTTTCTTGAGCCTTCATAAATAGAACGAGGGTTATGGACTAAATATAAAAAGAGGTTTTATTTATTTACCATGCGTCTAGTTTATTTATATTTTTATTTATTTACCATACCTTTTGAGTAAGTATAAAAAGACGGTTTATTTATTTACCATACCTCCACCTTACTTATATTTTTATTTGTTTACACCCTTGCATGTATATAAGGTGACTTATGGAGTAAATATAAAAAATGTTTTATTTATTTACCATACCTCTCATTTATTTATATTTTTATTAATTTACCATACCTCTTTTATAAATATGGTATTTGGGCCTTTCGCCCATAGGATTCACTTAAATAAAACCGATTCTTGAAAATGGGCAAATGGATTCACTTAAATAAAACCTATTCTTGAAAATGGGCGAATGGAAGGTTGTAACTCCTAATTTCAAGGGCTAAATTTACCTTTTTTACCCTCTCCTTTAAAATAAGGTGGGCTATTTGAGGTGATTTGTAAAAATGTACTATGATACAAAATATTCGCCCACTAAAAATTTAAAACCCCTTAATTTCGCCAAAGGGCGAACATTCGCCCCTAAAATTTTCTATGCTCTACAAGGAGTTCCTGGAAAATTGCCGCGAGGTCCAAGAACAAGGCAAAACGTTCCACTATGCATGGCTTCTGCTGTCCATAGTGCTCGTGGTGGGGGAATTATCGGAGGACAGTTAGTTCCCCACAATTGACAGGGATCTACCAGAGGTCGCGAAGTACGCTTCACTCTAGGCCACGAAGGACAGGAACCGTATCCGTGACAGTAAGATATTCTGGGTGTCCATGGAAATGAACATCAGAATGGGGATTAACTGAAAGCTGTGGTTGTCACCCACTGTCTACAACAGCCTGTAAAGTTTTGTAGAGTTTAAAGCGGACCTCCAAGAAATCTATATCAGGGCGCGCGATGACCTGACCAAGCAATGGAGAGAGCTACCCTTTGTAGGCATGGATGATGTAATCTTTGATGTACTGGAGACATGGCTGCCGGAGTGGCGGGCCCTATACATCACAGCAATGGAGAATTCTGTGGCACAAAAGAAGAAAGAGGAGGCCAAACTGCGCATGGCACAGTTGGCAGAGAAGAGAAGGCAGGAGGCAGTGACAGCAAAAGCACAGGAGGCGCGAGATGCTGCACAGACAGAAGTAGAACGGAAAAAGGTTGCTGCAGTAGCAGCATCGCAGGAGGCAGCCAAGAAGGCTCGCAGGGGCCAAAAGTCATCTTTGCATGGGCAGGAAGCAGAGGAAGAAGAGGGAGGCGCGGACCCACAAACCATGTCAACACAGCTGAAGCGCCAGTGCCCGAGTGAGCAGACAAGGCCGCGTAAGAAGGTCAAGGCATCAAAATTGTCTATTGACCCACTCACCCTTACTGAGGGTGATTTGCATGACATCAGCAAGATGGTGTGCGATGTCACCTCCAAGGCTCTCCAGAATTTTATGCAAGAGAACCAGATTATGTTGGGGGCCCTCATAGCGCAGCTGCAGGAGTTACGAGTGCGCAGTCCTCAGGCTGGTACCCTTTCGACCAGCCTTGTAGTAGGGACAACTACAGCAAAGCAGATGTTGTATTCTCAGAGGACAAATATAATAGTGTTGTCGGAAGGGGCACTGGTGACAACAAATGAGGCTGACAAACCTATGATTAGCGCACTAAAGGGTATTGGGATCAGCATGGTTGCACTCCCGCGGGAGACGTTATACGTTCTATAGGATGGGATTACTGCAGAACTGTAGGCTAGGGAGAGCCACGCACTGTAATTACTAAGCGAGCAAAAGATCAACATGGAGCAGTTAAGCTTGCAGCGTGACGAAGTGGTGTCGCAGAATTGACACCTGGTATAGGTACTGGAAGAAGCCTGTCAGATGGTCCCTAAGCTGGCCATACTAGTAGATGCACCAGCAGAGGCGCGCACCCATAGACTAATAGTAGGGGTGCGCGAGGCACGGGAAGAAATGACCAAGGTTCAACTGGAGCTAAACCTTCAGATAGTAGAGTTGCAGTTGAAGGCGCAGCTGTCCACCCCTCCAAAAGTAAGAGAACAGCGTGCCAACACTATTACATCAGGGCTAGACAAGATTGGCAGTGCAGTAAGGGACTACACCAAAATGTTGGAGGAGTCATTTGAGGTCCTCACGAATCTGTAGGAGGACCCCAACATCCAGTGCTTAGAGACAGAGGTGCGCGAACTCTAGCAGCAATATGATAGCGTCAAAGGGATTGCGTAGACGATGGCCCTCACCCAGAGGCTCGCACGGACGCAATAGGCCAAAGCGCTGAAAGAGCAGGTGTTCCCCTTGAGGATGATGTTTTTCTCTACTTTGGGAGAATGTTCCGTGTAATAAAGTTGATTTAGAGCTAATGGACAAGACTCACAGTTCGATATTCAAGTAAAAATCCAAAGGTAAAGAAATACATCCATAAGAGCCATGTGAAGCGTCACCCAAGAAAGGAAAAGGCTCGCCTGTGTGTTTTAATCTCTTCAAAGTCATTTGGATTTGTACTGGTGAGATATGAAAAGTTCACATGCATTATCTTTCATTATATGTAGGGTAATTTTTTTTAATTATATATATAAGGTAGTAGTGATGAAATGATTATGATTATTTTTATGTAAATTTAATTTCCCCATATAACATGATATAATGATTTTGAGTTTTGTTATGAAAAATAAATAGTCGCTCAAATGCCTAAACATCTCATATTCCATACAAAATATAAATATATTCTCTTCATGAACACACACACACATATATGACCATGTACTTTAGATTTACAACAAAACATATACTTTCATTTAATTGTATATCTAGTGATATATACTTTTCTCTAATGTCATATTTCATAAGTATCATTTTCATAAGTTTTGATCTTAAGTATTAACTAGAGATGATAGTGAGTAATAACAAAGAAGGCTTTGAGAAGTGTAGTATACACATCTTATAATTTAAATTTTTCGGATCATTTTTTTTCTTCAAAATTTGATCCAAAATATAGAATAATTGTAAGAATTGGAAATACAATTACTGATATTGGGTGTTGAATGAATTTATGTTTTTAAAATATACTTTCAATGTTCAATGACTAAATACAATTTAACCATAAATTAAATAGCCATATTCTCATGATGATTGCCTAAAATAGTCCAAATTGTATAACATTTAGACTTGCGATGTTTACAAACATGTGAAATTCATAATTAATTTTGTGAATGGATGAAAAATATTTAAAAACAAATTTTATAATCCCCAATGGGGGTGTTGCAATCGACACAAGTGAGTAGCCAGTTGGGGCCTCCCATGTGTGCGTGTGGAAGGAGGACTGGAGGGACAACTATGTCCATTTGGCATTGAAAGCACAACATGGTGGAGGATCCACATGACCGAGGTTTACCTTTTTTCAGCATTGAATCAACCTCACCCAATCTTACCTGAGTAGTCCCTGGTCTCATTGCATTCACTATGCAATGAAGAAATATGAGGAAACATAGGATGCCATTGATGGCAATACTAGTTGCATTGCATTATTCAGTTAATTTATGGGGAAACCAGTAATGTTCCAATCACTATGGTTTTTTTACTATGAAGGAATTGGTAATTCTAGGGTGCAAGCAGGAAACAACTCCATTCATTGCCTTGGTGAAGCTAAGTAATCAGAAGGACCAAGCCATCCTAGCCTAGTCTTGTCCCTTCTTTGCAATTCATTCTCTTGTCTAAGGTTTCTTTTCTTTCATCCCTTTCATCCGTGGTTGGACCTCGCTGGAAACAAAGCTCTTTTAGTTCTCAGTGAAATTTGTCCTCAGTATCATTAGTTGGAATTCTTAGGTATACTGCCTATTAATGATTTTTCAACATTTCTGACAAATGCAACAAGAAATTCTCAATTTGATTTTTCCTTTATTAAATTGAGAAAATTTGAATTTCCATGTCAACAGACAATTTTGATGCAGTTAACTTGTGTGAAATGGCTTGTGTCACCCACTTTACTCAGTAAATTCGAGTTGGAGGAGTTAGAGTTCAGTTAAGTATGTGTTATTGCTAATTTGTATCAGTCAAACTCAGTTATCTCAAATTGTTTTCAGTCAAACTAGTTCCAACTGTTGGAGGAACTAGTGGAAGGTAAATTATGCAGTGGGACTTCATTCAAACTCAATGATCATCCAGTTAACTGATCAATCAACCCAAAATATCTAGTGCATGCTGAGAATTAGAGTTCCATAGCTATGGTGGAAATTCCAAGGCAGTGTAACACTAGTTGTAGACTAGTCTTGAGTGTACAGGTGTTGCGTGTAGTTAGATGATCAACCTTGGCAGTTGCGCAATCCATTTTGGAGAAATTCCTAAAAAATAGGGGTCTAATTTCTTAGGAATTTTGCAAGGAAATAGGGGCTCAAGAAGAGGAAAAAATTAACTAAGTCTAGGTCATAGCTTCTTAGTGAGTAGAGAGAGAGGTTATTCACTTGGAAGGTGTGCTCAGTTGAGTAAAGAAAGTGTAATACATATCTATTCATTAGATTAATGAAAGCAGACATTAGGGTTTTCAACAGTTTTCTTTCTTCGGGAAAAATATTGTTTGCATGTGTGTGATTTCTTATTGCATGTCTGATATTTTTGTTATTAATTGTGAAATAATGTCTGCAGAGTAGTAGAGTAGGTTTGTGTCTTGTGATTTTGATTAAAACTTCATAAGCAGTTGCAAATCTACACCATAATTTCTACATGGCATCAGAGTAGGATTCACATTAGAACAGGAATTTCGAAGTTGTTTCTCATGAGTTTTTAATTTGGAGATCAGTGCAACAGAATTTCTTCATAGATGGGAAGATGGACTTCAATGGACTAAGGCTAGAGTATGCCTTGGAAGGCACCTCTAATTTTGTTGCATGGAAGGATCACATGGAGGCAGTATTGGATGACAATGGATTGCTAGAATACATCAAGACAAATGTTGCAAAACCATCGGAATCTGATGCCCAAAACCTTGCTCAGTGGAATAAAGATGTAGCCAAGGTGAGGAGAATAATCTTAGAGGGAGTACGGGATCACATTGTCTCAAATATCCATGTAAAAGAAACTTCATTCACAATGTGGAAAGCATTGATATAATTGTTCAAGAATAATAGTGACCAAAGGAAGATGGAGCTCAAGGATAAACTTTGAAGTATCAAGATGCAAAAGAATGACACTACTTTGCAATATTTGAGCAAGTTCACACAATGTTGTGACTAACTTGGAGGGGTCAGTGTTAATGTTCCTGAAGAATGCCTAGTAAACCTAACCCTTCTGGGCCTTCCCAAGAGTTGCCATAGCTATAAAGATTCAGTGAACGGGTTGGAGAAAATACTGAATTGGGAGTGCTTTTGGTATGATTTGGTACAGGAGGAAATAAGGCGAATTACCAGAGATGGGACTTCATCCAACGGTAAGGATGAAGAAAAATTTACAATGGATGGAAAGGCAAAGAAGGGAAAAGGGAAGAAATCTCAATCCAAACCAGAATCCATTCAAGGCGAAAAGAAGAAAGATTTGTCCAAAATTAAGTGCTTCCATTGTCATGAATTCAGAGACTCAACGCCACGAAGTCTCCACACAAAAATGAAAGCAAGAAGACCTCAGGAGGAGTGGCAGGTGAACCCTTGGCTTCACAGTTTGAGTTTGACTTTACCCTTATCACATGCATGGCCAACATAATGATGGGTAGCGTGTGGTACTTAGACTCAGGTGCACCATTCCACATGATAGGGTTTAGAGACGTTTTCAGTGACCTGGAAGAAAAATATTCGTAGATGCACATCGAGATGGGGGATGACGGAAGGTATAACATGACCAGAATTGGTACAGTCACCTCTAAGAGGGAGTTCGTCTCCCCCCTTAGGCTAAAGGATGTCATGTTCATACCGAGCCTAAAGAAAAATCTCGTCTTTGTTGCATTTTTGGAAGACCGTGGTTATGATGTGATCTTCAACAAACGAAAGTCATTCCTGAGACACATAGCCATGGGAGAGGTGAAGTAGATTGGAGTTCATGTGAATAACAGGTATAAGCTATATGTGGAAGATTGTGTTGCATTAAGCACAAAGGCATAGAAGGTGCAAAATCATGATGTTGGTGAAATTTGGCATAGAAGACTTGGCCATTTGCATCATGACACCCTAAAGATTATGCAGAAGATAACCACAAGCCTCCCGAAAGGCGCACTTGAGTAGCAAGATGTATGCAAAGGATGTACACAAAATCCAAATTCCATGATCGGGACAAAAAATCACATGTAGTCCTTGAAAGGATCCACTATGATGTTTGTGGACCTTTCTCGACAACCTCCATTAGCAGGCACAAATATTTTGTCAATTTTACTTTTTTTTCATTTTTATTTTTATTGATGGCAGTGCTCGATATTCTTCATGCGCTAGAAATATGATACGTTCTCCATGTTGGTAGAATTCAAGGCATTGGTTGAGAAATAAATCAGAAAGAAGGTGAAGGCTCTCAGGAGTGATAATGGAGGTGAGTACATGTCGAATGAATTTAAAAATTTATGTGCAAAATAAGGCATTTGATGAGAGTTGACAATACCGCACAACCCATAACACAATGTGGTGGCTGAGAAAAAGAACCATAGCATTGTGGGAGCAACGAGGGAAATATTGCATAACCAAGGCCTACCTCTACATTTGTGGACCGAGGCATGCAACACAACAGTCTATTTGTAGAACCGAAGCCCTTGTTGGATTTTCAGCATGATAACGCTAAAGGGGGGTTTCTCAGGGAGGGAATCAAATGTGTCACACTTCAGGATTTTTCGAGCCTTTTGTTATTGCCATGTCTCCAAAGAATCAATGAAGAAGCTAGAGCCAACAACAAATATGGGGGTATTTATGGGTTATATAAAAACTCCCCAAAGTTACCTTGTGTACTTTTCATCCCTCTAAATGACACTTGTGCAAAGGGATGTAAAATTTGATGAGGATAAATCATTGTGGTGCTCTCTTGAGAGGGGGCTTTAGATCCCACAAGAGGAGGAGCTTTTAGCTCCAAAGGAGGAACCTCAAGAAGTTGTGGAGAAACCACAAATTGAGGAGTAGAGAGTGGAGACATCCACTCAAGCAGAACCATCCAGAGAAGGCAGAAAAAGAACTAGGGAAGCTGAGAGACTTGTGCAGGATGCGAGGGAGAATGTGGGTGCTCCTTCAAATCAGCATAGGCAGAGAAGGTCACCTGATCGATACACTAGCTACATGGATCTAATGACTGAGCTTGTAGAGACTGAGTCATCCTATTTTGAGGAAGTAGTAGAGAAACCTATATGGGTTGATGCAATGGTGGAGGAATATGAATCCATTGTAAAGAACAATGTTTGGGAAGTGGTCCCAAGACCAGCAGATAAATCAGTTATGGGTTCGAGATGGATCTTCAAGGTGAAGCAAGCAGCAGACAAAAGCAGAGTGAAGTATAAGGCCATATTTGTGGCCAAAGAGTACTCTAAAGTTGAAGGGATTGACTATGAGGAGAAATTTTCTCTTGTAGCAAGGTACTCATCCATTATATCAATTATTTCTTTGGTTGCATAGATGGGATGGAAGATTTCGTAGATGAATGTAAAAACAACATTCCTCAATGGATTTATTGAGGAGGAGGTGTACATCAAGCAACTAGAATGCTTTGAGACTTTTAATCGAGAGTCTCATGTGTGCAAACTCAAGCAAGAATTGTACGGTCTCAAACAAGTACCCTGTGTTTGGTACACCAAGATCGATAGCTATCTCACTAGTTTGGGATTCACCAAAAGTGAAGCGGATGAAAATCTCTATCATAGCTTGGTAGAAGGTAAATTTCTCATTATTGCCTTATATGTTGATGATGATTTGGTGATGAACAGTTGATAAGAGCTTGCAAGGGAGTTTTAAATGAAGGACATGGGTTTCATGCAGTACTTCCTCAGGCTGGAAGTATGGCAAGGCGATGGGGAATTGTTTGTCTCACAAGGAAAGTATTCAAATGAGATACTATAGAGGTTTTGCATGGAGAGGTTCAAACACATGGAGACATCTCTAGCGACAAACTGGAGGATGGATGATGTCACTTCAGGTCAAGAAGTGGATGCTACCATTTATCAGAAGCTGGTGGGTCACTAATGTATCTTATGAACACACAACCAGATATGTGCTATGCAGTGAACCAAATGATAAAATTTATGGTTAGGACAACCAAATTATTTTGGAAGGAAACTAAGCATGTTCTACGGTACCTCATAGGCACTGCCCAGTTTGGACTATGGTATAGATGGATAGAGGGAGTGAAGATGTGTGGCTTCATAGATGTAGATTTGGTAGTGAGTCCATCATACTGAAGGAGTACATTAGGTGAAATTTTCAGTGTTGGGTTCGAAAATGTTTCCTAGTACAACAAGAAGAAAAGACATGTGGTGCTTAGATAGGCAGAAGCAGAATATGGGGTTGAAATTCAAGCATCATGTGAGGTGATCTGGATGAGAAAGAAACTTGTTGGATTTTTTGGTCAAATGATGGATCCAACTGTGATCTACTGTGATAATCAGAGTTGCATCAAGCTCTATGAGAATCTTGTTTTTCATGATCAATCCAAGCATATAGGTATTTGGTATCACCATTTACGAAACTGCATGTAGAAGCGGATAATGTTGCTTCAATACATTTCGATGGAGGAACAAGATGCTGACATTTTGACAAAGGCCTTGTCAAGAGGGAAGTTCCAGCTCCACAAGTGCCAGATAGGGGTGGTTGATAATCCCATTCTTACTGAGAGGGAGTGTTGAAAAATGCCGCAAGAAATTCTCAATTTCATTTTGTCTTGATTAAATTGAGAAAATTCGAATTTCCACATCAACAAACAACTTGGATGTAGTTAACTTGTGTGACATGGCTTGTGTCACCTAGTTTACTTAGTAAATTCGAGTTGGAGGAGTTAGAGTTTAGTTAAGCATGTGTGATTGCTAATTTGTAGCAATCAAAGTTAGTTATCTCAAGTTGTTTTTAGTTAAACTAGTTCCAATTGTTGGAGGAACTAGTGGAAGGTCAGTTGTGCAGTGGGACTTTAGTCAAACTCAGTGATCATCCAGTTAACTGATCAATCAACCCAAAATAGCTAGTGCATGTAGAGAATTCGAGTTCCCCAGTTGTGGTGTAGATTCCAAGGCAATGTAACATCAGTTGTAGACTAGTCTTGAGTGCACAGGTGTTGCATGCAGGATAGATGATCAACCTTGGGAATTGTGCAATCCATTTTGGAGAAATTTCTAAATAATAGGGGCCTAATTTCTTAGGAATTAGACAAGGAAATAGGGGCTCAAGAAAAGGCATAAATTGACTAAGTCTGGGTCAGAGCTTCTTAGTGAGCAGAGAGATATGTTATTCACTTTTAGGGTGTGCTCACTTGAGCAAAGCAATTGTAATACATCTCTATTCATAAGATTAATGCAAGAAGGCATTGTGGTTTTTAGCAATTTGTTTTCCCCAGGAAAAATACTATTTTCATGTGTGTGATTTCTTATTGCATGTCTAATATTTTTGTTCTAAATTGTGAAATAATGTCCGCAGAGCAATACAGTAGGTTTGTGTCTTGTGATTTTGATTAAAAATTCATAATTTGTTGCAAATATACACCCTAATTTCTACAAACATATCACTTGTGATTGGTCTTTCTATCCTTTGTGGTTTGTGGTTTATTTTGTTGTTATCTTATTTATTAATTTTAATTCCCTCTTAGAGCATAATCCTCAGCACTAGATTCCCTCTTGCCTCCATCTCCTCCTTCTTTCCATATTCATCCACCTTACCCTCACCCTGGTTGTGAGTCTTGCCTCTTCGCTTTCTTTCCCACTACTATCCCCACTCTTCTCATTTGTCTTGTCACTCTCCCCATAGTTGGAAATATTTCATGCCACAGATCTCACTCGAGGAGGGGGTTGGAGGTCATAACACCCACAACAACACCCAAGATCGATCCCAAGTCATGCTTTAGGTAATAGATACTACGAACACGTGCCATTTGTTGTTCAACATGAAATTGTTGACATTGAGCATGAGGTGGCCAGTGAAAGACATGATGTATCAGATTCAAAGGTCATGGAAAAGGTGTCCAACTAAATTCCATATTTAGGTACTCTCAGAGTATGCTAAAACTAATATCTACACATTATTCACCTGTATTGGCACATCAAAAATATGTTGGAAAAGGTCCTATTCGAACATAATGAAAGAAGAGATGAGTTGCTCCTCTACATAGAGGAACTACACTTGCTTTATCAAATTATGGATGAGTGTGTCCATTGCATGGAGGAAGTCATCTTTCACAACAAGGATCAGCCACCACCAAGCCAGCGTAGGTGTCCAACTCTAGCTAGTTAGTATCTTCATGTTCTCATAGTATGTTACATCTTGCATTATATTTTCATTTTATATGGCATCTTGTTTGTGTATCTTGTTCTTAGTTACTCTAGTTTCCATGGCTTTTAGGCCAAAGTTTTGTAATGTAAACACTTGTCATGTCCAACACAATATGCTTATTTTGGAAAATTCATGCTTGAGTTTCAAGTATTGCCTTTGGTCTAGTTTCTAAACCAGTAGACCAACACTAATTAAGGTGTTTATCCAAAGTATGTATTATAAAAATATATATTTAGAAGCAAAAAAATTCCCATTGAAAAACTTGATATTATAAAAAAATTGAAAGTAAATAAAAACTAAAACAAATTCATAGTGGTTGCATCCATACCTTCCCACATCTTAGCCTCCAATTCTCTAAGTGTGGGCTTGATGAATTCCCATATACTTAAATACTTAATGCAATTGGTTCAAACCTCCAGCATTGCAAATATTGATTGAATTTGACTAAAAAAACTCAAACGATCATGAACATAATTTTGAATCCATAGAACTTATAAATCTGTTTAAGGATAAGGGCTTCTTAACCTTGAGTACACATCATATATCCTAGGTCTCTAGGAATAACGTTTCATTTGAAGTAATGGGTTTTATGGAACATAGTCCCTTCTATTTGTATAGTAAATGTCACCTAATAAAAAAATGAAAAGCTTATCATATGGAAGGGCTTGATGTTAATATCAGTTATGTCATTATGTAGAGTAATTCAACAAATTTGAGCTAAAACGGACTCTTAATCTAGAGATTTAAATCCTTGTCTTTAGAACTATCTAACATGCCCACCATAAACAAGAATGAACACAATAATTGTAGAAAAAAATCTTAAGGTAAGGTAACACCATTAATTATTCCTTGGAGGATAAAAATGAATCCACAAGAAATGCTTTCTACAATTACGATATACTTTACAATGCATCTCATTACATTGTTTCCACTTCTTTATATAAATCTATCTAACCTCATATGAAACTTCAAGTTAATGAACCTATTTGTAAGCCTTCTTACAATTATTGTTTTCATATTATGTGACTATATATCTATTATTATTTCCCCTGGGTACCTCCCTAACCCATATTATTCTTTCTAGTTACTCTACATCCCATCCTCGTTCACATGTTTCATCCTTGAAACATGGAAAGGGCCATACAATATGATATTATAAGAAACTTATTCAATTAGTACAAAGCATAAGCATTCATCCATCCTAGTGAAATGTAAACATGGAGTCCAATTGCATTCTTTCTACCTCAATCTTGATTCTAGATGTTCCTTCGGTGCCATGTTGTTCTTGTATTATTATGATATCTTCATGCACTTGATTTTAGTCATCCATCTAGCTACATATGTGTTGTTGTTCTAGTTCCATGAGGGTCCATAAGTTTGTTGACACCCATGCCCTTGCTTTGATAACTGATGTTTCTCTGAGTAATGTGGGTGGTGATATACATCAACCTTAGCTCTCGGTTCTTCTTTCTTGTACTCTTCAACATCGGATTTCTTTGAGTCATTTACCTCCTTAGCTATTTCTTCCTTTCTATTGGACCCTTCCGGTGGCTACTTTTCATGAGCTTATGTAGCTTCTAACAATGTAAAATTTGAAACAGGAATTGTAAACTAAAAACGAGAACTCTAGCCAAAAAAATCCCCAAAAAACATGAAAAACAACCTAAAAACGAAAATTGTGTATTCCATAACGATTTTTTTAAGGGTAATTTTTCAACATTTTTTAAAAATGGCAGTAAAAACCATTTTTTTTGTGCAAAAAGGATGAATAAAATACATTGAAAACGAAAAGTGTTGATGCTAGAATAACATTTTTTTTCGGGGTACAATTTAAACATTTTTTAGCAATGGCATTAAAGATAAAATATTGGGACCAGAAAACCTTAAAATTCCAACAATTCTCATCCATGTCATTAAAGATGAAATAACGTTACTCTAAAAAAACCTAAAATTCTAATTGTTTTCAACCATAGCATTAAAGAAAAAATGTCATAACTTAGAAAAACCTTAAAATTTTGACCATTTTTCAACCATGGAATTAAAAAAATTGAGTTTTCAACATATTTCAACCATTACATTTTGAACAAATTATATGACTAAAAAAACTTTTAAAATGAACACTTGAAAGAAAGAGTCATTATTGCAAGAGTAATTTTAATTTTAAAGGCTAAAAGTATAGTTTTTTTCAAATCTTAGTCTAAGACAACTTATCCCATTGCAACAAAAACATAAAAATCAACCATCCAAATGAAGTATCCCCTTTTAGTGAGGCATTAAAATTACAACATTTTTTTAGCTATGGTATTAATCAAATGATAACAATAAATAATATCATGGAAATATCACTTTATAATTTAAAAATTTAACATTAATTTCTAATATTTTTTTAACTTTTAATCAAATTATCAATACTTGTACATTGAATGAAACATAAATTATTTCTCTCAGTTATTGGTGCATTGTGGATATTATAAACAAATGAATTCATCATAATTAAAACATGTAATCCAACAAACATAGAAATGACTCATAACTTCATGTAAGAGCATACAGAAGTTAAAATATTTATTTCAAGTTACCATGCAAACATAATTTACATAAAATGTCTTAGACAATTATTAAAAATCACTCATATGTTCTGGCACACCATCAGAATTTACAACATCTTCAGATGAATGACTGGATGTAGATGAAAATGACCCATATTATTCTCTTTCGTCAAATAGTTCCCCATATGAGTTAACATGCATGCTTAACATTTCAGGTTTCAAAAGTCTTCTAGATCTACAACTGGGTTCAGTAGACTCCCATCTCAACATAGTTTCTTCCAGTAGAAACCTCTTCAAAATCTCTATCGTCCTGAAGCGAAGAGTTCTTCTCTTTGTTAAATTGAAGTCATAAGCAAGTATGTCAACATCCTCCAATTTTAAGAGGTTTTGTGGCAACAATTTATATTTGTACCCTTTCTTTTTCTCTTTGTACCATTTTTTTTTATCAACCACCCTCTTTGGCTTGTATACACCATTGAATGGGTATGTATTTGTGGCATACCAATGTGCTTCAACGCCTGCAACATCTTCATTTTATTTAATGACCTTTATAACCTTGGCAACCAAGAATGGATAGCCATATTGATCTCCATTTGCTAAAATTGTGATCATGCAACCCTCCTTAACATCATGTACAAAACCCCTATAAAGGTCTTCCATGGCTTCACGTTGTGTGCGAGATCTTCTGGAACTAATAAACTTTTCTCTTTCCCCTACCTGTGAAGAATTGATAATAGCTTGAGATTGTTGTTGTTCAACAATATTTCTCTCCTCGTGTTCATTTGAAACATTTTGTGGCCAAATAAATGGAGTATTCAAAAGTATATCTTCATTTGTTGATCTTGAAATGATATCACTTTATTATTGAAAAAAGACTCCCACCAAACAAAATCAGCAACATCAAAGTGCTCATATGTATATCTAATAGTTTTTATAATTTCTTCCAGGTATTCAAAATAATTTATATCTCTTTTTTCCCTTCTTGTATTATGAATTTCAACAATTGAATCATTGTAATAACAATATTTTTGATGCAAATATTAGATGATCTAGAATGACCCTCAAAAATGCAAAACCTGATGATGACCCCCATTTTGCAGTAGTTGAATACTTCTTTCCCCATATAAGTGTTTTCCCATTAATTTTTTTGATATGAAATTGATGTTGGAAGCTAATGTCATTAAGTTTTTCAATGCATTTCTCCTCACCATGCGATCCTAGAATAAACCTTCTCATGTCAATAGCTTCTTCCAACACATGAAAAATAGGCTCTGGAATGTATGATTTCTTAATACATTCAATTAATGATGGAAAGCTCCCAACATCAATCCATTTCAATGTTACTGAAAAATGATTGAACATATGATCAATATGGTCATGAGTGTGCCCAAAAAGAAGCAAACCAACCTTTACCTTTTGAAAAAATCTCAATTCAAAAATCATGTTTAGATATCCAAAAACAAATTGATTTTTCTTTTCACGACAAGTATAGTTGTCCAATTGTAGATACAAAACTTCTGGAAGATTGCCAGACCAATGAGAAAACACATCATGAATTATGGTTATTGTCATATTTGCATCATTATGAATATTTGGAGTTGTGAAGTAAACCCTTGGCGACATTTTTGCATTAAAGACCATACAACCGACAAAGTGAAATTGAATAAAAATTTTCTCCTGTAAATTTTTTGGTGTGCGGGAAAAATGTGGTAGAAGTGTTTTCTTTTGGTCCATATCATCAATTATCAAACCGAAATATTTATTTGGATTATCATAGCACTTCTTTCGATGCTTATAAAACTTTTTCCTTTCACTTTTTTGTTGATCGTGATGCTATTGAAATGCTTTGACAATGGAATCTACACACACACACACACACACACATATATTAATTACAATTTTTAAAATTAATGTTATGAATGGCTACCTCTTTCTGCCCCTTGACATTTATCCCTTTTTTATTTAAGAGAAGAATATGTATTACAAAACCCATCCTTATCTTCTTAGGAATACAAACATTGTTAAATTGTCTCCTCCATAACTTCATAAAAGATTGATATGGAATAAAATTACCATCTCCTTCAACACCTTCTACATATTCTTTGTATAAGTTGTAGATTTCTTGTCTTGAGAAATTATCCGGAATATGTATTGTGTCTCTATTTTGCATACACTCTCCATGATTTGAAAATAAGTCTTGCATCCATGACAATGCAATGTTTGCTAATGGTCCAAACTCTCATTTATGATGTACTTTTGAATAAGATATGGAATCTTTTCCAAATTTACTTGGATTCTTGACAGACAAAAATTACCAATTAAATGAAACATTTTGAAAATATTTCTATAGAAAAATAAAGACCCAATATGATAATCATAACCTCACAATGTATATTACATGCACTCCACTAAATATGAATTTTGCATGATTTTATTCATTGACAAATATATCTTCATTTTCTCTAATGCAAACTTAAAATTGATATGTGTCAAGCAATCCTTTTGACAACATTCACTTGAAATCATATTACCGATAGAACCTCTTCTCCTGAGATATTCTGTCCTACCCCTTGTATAACTGGAATATTTTGGATTGATACGAAAAGGTCTACTCATACTCTTAGATACAATATTTGTTGGCAACATCTCCATCATTTCATCATCCTCTCTATAAGAATTTTAATCATCATTAGGAGGAATATTATCCTCACTATGATCATTCTAAACATAGTTAGAAAATTCATTACCATCATTGCTTGTAAAATATTCATTACCATCCTCACCTGCAGGAAATTCATCAATACCATCATTTATGCTTTTGAAATACTAACTTGGAGGATATTCTTCATCATCTTCATCCTGACCTTCGTTAGTGTTGCCCTAATAGTCTGTAGAATTAGGACTACGAAAAAAAAATTGACTCTCTATTTACTAGAAATTCTTCATCCTGCCCTTTTTCACTACTACTCTCATAGTCCTTAGGATTGGGACTACATGGAAAATGTGATTCTCTATTTACTAGAAATTATTCATCCTGCCATTTGTCATTGTTGCTCTCATAGTCCTTAGAATTGGGACTAAGTGGAAAATGCGACTCTCTATTTACTGGAAATTCTTCATCTTGCCCTTCGTCACTGCTACTCTCACAGTCCTTAGGATTAGGACTAAGCGGAAAATGTGATTCTCTATATATTGAAAATTCTTCATCCTACCCTTCGTCACTACTGATCTCATATTCCTTAGGATTATGACTAAGTGGAAAAAGAGACTTTCTATTTACTGGAAATTCTTCATCTTGCCCTTTGTCACTACTACTCTCATAGTCCTTAGGATTAGGACTAATTGGAAAACATGACTCTTTATTTATTGGAAATTCTTCATCCTTCCCTTCATTTGTGTTGCTCTGGTAGTCCTTAGGATTAGAACTAGGTGGAAAATTTGACTCTCTATTCATAGTGAAATAATTCTTGTTATTTTCATCAATATGAATAGAATTGTTACGCGACGAAGATGTTGATGCTCCAAAATGATAAATTTCACTATCAAAAGAATCCATGAATTTCAAACAGAATTTGGTGAATGATATAAATACATTCTCTCCCAATGAAAATTTATAGCTTAAAGAATAAAAATTTCCCTCCAAAGTTACCCCCAAAAAATTTCTCCGAAAATTTTCCCTCCAAAAATTTCATTTCAAAAATTTCCCTCCAAATTTTCCTTCTAGAATTTATTTTGAAAACATTCTACTAAAATTTGATCTTGAAAAATTTTACCCTACTTTCCATTCAATTTTTCTATACAAATTTTCCTTTAACACATTCCTTCAAAATTAAAATAAATATTTTGCTTACTAATATTTTACTTAAAATTTTAACATTTACTATATAATTAAGTTATTTTTTATAATTTATATTATATTTTATCCCACATTTAACAAAAGTTAGTGTATCATCTTAATATTAACTATATATTATTTTTTTCTAATTTTAATTTTAATCCCACATTCAAAAAGCGATAAAGTAATCCCATAATCTCTGTTATATAATAACTTTCGTTGTTACTATTCCTTACATCACATCAAGTCTTCTGGAGGTTTCATTAAAAAGCTTGGAGCGATTTTGCAGAGGAGCTACATTATCATCGACAAGACATTCAACAGGAGATTTTCACATTTCAAAGGTTAGTTTCCCTTCTAATTTGACCATTTGGGGAGAATAAGTAGTTTTATGTTGACAAATCTTTTTTTTTTCTTTGTCTTGGGGGACAACTCAATTCATTAGTTCGAAATTTAGGAAATTCTTGAAACAAGGTAGACCTATGTTCAAATCCCACTGAGTATAGATCGCAAACATCCAGATATTTACTAGTACTTACGTGTCAGCTGGGTTGCTATGTTCTTCTAAGATACCAAAAAAAAACCTATTCCATAATTTTTTTTTTTTATTTTTACATTTATTTAAAGAAATAGATTTTTTTTGTCCAAAATAAAAAATTAAAAAAAAATTGCACCTAGATTAGGCTCGTTCACCCCCATGCCAAGGGGCCACTATGCCAGGACATGCATGTGGTACAATGCCCTGTCAGGGGGTTGTTGTGCCATGGGTGGGTGCTACGGGCATGCTCGCCTACAAAGCGGCCTCAACAAGACGTTGTACTGTGGGTTGTTGTGCGGGGATCTCTGAGGGGGATCTGTAAGCAAGTGTGTCACTATGGGCACGCTTGCCCGCACAGTGGCCCCCCATCAGGTTGTTGTGCCGCAAGAGGACGTGCTCCTGATGCAGTGATACACGTGTCGCAGGCACACTTGCCCGTAGGGTGACCCCCTGGCAAGAAGGGGAATGAATCCGTAAATCGATCCCCTACCTTCCAGGTGTGTGATGTGCCACTGTAGGCATGCCCGCCACACAACAGCCCTAGTAGGCAGGGGGTGACTCCCGGAATGGGGGCATAGTGGCTCCCTCGCAGGCAGGGGGTCGATTCCATCCCCCTCGCAGGAAGGGGCTTGGTTCCTTAGCCCCTGCTTGCCAGGGGGTCATTGTGCCATGGGTGGGTGTTGTGGGCATGCTTTCCTGCACATCGCCCCCCTAGCAGGAAGTGGGTCAATTCCACGAATCAGCCCCTACCTATTAGGGGGTGTTGTGTTGCAGATAAGCACCCTCCCGCGGCATATCATCTCAGAATCAAACCCTTACTTGTTAGGGGTCGTTGTGTCATGTGCGTAGCCTTCCCATGGCACAACGGCCCCCTAGAAGGTACGCGGTTGATTCCGGGAATCGAACCCCTACTTGTCAGGGGCTTGTTGTACCATGGGTGAGTGCCCACACAGTGACCCCCTTCCTGTCAGGGGGCCACTGTGTCGCAAACGAGCGCTTTCCTATGGCACAACAACCCCCTAGTCGGTTCTTGCCCAAGTGTGTCGTGACACAACGATGCCCTAGCAGGCGACCTACCAAGGGGGTGATTCTAGGCAGGGGACCATTGTGCCATGAGCACGCCTGCGGCAAGACAAGGTTGGCCCTGGTGCAAAAATTATAAAAGTTAAATTAAAATAGTTTATTTATTTATTTTTAATTTTAAAATTTTAAAATATGGGGTTTAAAAAAAAATTGTTTTGTTTGTTCTTAAGATATGGGTTTTTCCCCTCATATATATATATATATATATCTATATCTATATATAGATATAGATATATATATATATATATATATTATATATATATATATATATATATATATATATATATATATATATATATATATATATATATATATATAGATATATATTCTTTTTGCAAGAAAATGGCTTCAAGGAAGGTCTCTGTGAATCTTTCTGGACCAAAGGAAGCATTTACATCATCTAAAGTTGCAGGTGGACCCTCAATGAATACTGTTGAACGAAGCCGACCTGTGTCACATGGTAAAAATCCAGCAAGTGGCTCCTCAAAGGAAAAGAAGATGATTTCATATTGGATGAAATCACCAAAAATTGCATGGTATGTGAAAGATAGAGAAGGCGAAGAAGATCTGCAGATATATCTATATGCTGGTATGATTTACGATGGTGGAAGTTATGAGGTGCTGGGAAAAGTACTAGACATATGTTTGGTGCCGAATACAAAAGTTGTTTATGTACTTACAAAACTGCCCAAGTCACATGAGAAGATTATATATCGTTTTACATTGTCGATGTATGACACGGATGAAAATTCTACAAAGATATGTAAACAAATTATAAATGACATTGCACAAAAAAAGAGGTAAGTTTTCTTATTTATATTTACGTGTTTTGTATTATTGTAATTGTACCATTACATTTTTTATAACTTACTTATATTTTGTTTAACATAATATCAACAAATTAAACCAACTCTCAAAACTAAATATTCACATTATATAAGTTTTATAAACAATTTTCTCAATTTCGAAATCAAATTTCAAATAAAATCCAATTAAAATTAAAATTTTATATCATTACGCAATGAAATTTGAAATTTAAATTACTTTGCCATTTGAATTGCAATTCCTTCATAACCATTTGAAGTGAACTAAATTAACATTTCATTAAAATATCTACTATTGTTCACCTTTCACACAACATTCTGTCTTTTTGCCAACGTAAATAAATGGTGTTTTGCTGGATCCCATTCCACCGATCAAAAATAAAATCGGAAGAGACAAGGAACTTGTGAATGTGCGTCAATTGAGGAAATCAAATCATGTCCTCACGCTACCATTGCGCCAAAGTTCATAAGGGTCAACGGGAAACAGCCAGTTGGTGAGAACTAATGCGGGGTCAGTCCATGGAATCTGACAGTCGTGCAACCCGTCATAGGTCCCAACTCTAAATTGAGAAAGGGAAATTATTGACAAAACATTTGGGACAATGCATGACATGACGGGCTAAGGATGGGATTTTGATACTCATACAAGGAATCTCGACGCCTTACATTCGACACTGAACTTCCCAACTAATGCCTGCAGAGAGAGAGAGGGGGCAACCCCATCACAATGGACGGTGGACGGTCATTGGTAATGTATCAGTTTTGCGTCCTTTTATGACTTTATAGAGCCTGCTGGCTCACT
Organism: Pinus tabuliformis; assembly: GCA_031772625.1. NCBI lineage: Eukaryota > Viridiplantae > Streptophyta > Pinopsida > Pinales > Pinaceae > Pinus > Pinus tabuliformis. The sequence goes on along the minus strand of CM062816.1, from coordinate 1,025,322,563 downwards.
CTGTCAGAAGAAAAAGCTTGGCGTACTATTAATTATATTTATGGTGGTCATTGTTATGAGATTTACCCCCACTTAAAATTATATTTATGGTGGTCATCGCAAGTAGTGTCTGTATCTTTTAATAAAGTTAACGATCATTCGTGTTGGGCTGCACAGGATTCGAAGATATTGAATTTTTATTAGTTGAGTTTCACTTCTGTTTGGGCATCTACGTAGCAGCCAGTCCCCTTGAGGACGATGTTTTGGTCTCTTTGGGAGAATGTTCACTGTAATAAAGTTGATTTAAAGCTAATGGACGGGATGACATTACAGTTCGACCGTTAAAGTGAAAATAAAAAATAAAAGAAATCCATCCGTTAGAGCCATCCCTAAGAGCCCTGTGAAGCGTCGCCCAAGAAAGGGGAAGGCAGGGAAAGGCTCACCCGTATGTTTTTCATCGCTTCTTCGTATTCAAAGGTACATGTAGGATTTGTACTTGTGAAAGAAAAGAGTAGTTCAGGCTTTCATATATATATTGGATTTTGACCAGTGATAGGGTGAGTTTTAATACGTAATGATTTTGATTTTTGTGGTTTAAAATAAATAGGTTTTTAAAAATTAGAATATGTATATTTATTATATATATATATAGAATATAATTTTATTTTTCACTGGCATGTACATATATAATATTTTAAATTGCCATGTAATTTAGTTCTATAATAAAGTATATATTTTCATGATATTATTATAGCCTTTGCATAATATAATGGAATGTGGATAATTGCATCACATATTTTATACCATAATTTATTGAATTGGTTTCAATATTGGAGTTGTCTATTCATGCATGATTTTTAGGTATTTATGTAGTTATTTTTTAATACGAAAATAAAATCTTTAAAAATAACTTATATTCAAGTAAATAACATATTTACCATAAGTCACTTCTCACCATAATTTAAGAAATCTTTAACCTAATATATAAATAAATATAAATTCAACTTATTGAATCAACAGTTAAATTTTTTTTGACATAATATCTTTCTTATCTTACTCCTTAAGTCTATACATCTTGGTCTAGTAGAGAGAAAAATTTAGTAACATTGGCATATCTCCAGTTTCATAAATGAATTTATATCATTATGCCTTAAGGTCTCCTAGATTCATCTAATATCTTCACTCCCCAGGTTATGATCTTATTCGGAAATTCGGAATCAATGAAGGCTCCCCCTGCGTTTTTTAATGGATTGTTGGGCCCATTTTTGGTCGTATTCTTTCTTTCTCCGGTCTCGATTTTGCTTGGATTTTCACATGTGGCCAGTTTTGGAAAACAAGTGGCTCTCTCCTTCGACCTTCCCCACTCTTTGTTGTCTTGTCTACCAAAGGCATCTTGGTTTCGAGTTATTATTGTATTCTCTCTGAGCTGCAGCGTCTCACTTGGAATGTACAAGCATGGATTTAATTCTCACTTGGAATGTACAAGCATGGATTTAATTCCTCTATCCTGAGTGAGTAATTAGTCATTTCTCTTTTGTACTAGTGAGATTTTTGTAGTGATGTGGGTTCAATGGTTTTAGATAGGCTCACGTTATGGTTTGAGGTTCAATTATATATAGTTTCCTAGAGACAGTTGGTTTCATCACTTGATTTTCCAAACTCCGGTCATCACTGATTTGAATTATATTTTTGTTGGTTGTGGTGCTCTCATCATCCCCTCCCAACTCACCTTGGTCAAGTTGGCATTTCCTTGCTCTTCTCACTCTGAGCTCCATGGATGTAATGGCTGACACAACTGATTTCCAAGACTCTCTCAATGCCTCAAAACTTATTGATGAGTTATTGGACTCCGCCCAATCCATGGTTACCACAATCAACAATTTGGAAAATTTGATTAAGCGTAGTGATGCTCCTTCCAATTATTTCTGGAAGCGAAGTTCTTAGTGCACCATGTGTTAAGCTCCCTCTCCAACGGCTTTCTGGAAACCAACTGCAGTCATTTCTGGAAACCAACTGCAGTCATTTCCTTAGATTATGGAAACCAACTGCAATTATTTCCTTAAATTACAGAAATCAACTATAGTTAATTAATTTCTTGTTGGGAGGTTTTGGAGTGGTCCATTACCCCCTCTGCAGTTCTCTGCCATCATCTGTGGAAACTTGACACATAGCCAACAGAAGCTTGATGGAAGCTTGGCTATATATACTTCTGTTTGGTCCCCAAGCTCACTAACTCAATCCCCTTTAGTCTTACACCATCAAGTTAGAGTGAGCAGAGCTTGGAAGTGCCACAAATGAGAGATTTTGGATGAATTTTTGTAATTGTGAAGGCGATGACTATATAATACTGTTCACATCATCATTCTCATTAACCTCCCCTCTCGCACTGCGTTCTCGTCTCTCTATTCTCTTTTTGTTGTGATTTCTTCCATCTGAGGTTTGGAATCTTGTTTTATTGTCGATATGTGCATGTCAGAATATGAATCGATTTTACTAACCGTGCCTGTCACTATTTAGTATCTATTTGTGTTTTGGCAAACCAAAGTACCCATCACTCGGCAAAATAACTTCCCATTCCTTCTTAGATTTTATAGCTTTGTCCGCTGCTCGAAGGTTTTGATCGCTCGAATATACATGTAAAGTGGATTCTGAAAACACAGAGATCGATGGGGAACGAGCAACAACAATAATTGAAGCAAATATTCTCGTCAAAGAGGAGATGTCCTAAGTGCGGTAATTTTGGAGAAATCAAGACTCTGCATAATGCATAGCTCAGAGTAGAGGTTGAATTGATTCGGCAAGTCTAGAATTGGAGTGTGAGCAGCATCAATGGCCGGAGGTATGATTTTTTGGGCATTAAAGTTTTCGATTCTTTTAAGTGATTATTCCACATTATAGAATCATTATTATGCTAACATTTCGTATCAGAGCGATTTTTTATCTCTGCCTTGGTGTTTATAGACATGCTCTATTATGCTAATGTTATATTTTGAGAATTTTCTGAATTAAGGCATTTATTTGGAAATATGTCTAATTTTTTCTCAATTTTATGCTTATAATATTTACTTAATTATATGCATTTTGAATAATTATTGTGCAAAATTTATTAACTATGCTCACATTTAATTTGCATGAATTTATTATTTCTGCTCTAATTAAAACATGCTATTTTGGATGAGTATACGAGACCCATCGTTAAATGTTATGCATGAATATTATAGTTTTATTTATGCAAATTATCATTATTTTCATATCAAGTAAATTTTTATGAAAGAAATAATGTCTAGTGATCCATATAATTTTAATTGATTAGAGAATAGCCACAACATCTCTAACTAAATAATATTATATATTATGATTAATTAGGATCACATAAGGAATATTTAGACATTAATTGTAATTAATTATAGTACTAAATATAATAAATTTGATCCCACGGGAATTTTTATTATATTTATATAATTAATTAGGATAAAATATTCCTAACTTACCCACAAAAATTATGAATTAATAGTTTTATCATAAAGTTCAAATCTAAGATGGAATTTATATCAAATTATAATCATAATATATCCTTTAGAATTATGAATTAAGTGAATAATTCGATAAATTCTATCATAAGGAATAATTGAATTTGCTTGAATTGAAAATTTAGTCCACAGACAATTTTTATGTCATTAGATTCAATTTTAAGCATGGTTTACATTAGTAAAGCATGAAATTTTATTTTTAGGCCTCAATTTTAACATAAGCATGTGATTTTTAATTTTATGCAGCTATACAACCTGCAAATTTCTTTGATGTTCGTTGTGATATCCCTGAATTTAAGGGAGATAACTATAAGGTTTGGAAGGAGAGAATTCTCCTTCATTTGGGGTGGATGGACATAGACTATGCTATTAGGAAAGATGAACCACCAGCACTCACTAATATCAGCACTACAACGGACATCATGCTTTATGAATGATGGGAACATCTAATCGCCTAAGCATGATTTTCATTAAGACTAAAATTTCAGCTGGTATTCGTGGTTCCGTTGATCAGCATGAAAAGGTCCGAGACTTGTTGAAAGCCATTGATGATCAATTCGTCACTTCAAACAAGGCACTAGAAAGCACCCTAATCATGAAGTTCTCATCCCTAAGGCTCACCGGTGTGAAAGGTGTGTGCGAGCACATCATGCAAATGAGGGACACTGTGGCTCAATTGATGAAACTCAAGGTTGAAATATCGTAGTCTTTCCTGGTGCACTACATTCTGAACACCCTTTCGCACCAATATGGACCCTTCAAAATCTCATACAACACACATAAGGATAAAGTGGTTAATTATTGAACTCATGACCATGTGTGTTCAAGAGGAAGAGAGACTAGTGATGGAACTGGGAGAAAGTGCAATGCTGGCAATGCGTGGAAAGGGAAAATCTCAAGCCAATCGGAAAGGGAAAGGTAAAGTACCTCCCCAAGCCATTATCAAGAAGGATTCCAAGTGTTTCTTCTGTAAAAAGAAGGGACACATGAAGAAGGAATGTGCCAAATTTTAGAAATGGTTTGCAGACAAAGGTAATCCAATCTCGTGTGTTTGTTATGAATCTAATATGGTTAAAGTCAATATTAACACCTGGTGGATTGATTCTAGATCAACAATTCACATTTCAAATTCCTTGCAGGGTTTGCAAAACCTAAGGAAGCCAGTGGGAAGTGAGCAAAGCATCTTATTAGGAAACAAGGTGGGCTTGCATGTGGAAGCTATAGGAACATGCTATTTAACTTTAAGTAGTGGCTTTGTTTTACAATTAGAAAAGACCTTTTATGTTCCAAGTTTTTCTAGAAACTTGATTTCAGTTTCAAGGCTTGTACCTTTTGGATATTCCTTCAACTTTTTAGAAATATCTTTCAGTTTATTTTATAAATCTGATTGTGTTGGAATGGTACTTTGTCTAATGGTCTTTACTGCATTAATTTACAAAACAATGTCACTTATGAGTCAATGCATGTTCACACTGGCACTAAAATATGTATTTAATAATGAATATTCCTCTAAATTATGGCACCGAAGACTAGGTCATATCTCCATAGAAAGAATTAAAAGATTGGTAAATGAAGGGGTACTTAATACTCTGGATTTTACTAATTTTGAGACTTGTGTGGATTGCATAAAGGGAAAGTAGACCAACAAGTCAAAGAAAGGTGCCAATAGGAGTTCGGACATATTAGAGATCATACATACTGATATATGTAGTCTAGACATGGACTCACATGGTCAGAGATACTTCATCTCCTTTATAGATGATTACTCACGATATATGTATCTCTACATGCTTCATAAAAAGAGCAAAGCATTAGATTCCTTTAAGATCTTTAAGGCTGAAGTAGAGAAACAATGTGGCAAGCAAATTAAGATCGTGAGATCAGATAGAGGTGGAGAATATTATGGTAGATACACAGAAGATGGACAAGCACCTAGGCCATTTGCAAAATTTCTTCAAGAGCATGGGATTGTTGCCCAATACACCATGCCTAGTTCACCCAACCAGAATGGTGTAGCAGAAAGAAGAAACCGAACATTATTGGACATGGTGCGGAGTATGCTTAGCAACTCCAATCTTCCAAAATCCTTGTGGACTGAAGCACTTAAGACGACAGTGTATATATTAAACTGAGTTCCAACCAAGGTTGTTCCTAAAACGCCATTTAAATTATGGAAAGGTTGGAAACCGAGTTTGCGACATATGCGCTTTTGGGGATGCCCGTCTGAATTAAGAATATATAATCCATAAGAGAAGAAGCTAGACCCAAGGACCATTAGTGGGTATTTCATTAGATATGTTGAAAGGTCTAAAGGTTATAGATTTTATTGTCCATCTCACAGCACTAGGATTGTGGAATCAAGAAATGCAAAGTTTCTTGAAAATGACTTGATCAGTGGGAGCGATCAAACTAGGAACATAGTTTCTGAGAAGGATCATTCAGAATCTCAACCTTCCACCTCAAGTGATAGATTGGTCATTGTTCATAGCACCCCTCAAGTACAAACTGGTGTTGAACAACCAATTGTTGAAGTTCCACAAACTGCTGACAACATTCCAATAGATCAGATAGTTCAAGAGTTGCCAAGAAATTTTGAACAACGAGTTGAACCACATACTTCTCATGAAGATGATGGAACAACATTAAGAAGATCTACTAGACCAAAGAGATTAGCAATTCCTAATGATTATGTTGTGTATCTGCAAGAATCTGACTACAACATTGGAGCCGAAAATGATCCCGAGTCTTTTTCACAAGCCATGAGTTGCAAAGAATCAAAATTATGGTACGATGCCATGAAGGAAGAGATGAATTCTATAAAGAGTAATGAAGTCTGGGATCTTGTTGAGTTGCCTAATGGTGCAAAATCCGTTGGATGTAAATGGGTCTTTAAGACAAATAAAGACTCATTGGGCAACATTGAGAGATACAAGGCAAGACTTGTTGCTAAGGGATTCACTCAAAAGGAAGGAATCGATTACACGGAGACTTTCTCTCCTGTATCTAAGAAAGATTCCTTGCGTGTTATTATGGCATTAGTAGCCCATTTTGACTTGGAGTTGCAACAAATGGATGTGAAAACGACATTTCTCAATGGAGATCTAGAGGAGGAGGTTTACATTATACAACCTAAAGGATTCCCCTCTAGTGATGGTGAGCAATTGGTTTGCAAGCTCAAGAAATCATTATATGGTTTAAAACAAGCATCCCGCCAATGGTATTTGAAATTCCATAATTTAATTTATTCATTCGGTTTTGTAGGAAACATTATGGATCAATGTATATACTTGAAAGTTAGTGGGAGTAAAATCTATTTTCTTGTTTTATAGGTGGATGATATTTTGCTAGCAACCAATGATAAGGGTTTGTTGTATGAGGTGAAACAATTCCTCTCTAAAAATTTCAATATGAAGGATATGGGTGAGGCATATTATTTCATTGGCATTAAGATCCATAGAGACAGATTCTGAGGCATCTTGGGTCTGTCTCAAGAAACCTATATTAATAAAATTTTAGAGAGATTTCGGATGAAGGACTGTTCACCAAGTGTCACTCCCATTGTGAAGGGTGATAGGTTCAATTTGAACCAATGCCCGAAGAACGACTTTGAAAGGGAACAAATGAAGAACATTCTATATACTTCTGCTGTTGGAAGCCTAATGTATGCTCAGGTTTGCACAAGACCTGACATTCAATTTATTGTGGGAATGTTGGGACGATATCAGAGTGATCTAGGTTTAGACCACTAGAGAGCTGCAAAGAAAGTAATAAGGTACCTTCAAGGAACCAAAAACTACATGCTTATGTATAGACGAACAGACAATTTGGAAGTAATTGGCTACTCAGGTTCTGACTTTGCTAGATGTGTTGATTCACGCAAATCAACATCAGGATACATTTTTATGATGGCCGGTGGAGTTGTATCATGGAGGAGTGCCAAGCAGACCTTGATTGCCACTTCCACTATGGAAGCCGAGTTCGTCTCCTATTTTGAGACTACTTTACATGGTGTATGGCTTAATAGTTTCATTCTAGGCTTAGAATTATGGATTCTATCTCTAAGCCATTGAGAATATATTGCAACAATTCAGCTGTTGTTTTTATGGCTAAAAACAACAAAAGTGGGAGTCGAAATAAACACATCGACATTAAGTAATTAGCTATAAGGGAACATGTTAAAGAAAAGAAAGTGGTCATTGAGCACGTCAGCACTGAGTTGATGATCGCTAATCCTTTGACTAAGGGCATGCCACCGTTTAAATTCAAGGATCATGTAATGAATATGGGACTTGGTTCCATTATGTAGTTTCTCATTGTATGGAAAATGTTATTTTAATGAAATTTTTAATTATTGTGATGTTTTCTCATATTTATTTGCGCCTTAATTTGATTTGAGAGAATTCATCTGTGTATGACCAAGAATAAACATAAGGTTTATTCATTAAGAAATTGTTGCCACATAAATTTTAATAGAAATAAATACATAGTAATACATGGAAGATAATACTCGTCATTAGAGGACTTATCGCCATGATTCATGTATCTATTACTTAATACAGATTATCAATGGGTTTTAAGATGAGACATTAAAATTGGAAGTATGGACCAAGTGGGAGAATGTTAAGCTCCCTCTCCCAATGGATTTTTGGAAACCAACTGCAGTAATTTCTGGAAACCAACTGTAGTAATTTCTAGAAACCAACTGTAGTCATTTCCTTAGATTATGGAAACCAACTGTAGTTATTTCCTTAAATTACGGAAATCAACTGCAGTTAATTAATTTCTTGTTGGGAGCTTCTAGAGTGGTCCATTACTCCCTCTGCAGTTCTCTACCATGATCTATGGAACACTTGACACATAGCCAACAGAAGCTTGATGGAAGCTTGGCTATATATACTTCTGTTTGGTCCCCAAGCTCACTAACTCAATCCCCTTCAGTCTTACACCATCAAGTTAGAGTGAGCAGAGCTTGGAAGTGCCACAGATGAGAGATTTTGGGTGAATTTTTGTAATTGTGAAGGCAGTGATTATATAATACTGTTCACATCATCATTTTCATTAACCTCCCCTCTCGCACTGCGTTCTCATCTCTCTATTCTCTTTTTGTTGTGATTTCTTCCGTCTGAGGTTTGGAATCTTGTTTTATTGTTGATATGTGCATGTCAGAATATTAATCGATTTTACTAATCGTGCCTGTCACTATTTAGTATATATTTGTGTTTTGTCAAACTAGAGTACCCGTTGCTCGGCAAAATAACTTCCCATTCCTTCTTAGATTTTAGAGCTTTGTCCGTTGCTCAAAGATTTTGATTGCTTGAATATACATGTAAAGTGGATTCTTGAAACACAGAGATATATGGGGAACGAGCAGCAACAATAATTGAAGAAAATATTCTTGTCAAAGAGGAGACATCCCAAGTGCGGTAATTTTGGAGAAATCAAGACTCTGCATAATGCATAGCTCAGAGCAAAGGCTGAATTGATTTGGCAAGTCTGGAATTGGAGTGTGAGCAACATCAATGGCCGGAGGTATGATTTATTGGGCATTAAAATTTTCAATTCTTTTAAGTGATTATTCCGCATTATAGAATCGTTATTATGCTAACACCATGAAGCCATGGAGGACTCACTGGACAGTAAGGAGATTTGACAGCTCAGTGCTCGAGTGGCGGTTATGGATATTTCGACTACCCATGCAGGAAGAGTTCTTGAGGAGGATAATGCTAGTGGTGTTCATGTTGGGCATAGGAGGTCTCGTTGCTTCAAATAATTGGAGGAAATGGGTCTTGGACTGTGGTGAATTCCTCTCTCCCTTGCAAAGGTAGTTTTTTGTCTCTAGTTTGTTCTCCTTTTGTACTACTTTGTAAGGTTGGCATGAAAATTTTGGTTCCTGTTGGGCTTTTTATGTAGGTTTTATGGTGAGCATCTCTTTTGTCTGAAAAGGGTACTTTGTTATGGAGATAATAAACATTTTGTTACTCTTTTAAAGATTTTTTTTTTTTTTTTTATAAGATTTGAGATGTAAGGGTAATGGCCCAAAATCTATTTTTTTTAAATATATATAGATTAATTCGGATAATGAGGTTTAATGATATTTATAAATAAAATATTTGAATCTTTTTGTATAAGGCTCAAGACTTAAGGATACGGTTCAAAATCCAAACTTTTCTTAACATATATAGACTGATTTGGATAATGAGGTTTAATGATGTTTAATGATATTTATAAATAAAATATTTGAATGTTTGTGTAAGTAGTTTTTTTCAATATCAACTTCTTATATGTAAAATGAGAAAGTTAAAAAAAAAAAAAATTATATTAACCATGATAAAATATTTTAATGTTAAAAAATTAAAAGTAAAAAATTCAATTACATAAAGTAAGTAATAATGGCATGTATTTAAAAATATATTAATTAAAAAAATAATAATGTGTATATCAAGTTTTATAAATAAAATATTCAATATCCATGTTAATTAAAATATTTCAATCTACACTATGTATTATATGGTTAAAAGGAATTATTATATAAAGCAATTGAGAAAACTAAATTTTTATGGTTAAAATATTAAGTAATTTTATTATTCTATATTTTGACCCTTTTTAAATATATATTTTTTGTATATTTCATATATTTCAATACCATATTGATCTATTGAATAGAGTATTTAGATGATACTATATAAATCTCGTAGTTTCTTGGCTTGTGTTATCTGATTGTGCAGGTTTTAATTTTGGCAATGGAAGGAGCATTCAAGCTAAAGAAGGATCGAAGCCTGCGATGGATTCTAGGTAGGTTTCATTCTATCATCTATCTACTTTAAGTAAAGTATTGGGTTATTTATCTCTTTGTTGTTCTAGATTAGCCACCAAACCTAGGGGAGATACTTTTGCCTACAATCGTAAATCTTGTATAACAAAGGAAGAGGTGGCCAATAAAATAGATGATGTATCAAATTTAGAGGTCATGGTAGAGGTGTCAAACTAGATTCCATATTTGGGTACTCTTAGAGCATGCCAAAACTAATATTTGTAATTTTTTGGGAAGGTTCCTATGTCATGAAAATAAAGATGAACTACCCTTCTACATGGAGGAACTACACCTGATTTATCAAATCATGGATGAGTGTTTGCAACAAATGCAAACAATCATACATCATAGCAAGGACCAACCACCATTAGGCCAACCTGGATTTACAAATGAATTACAAACGAATGACATATATTTAGAAACAAAAATTTTCCCATTCAAAAGCCTAATCTTATACCAATTTTCAGATTAAATAAAATCTAAGACAAATTCATAGTGGTTGCATCCATACCTTCTGACATCTCAGCCTCCAATTCTCTAAGTGTGGGCTTGATGAATTCCCATAGGTTTGAATACCTAATGTAGTTGGTTCAATCCTCCAATATTGTGCATATGGATAATATTTTGACTAAAAAAACATTGAATGATCCTAAATGTAATTTCCAATTTGTAGAACTTCTAAATCCCTTTAAGGATAAGGGATTATTAACCTTATGTGCATATCATATATCCTACTTATCTAGAAATAACTTTCCACTTAAAGTAATGGCTTTTATGGAATGCAATCCCTTCTATTTGTATAGTAAATGCCACCTAACAAAAAATTAGAAGCTTACTAGATGGAAGGGCTAGATGTTATTATTGGTTATGCCATTATGTAGTGTAATTCAATAAACCTGAGGTAAAATAGACTCTTAATCTAAATATTTAAATCCTTTTCTTCACAACTATCTAACATGCACACCATAAACAAGAATGAACAAAAGATTTGTAGATAAAATCCTTGAGACAGGGTAACACCATTAATTATTTCTTGAGGATAGAAATCACTCAACAAGCAATGCTTGTTACAATCATGATATACTTTACAATGCATCTCATTACATTGTTTCTACTTCTTTATATAAATTTATCTAACCTCATATGAACCTTTTAGCTAATGAACTTTATTGTAAGTCTTCCTACAAATATTGTTTTCATATTATGTGACTATCTATCTATTATTATTTCCCTTGGATACCTCCCTAGGCACCCCATATTATTCTTGCTAAGTATTCTACATCCCATCTATTTTCTCATGTTTCATCCTTAAAACATGGATTGGGTCATACAATATGATCTCCTAAGCAACTTAGCCAATTGTTACCAAGCATAAGCATCCATCCATCCTAGTGAAATGTAAACATGGAGTCCAATTGTATTCTTGCAACCTCAATCTTGATTTTGGTTGCTCCTTTAGTTCCATGTTGTTATTGTACTATTATGATATCTATGTGCATTGATTTTAGCAATTCATCTAGCTCCACATGGGTTGTTGTTCTAATTCCATTATGGTACACAAGTTTGTTTGCACCTGTATCTTTGCTTTGATAATTGATGTTTCTCTGAGTAGTGTGGGTGGTGATATATATACATCAACCTTAGCTCTTGGTTTTTCTTTCTAGTACTCTTCAACATGGGATTTATTTGAGTCATTTAGCTCCTCAGTTATTTCTTCCTTTCTATTGGACCCTTCCCGAGGTTTGTGTTCATGAACGTATGTAGCTTCTTCAATCATGTATGTTTCATTTGATGTGAAAATATGTAAATCAATTATTTTACCTATAGTGACTTCTTCATGATGCCCTTTCCTTCTTCTTTACAAAGATTCATATCTTGCATTGTGATTTTCTTTTCTCTTGTCATGAACGTTTTTTTGCACATGAACATTAACTATACTAATTGATTCAATACAGGGATATCTAATGATAACATCCACATCATTCATATTTATAGCATGAAAATATAAATGCAACACATATTTACCCATGGTAAGATTCAAATATTTAAACATTTGAACATTCTTACACTTGACCTGTGTGCTTTGAATATTCTTTGTTATGCAACTCGCTCACAAAATGGAAGAAAATATAGATGAACGCCTTCAAAATCATCCTCTTTGAGGGGGAAACCTCCTTTACATTACACAAATGAAAAATTTTTGGATGCTACAAATGAATAAACCTCCTTTCTATATATAGGAGTCTAAGGGGTCACAATATAATCAAAGCCGACATAACAGTAATAACATAAGGGAACAACAATAACAATAGTGGGTTTCTATGGGGCATGCCAATAACAATATGGGGACAATAGGGGCACAATAATAACAATAAGGGCTACAATGACAATAGTAATGGAGGAATCACTAGTATTATAGGGACCTAACATGCCCATCTACTTCAAAAAAGCGTTGTCCTCAACGCTTGAGTAGTTCTGGATGCTTATGTATAAAATTCTTATCCTCCCATGTGGAATCTTTAGTGGATAAGTTCTTCCACTTGATGAGATACTCCGAAATTGATCGATCTCGTAGTTTTCGAGTTCTTGTTTCTGTAATTGCTTCAAGTTCCAATATGATTTTCCCTTCCTCATCAAGTTCTGGCAATATTGTTTGAACTGGGAGCTTGTCACCTATAACCTTCTTTAAACATGAAACATGGAAAACTGGGTGCACTCGGGAAGCTGCAAGAAGCTCCAATTTGTATGCCATAGTACTAATATTTTGCAACACCTTGTATAGACCATAATATTTTGGTGATAATTTATTATCCTTCTTAGCTTTCTTGAGGGACATTTGTTTATATGGTTGTAGCCATAGGAATACCCAGTCACCTATATCAAAACTTCTTTTGCTGTGATGTTGATCTACCTATTATTTCATTATATTTTGTGCCAATGTGAGGTTATCCTTTAAGAGTTGGAGAACTTGTTGTTGATGCTCAATGTGATGTTCCACTGCTTGAACCTTATAATTTTCTCTTAAATATGATGGACGGTGGATGATATCCGTAAAGTGCCATAAATGGGGTCATTTTTGTGCAGTATGGAAGGAAGTGTTATACCACCATTCAGCCAGAGGCAACCTTCGACCCATTGTGTCTATTTATCAGATATAAAGCAACGAAGATATCCTTCCAAACATTTGTTTACTATCTCAGTTTTCCCATCAGATTAAGGATGATAAGATGAGCTATGAGCTAACTGAGTACCGAGACAAGAAAATAATTATGTCCAAAAAATTCCAGTGAAAATGGGATCCATGTCACTTACAATAATCTTTGGGTTTCCATGTAGCTTTTGAATTGTTTCCATAAATGCAGTAGAAATTGTACTGGCTTTAAAGGGATGCAATACTACACAAAAGTGTGCATACTTAGTAAGTCTTTCAATTACCACCATGATGACACTCTTTCCTTTGGACTTGGGTAAACCTTTGATAAAATCCATTGAAACCTCCTACCTATGTTGGCTTGGAATGGATAAAGGTTGTAATAGACTCGGGGTCTTAATTGTTTCAAATTTATATTGTAGGCAAATCAAACATTCCTCCACAAACTTTTGAATATCCAATTTAAGTCCATCCCAAAAAAATTCCTTCTAAACCCTGTGGTAAGTTTTTAAAAACCTTGAGTGCCCTCCTAAGAGAGAAGTGTGCAATTTCATAAGAACCTTTTGTTTGAGTTGGGAATTCATACATAGGTATAGGTGATCTTTGTACCATAATGAATAATTTTTCCATCTAAATATATCAGATGTATTGGGATCTTGTTGTAATTTTTGAATGAGTTCCCACACTTCTTCGTCATTCTTCCATTCATCCCTTGCTTCCTTTATCCAAACTGGTTGGATAATAGAAATGGCGCACAACAATGCTTCCACATCCTCATCCTTACTTGGGAGTGCATCTGCCACAATATTTTGCTTCCCTTTTTTGTAGATGATTTCAAAGTCATAACCCAACATCTTTGTGACCCATTTTTGTTGCTCTTCAGAGGATAATATTTTTTTATAAAAAGTATTTAAGACTATCATGATCCATTTTTACCTTGAAGAGTCTTCCCATTAGGTAGGGTCACCATTTCTTAAGTGCATGTAGTATTGCCAACATTTCCTTCTCATAAATAGCTTTGTGTAAATTCTTTTCTTTGATTGGATGACTTTCGAAAGAAATGGGTCTTTCATATTGCATTAAAATAGCACCAATTCCATTTCTTGAAGCATCACATTCCACAATAAAGGTTTTTGTGAAGTTCGGCGTAGCTAAGACTGGTGCTTGGCACATTGCCTCTTTAAGATGTTCAAAGGCCTTTGTTGCTTCTAGAGTCCATGAAAATGCATCTTTCTTCAATAATGTTGTTAGAGGTGCTGCTATTCTCCAATAATTCTTAACAAACTTGTGATAATACCCTGTCAACCTGAGAAATCCCTGCAGATGCTTTATGGATGTGGGGATTTTCCATTCCTTGATGGCTTTAATTTTGCTAGGGTCTACCTTAACACCTTCATGAGATTCAATATGACCCAGGTATTCCACCTCTTGTACTCCAAAGAAACATTTGGATCTTTCTGCATATAATTGTTTCTCCTCCAATAGTTTGAGCACCCTGTCAACATGTTGAACATGATCCTTCCAAGACTTGTTGTAGATTAGTATCTCATCAAAAAAATACTAACACAAATTTTCTAAGGAAGGGTTTGAAAATGGAATTCATCAAACCTTGAAATGTAGAAGGTGAATTGGTAAGGCCAAAAGGCATGACCAAAAATTCATAATGACCCTCATGAGTTCTAAATGTTTTTTTCAGAATGTCTTTAGTCTTCATTTTGATTTGATGATAACCTGAATGAAGATCCAACTTGGTGAAGTAAATTGATCCATGCAATTCATCCAATAATTCATCAATGACAGGAATGGGAAATTTATCTTTAATAGTGAGCTTGTTGAGCTCCCTATAATCCGGACACATGCGCCATGATCAATCCTTCTTGTGCACCAATACAATTGGAGGAGAGAAATAACTTTGACTAGGTTGAATTATACCAGCCTCTAGCATTCGTGCAGCCATACGTTCAATTTCACTCTTTTAGTCATGGGGATATTCGTACGGCGTGATGTTTGGAGGAACATTTCCTAGAATCAAATGAATAGCATGATCATGATCACGAATAGGTGGGAGGCCTTTGGGAGTCTCAAATACCTTGGAATGATTGTCCAAGACTTTTTGGAGATCTGTAGAAATAGATGATTTCGATGTGGGAACCTCTAGCGAACATAATTGTGCAATTATGCCTCATTGTTCCTTCTTTAGAAGCTGTCATACCATTAGAGTTGATTATTTTTCTTGGTTTCCCTGCAATACCCCTTAATTTAACTTCCTTTCCTTTCACACAAAATTTCATGATTTTTTTTTGAAAATTTCAAGCTATTGTAGCCAAGGACTATAGCAATTAGACTCTTAGTACAACATCAGCACCACCCATTGGAATGGAAAGCATTGGGCTATTCAATACATATTCTTCCATGGATAGCTTGATATTATAACACTTTCCAGAGCAATTTATGGTTCCTCCACTTGCAAACATCACTTGACACTCTGGTACTGGATATATGAAGCAATTCGATTCCTTGGCTATCTTACAATGAATAAAATTATGGGTACTTCCCGAATCAATCAACACTATTATCTTTTTCATCTTGATATGTCCTTCTATCTTGATAGTTTGAGGAGTGGTAATTCCAGCCAATGCATTACAAGATATGGTCAGATTTATTTCTTCTTTCTCTAGGGTTTGTTCCTAGTGTATATCCTCTTCTTTTGACGTTTCTTGTTCCTTTTCTTCCTCCTCTTCACAATCTATGTAGAATAATTTCTTCTCAACACACTTATGGCCTTTAGTGCATTTGCTATCACAACTATAACAAAGCCCTTTTTCTCTTTTTTCTTCCAATTTTTGTGGTGTCAACCTTGTAGGTTGTGGAAGGCTAGGGGCAACTACACTTCCATATTTATAGTTGTGAGTGGCAGGCTTCCTGGTTTCCGTAATTTTGCTTTCCATTTTTCTTGCTAACCTGAATGCCTTCTCCAATGAATCAGGTTCCCAAAGGCGAACCTCATGTTGGATTTTATCCTTTAAAGTCCCTATGAACACATCAATCCTATGCTTCTATGGAATATCTTTTACCCTTATGTTCAATTTTTGGAAGTCCTCAATGTGCTCCATCATTGAACCCTTTTGTTTGATATTTATCAATTGGCTAAAAAAGGTGTTGCTTTTTGTATCTTCATAATGTGCTATCATTTCTTCCGTAAAAATTGCCCAATTGACAATTTTTTTACGAGATCAAAGCCATAGATACCATACAAATTTATTTGGTTCCAAATATAAAGTTACAATATGTACCTTTTGTGTGTTTTTCACATTATGGAGATCGAAAAGCTCTATCTGTAGTATCCATGTTCCGGGATCCTTGCCATCAAACTTCCTCATATCAATCTTTGGAACATGGTGGGTCTTCAATCCAACATTAGATTCTATGAAATCATGATTAACATTTATTTTTTTCTCGTCATGAGTTTCCTTTACTACCTTTTCTCTATTCGTAAACATTTCTTGTAGCAACTTCGTCAAATCTGTCTTCAAATCTTCCATTTTTCCTTCCATCTTAGCTTCCAAACCATCCATCTTAGCTTCCACGACATTCATCTTAGCTTCCATGCCTTTCCTTAAATCATTCATTTTATCTTCCACGCATTTCCTTAAACCATCCATCTTAGCTTCTGTTACTTTTTGTTAGAGTGAATTTTGTTGCACTTGGTCTCGTAATTTTGATATATCATGTTGCATTTCTTCCTCTTCTTCATGAGTCATGCTAGAGCTTCCAGGTTGCTTACTAGGTGTTTCCATTTTCTTTCTTCGGGGCATAAATTAATGCTAATAATGCTTCACTATTCCCTTTGAATTCCTTCAAACTAATTTTTCAAACCAATCTTATGCAAAATTAAAACAAAAACTACACACCTTTTTTCACTTTGTAAGAGCTCGATATTGAATCTGCTATATCTCTATAATTGCGCATCTCCAAGATCTAAAATTGCGTCCTACAGTATCCCTCTAAGTCCCATTTCTAACCCCACAATTTTGATCAAGATTGGATTCTCCAAGGAAGAGTTATACCAAATCTCTCACAGTGACTTGATTATATACTTGTTCAGTAGAGCGAACTTGTACGAAATGCCACATGTCATTGTTTTAGACCTTAGTACCTAAAACTAATATACATAAAGCTACAACCCGTCCTATTTGTGAAACTTCTTACGAAATTTCAATCTGATGCTCAAAACAAAAGTTATGATGATTTTCCCCAGGCCACCTGTTTGAGATATAATTCGGGATCCTGAAAAAACCCTAAATTCCTTGGATCATATCTCCGAAAGTATAGCGATAAAAGAACTGAAATTCAGACCAGAGCTTTAGAGTGATTTCTTCTCAAACGGGTTTGTTTTTTAGTGTCAAAAACGTTGCAGAAAAAAAGTTATAGCGAAAATTCCACAATGACTTGTTTGGAGCAGCGAAACCCTAGAGTCCAAAGCTCGGACACCAAATGTTATGCAACCAACTCACAAAATAGAAGAAAAGATAGATGAACGCCTTCAAAATTAGCATCTTAGAGGGGGAAACTTCCTTTACATTACACAAATGATCAATTTTTGGATGCTACAAATGACTAAACCTCCTTTCTATATATAGGAGTATAAGGGATCACAATATAATCAAAGCCGACATAACAGTAATAACATAAGGGCACAACAATAACAATAGTGGGTTTCTATAGGGCACAATAATAACAATATGGGGACAATAGGGGCACAATAATAACAATAAGGGCTACAACGGCAATAGTAATGGGGGAATCACTAATATTATAGGGACCTAACATTCTTTGCAAGAAATTACATATTTTATCCAAAATCGCATTGACAAAATTATGCTTGTAACTATGGTTAGTAGAACCAATAACCTTCTTTTGCAAAATAATCCATGATATTCTGTCAATTTGGTTCATCTCAAGTTGTTGGAAGGAATGATTGTTATCCTCCCTATCTAGGTTCAATCCCCACAAGTGACATGATGGGATTTTTTGTAATGGCTTAGATCCTTGTTGTTGAGTGTAAGCACTCCCTCAAGGACCAACAACTTTATATTCCTCATATGGAATATAAATGTATTTCTCATAGAAAAAACAACATGAACCTATAATAGGAATGTTGTGCATGAAAACAAACCCTTGGAGTTGTCATTATTCTTCTTCCCGTGAGATCACGTGTCTAAGAATACTTTTTCATATTCAATATCTAAAAGTGTCTTCATATTGTCATAGTTAAGAAAACTCTACCATATGGTAACATCAGATTCTAAATTAATGTAGAGACTACTTTTTCAAATATTTATTTATGAGGAATTTGTCTCTTTTAAGTATTCTTCAATACCAGAATCATCATGTTTTCTTGTGAAATATATCTTGCTTGTGAAAACCCAAAAAATAAAATTAGGGTTCTAAAGAGAATCACTTATTTTTTAATGGAGCACATATATGTGGTTATGTTTTGATATGTATAATGTAAAATCATCATATCTCTTGTGATATTTCTTAGATGGGCTATCATGGCCATAGTCATAAAATTTCATGACCAGTCCATAACTACTCACACTAATTTGTTTGAAAATTTAGCACTTTAACAAAAGGTAAATAATATATAGTCCATGTAGTTGTCATTGGAAATACCCTAAAAGAAATCATTTTAGATCAATGATATCTCCACTTCCTGAATTTTGGTTACAATGATTTCTTCAAACTTAGGTATTTTTTTAGAAGAATTCATATCTCACTACAAGGAAAATACCTTCTAGCTGAGGTTATAACAGAGGTTTTTAGTGTTATAAAATTGGAAAAAAATGTCAAAAAAACCTCTGCTACAACATGTGTTTGTGATAGCTAATGTTTTAGCGGAGCTGATAACGGAACTTCATCGCAACTAAAAAAAATTGGGCGGTCGAAGGTTTTAGCTAATGTTTTATTAGTGGTGTTCTTATGTTGGCTTGATGGGCCTTGACCCAGGTTCAACATTAATTAGCCAAGCAAATCCCTACACTACTGACCCTTTCGGCATCAATCCACAAAGTGCAGACTGAAGTCTCACCCGAAGCAGTATGGAGGGATGCAAGAACCAAGTTTCTGCAGCCGGAGATGATAGTGATGTCGTTTTATACCCTTATCCTTCCTTCGCGCAGAGCGATACGATTTTTAGGGCTTATCGATATACTTCTCTTATTTGGCTTCGAGACCTTCGCAAAACTCTGCGATCGTCCTTTGCTTACCCAAAATAGGCGAGTCAAATACTTACGCGCCTCTATAATTACTCTTACTGTTGTATTTACCTGGATTAGCTTAAGTAATGGATAAATTCAACATGCATTATGATTATCTTCACATAAACAGATATTCTTAGTTGTGTTCACATAACAAATTAAAGCACACAGAATTGCGCGTCAATACAACGTTAAATCATAAACCCAATATTCAACATAACATAATCGCATACATTCATAACATAAGTAAAATAGCTCATACACAGGTAATTCCAAAATAATTCTCTTTCTTGATGTTCAGATCTCCTTTACATACTCTAACTACCCCATGCACACAGCTGTAGGGGTCCACGCACTCAACTGTGGACTTCTACCCTAGGCCTTTGCGCACTCAGCTGCAGAGACTCTTTCCTATGTTAAGACTCTTCGATCTTAGCTCTCACAGATCCATTACCTCAATGAATCTTCATAATATATCTAAACTAAACTAAAAACTGCCTTAAACTCTTCTAAGACTTCCCTTTTTATACAATCCCATGGTCGGCGGACCGAGGGTGGATCACATACAGCCGACACAAGTTACCTAAACTAAGGGCGGAAACCCTTGATGACTCTTTATATCTTCATGCTCTGTGACCATAAAATGCGGAGACTTTATATTCTTTATACAAAACTTGGGCCTTTAACCCCAAAACTCAGGCTTTTAACCCCAAAATTGACCCTAAGGAGCCGTTCTCAACAGGCCCCCAACACAAATCTGGTGACTCGCACCTGAGTCATTCTGCTGGCATGGAGATCTTTTCACGAAGACCTCCCAGCTCCACATGGACTACTGCAACCTCGGCGGTACACTACGTTTCTGCCTGCTTAACCTGCTCGACTAGTTTCTCCATCGTTGGTCTCGCGCTATCTGCCTGTACTTTCTACTGTATTGCCTACAGACTAGCCAATTTTCCTTGAATGGAGGTCATGAGCACATAGTCTTCTTCTAGCCAAGGCCCCAATCTGGCCTTCAGTACTGCCTCCTTGCATTATGCCGCGTCCTCCAGTTCCTTTAGAGCCTTCACTTCCTGCAGCTTTGCTAACCTCTGTGTGATGGCGACAGTGCACGCCGTCGCTTTGACCTCGTCATATCTCCACTGTAGATCCCTTTCTTCTGTTTCTAGCCACTGTACGTTGGGATCCTCTTGCAGGCTGGCAACTATTTCGAGTGATTGCTCAAAGAGTGAAGTGTGCTCCTTCACTATGGAAGCTGCATCCTTGACAGCTGCCTTATGCTGCTCTCTGACTTCTGGTGGAGTCAAAGGCTGGGCCCTCAACTCGAGCTCCATGATCTTAAGGTTCAACTCAAACTGAACCTTAGCTAGCTTTGCCCTTGCGTCTCACACACCTACAGCGAGCTTCTGAATTCTTGCGTCAACTGGTGCATCTTCTGGGATATTCAACTTTGGAACAGTTTTGCAGGCCTCAACTACCATAGTTGTGGTGCACTCATTCTTCTCAGTGATCTTCTTAAGGAGATCAAGCATGGAAGTCTTTTCTATGAACATCTAGGCATTGTTGACCTTCTGCTCGCTGATCACATTCAGCGCACACTGCTCTCTGTCCTGGAGTTCTGTGATCACACCGTCTTGCACAGCGTGAAGGGCTTCACTTGGTAAAATGGCCAAGTTTAACCCAACCTGCTTGAGAGCGCTAACGGTGGCCTTGTCAGCTTCCACTTCTGTAGTCAATGCTCCATCCAGTAGCACGATGGCCTGAGGGTCCAAAGAGTGGACCCGCTCCACTGCTTCTGAGGTCCCAGGCGTCAAGCTAGTTGATGTCGCGTTGTGTTGTCTTGCACTAGTCTGCACTTGAGTGGCCTAGACCTGAAGCTCGCACAAACCCGTCTGAATGGCGACCAAGGCTTTCTTTTGCTGCTGCCCAAACTATTGTAGCAGTTCTGCGATCGCATCCCTCACTATGTCCTCGATATCATTCATATCACCTTTAGTCAAAGTGATCAGGTCAAGTGATGATTTGCTAGCCTTGGACTTCTTCCGTGGCCCTATTTTTTCCTGCTCCCTAGTGCGCTTAACCCGGAATGGAGTAGTCTTTGGGTTTGCACCTCCCTGCCCTAACTATGTCTTTCTTCCTCTGTCTACGACGAAGGAGACTTCTGAATTCTGTCAAAGTCACGCTCTTCCTCTTCTTCTTCCTCCTTTGCTTGCTTCTTAGCAGTGTGCTTTTCTTTAGCTTTGACTTCAGCCTCCTTTTTCCTTCTATTTGCTAACTGTTGCATCTTCAGTCAGGCCTCTTCCCTCTTCTACTTCGCGGCGGACTTACTAGACCCAGCTGACAAGTTTGAAGTCGTGTGCCACTCTGAAGGTCAACTCTCCAGGACCGTTGTGATTGCATCGTCTGTTGCTAGGTATGGAAGATCATACCATTTTTGCTCGGGGTCCTTGTGTGCCCAGATGGAGACACAGTGGAAGTTCGCTTTGAACTCCACATATCTTGACAACTAGACAAAGATAGTTGGGGATAACCTCAGAGTGCGATTGATTGCGGCACGGATGCTTGCTTCCATCAACACCCAAAATATTTTAGTGTCCTTGACCCTCACGGCGTCTTTGGTGGCCCAAAACGAAGCGAACTTCGTTGCTTCAGGTAGATCTGACGTGACTGGAGGAAACTGGTTGTCCTCCGATAACTCCCATGCAACCAACACAATTAAGAGTAAAATCTAGGCATAATGGAAGGTCTTACTCTCATCTTGTGCTTCTCTTCAGTTCACGAGGAACTCACCGCAGAGGTAGCGTGCCCAATTAAATTGTACGCCCTTCGCGCATTGGGCCGCTATTGACACAACAGGTGTCGGCACTTCATCTGCACGAAAATTGCTCATTATTTTCCTAACCAAAATCTGGGTGGTGACCTTAATCGCAGGGTCGATTATGCTAGCAATTGAGTATCCGCGCGGTTTCTTGGCAAGCTTGAATTTGTCCTTCATTCTTACGCTGAGGTCGCGCTCGCCTGTCTTTCCGACAAATGCCATGGCCAGATTCAACCTTGAATGTGGTAACAACGTGACCCTATGGATCAACATATCTGTAATGGGTATCGATTCTCCTAACCACAGGCACCCATGGTGCACTAAGCATAGAAAATGTTTGATCACCATCAGGGTTATGGGCGCGCGGTGGTAATGCGACACCCATAGTAAGTTTAACAGTCCTGCCTTGTCCACCACTTTTATCCACCGTCACAGTTCCAATGCGGTGACACCAGAATCCTTATAAAACACATAGGTCATAAAGGTATCAGTCGCCATGTGGGGGAATTGCTCTGTGTTCGCCAAGTCCCAATCCTCCAGCTTAAGACTAGGAATGTGTGCCAAGTGTGGCCCTTCAAACATGATCTGGTCTGGTAGCAACGGGGTATTTAGCAGAAATTTCCCCACATCCGGGTCCTTTTGGAGCTTCACCTTACCCTGGCGTGAAGGGATGTACTCAGGATGTACTCAGGTAGCTTTGAGATAGGGTCTATACCCTCTATGTCAATGTCCTTTGCGCCCATATCCACATCTTTGGTGACATCCTCAGATTATAAGTCTACCACCTTGCCTTTCTCCTGCACGGTTGGCTTTCACTTCTCGTGCTTTCTTGGCGACTCACACACTGGCTATGTTGCTTTCTTCTTATCCTTCTTTGTCTTGGGACCCTCTTTCGGTGGCATAGACCTCGGCCAAGGTGACCTTTGCGATTTTGGCACTTCTGTAGGAATTTCCACACTCACAACCTCCGGGGCCACTCCCTCAGATGCCATTGATCCTCCAGCACTGGTGGTTTCCACGGGCACCAACATGAGTCTAGTAAGAAGCTCCTGGGTTTCTTTAGGCAACTTTTCAAATACTGAACTAGCCACCAAAGCCTTGAAATAGTCAAGGTTCATGCACGCCTGATAGCTCAACACCTCAATTCTCAGAATGCAAAGTGTTTTTCGTTGGGCAGCCATCTGTAATTTATAGGAAATTTTGAATTTGAATCCGACCGTTCCCCCCAAAATCCTCTCATAAATGCTATATTGGCTGTATATTTTCATAGATCTCGCTCTTAACTTTTGACTTAAGTGTCGCCCCCCCGCTGCTCCATTTAGCCATTTTCCCACTGTCACTTCATGAACAGTGACCATAACGATCACTTTCTAGCTGCCCTTTGTGGTCTCTCCTTCTATAGCACAACTCCCTTCATGCCTCCACCGATACTGTGACATTCCTCCCTTTCATGCAATACCCCAGTCGTGTAGCTCTACAACCCAAGCAGTGTAGTTTATAGTCTTGCGCCTCCTTTCAGCTGCCTGGAGCACTAAGACTGTGCCTCCACCATATAGTCATCTAGCCAGATCCCCAGTGTATGGCTTCAATCGACTACCATTTACCTTCCCTGGAAATGGTTCTCCATTCAACTTCACCAACTGAACTGCTCCACCATCGGTAATCTCCTTGATGACATAGGGCCCCAGCCAATGCATCTGAAATTTTCCTGGAAATTTATCAAACTTGTTGTCATATAATAATACTAAATCATTTACCTTGAAGGTGCATAGTTTGATGTGTCGATCATGCCATGCCTTTTCGCGCTCATTTTGAACTTGTTAATGGAATCCAGCCAAAAATCTATCTTCTTCCAGTTGCACGAGTTTCTTCCAGGGCTCTGTGATCCGCCATTCCTATGAATTCCTCTATGTGGAGACTAGGTACAATGTACTCCATCAACATTACAGCTTGTACGCCATAAACTAGCCTGAACAATGTTTTTCTAGTCAGCCTTTTGTAGGTCGTTCTATAAGCCCATAGCACCAGGGTTACGCGCATATCCCAGTCATTCCTTTGTGCATTGCTGTTGTGGGGAAAAATGCCTATGCAGGACGATCCTATCCACCTAAGGTGTGACAGTGCCTTAGCAACAAACAGAGACAGCTATTCTAGTATTCTTCCTTTATGAATTAAGAATGAAGAGAGATAGATGGACTAACCGGTGTCTTCCGTTTGTCCCTCGATCCGGTCTCTCTTCTCTTTGAGGGTTCCCAGCTACTTGCCTTCTCGCTCACCCAGCTTCAAGAGGTTTCTGCAAGATCACAAGAAGAGAACACTACACAAAGACATAGATTCATATTCATAACTAGTTCAGGATTAGAAATAAACTAAACATACCAATGCAATCATACATCAAAGATACATCAGTATATAGGATAAACCAAGATAGCTTTATTGATGAATAACAAGGTTCAGGAAGAGATACAACCCAGAGGGCTCCAATCCAGCATCTCCTTCCCAGCAAATGGAATTCCTATCTTCACCCCCTTCAAAGCATTAAGCACCCAATGATTCCAATCTCAAACCAACAGCAATTCTTTGCAATAACAAAATTCCAGCCCCTAGATCTCATGGAGGAGAGATCCATATATAGATGTTTGGAGAGAGGATGAGTCAGCTTGAGATCTAACTAGTGTCCTCTCCCTCTGTCAGTTCTTGATTCCACTTGGAGGTTCTTGCTTCCACTTGGAGATTAAGAGCCTCTTACTCATCATAGTCGAATTCACTGAGGCAAGTGTCATTGAGGAAGATTCTGGAAGCTTCCTGGGTCTTGACACCTCTTGGAATGAACTTGCCATTTGTCAACTCTCGCTTAGCGCACCCTGGTAGTGCTTCTACTTGCGTTGCAGTGCAGGTAGCCAGTGTTGACTTTGACATTCAGCGCAGACAGCTAGTGGAGCCACTGAATTGATCTTGAATTGACTTGTTTTTGAGCAGTTTCTGGTGGAGAACTTCTGTGAATTGCTGTGGTTTGTTAGCCTTGTTCCTCTAGGGGTAGGAACAACATGTTTAGGGACTTTGGATCCCTTAGATTATGGACATTTCATGCTCAATGCTGTAAGGCACAAAAATGTCTATAACAGTTGCCCCCTAAAGTATGAGGCCGTTTATCGGGTGAAATGCTTTATCAGGAGGATCCGAAGTTCATCCAATGCTGGGAGGAGACCTGTAATAAGATACAATACAATACATTATTTTTCATACTGCTTTCATGATCTAGCTGAGGCGGGCATTCCCATGCTCAGCTTTATAAATTCATTTTTTCGTACATAGAACAGACAATCGTCTGATGATAGACTGATAATTTTGATGAAATTATCATCCTTTGGGTAGGATGATTATCTGCTGCAATGATGTACATGTCAATGTCTTTATCTTTCCTGAATACATATCGCAGCCCGGATGGATGAGACTAGATCCGGGGTCTTCAAACTCGTTTGATCTTCACTCTAAGTACAAGTCGATCCATGTGAGAAATGATCTGAAGTCGAACATGGAGAGACATCGCTTGATTACCGGTCAATGAGGTAAACCGTTAACAAGCGCGAGAGGAATCACCGATAATGATAATGACCCTCAAGGTACTGCAGTACAATTCACGTGGTGTGAATAAAGGACTTGGCGTCGAACACCACGCAAAATCTTTCGGTCAAAGGTCATTGATGTATACCTGTTGCCGGAAGTGAGAAACTTGCCATTGAGGCATGCAAGCTTCAAAGTACTGAAGGGGTTGTTCCTAGATCAACTTCTTGGATAATGAGCTGATGTCGACAAGAAGCGATCCGTCAAAGGAGGGCCTTAATGAATCCCACATCAATGACACGGAACGGAGCTAATGATTTTGATGGAGGTGAAAACGATCTGTGACATATGATTCAGGGTGGCGGTCATGAAAGGATGAAGGATAATGTACGGTAGTGGATGGGACACGGTTGACTTTTCTGAACGACTTCTCTTGAACATATGGCGACACTGATGCGATGGATCGATAGCATTACCCCAAATATGGATGGTGTGGCGAGACCATGGTGATGTGACCGGTGAATGAAACAACCCAACCCGATTCTCGTACAGAAGAAAAGTGTCATGTTCAAGAGCGACTTGCTACCATCAAAGTCTTCTTGAGTTTCTCCCAATTTTCCCCAGTCATTGCTGACCAGTACCTCTTTATTTTTTTCAAGCTTGAGGAGGATAACATATGCTTGTTCTATAACTCGCCCTTCGGGCAAGCCCATCGCTATGTTTTAACGAGCCTAGCGATAGTGAAACTCGTTCTCGTCTAAAGACAAGTTTGTCGCTATTTAATGATTTTAACGAGTCTAACGACAAAGATAACTCGGTCCTTTTCATTTTTAGAGAGTCTGAAAAGGTACATAAAGTTAACTCCAAAAGTCCTTTTTCGTCATCTAATCCCTTAAGTCCGAAAAAATATAAAACAATACAGAAGGGATGAGTTTTCGATAGTTTTAACGAGCCGAATAAAACAAGCGCTCGATCTTTTTGTGCAATAATCCCTCAGGTCCAAAAAGATTAAAATCTAGAGGAGGGATAGCACTTCCTGTCCCTTTAACGAGCTAGAAGGCCAAGGACTCGGCAATCTTTTCATATTTTACGAGTCAGATGAAAAGAGCTTAAAGAAGACTCGTCTTTTGAGGAACGAGTGATGAAACAGGTTAGCAGCTGATTCCAGGTACAGGTTGGAATTTTCCAATCACGGCAGTGTCACAAGGATGGCTAGTGAAATCACTCTTCGCAGTTGTTCCTCAAAATGGGTAAACAATCATATGGAGGTGACCGATCGGCCAATGGAAAAGTGGAGGTGACGGTGCAAACACGACCAAGGCTTTAATGGCTGATAATGTTACATTCACAGTGGTTATTTACCGGGTAGTTCATTTTTTAACGAGCTTAAACGCGGGTGGAAACATTTGCTCGATCTTATGTTTATTTTTTAACGAGCATGAACTATGTGCTAAAACTGCTCGGATCTTGCGTTTATTTTTTAACGAGCATGAACTGTGTGCTAAAACTGCTCGAATAACCCAGTCATATGATAAGAGTGTCTCATCAAGATTCTATTTTTATGGAGCTTCATCTCACCAAGCTTTGCTCCGCATCCTTTCGTTATGCAAGTTCGGAAACGACTAATCCTACGAGTTTAAAGGGTTAGACCTACAGGTTTAAAGGGAGGACCTAAAAATTTAAAAAAATAAATAGCCGCCCCTTGCTTGCACTCCAAAAGGTTTGCATGCCCCCAGGTATAAAACAGAGTTTCAAGGTTACCTCTACTTCCTTTCCGCCAAAACAAATGTTCTACCGGGAGAGGCTTACCTCTTTCAGGTCACCCAAAGATTGTTCTGTTAATCTTTCAAACAAAACACTTCTTCGGCGATGTCTACCGAGATAAACAAAGGTGAGCGACGATGCCCGCCAACTCACATAACTTTGACAAAAGAATCTTATTCTAGAATAACCCCTCTTCCTAGACGGACGGGGTGCAGACTAGTCATATTCTCCCGCGGAAACCTACTCTATACCCAAAGTTTTCCTGCCGAAGCAGACCAGGACGCATGCCCCCTGGGTTCCAGTCATATCCTCTCGGATTACTCGCGCTCATCGGGGGGACGGACCATGGGTTGAGACACTTCTTGCGTGAAGAGACCATTTAGGGATGGTGTATGACTATTTGCGATGCGTGATCCAGGAAAGGAAAGTTGGTCCACGAGCTTGACCACTCTTCCTTCGTGCGGAAAACACATTACTCTAAAGAGTGAGGAGACGATGGCTCCCATGCAATATATATAGTCTCGTCCAAGGAGTAGGTTATAATCCAAGGGTCCTTGAACGACCATCACGTTCATTTGAACGGTCTTCCCTTTCAATGTTATGGGCACATTGGGGAGGATCCCTAAAGGTCGACTGGTTCCTTTATCAAAGCCTGTCAGATTTCTCATTTCAGGCAAAAGCGCTGGCGAACCAAGCGCTTTCCAAGCAATAGAGGAAAGGATACTCACAGATGCCCCCTCATCAATAATGGTGCCAGCCATTACCATTCTGTATATTTGAACGATAATCCTGAATGGCATGCTCGCTGGCAAACGGGGTCTGCCTAGTTGGTTCCAGTCGAACGAGACAACTAGGTTGCTTGGTGGTGGGACCGAATAGACGGCCGGGTATGACTCTGACGAAGTTCCTTCCTGTGATAAAGGAATGGGAAAATTGCCCCCTTGTTCGTCGGAGTCTGTGTTGATGAAGAGAATTTGGACGATGTCGTCTTTATTCTCCTCTGTGATGGTATCATTCGAAGATAGAGCCTCTGAAGGCAAAACCGGGTCAACTGCCGCCTCAACCTTTTGAATTTCGTCAGGCATGGATTCAGATGGTTCATTCTCAATGATAGGTGCTTCGGCTGACCACTTGAGCGGGCCAGCCGGGTTCTCAACTGGTGAAGGACTTGGCAGGAGTTTTTGATATCCAGGAGGAAGTTGCACTGGTAAAACTGGGCGATCTTCCAAAACTCTTTTAGCCTTGTCTAAGAAGGGACAACGGTGGATGGCATGGTCGCCTTCACACAGTTTGCAGGGGAATCTAGCTTTCCCTCTCTGTCCTGTGACTTCACTTTCACTAGTTGACGGTGAGATGTCAACATGGCTATCAGAGGTTGACGCCACCGAATTGTGCAAACGGGGAGACCAGTCCCTTAGTATCCGAGGGATGCAGGGACAATCTCTGTGGAAGTGGTCTCCCTTGCATATGACACATGGCGATTTAGGCCTAGTCAGTGCTGTGTGTGGATTTTTGTCAGACGCCACTGGTTTGCCCCCAGTCGCTTTTGGCTCCTTCTTCTTCTTCTCTTTCTTCTTCTTTTCCTTCTTCTCCTTAGGAACTTGGTTTTTTGCTTTACCAGTTCCTTCAAGCGAAGAGGAAGGAGGAGAGGGATAATTAGATGAAGTAGAAGGCTGGTGGGTAACTCTGGTCTGGTCTGACTGTTGATTCGACTGTTCAGGAATAGTGGTGTTTTGAACGACATTGGTTGAGAAGAGCCAGATCGGCAAGCCAATTGTCAGTCCTGGAAGCGACAATGTGGCCATGTGGGGCGCACCAACATCTCCCCAAGAGGAGAAGGGACTAGGATTTCCACCAAGGGGAATTCCTTGGTTGGTGTGCTCCATTTTCTCAACCTAAAGATCAACGCAGGAAAAAGGGGTTATTGTTCCGTTTAAAATAAATTTTAACGACGCTTTAGACACAACTTGCTTTTTCAATTTTAAAGAGTCGAGAAAAAGCTAAAGATGACTCTAGTCTCCTTCGATGTTTTAACGAGCCCGAAGTGACAAATGCTCGGATGGACTTTTTCCGTTATAGAGTCTAAAAAAGGCCAAAAGGAACTGCTCTGGAGTTCTAGGTAGAGGGTGTGCCAAAATTTTCGCAAAACCGCATAATACTTTTTAAGGTACGGGCAGTCGATCTTCCTGAATGCTGTGTTCAGTGCATTGCGATCAGTAGGGCGGCCGACACGGCTTCCTAAGGATAAAGGTTTTATGCCTATAGGGGTCTCCCAATATATACGCGACGGTACGTGGGAGCACAATCCGTACTGGCGCTATCGTCCCTCAGGAGGAATCACCCACCATCAATGAGATCGACAGTCACCAGGCTTTACGACGCCGGAACACGTCTCTAGCCTAGACCTCTATGTTGTGCGTTATGTTGCAAAGCGTTGTTAAGTTCATTCAATTTATTTTAGGTTGATCTTTTTAGAAGTTTGCCTTTTGAGGTTCACCACGAGATGTATGATACAATTCCTAAATGCAGTCTAAAGATGATAAGCAAGCTTTATATCTTTTCAACTTATGAAAATCCTAGCTACAAAGGGAAAAGAAAGACACCATCTTTTCTCAAAGAGCAATCAGCACACTTCTAATGCACTTTTCCTAAATCAAGCATGCGAACTATCAAGATGCAAATGCACAATGCAGGTGTTTGTTTTCCGCTCTCTTAGTATTGATGCCTACAAAGAAAGCTTTTTTGTACAATTTTGAATCTGCTTTTAAATGACCGATACAAACAAGTTTACTTTTTCGAAATCAGAGAGGGTAGAAGAGATTACAACACTTAACGATTTCCGAAATGAATACTTGTTTCGACACTTAAAAGAGACAAACTCAAACCAAAACCAAAAGTAAATTTATAATCAACTGTAAACAGCCAATGAACTCTCTCCTAAGATCACAATCAACAGATCTGAATCAAGGGCTACAGGATGACTATTTCACTATTGCAAAGGAAAACTGTAAATGACGCCACAAACACATAAAAACACTCACAGTCTTTTTGTACAAAAGGAGGCAGAATTTAAGCAGAGAAAAGGAGTTATCAGACTGGTACCTATGCTGGTTACAGGCTGCAAAAATCAGAGATCAAAACAAGGCAAAACAGAGCAGAGAACCCCAGCTGCACAAGGCCTAACTGGATCAGCGCAACCTCAACACAGGGGTTTTGAAATTCAGCGCAGGTAGCCTTCACGGGACCTGCGTTGAAATGCAGAACCTCTTCACAGGGTCTGCGCTGAAGGAGAAACGAGAGTTTCTCACTGGGTTCTGGGTCACAGATTGCTGATTAATCTACGGTTTCAGGCCAAATCAAAGCAACAAGCAAGGTACAATCAAAGGGATGCTTTGAGGAAGGGATAAGATCTATCACAAAGGATCATCAAATCATTTGTGAGTCCATTGTTCAGATCATAGACAAATCCAGTGATTGGATCAAAGCAGCAGCTGTCTACTTTGCATCTGAGAATAGCAGATGCAGTTCGATTGTTGCTGTTGAGTCTATGAAACAAACAATGATAGAAACACAAATAAAATGACTAAACAGATCTCCCTAGCGGAGTCGCCAATTTGTTGTGGGGAAAAATGCCTATGCAGGACGATCCTATCCACCTAAGGTGTGACAGTGCCTTAGCAACAAACAAAGACAGCTATTCTAGTATTCTTCCTTTATGAATTAAGAATGAAGAGAGATAGATGGACTAACCGGTGTCTTCCGTTTGTCCCTCGATCCGGTCTCTCTTCTCTTTGAGGGTTCCCAGCTACTTGCCTTCTCGCTCGCCTAGCTTCAAGAGGTTTCTGCAAGATCACAAGAAGAGAACACTACACAAAGACATAGATTCATATTCATAACTAGTTCAGGATTAGAAATAAACTAAACATACCAATGCAATCATACATCAAAGATACATCAGTATATAGGAGAAACCAAGATAGCTTTATTGATGAATAACAAGGTTCAGGAAGAGATACAACCCAGAGGGCTCCAATCCAACATCTCCTTCCCAGCAAATGGAATTCCTATCTTCACCCCCTTCAAAGCATTAAGCACCCAATGATTCCAATCTCAAACCAACAACAATTATTTGCAATAACAAAATTCCAGCCCCTAGATCTCATGGAGGAGAGATCCATATATAGATGTTTGGAGAGAGGATGAGTCAGCTTGAGATCTGACTAGTGTCCTCTCCCTCTGTCAGTTCTTGATTCCACTTGGAGGTTCTTGCTTCCACTTGGAGATTAAGAGCCTCTTACTCATCATAGTCGAATTCACTGAGGCAAGTGTCATTGAGGAAGATTCTGGAAGCTTCCTGGGTCTTGACACCTCTTGGAATGAACTTGCCATTTTTCAACTCTCGCTCAGCGCACCCTGGTAGTGCTTCTACCTGCGTTGCAGTGCAGGTAGCCAGTGTTGACTTTGACATTCAGCGCAGACAGCTAGTGGAGCCACTGAATTGATCCTGAATTGACTTGTTTTTGAGCAGTTTCTGGTGGAGAACTTCTGTGAATTGCTGTGGTTTGTTAGCCTTGTTCCTCTAGGGGTAGGAACAACATGTTTAGGGACTTTGGATCCCTTAGATTATGGACATTTCATGCTCAATGCTGTAAGGCACAAAAATGTCTATAACAATTGCAGACCTTCATCAGTGGGTTCTCCAATATCTTATTAAACACTTCCACCGTCCCATTAGCTTGTGGGTGATATGGCGTACTCTTATGATGATAAACCTAGAACTCCTCTGTCAACGAGTTGATCATCTCATTAAGAAAATGTGTACTGCGATCACTCATCAAAATATTTGGGAAACCAAATCTAGTTAGTACATACTCAAAAATTAACTTTTCTATTTTTTCCCTTGTACAGTCCTTCACAGGCTACGCCTTCGCTCATCTGGTCAAATACTCGGTCACGGTGATGATGTACCGCGCACCCATCTTCTTTCCTAGAGGCTGAATTGGTCCTACAAAGTCAATCACCCACTTTTCGAACGGCTGTAACGACATCTACGGATTCAGAGGCAGCTCATCCCTCCGTGATGCCCTACCCATCCTTTGACATGCATCACATGCCTTACAATAAGCCTTTGAATCCTTATGAAGCATCGACCACCATAGCCCAACACGTAAAATCTTCTATGTTGTAGCTTTTCCTGCATAATGTCCTCCCACGACTCCTCCATGAGCTTCAGCAAGGATGTTGCTCTGTTCAAAGTCAGGTACATAACGTTGCAAAATTTCATCTGAGCCCATTTTATATAAATGCCCTACATTGACAGAGAAGTCTATTGTGCACACCACCAACTCCTTCTTTTGTTGACTAGTATACCCCTCCGGAGTGAGGAAGTGTATGATATCTTCAAAGTGATTGTCCACAACACGTACTGCAAAGAGTTGTGCGTCAGGCAGTCCTTCCTCCAAATTAGTAGGTTCCTCTCCTGTTTCAATGCACGACAGATGATCCAGTCTAGCATTCAATCGTCTTGCCTTCACAATAACTTAGAAATCATATTCTTGAAATAGCAACAACCATCTGCATATATTCCCCCCAAACAGAGGCTTGTTCACCAAGTACTTCAATGCAGAACGGTTTGTATACATTTTAAAGTGTCCGCCTAGCAAGTAGTGTTTGAACTTCTTGAGCACGTACACCATGGCCAACCGTTCGCGCTCTGTTGTTGAATATTCTCCCCATCTTTAGACAACTTCCTACTTGTGAATGCTATAGGATGATCCAATTCTCCCTCACCAGCCCATGTCAGTACTACCCTGAGTGCAATACATGATGCATCCACATCCACATGAAATTCCTTCTTCCAATTCAGGAAGACTAGGATCGGCGTGGTGACCATCTTTTCCTTCAACACATCTAAGCTTTTTTGACACTCTTCATTCCAACAAAACATAGCATTCTTCTTTAACAATTTCTCCATCAGCACAGTAATTTGGGCATAGCTTTTGATGAACTTTCTATAGTACCTTGTATGCCCCAATGTTGTGCACAGTTGTTTCACACTTCTTGGTGCCTCCAAATTGATTATAACCCCGATCTTAGCAGGGTCTATCATCAAGCCTTGTCAACATACCACATGAACCAGCAAGATCCTAAAAGGGACTGTTATCACCCCAAGAAACTCTCCTAGGTTGTATCTTAGAGATGCTCGGGAACATTACAAACTCAACAAAATGTTGGAGATGGATGAATGGAAGGAATGATGCTTGTCCAAGCCAGATAACCACTTCTACTATGCTTAACTCCAGACATGGGTGAACACCCCCAGACTACAAGGCTATAGACCACCAATTACTCACAGTTTGAGGATTAGGTGAACATGGAGAATACTAACCACACCAGCAGATGCACAAGACCATGTGATGGCCGGCTGCAACCAGTAAGGAGGTCTGCAAATCTATTTCCTTATGCACAGACATGATGACAACTCTCTGGCATTAAGTAAACAGAAACCTGCATAACACATTCAATGATACATACTAGACTTCAACACAGAGGTGGGATGACAACTCCTCTAATGCTAAATATCAAGAGCACATGAACAAATGCATAACAGGCACAGCCTAGAACAGAGTAGAAATGGAAAGTGAGCAATTAACAACAAAAGAAGCTTGTATTAGCTGAAAATGAAGACCAGACGCTGCAAGTATCAAAGTAGTTACAGTCTCCAGAAGTTGAACCTTACATAAAAAAAACAACCATCAACCCTGATTACATTTGTGTTCTGGGTATATATAGAGTTTCATTACAAAGATATTTTGCTGCTCTATGCATGGAGGGGTCATAATGAACCACCAACCACTTTAACTCTCTGATGGTGTCTCCGCTACAGTCCGCTTGCTTTAATGAATTAATTTGACATTCTCTGGTGCTCTGTTGTACTCCTCGAGCAGGTGAAGTGTCGTAAAGGATGAAATTCCTTAACTGCTGGATGTGCTGATCTGCCCGAGTCTTGTCCTTTCCTTCTTGGCCATTCTGTTTCTTGAATGCAGTGGTTGAGGATCTGCTACAAACGGTACCGGGAACTGATTATGCTCGTCCTTTGGGTGCACAGAGCAGTTAAGGAGCGTGGACTTCATGGCGGGTGGACAAACTGAATGGAGGAACGAGGCTGGCCGTCGGATTGTGCAGATGAACGACGACGATTGGTTCACAGAAGCTATCAGGAGATATGAGGGCGGGATGAATGAGGGCCCTTGGATCTCATACGGTCAGATCCAATGATGATCGGGGGTGGAAGATGCGTGGGGATTTAACGGCCAGGAAAAATGGTTTGAGCGGCGGGCGGTATTGATCGCACCGCTTTAGAGCCTACGGCGGTATTCGTACATGGGCTCGTGATCACACTTATCGCATGACGCGTGGCGGATGTGATGGGACTAAAACCACCTTGCTCGTGAGTTAACATGCGGGCGGCTTGTAGGAGTGGAACGAGCGAATGTCGTCCGATCAAATAGATGGATGGCGGAGATCTCTCGGCAGGAGGTATCGGGAGATATGGGATCGGGATGGACGAGGGCCATTGGATCTTGTCGGGATTGATTGGACGGCGAAGGAGTGATCGCAATATCGCATCAGCGGAAGTCAAGGGGTATAGCCTTTATACATGGATGCGATCAACGATGGCGACTAAACTCGGACCCGATAAAGGAGTTAACTATTTTTCAAGACTGATGAAGGGTCGCAGAAGCGCGGGGTCGTGTGGAAGCGGTCTTATGGGGTTTAAAACTTAGCGCTTAGGCCTTTAAGAATAGGGATTTATGCCGGGTTTTGGAGGAATGAAAGGAGGGTTTATGAAGGCATGCACGTATATGAGCACAGGTTATATATGATTTTAACTTTAGCGTTTGGGGCTTAAGGATGAAGGTTTTCATATTATTTCCGATAGCAAGCCCCGGGAAATGGAGGTGGAAGGAGGATGGAAGAGGTGGAGGGGAAGGTGAAAGTGATCGGTATGAGCTTCTTTTGAGCAAAACCAAGAACCAAGCCCACTTCTGTCCTTTGAATATCAGCAACATGTAGCAGAGCTAACAGGGACACATAACAAGCATTTCTTCAAATTGAGCACGATCTCGTACCTCTGGCATGTATCCAAAAGTGTAGACTAGCTATGTGGTGCTTTACCAACCCAAACACTGTCCAATAATCAAAGTATACCTCCAAAAACTTGTGAATGAAGTCCTTGAACGCTGCGATGACCACACGCGAAAATATCCTCGGTGCGTTCTTCAATCCAAAAGGCATCATAGTATATTGAAAGCATCCCCATTCAATTGTGAAAGTCGTCTTACTTCTATCCTCTGGTATGATCTTGATCTGATGGTACCCAGAGAACCCATCAATGAATGAATACACTTCTTGACCGCCGACATTATCTAGTTCTTCGTTGGTAAACGGAGTTGGAAAGGGATCATGTACGCATGCATCATTCAATTTCCTGAGATCTATGCATATCCTTATTTTGTTTCTTGTCCTAAACTACCATTGGTCTTACCCAATTAGACTCTTCTATTGGTTCAATGATACCTGCCGTAAGCATTTTATCCAAATCTTAGCGGACCCTTTCTTTATACTTCGGATTGAGACAGTAAGGCCTCTACTTGATCGGCTTCACGTCCAGTTTCAGTGTAATTTTCATAACCTCAGGGTCTCCTATTATCCCCTTTAGGTCTAAGAACTTTGTAGAGAACAAGTCCTGGTATTCACAGAGCAATTCAGCAACCTTATCTATTATTGTGTCATCCCAGTAGTCCCCAATCTTTGCAAACTTCAGCTCCGCCTCTATCCCAATGTTTACTTGTCTTGTTTTTAGTGGCGCGGTGCTATCTGGATTTTAAATTTATGGTCCTTCAACCTCACGGTGACCTTCAGTCTTTGGGATGTTAATGTTCCTCGGGTTCTCATCCTCTTCTTCGATAGTCACATTGTAGCACTCCAGTGTGTGGCTTAGTTGGGTGGTCCAATCCAGTTGAATTAAGTCCAAGGGATCCTGTGGTACTCTAAAGAGTGTTTCCTTAACTTCCTGCAATGCCTCGTTAATACTTTCAAACCCATCCTCAAAGCTAAACGTCAGTAAGAATCCCTATTGCAACACGTCCCATTCTTCAATGCCATGGAGAAGCTTTAGTTCCAAGTACCAGATCATCAGTATTACATCCAAAGTATGAAAAAACAGATGTACCCATTCAGGTTGAGGCTCCGCTCCATAAACCTTAGTCCATTTGGCCAGGTGATCGCGTGGGTCATTCCTTCCATCATACTTCTCTGTTAGCTATACTTATGGGTGACCAAACCATAATCTCATCATCTTTTTGTACACGCACCAATCATCAAAACTATATTTGTGTGTACCCCACCATCTCGTAGGTGTAGCGCGCAATGTGCAATCCAAGGCCCAGAAGCGATGCTTCTCTAGCACTTCCCTTTCGAATGCATCCAAAATTTTATCGACATCAATTAGACCATCATAGTAAGGCATATTTCTTACATTTGACGATACACAACGCAACGACTTGGTCATCATATTACAGCATAGCGTAGATACTTCATGCAGTCGATTCTGTCAGTGCTCCAAATCCTCATCTAAATTTGATGTGCAGGAAATTTTACGGTCCCAAGCAATGCGTCCATCTGCTGTCAGATTCACCCAATCCTGATCTCACACCATTATCTTATAAATCTGGTCCAAATCATCATCACTTTCATAATCACAGACTGGTTCAGTATAGCACGGTCCTTCTGCAGGGTCCAGGGGCACTACTACACGAAGCGATTTCTTCTCAAATATCATCTTCCACTTCTTCAAATTGATTACCCCATTCATGTCCGTGGCCCAATCGATCCCAAGGAGCATAGGGTAGGGATTATTGTCATCCACAATCTCTATCACTTCAAAATCAACCAATGCGCTTGCACCCTCAATATCAACTGTCACTCCCTGCAATATTCCCATGGGGATGATTTTCTGCTGATTTTCCATTCTTAACTGAATCGGAGACCACTACAGCGCAGGTCTCCCCATCCTCTCCCAGGTATATTTAGGCAAGACATTTGCGTCCGACCCCAGATCCAAAATTACTTGATCCATCTCATATTCTCCTATCTGCGTAGTGAGCCTCATCTCACGCCCCGTTCTTGCCTTATGCTTACCAATCTTCCTGACTACGCACGACCCATCAGGAGTGTTTTCCTTCCCAACACACTTATTTATCAGTTCCTGTAGACCTTTCACAGCCTTGCTGTCACGCAACAACTTCATACAGGTCTCCAAGAAAGTAGTAAGCATGGAAGGGTCCATCTCTTTAGCTGACTTATCCTAACTTCCTGAGGTAGAGGCCTCAGCGAAGCTTTTCTTTGCTTCCATAAACGTTTCCTATGTGCACTTCAGATCAAACTTGACCTCCTTTTCTGGAGCTTTACAGACCCATTCACTTTCTTCAGTTTGCTTCCCCTTATCTTCGCTAATCGTCATCCCACTCTGTAACACAATATTTACCTTTGGATCCTCTTCGTGAGGCTCAACCCTCATCATCTACAGGTTTTGAGTCGACTGTGGAGCTGTGGAGGCTGCACCCCCTTTTCTCGTATCTTATCCAGCAATACCGGGTAATATTCAGTGGTGTGGTCAAACTGAGTACAATAGTGGCATGGTAGACGTGTCAGATTCAGGAAGTCTCGCACATAGTGTCCTAATCGTCCACAGTTGTAACAAATGACCTGTCACCGACCTCTACCAGGTCCTTCTCCACCTCGGCCTCATCCACACCCTTGATATTCACCTCGTGCTCCCCCAACACCTTGGTCTGGAAGCCGGGTTTCTGCCTGCACCCTATATGTGGGCGTTCTATCCACCATTAACTCGTAACTACGACAATTGCACTCATCATGACCTGTTATCACCCCAAGAAACTCTCCTAGGTTGTAGCTTGGAGATGATCGGGAACATTACAAATTCAACTTATTGTTGCAAATGGATGAATGGAAGGAATGATGCTTGTTCAAGCCAGATAACCACTTCTACTATGCTTAACTCTAGACATGTGTGAACACCCCAGACTACAAGGCTTTAGACCACCAATTACTCACAATTTAAGGATTCGGTGAATATGGAGAATACTGGCCATACCAGCAGATGCACAAGACCATGTGATGGCCAGCTGCAACCAGTAAAGAAGCCTGTAAATCTAATTCCCCAACACACAGACAGGATGATATCTCTCTGGCATTAGGTGAAAAGAAACCTGAATAACTCATTCACTGATCCATACAAGACTTTAACACAGAGGTAGGATGATAGCTCCCCTAATGCTAAATATCAAGAGCTCAGAAATACAGCATATCAGGCACAGCTTAGAGCAGAAGGGGAATGAAAAGTGAGCAATTAACAGCAAAAGAAGCTTGTATTAGCTGAAAATGAAGACGAGACGTTGCAAGTATCAAAATAGTCACAGTCTCTAGAAGTTGAACCTTACATCAAAACATCAACCATTAACCCTGATTACATCTTGTTTCTGGGTATATATAGAGTTTCATTACAAAGGCACTCGGCCATTCTAGGTATGGAGGGGTCATAATTGACCACCAACCGCTTTAACTGCCTGATGAAGTCTGAGTGTGATTGCTTGTTGTAGTGGATAAATTTGATCTTCTCGGGTGCTCTATTGTCCTCTCAGGCAGCTGGAGCGTCCTTATCCATCAAGTTCCATAACTGCTAAATGCAACTACCTACTTGTACTCAGTCCTTTTCCTCCTTGGCCATACTGCCTGTTGAATGCGGTTGCTGCAGAGCAATTGCTACTAGTATTGGTGAGCCGGTTGCCTTTATCCTTTAGGTGCACAGGATGGTCAGGGGACGTGGACTGAGTGGCGAAAGGACAGACTGGACGAAGGAGGAAGATCAGTCGTCGGATCGATGGGATGGACGATAGGGACGGCTTAGCAGAAGGTATGGGGAGAGATGAGAGCGGAGTGATCGTGGGCCGTTGGATCTCAAGCAGACAGATCCAACGGTGATCGAGCGGCAAAGGCATGTGGCGGTTATCGGGCAAGTACGTGGGACCGAGCGGTAAGCGGTATTGCTCGCACCAGCGTTGGGGTTGGGCGGTGAACGTACATTGGCGTGCGATACCACTGGGAGTGTGACGCGTGGCGGCGGGGAAAGGACGAGACCACTTTTCATCGCACGTTAACGTGCTATCACTTCGCAGGCGTGGGGAGAGCGAACTTCGTCCGATCGTGGCGGAGATGATCGGACGGTGGGAATCAATCAAGTAGGTTTTTTTTCGGATGTGACGAGGGACCGTTGGATTAGGGTGCGACAATAAACGGCTATAAATAAAAGGCGACGAGGGGTTGCGGAGGAGTGAGGTCATGTGGATGCGGTGCTATGGGGTTTTAAACCTTGTGCTTAGGGCTTGGAGAACAAGGGTTACGTTGGGTACTAAGGGAGAAATGGAGGCAGCGGGGGTGAAAGGGAGTGACTGGAGCGAAGGAAAAGAATGAGGATTCTTGTTGTGGACTTTCTTTTGGGAATAGTCATCTTGACCAAGCTTATAGTCGGCCTTCAAAGGACCATAGTTATAGCAGAGCTAACACTGGCTCCTTTTGGGGATGAGATCCTCCCTGTGAGGTCTCAAGAACTGTAGATCATTGCCTTTCCTGTGAAAACCAATATTAGCAAAATTTCCTAGTGTTCCATTGGGCATGGAGTCTAACTGAGCCTACACTAAAACTGATAAGATAACATATTTACAAATTTAAGGCCAAAGACCCTAAATAACATAAATTTTCAAAAATCGGCCATTAACTAGGCCATCAAAAACTGACTTCCCTTCCATACTTTGCAGTATGAAAATATTGTTTCCTTGGATCTTAGAAATGATAAAAAGCCCTATCCAAAAAGCATCAAACTTCCCATGGTTTCCTTTCTTCTCTTTAAGTGCATCCCACTTCAGAACCAAATCTCCAACCTGAAAATTATCTGTCTTCGCCCTTCTGTCAAAATCTTCCTTGATCTTATTCTGATGTGCTGCAGATTTTTCAACCAACTGTTCTCTGATTTGATGTACCTCTGTTAAATCAGAGATCCTTTTTGCCATCTCCTCTTCCTTATTCTGCTCTTCTTGCAAGAACTTTGCCACAAGGAGGGTTAACTGAATTGGGAATACAACCTCAGTGCCATATACCAGCTTGAATGGAGAATTCCCTGTGGATTTCTTGGTGGTCACTCTGTCAGCCCATAGTGCATATTTGAGCTTAGAATCCCAGTTCTTCTTGTTTTCTTCCAACAGCTTCTTCGTTATCCTTATCAGGCTCTTGTTGGAAGATTCTGCTAGACCATTGCCTTGAGGGTAATATGAGGTGGAATGAACCAGCTTAATGCCCATTGAGTCACACATGTCCACCAATTCTTTTTCCTTGAAGGCTGCTGCATTGTCTGTGATCAATTTATGTGGACAACCAAATCTGGTGAAGATATTCTCTGTCAAGAACCTCATGACCACATTATGATCAGCCTTTCTGGTAGGGATGGCCTCAATCCATTTAGTGAAGTAATCTATGGCTACTAAGATCCATCTGTGCTGGCCACTGGAATGTGGATTGATTTCTCCAATGAAATCCAAGCCCCACTACTGAAAAGGTCCATTAGCATGTATGGGTTTTAAGGGTAGGGACTTCAACTGTTGCTTTCCTTCAAATCTTTGGCACCTGTCATAGGATTTAACAAATAAGAAGACATCAGAAAATAAGGTGGGCCAATAGTATCCAGCTCTGAGAATCTTGTGGGCTATAGTTTTCCAATAATGATGTCCTCCACACATGCTGGAATGAAACTGCTGCATGACTTCAATGGATTGTTCTTTGTCTAAACACCTTAGCAAAATTCCAGAGGGATCCCTCCAGTAAAGCAAATTTTCATGAATGCGATATTTGGTTGCCCTGAGCTTAATAGTTCTAGCTTGGCTTGAACTAAGGCCTGGAGGAATTTCTAGCTTCAGCAAAAATTGAGCTATTGTAGAGTACCAATCACAAGAAGCTAAATTTTCTATCATTGGATGATTTTTCCCTGGTTCAGTTGTTTCTTCTTCTGTCTGACCATTCTCTGAAATCATGCTCATGAGATTTATGTCCAGCGTTCTGCAATTTTCTTCTGCCATCAGTCTGGCAAGGCCCTGACCTCTGACAAGCTTAGTGGGCTTCAGTTCTATGTTAAATTCAATAAGCTTTGCAATCCATTTAGCCCTTCTCCCATCAGCATCGGGCTGCGTTAGAAAATATTTTATTGAAGCAGAGGGCACATATGCAATTATCTTGGAATGCATAATGTAAATTCTAAAATCTTTCAAAGATTTGATAAGAGCATATGCCTGTTTTTCAATGATATCATACTTCAGCTCAGCATCCCTTAATGTTTTGCTGAAAAATGCCACTGGATGCTCTGAGCCTTCCTCATCTGCTTGCAATAAGACTGCTACAAGGGTGTCATCGGAGGCAAATGAAAATATATGGAACTCCTTGCTGTAATATGGGCTGACTAAAGTGGGAGCTTCCATGATAACTTTCTTAATGGATTCAAAGGATCTTCTTGCTATATCAGTCCACTTGACTTCTAACCCCTTTCTCAACATGGAGGTAATATGCTTTACAAGTTCTGCAAAATTTGGGATAAACCTCCTTACAAAATTTATCTTGCCTAGAAAGGACTGGATATCTTTCTTTGATCTTGGGACAGACAAGGTCTATATTGCTCTTACTCTTTCTGGGTGAATCCGGACACATGCAGCAAAAACAACATGTCCTAACAGCTTGCCTTGTTCTAAAGCAAACTGTGACTTCTTAGGATTGACTGAAATCCAAAACCTTCTACACTTTAGGAACACTTTCTTCAAATGCTGTAAATGATCATGATGGTTGTTGGAGTACACTATTATATCATCAAGGTAGACAAGGAAAAACTTATCCTTCTCTCCTACAAATGCTATATCCATAGCTCTCGGAAAGGTGGCTCCAGCATTCATCAACCCAAAAGGCATCTTTGAATACATAAAAGTGCCCCAAGGAGTGGTGAATGTAGTCTTCTCTTGATCATCTGGATGTACATCAACCTGGTTATATCCTAAAAATCCATCCGGGAAAGACATCACTTTGGCTCCTGAGACCTTCTACAGCAAATGCTACATCTTGGGCAGAGGATAATTATCTTTCTTAGAACATTTGTTTAAGTTTCTGAAATCAACACAGAGCCTGATTTCTCCACTTTTCTTCCTCACCAATACCAAATTGGCTACCCATTTTGAATATCTGAGAGGGACTATGATTTTGGCAGCCAGTAACTTCTTGATTTCTTTTTCAATTAAAGGAAGGAGCAAAGGATTTACTGGTCTCATCTTCTGCTTGAAAGGGATGGTGTCTTTCTCTAAAGGAATTTTATGCTGGATGATCTTTTTGTCATATGTTTTCAGGCCACTATACTCCCAGGCAAAGACATCAGCAAATTGCTTCATTAAATTGCAGTATTCAGCACTCTGGGTAGCAAACAAATGGGTGGACAGATTTATATATCTTGGTTTTCCTAGA
Source organism: Pinus tabuliformis (assembly GCA_031772625.1). NCBI lineage: Eukaryota > Viridiplantae > Streptophyta > Pinopsida > Pinales > Pinaceae > Pinus > Pinus tabuliformis. The sequence continues at coordinate 1,025,279,059 of CM062816.1, read as the reverse complement.
CTCCCTATATTATGCTTACAGACTGCAGATTGGTCTTCTTTTTGGGCAGCCTTATAAGGCACATTATTTTGGTGAAACAACTTTTCTAATGGAACCAAACCCTTAGGTATATGATTGTTGGGCAGTTGGACAATGCTATCTTTACTAATTATGTTTCTAAGCTGGGATTGGGGATTTTCTTCCAAGGTTTCATTCTCTTGGTCAATTTTCATTTCGGAAAATTCATTAATGACTTTCAGAAACCTATTCACTTATCATCATCTTCAAAAACTTTCCAATGCTGGACATTATCAGGCAAGGATGGTCTTTGTTTCATCTGAACTTCATAAACTAATCTGGGAGGCCTAGGAGGAATAAACATGCTAGCAGACACAGCAAGGGAATCGGCAAGCTGATTTTTTACTCTAGGTATATATGAGATACAAAAATTATCAAAAGAATCTTTGAGTCTCCATACCTCATCTCTGTATGCTTTTAGCCTTGGGTGCTTTTCTTGAAATGTTTTGTTTACTTGCTGAATAATAAGGTCAGCATCTCCGAACACCTTTATGTTCTTGATCCCTCTGTCTTTAGCTGCATTGAGACCTAATATCAGAGCTTCATACTCTGTTATATTGTTCATGACTTGGAAAGCCAGCTTAAAAGACAGATGTGTACTTTTTTGTTTTGGAGATATTAGCACCACCCCTACTCCTGCGGTCTCCCTCGAACATGCTCCATCAAAGAACATCTCCCAAACCAGACTTCCTTTCTCTCCCTCGGCCTAGACTATTGGTTTCTTGATCTGCATTGAGGCCTTCTAGGATTCTTCAATTTGGAGAATACAAGCTCCAAAATCAGTGTCCAAAGCATATATGGGATGATTAGAAGGGTTCTTCTCATCACTAATGATGTAGGCCAGCTCTGCTTCTCTATACAATCTCCTGCTTTCCCCTCCAAAGACTGGGACAGTGGCATAAGATAAATCATTCTGTAGTGTCCCACCTAGTCTCTTAATCCACCTTCTGGACAGCAGCATGACAAATTTGGGAGGGACATTTGCTACCACAATATCCATAATCATCCTCTTCATGGGAAATTGAGTTAGGGTAATGGCCAGGTCTTTGATTAATCCTAGGCATTTTACCTTTCTTGAATCAAATGAGAATAAGTCATGATATGGTCTAGTGATATCAAGGCCTAACTCTTCCATGACAGCTTTAGGCATTAAATTGTGGCTGGCCCCTGTGTCTAGCAGGCAGTTATGGAGGGTTTTGTCATGAATGGTCAAGGAGACATAAAATGATGGTGAATTATCATCAACAATTTCAGTCATTGGGCTAAGCACAACTGCAAGCTTATCATCTTTCAAATTGATGTAGTCAGTGGAGGCTGATGAGGCTTTTAGCTCAAGAGCATCAAGGATAGGCTTCCTAAAAATTTCACTCTTTACAAGCTCTATCAGAGGCACAGATATTTTTAACTTCTGGACTTCTGATTCAAAACTGAAAGGGGAAGGGGACTTGTCAGGACCTCTTACCTCTTGAGCTAGTGCTTTGAGGATGACAGGATCAGTTGCTGGTCTTTTTTGTCTAATATTCTGTTGCTCTGTTGGGACAACAACTCTTTGGGCAGGATTGTCCTTGACATTGTTTGCTTTTGACCTCAGCTTATATCTTTGCTGCTCATCAGTCTGTAGAACAGCCTCTCTGTCACACTTTGACTGGTTTTCTCCTGTAGCAATGATTCTTCATAGGCAGCCAATGTCGAAAAGGCATCACTATCTTTATCTTCCATGCAATGAATTTCATCCTCTTCTTCAGACTGCTCCTCTTCCATGACTACATTCTGGAAGGGAGCCTTCACTCTTTGTTGTTCATTTGCTTCTTTGCCCTTCTGAATGATCTGAAATTGCTCATTTGCTCTTCTGAATGGATTTGGGTTTCTTGGAGCAAATGTGTTTGGAAGCCTTGCTTTTCTAGAGCTCTGCTCAACTTTCAGCTTAGATATCTCAGTAGCCAATGACTCTATCATTTTAGTCATCTTATCTAATTTGGGTTCTGAAGATGAAGCAGAGGAAGAAGAAGCATCACCTCTCTGCCTCCTTCTATCAGCATGACTTTTGAGCTTTTCTGCAGCCATGATATTAGACTCCACCTCAAGAGTTGCACCCTGCATTTCAACTAGAGTGGCACATCTTCTTTCTCTCAAAAGCAGGCAGAAATCAGAGTCAAAAGCATTGGCATAAGTGAGTTTGGCATAGGTGGGGGTAGGCTTTACTTCAGCTGGTATCTTACTATACATACGGTTAAATCTTTTATTAAAATCAGGCAATGATTCCCCATTCTCCCTCTTTAGGTTTCCAAATTCTATATGGTAATAGAGCAGGTCTTTCTTATCCCCCCATTGCTTTAGGAATGCGTCATCCAATGCTTCAATGTCTGCTATGGACCTAGGTGCCTATTCTCTGAACCACTTCCTAGCCTCTCCATCAAGGCTCTGAACAAATACTCTCATCCACAAATCATCCTCACTGATGTCTAGATTATCAGCATAACTATAAAAAGACTCAAGGTGTTCTTCAGCTGTTACTCCCTCTGTACCAGTGAACTTGGGAATATATTTCTGATATTCTCCTGTAGGCATGGCATTCAAAGGAACATGGCATTATTTGTGGGTGCTTGCTGGCCTGCCATGACTGGGGTAGGTGGAAGGATACTGGCAGTTTGAATAGTAGGGAGCAGTGAAATGGATGAAAGAGACAAAGGAATATGATGGAAAGTATGGGAGGCTTTCTTTGGACTGAGATCCAAAGGGGAACTGGATGAACAAGGAGATTTATGAATCTCTGAAGGTATTTCTTCACTAACAATGTTAGGCTCTATATCTTCAAACTATATATTCTCAGCTATAATCTTATTTTGCCGAGATACATAAGATATCTTAGGCTTACCTGATCTGGATGCTCCTTTCTGTGATGTTTTCCTTTGCTTAGCAATCTTCTCAGGGTCAGGCACTGGATCAGCTGGTGATTTCTGAGGATTTCTCCAGGTATGCCTCACAAACTGAGCCAGAACTATAATGTGGAGTCGCCACTAGGTTGGTCCTCCAGTAGAGTCGCCAGATAGATGATTACAACCAGAAATGTGTCCACTTTGTCTATCATCAAAGCTGGAACTGTGTCATTCTCCCAGGGAAGCTGAGCTTCAATCTCCTCTCCCCGGCAACGGTGCCAATTAATGTTATCACCATAAGAAACTCTCCTATGTTGTAGCTCGGAGATGCTCGGGAACATTACAAATTCAACTTATTGTTGCAAATGGATGAATGGAAGGAATGATGCTTGTTCAAGCCAGATAACCACTTCTACTATGCTTAACTCTAGACATGCGTGAACACCCTCAGACTACAAGGCTTTAGACCACCAATTACTCACAATTTAAGGATTGGGTGAATATGGAGAATACTGGCCACATCGGCAGATGCACAAGACCATGTGATGGCTGGCTGCAACCAGTAAAGAAGCCTGTAAATCTAATTCCCCAACACATAGACAGGATGACAGCTCTCTAGCATTAGGTGAAAGGAAACCTGAATAACTCATTCACTGATACATAAAAGACTTTAACATAGAGGTAGGATGACAGCTCCCCTAATGCTAAATATCAAGAGCTCAGAAATACAACATATTAGGCACAACTTAGAGCAGAATGGGAATGAAAAGTGAGAAATTAACAACAAAAGAAGCTTGTATTAGCTGAAAATGAAGATGAGACGCTGCAAGTATCAAAAATAGTCATAGTCTCTAGAAGTTGAACCTTACATCAAAACATCAACCATCAACCCTGATTACATCTTGTTTTTGGGTATATATAGAGTTTCATTACAAAGGCACTCGGCCATTCTAGGTATGGAGGGGTCATAATTGAAAACCAACCACTTTAACTGCCTGATGAAGTCTGAGTGTGATTGCTTGTTGTAGTGGATAAATTTGGTCTTCTCAGGTTCTCTGTTGTCCTCTGAGGCGGCTGGAGCATACTTATCCATCAAGTACCATAACTGCTAAATGCAGCTACCTACTCGTACTCGGTCCTTTTCCTCATTGGCCATACTTCCTGTTGAATTCGATTGTTGCGGAGCAATTGCTACTGGTACTGGTGAGTCGGTTGTGTTTGTCCTTCAGGTGCACGGGATGGTCAGGGGGCGTGGACTGAGTGGCAAAAGGACAGACTAGACGAAGGAGGAAGCTCAGCCGTCGGATCGAGGGGATGGACGGCGGGGACAGCTTAGCAGATGGTATGGGGAGAGATGAGAGCGGAGTGATCGTGGGCCATTGGATCTCGAGCGGACAGATCCAACGGTGATCGGGCGATGAAGGCGGGCAGGAAAGTGGGACCGGCCGGTAAGCGGTATTTCTCACACCGACGTTGGGGTTGGGAAGTGAACGTACATTGGCATGCGATACCACTTGGAGTGTGACACGTGGCAGCGGGGAAAGGACGAGACCACTTTTCATCACACGTTAATGTGCTGTCACTTCGCAGGCGTGGGGAGAGCAAATGTTGTCCGATCGTGGCGAAGATGATCAGATGGTGGGGAATCAATCAAGCATGTTTTTTGTCGGATGTGACGGGGGACCGTTGGATTGAGGTGTGGCAATCAACAGCTATAAATAAAAGGCGACAAGGGGTTGCGGAGGCATGAGGTCATGTGGATGTGGTGCTATGGGGATTTAAACCTTGTGCTTGGGGCTTGGAGAAACAGGGGTTATGCTAGGTACTAAGGGAGAAACGAAGGCAGCGGGGGTGAAAGGGAGTGAGTGGAGCGAAGGAAAAGAATGAGGATGCTCGTTGTGGACTTTCTTTTGGGCATAATCATCCTGACCAAGCTTATAGTCGGCCTTCAAAGGACCATAGTTATAGCAGAGCTAACATGACCCACTGATTGACAGAAGTTGCAGAAGTGTTGTTGCAGTGTCTGTACAAATTTCTACAGCAAATGGAAATTATCTGTCACATGTTTTCCAGCTACCTGACAGATAGCACACCATAGCACAAACCCTGTACTTGGCCCTGTTGGAGCTTCCGACCTCATAGGCATTGGTCCCCCTGCTACAACATAATTTGTGAAGATTGGATAGTGATCTTTTTCATGCCCCTGACCTTTGCACTTTAGGCACCAAACTTCTTCGCGCACGTCTAGTCGAGTTGTTCTATCTTTTTTCAAACTCTACATTTCTAGGCAAAGGTTATGAAACTGCGCATGAATCTATTGAACCCCCAGATTAGCATCTTGCATCAGTGTCTCATGCAATCTCATCGCAATTTCCAGGGCTTCCGCTTGGGTCCCAATCTTTTGTTGTGATAGCGCAACCCTTTGATGAGGCAGGAGCGAAGCCACAAACCATTTGTGGTGTTGTCCATCTATCAGATTCATGTTAGCTTCGTAGATTGTACATTTCAATGTCTGATCCAAATCTTAGGGTGTCTTGGTAGGCTTCATCATAATCTATTTGAATCCCACAATTGATTGCACTTCAGGCTTAGGTCTACTGAATTCTTTATTCAACGCAATCTGGATATCTACCAACACAGATGTCGGGTTATCAGTGCAATACTTAATGTACCAAGTTAGCGTGCGTTCCTGCAAAGCACTAACCAATGTTGCTTTCTTCATTTGATCACCTGTGATACCTTGAGCTTCCATCACAGCCTTCACGACGAACCAAAATTGGTCTGGATCCTCATTTCCGAAGCCCTTGAACATAGGTAGCTTTACTGAGTTCGCCATACTGAACAGTGGCAGAGGTGGTAGCAGTGTAGGCGAAGGTGTATGTGGTGGAGGTGAAGATGGAGGCAATCTGGGTGGATGGGGTATTCGTGGGAACCCTTGCTTTATCAACTGAACAATGCTCTGTGGAGAAGCTTGTGCTGCTTCCTTGACGTCACTCAGAGGAGCTTCAATTAGCGAGCTATATTCAATGCGTGTTTTCCCTCTGTTCCTGAATGTCCTTCCACTTTGCGTATCCCCAAACATCAAGTTAGATGCATAACCCGCTTTTCACACAAGAGCATCTTAATCCAAGTATTTAAAGACTTTAAATACTTACCTCACGGCCCTTTGAAGAAATGGCACTCTACTTCGTTGTAACTGACCAAGGTATCGACCGTGAACTCTGTCATGAACCCTCCTATGATACGATCGAGCCAATGATCAACAACGCATGCGATCTTATCTTTAGAGGCTTCTAATCTCCACACTAACTCCGGGGTCTAGACTATTAGACCGTCAAGCCTCCACCTTCCTTGGCCGTTTTCCAATTTCGCGATCCACTCATACAATTTGACCGGGAAGGAACATAAGAAGATCTCGTGTATCTCTGTGTACATATATTTTTTCCAACCACCGTTCTTTTGTCAATCGTAGATTCCTGCTCTCTTGTGTCACAAATTCATGGATCTTTCTATCCAACTAGTCTTCGATCTCTTTCTTAGTTGGATTTCAGTGATGTGACATCACAAATCTCTTTATGAAGATCCTAGTCTCGACAACGGAACCATTTGTTGGCTTGATGGGCCCTAGCCCAGGTTCAACATTAATTAGCCAAGCAAATCCCTACACTATTGGCCCTTTCGGCATCAATCCGCGGAGCGCGGACTGAAGTCTCACCCGAAGCAGTATGGGGGGATGCAAGAACAAAGTTTCGGCAACCGGAGATTATACTGATGTCATTTTATGCCCTAATCCTTACTTCACACAAAGCGATAAGATTTTTAGGGCTTATCGATATACTTCTCTTATTTGGCTTCGAGACCTTTGTGAAGGTCTGCAATTGTCCTTCACGTACCCTAAATAGGCGAGTCAAATACTTACGTGCCTCTGTAATTACTCTTACTATTGTATTTACCCGGATTAGCTTAAGTAGTGGATAAATTCAACATGCATTATGATTATCTTCACATAAACAGATATTCTTAGTTGTGTTCACATAACAAAGTAAAACACATAGATTCGCTCATCAATACAACATCAAATCATAAACTTAGTATTCAACATAACATAATCGCATACATTCATAACAAAAGCAAAATAGCTCATACACAGGTAATTCCAGAATAATTCTCTTTATTGATGTTCATATCTCCTTTACATACTCTAACTACCTTGAGCACACAGTTGCAGGGGTCTATGCACTCAGCTGTGGACTTCTACCCTAAGCCTCTACGCACTCAGTTGCGGAGCCTCTTTCCTACACTAAAACTCTTCACTCTTAGCTCTCACAGACCCATTACCTCAATGACTCTTCATAACATATCTGAATTGAACTAAAAACTGCCTTAGACTCTTCTAAGACTTACCTTTTTATGCAATCTCATGCTCCGCAAACCAAGGGTCGAACTCATACAGCTGACACAAGTTACCTAAACTAAGGGCGGAAACCCCTGATGACTCTTTACATCTTCGTGCTCCACAACCACAAAATGTGAAGAATTTACATTCTTTATACAAAAATTTGGCCTTTAACCCAAAAACTTGGGCTTTTAACCCCAAAATTGACCCTAGGGGACCTGTTCCCAACAACTTACTAGACAAATCACATCGATGTGCTACTAATATAAAAGCACTGGTACTGTAAACTTAAATAAAAGCACCGGGACTAGAAACAAATGTTTGGATCATCGATGCATTAAATTTATAAAAGAATTGGTGCTTTAATAACAAAAATGCACTGGCTCGTACAATATATGATACCATGCACCAGGGCATTGAATGAAAACAAAATCAGTGCCTGAAAAGTATACCATGCTGGTGATTATGTCTTCCAAAAACACCTCAAGAAATAATTTTCAAGAAGGGCACCGTGGCAGGGAAAAAAAATCTTTCAACCCCGGTTCTTTTATCTTCTCCAATGCACCAGGTAGTTAGGCATAACAATGCGCCAGTGCTAATGAGTTGTATTAACAACACTGATGCTTCAAAAGTATAATGCCCCAGTGATTATGTGTTTTCAAAATACCTGGTATTTCACTTTTTACAAAAGGCACCACGTAGGGAAACAAATCTTAGGGTATTAGTGCTTTTACGTAATCTAACGCGTCAGTGCATTAAAGGTAACAATGCACCAATGCATTGAAAGTGAATCACACTGATGCATGAAATGTATATCTTCCCAGTGTGAATTTGTTTTACAAATGCATCGAGAAACCATTTTTCATTATTGTAAATATGGTTGTTGAAAAACAAGTATTTGCAATGGTGTGCATTATTATATGATGCCCTAGTATCCATTTTCTCCTTTTTAGAAACATCGACCTGTGACAGTGAAATTATTGTGATTTTTTAAATTCATTATTCATCAAAAAATCGACATATATCTTATAACAATATTCATATAAATTAAATTTTGATTAGTGCATTTGTATATGATATTTGGATTCATTTTTTATATCATCAGATTTTGCATCTCTTCATTATAATATTTAATTATCTATATATTTAAACATTGATATAACATTTCATAACGACATTGGACAACACAATAGAATAAATTGAAATTTATTTTATTATATATGAATAAGAGGCTCTTTGTCATACAAAATGGGATAGTTATTAGTAACCCCTTGTCTTTCAATTGTGACATTGCATCCATTACATTAAACAAAATGTCTAATTTTCACAAACAACTATTTCAAAAATTACAACAACTTGCGTTGATATCCAAATAGATCATCATTCTTCGTTGGAACTATTGTCAGTGCTCGAGCTACTTCCATGGATTGGGGTATTTAGATGAATTTTTTGTTGGTCACACTGATTGTTTTCATCTTATTCAAGTTCCATATACAAACATAAAAATAAATTGTAATGAGTGTATCTACATTGGTGAGAATAATGAAAATTCAAAAAAATAATACACATCAATGTAAATAAAAAAGCAACATACCATAGTAAGAAGTGAGTCCTGAATGATATACATTCTTTCAAAACCAAATTTAATGCTTCTTTCAACAACTCTTCTGCTGGCGTAGTTCCATACTTTATTTCCTACAAGTTTGATACCCAATAATACATCATAGATTTAATATAAAGGATTTTTTGTTCTATTAATTGTAAACTCAGAGAAGTAAAACAACATAGATACTCACAAATTTCACAAATAATTTTTGGTATGCCAACATATACTCACAACCCATATTTAACCCAATGTCAATCAATTCTTCTAATGGCTCTTATTTGTATGTTAGCACCTATTTGAGTACCTTCAAGGATGGTTGTTGTAAAACATCTTAAAATATACAAAAATGAAATATTAAGTTGTTATAAGGAAATAATAACAATTGCTTACAAACCTTGATACCAACCCTTTTATTCCTTATCATCATGTTTTATGTGTTGAATGGGTTCCATTTTGTTTTCTTTTCTGCAAGAAAATACCTGAAAACTAATCTTTAATGCTAAATTATTTGTTTATATGTACCTAATAGAAAAAAATAATGATTACATATATTTGAAACACGTTGTTGTTGAGATGACTCCTCCTATGATGCAATTATTTCCATTTCTTTGACCATCCCCTTGTATTCGTTTTCGGACATTCCTAATGACATGTTTCAGATATCAGCGCATTGATCCTTTGGGATTTTCATATTCTTCCTGAAAAGGTAATAAACTATTTTTATATTGATATATGTAAACTAAATATAACAAAATCGATATTAATAAATGAATGTTTTGTAGTAATATATATATATATATATATATATATATATATATATATATATATATATATATATATATATATATATATATATATATATATATATATATATATATCTAAGGATATTAATTAGGATATTACTTTTTGAATGATTCTTTTTTGTTATCAAGTATATTTTTGTTATTGCAACTCTGACAAGCCTCATTGACCATTGCTCGGGAAACGCTTCCTGTAATTTAAATATAACTTGATTCTTGGAATCATTGGATTGATTTATGTATTGTAAGTAGAAAGTACGTCTATACGTTCATTATACTATATCACTCATAGCTTTGTAAAAGTTTTTCCCCTTGTCATTAACCTTTAGAACCACTCTAGATGAGCCAAGGACCAATTCATTGTCATTTACATGTTCTATAAAAAAAATCTTAGAAAAACATTATTTTTCCTTCGTAGTTGGTCCTTGTAGAACATCAAGCATATGTGAATTAATAGATTGTTTGAAACATGTTATCTAGTATTCTTAAATATATATTATTAGTGAAAATTCAAAAACAAAAACACATATTGAATAGTATTTTTTCATTCACCTGATTCATCCTCTTGCAATTTTTCTATCAGGATTTTATGCTCTTCTACACTTAAATCAGAAAGAATATTTTTGAGTGTCCTCATTTTGTGGCTCTGCATGACACACACTAATCAATAAATATTAGTTTAACTTACATATAGTTTAAACATATTAATTTTGTAAAGAATTTACAAAGAACTTGTCTTTTATGTTTTCTTGAATGTGTTATCAGTTGTCGATTAGTATTTTTGTTACTTGGAAACTTCTCAGACATTTTTTTTTATCATTATACAACCTGTACCATTCAATACAGAATCCATTAAATATATTTTATAAATGAAAAACATGATTTTCATCCAAAAAGAGACTTGGTAACTAGTGCACTTATATGCATAAATGCACAAATGCCTTTAATTTATTAAATGCACCGGGGTTTAATTGTTTAGCATCGACGAAGAAAAATATTTTTTTAAATAACTTTAAATTATGATTGTGTGATATATAGCGATAAAAGCATCGCCATCACAGTAAAACATGAAAACATAGAAAATTAAACACAAGTTTTTTGGACTTATTGGTGCTATTTGGCATAGATACACCAGTACATTATATTACACAGGGTGCATCAATAAACATAATTCGTTAAAAAAAAGGATAGGGCCGACAGGGTTTGGATTTGATTCAATAAGTGGTATCCCTACTTTACATGTCAGATGTCTTATATATAGTAACACAAAACCATTAAATCTAAAATGCCTAAAATGAAAATCCCTAATTGTGAAGTGGTAGAGGGAGTTAAACCCTAAGGTGAAATTTTGTTGTCACATAAGCAAGAAGAAGCAAGGGTTTAAGGTAAATAATTTTTTTTTCTCTGAATTATAATTAAATCTAAATAGCAATAAAGATTGTAAAAAAATTATTAATAAAATCAAAAGTAAAATATTTATTATGCAAGGTATTTATTTATTTATTTCTGAATTTTAATTAAATCTAACAAAAATTGTAAAAAAAATCATTAGTAAAATCAACAATAAAATTTAAAATATTTACTATGCAGGGTTTTCAGTGAATCACCATACCTTTCAAATTTTGATCTTTTGAATAGTTATGTTGTTCCAAAGTATTTTGCTGCTTCACAGTGCTCCAAGTATGTATGTCTTGCAAATCTCTCCCTTGAAATTTTGGGGAAAATAATGAAATATTGAATAGATTCTTACTATTTATAATACTTTATGAAATTAGATTTTGAAAATAAATTGTCGCTCATTTTTCAATTCAAAAAAAATAAATTGTGCCCTTTTTTTCCCAGTTTTTTAGAACATCGGTGCATTTCATAGAATTCTTTTTATTTTTGAAACCCTAGAAACTGATGCGGTTATTATTTTAATGCATCAGTGTTGTTATTATTTAAACGCATCGATCCAGTTAGTTTTACAAGAGCACTGATATGTTTTAAAAGTTATCTGAATTTTTATTTTCACATAAAATGGAATATTCATCTCAAATTATCCTTTAGGATGCATCCACATGAGTTATAGTAGTTCATAGTATACATTTTCTACTTAAAGTCGTCTTATTATTGAAAAATGGTTTGAAAACTATATTGAAATTCAGATAGTGGTTATATGGTTCTCAAATTAATTTTAGATATGTACACAAAAATTTATTGTTGATTTTTCTCAAATGCAAGGAAAAAATCTCATAATATGAAATGGTAAATTCTTCAAATTTCAGCTCATTCCATATTTCTCAAAGTCCTTTGCAGAGTTTTCCCTTTCCATCTCTAGTAAGTTCAGATTTTATTTATATTCGATTATCATATTGAATTTTATTTTTTTATCCATGTCAATTTGAATAAAAATGTATCTAAATTTACAGGATCCTGATTTAGAATCAAGTTCAGATGCAGAAAATATTTCACAAGTTCAAAAATGTCAAAATCTCTTATCTGGAGTAATGCACCACAAGTAGTTGGTAGATGAAAAAGGGCAACCACTTGACCTTGCCAATTGTAACATTCCATCTTCCAGATGAAATCTTGGGTCAGTGATGGTAATAATTGTTTGGTATAATGTAATTTCAACAAACAAATTGCATTATTCTTACTAATATCATTGATCTACTAATGGTCAATTTTTTTTTAAATTAGGAATATAGTGATGATGAGCGAACACCTATCATCTTCTAGTGCACCCCACTACAATGTAAAATTTAGAGAAGGTTGCATTAATATTAAAACACAAGTAGGAAGCATACCAAGAATGGTTGAATCAACCACCTATTAAATTCCCACCATGTCCAGATTCACCAATTAGGAATGACTATAGCAATAATGGTTCTTCATCACAAGTTGGAAATGGGGGCAATCAAATAGAGGTTGGTATGGATGATTCCTTAAAAGATGCAACTTCCATGGAGACAATGTTATTAGATTAATTCCATAATGATGAGCTAGGGGATGACGCTGATATCATTGATACATTTCTCGAAATCCTGAAATCTACTTCCACCACCCCTCTCTTTGGACCTGGCGGCCAATCAAATTCTACCCAGATGGGGACAACAATGTTACTGTACAACTTGAAAGAAACATTTGGCATGTCGAATGCATGTTTCTCGGCAATATTGAACTAATTGACCATGATCAATTCCCTTATATTTTGAGAAATATTGTCACACAATCAACATTAAAAATGGTCGGTTTATGAATGTTAAGTATTGACATTTACATTTATCTTTCCCACCAACTAAAGGTTATTCAAATATAAGGTTCTTCCGATTGATAATGTCATGATTGGTAGTTGTGAAGACGCAAAGAAATTGTTGAAAATGTTGGGTGTTGACTACATATCATATCATATATGTCCAAATGATTGTATTCTATATAGAGGAGAATATGTAGACAAAGAGATATGTCTAAAATGTGGGCATGGAAGGTAACATAAAAAAAGGGTAAATCACATAGTCCTCCTCATAATATATTGAGGCAAATGCCTATAATCCATAGGATTCAAAGGCTCTTTTGTTGCCAAGAATTAGCTATGTGCAGGGATGGCATGCCTCACACAGAAATGAGTTGGGAGTTATGAAAATCCCAACAGATTCAATAGCCATGAAGCATATAGAGTATACATGGCCTGAAAAATTCAAGGATGAAGTATGAGTTCTACGACTCAGCATAGCGATAGATGGCGTCAACCCATATTCCCTCTAAAACACCAAATATTTTGTTTTTCCTATGGTAGTGATCAATAATAGTATCCCCGCATGGTTTTTTTGTGAAAAATGAACATCTTATGTTGGCTCTCATAGTCCCTGGTAGAAGACAAGTGAAGAATATGGATGTCTACTTACAACCATTGGTAGATGAATTAAAGGAATTATGGGAATGGATACATGTATATGATGTATCAAGACCCACCACAATAGGGAGGAGTTTTATGTTGTATGGCATATGTGCTTACACCACACATGATTATCCAAACTTAGGAGTTTTCTCTGTTAAATTACATGTTTATTTATTTGTTTATATACGTGACAATATTGTTTCACATATTAATTTAATTTGTTTCAATTTATCTGATCTTCATGATCGATAATGTGCACTTTATACAATAATTTCACAAGTCTTGTAACAAAAGGGTATCATGGATGTAAATGTTGTGGAACTTCTCTAAAGGTTAGGCAATCCAACCACCTACAAAAGCCAATGTTGTACTACTCCATGGTATTCCTCCCAGAATAACACCATTACAGAAGAGTAACATCTACTTTCAATGGTAAACCAAAGAGAACCCAAAGGCGTGCAATAATGACACCAGCAAAATGACTTAGAGCATATGAGAGAGAGAAGGAGAAAAATGTTCAATTCAAATGGGGAGCCTATGTTCGATGATCCATAATTCTTTGACACCTATGTTGAAAAATTTCTCATTGGAATGAGAAGGAAATTTGTCTTTTATGAGCTCCCATATTGGGAGCATCTTAGTATTTCCCACTTACTAGATCTCATGCATATATTTAAAAATGTTTCATCTTCTTTATGGAGGCACATATCATCAAATTAAAATAACACACTGGTTGTTATGAGAGATCTTATTTCCTCAAAAACTAAAAGAAACATTGTGTTATAGACATTTTTGTGCCCTACAACCCCAAGCATGAAATGTCCATAAACCAAGGGCTCCTAAGTCCCTAAAAGTGTTGTTCTAACCCCTAAAGGAACAAGGTCAATAGATTACAACTTCTCCCAGAAGTTCTCCATGAAAAACTACTCAGAACTGGTCAAAACTGGATCATTGCACTTGCTCCATGGCCAGAGTGCGATGCATTGCACCTTGTACACATGGGAAGTGCGTTGCATCTCACCTAAATACACTGTGAGGGTGCGTTGCATTTCAAAAGTCCCTTCTCTGGGGTGCGATGGGCGAGAAATGACAAATGGCAGTGTCATTCCGCGAGGTGGAGAGGCAATGGAAGCTTCCAGAATCTTCTCCTGTGACACTTGCCTCACTGAATTCGACCAAGGATGAGTAAGAGGCCTTCAGTCTCCAAGTGGAAGCAAGAACTATCAGAGAGAAGACACTAATCAAATCACAAGCTGACTCATCCCCCTTACAAATATCTATATATGGATCCCTCATCCCAGAGATCCAGAGGCTGGAATTTTGCATATTGTAAGGAATTGTTGTTGGTTTCTAGAGATAAACATCAGATTGTTGGGTGATCTAAGCTTTGTTTGAGGTGAAGAGGGGCTTCTTTGCTGGGGGGTTGATGCTGGGTCGGAACAACTGGTTGTAACTCCTCCTGGATCTTTTCTTGTTTATCAATAAAAACTATTTGAGTTTTCCTCCATGCTTTTGTATCATTGATGCTTGTTACATTTGTATGGTCAATTTACATCCGATCCTAGATTGTTTATGATTATAGATCCATGTCTTTGTGTAGTGCTATGCTTCTGTGATCTTGCAGGTATTTTGTGAAGCTGGGTGTGCAAGGGAGCAGGTAGCTGAGGACTATCAAAGAAGAGAGGGATCGAATCGAAGGATTAGCGCAAGACAGAGGTTGGTCTTTCTGTTCCTTTCTATCTATAATTCATAAAGGAAAAACAAAAGTAGTTTTTCTCTGTTTGTTTCTAAGGCAGCTGTCACACCTTAGTGGGATAGAGCAGTTCTAAATAGACACTTTTCCCTGTAAAAAAATGGCAACTCCGCTTGGGAGCTAATTAGTTTGTTTGTTTATCATTCCTTGTTGTCTATTTCATAAACTTACAAGTAGCATTCGAACTGTATTTGTCATAACAAATGCAAAGTAGATAATTGCTGCTTCAATCCATCCACTCGATCTGTTTATGATTTAAACAACTGATTCACAAACTATCTGATTGCCCTTGTGATAGCTCTTAGATCCTCCTTAGATCTACCCCTGATAGTTGCATTACTGATTGCTTTTTACTCGGCCAAAACCCAAGAACTGAACTGCAAACTGTGACCCGGAACCCGAACAGAGTCTCGTTTCTGGCCCAGTGCAGGTACTGTTCAGAGATTCTGAATTTCAGCGCACTTCCCGAGTGGACAACCTGCGTTGCATTTCAGATTCTCTGTGTTACAGGTGCACTGATCAGACTAGCTCTGTGTAGTTGTGGCTTCTGTGGTTCATTCTTTCTAGTTCTATTCTTGAATTTTGCTGCCTGTGATCAGTATATGTCTGTTTGAAACTCCTTTTCCTTGCTGTTATTCCGCCTCCTTTGTACAAAAGAATTGTAGATGTTTTTGTGTGTTTGTTGAGTCATTTACAGTTCTCCTTTGCAAAAGTAGCATAGTCGTACTGTCGTCCTTTGATTTGAATCTGTCGCAAGTGTCGATTTCGATCGTAGGAAAAAGTTTGATTGCTATTGATGGTCGATTATCCTGTTACTATTGCTTTTGGTCTGAATTTGTAATTTTCTAGTGTCAAGAACAAGTATTCAGTTCAAAATCGTGAAGTGTTGTGATCGTCTTCATTTTTTTTTCAACTTGCTTTTTAGCATCTATATACTAAGAAAGTCGAAAAACAAATACGTGCATGTGCATTTTCATATAGACAGTCTGATTGGCTTGATTTAGGAAAGTGCATTTAGAGTGTGCTCTTTGCTCTTTGTGAAAAGATTCTGTCTTTCTTTTCCCTAGTAGCTAGGATTTTCATTGCATAAAAGAGATAAAAAGTTTGTTTATCATCTTAGATTGCATTTTAGGAATTACATCTACATCTCGTGGTGAACCCGAAAGGAAAACTTCATAAACAAGATCAACTTAAAATAAATTCAATGAATCTAACAACGCTTTGGAACTTAACGCACAACATTTAGAAGTCTAGGCTAGAGACGTATTCCGGCGTCATAAAGCCTGGTAACTGTTGTTCTCACTGATGGTTGGGTGATTCCTCCACTTTGAGACGATAAGTGCCAGTACGGACTTGTACTCCCACGTACCGTCGAGTATATTTTGGGAGACCCCAATAGGCTTAATCCTTTATCCATAGGAAGCCGTGTCTGCCGCCCTATCGATCGCAATGCACTGAACACAGCATTCGGGAAGATTGACTCGTACCATAAAAATTATTCTGCAGTTTTGCGATTGGTTTGGTACTCCCTCTACCTAGACTTCCAGAGCAGTCCCTTTCGTTCCTTTTCAGACTCCTTAACGGAAAAGGTCCATCTGAGCACTTGTCACTTCAGGCTCATTAAAAATCAAAGGAGACTAGAGTCATCTTTTTTTTTTCTCGACTCTTAAAAACTGAAAAAACAAGTTGTGTCAAAGCGTCTAAAATTTATTTTAAATGGAATAATTATCACCTTTCTCTCGCTGGTCTTCGAAGTTAGTCTCCCTTCATCGCAAGTTCTTGTAGAATTGCTAGGAATTCTTTTGGATAGACTAGATATGTTTGAACAACCGTCAACATCTAGGACTGTGTCATCTGACACAATAGCAGCAGAACCTCCTGCTTCTACTCCAACAATGTTCGCCGGTATACCATCTGTCTCGGCAAGTTATCAACAACAAGCCGGAGTCCAATCAGGGACTGTTTCGACAACATGGTCTATTCCTATTTCTTCATTCGGATTATCATATGGTATTTCTTATGTTGAAACTCAACAAATTGATCCAATGTGTCTTCAAAGGCCAATCTACCCTTTAAGTATTGGATTTCCACCATATGGAGGACAGTATGCCTTTTCATTGTTCCCCCCCGGAGAACAACCATATGGGAGTTTACAACAAAGTTCAGGTCAAACTAGAATTACATCCAGCGGTTGGGTACCAATACTGCCTCAGCAACCAAGGTTTGTATATTCAATGCAACCAGTCCACCCTGTGTCGAATATTCCCACTATACCTGCTATGGTGACTGCG
This sequence comes from Pinus tabuliformis, assembly GCA_031772625.1. Classification (NCBI taxonomy): domain Eukaryota; kingdom Viridiplantae; phylum Streptophyta; class Pinopsida; order Pinales; family Pinaceae; genus Pinus; species Pinus tabuliformis. The sequence continues at coordinate 1,025,261,400 of CM062816.1, read as the reverse complement.
TCACAAGTACAAGCGCTACCTGTTGTATGTCAACCCCAAGTTTCTCAGGTTGCAATACAACAGCCTCTTGTCTCGATGACTCAATCACAACCTCAGGTTAGTGCCTCCTTATCTGGAGCAACTCAGGCTCAAACAAGTACTATGACTCCTCATCTTGGTCAATCATCCAGTATTGGACAATAGCAAATGGTCCAACAACCAGGGCTGGTTCAATCTCAACAACCGCAATTTCAGCAATCATATCAAGGACCTGAGCAACAAGTCTTTGTAAGTAATGGGCAACTGCATTTCCAAAGCGGTTATCAACAACCATACTATAATGGTTATGCCCATCAACCTTGTCAAAGTTGGCAGCATCAAATACATTATGCTGGTATTCAAAGACCCACTACTCAGGCGATTCCATCTTATCCTGGGTATGCTTTGCCTAACCTGAATCAACAGTTGCCCTTTGTAGCAACTCTAGAATTACCAGATCTAAACCGGCTGACGAATGATCCAATTGCTTATGCCCCATGGTGGCCAGCGATTCCGCATAAACTTCCGTCAGATATTCCTAAATTTAATGGAAATCCAGGTGAAGATCCGTCGAATCATGTGATGACCTTTCATCTGTGGTGTTCATCAAACACCCTAAATCATGATTCGATTAGGCTTCGCCTTTTTCAGAGGATGTTAACTGGTCCGGCAGCAAAATGGTATATCGAATTGCCCAGAGCTTCATTTGACAACTTCAGTACCCTAGCCACAACCTTTTTAACCCATTTTCAGTTACCGATAAGGTACGAAACGAGAACGGAACTTCTTACCAATTTCAAACAAGCAACGGCCACTCACATATCTGATCATATACATGAGTGGCGAAGTCGTCGTAGAATGGTAAAAACATATGTTCCTGATTAGCTTTTGGCTGAATGGTTTATTAAGTCATTATTGCCTTCCATCATGGAAGATGTGGCAAAAGGAGGGGTCATCACCGAAGAGCAGGTTATCGCTCGTGCACAATATTTGGACTTGATTTACACTCAGTCTGGCACGCTCTATGATAAAATACCTGACGCTCCTAGACCGGAATTCTCAATCCCTCCTCCTAAATGAAACAATGACTCTCATGTTGGCGATGGCGTGATTGGTGCAATAGACACGAAATCGATGAAGGCTACATCTAAAAAGGCCCGTAAGATTTCTAGTCAAAATGCAAATAAGGAACTTCTTGCCTCAGAAGTAAATGCCGTGTCGACCGACAAGGGCAAACAACTGAAGCAACCAGGGGGCAAGAAGAAAAAGAAAGGGAGAAAAAAGAAGCAGGATGAGTCATCTCTGAAAAAGCTTCTGCAAACCCTTCTAGGCAAAGGAAACCCCCTGCGGGGTTTCATATATGCGATGAGGATCATCGGACGAGAGATTGTCCACATAAAGCTAAAGTTAAGAAACTCTTTAAGAGTTCAAAAACCTCAGCAATATTGACATATCCGTTTCCAAACCCGGGAACCAAACTGGTTGCTAATCAAAATGCTTCCCGATCCCAAGTGCTTATGTTGTCTATCTCAGAGCAGCAAAATGATGCTTTGACAAGGAATAAATATTACGGGAATCCACAGCTGTCGAATAACAAGGCTAATGAACAACCTAGTAGTTCGACAACAACTTTGACCGAAGTTGTGCCACACATCATTCATGAACCAATGATAAAGTCGCCAAAGGGAGTAGTACACAAATCGACATTTAATCCTTGTGCAAAAGTAGCACAGAATTATAATATAGTAGAGGACCTGGCCCAATCGTCGTCCGCTATGTCGACACTTGAGGTACCGCAAAATTGCCTCTCCCAAAAGCAGGATCTATTATCAGTAATAGGTGGGATTGACCCAACGGATTCCAATCTTGTATCCTTTAATCATAAAGGATATGACCCTCAGTTACCAGCTCAACTAGCTTTCCTTATTCAAGTGAAAGCCCTCAACAAAATTGTTCATCGAACAATTATTGATGAGGGGGCATCTACATGTATTATGTCAATGAGTTGTTGGAAAAATTTAGGCTCACCACCCTTGTCGAGATCGTCAACGACGTTAAAAGCATTTGATGGACGATCATACACTCCATACGGGATTTTAAGTAACTTGCAAGTTGAACTGGGGGTCAAAACAATAGAAATTGATGTTGAAGTAATCGACAGAAACCTCGATTACAACATCCTATTGGGAAGGCCCTGGATATATGCCATGGCCGCAGTTGTGTCGACCTACTTCAGGAAGATTGCATTTTCCTTTCAAGGAGGAATTACAATCGTCGACCAACAAACATTTCTCCCCAACAGTTCACAAGTTACGGGAAGCATTCCAATGATCCATGGAAGCAATCATTCACTTCAAAATATTGGAGTAGGCCTCCTAAAAGACCCTGCCTTAATGGGTACTTTTTCCCTACCACCTCCGAGTAATCTGGCGGAAGTGGCCACAGTGGAAACCTACGATATGAAGTCTTCTATATCTAATGGATTTAGAAGATTCCTAAATATTTTGTCAGCATGGATCATCGCCATTTTAGAAATATTGTAGCAATCAATTTTCTTGGCTTGGGGGACAAACCCAAATCAACGCTCATCGAGTGTTTGGATAGATAGGTCTAAGGAATATGGCACCTCTTCAGATCCTTGGTTGCATGACGAAGGAATCATTCAATCAATGATGATAGGAGAGGCACCATGGGAAGATTACCACCATCACTCCCATCTACCGGATTACCACGAAGATTATTCCAGCAACCTTAATCATCCATCAGTTTTTGAGTTTCTATCAAATACTGTAAATACGGTGGATTTCGAGGATGGTTCTTATCTCGTGTCGACCTCGTTAAAAAATGAAACAAGGAGTCATGAGGATAGTTCTTTTACTGTGTCAAGCTCATTAAAAAATGAAACAAATCCCCTTTCCAAATATCAAAGGTAAACCTTCATTCCAACCACCGAGTTGAATGAAATGAAGCTTGGGGGGCATGCACCTCGATTTGCATTATTATGTTGGGGGCATGCAAACTTATCACGAGCAGTGTTACTGCAGGGTTCAAGCTCGTTAAAAAATAAACCTGCATCGAGCAGTTTTAGCACATAGTTCAAGCTCGTTAAAAAATAAACATAAGACATGAGCAAATGTTTCCCCCCACGTTTAAGCTCGTTAAAAAATGAACTATTCCCCGGTAAATAACCATCGTGAATGTAGTACTTCAGCCGTTAAAGCCTTGGTCGTGTTTGCACCATCACCTCCACTTTTTCATTGGCCGATCATTCACCTCCATTTGATTGTTTACCCATTTTGAGGAACAGTTGCGAAGAGTGATTTCACTAGCCATCCTTGTGACACTGCCGTGATTGGAAAATTCCAAATCTTACCTGGAATCAGCTGCTACCCGTTTTATCACTCGTTCCTCAAAAGACGAGTCTCCTTTAAGCTCTTTTCAACTGACTCGTAAAATATGAAAATATTGCCGAGCCATTGGCCTTTTGGAGTGCAAGCAAAGAACGACTATTTATTTTTTAAAATTTGTAGGTCCTCTAACCCTTTAAATTCGTAGGATTAGTCGTTTCCTAACTTGCATAAAGAAAGGATGTGGGGCAAATCTCTAAAAGTTGCCATTTTATATGAGACATTCTTATCACACGACTGGATTAATCGAGCAGTTTTAGCACATAGTTCAAGCTCGTTAAAAAATAAACATAAGACATGAGCAAATGTTTCCACCCGCGTTTAAGCTCGTTAAAAAAATGAACTATTCCTCTGTAAATAACCATCGTGAATGTAGTACTTCAGCCGTTAAAGCCTTGGTCGTGTTTGCACCGTCACCTCCACTTTTTCATTGGCCGATCATTCACCTCCATTTGATTGTTTACCCATTTTGAGGAACAGCTGCGAAGAGTGATTTCACTAGCCATCCTTGTGACACTGCCGTGATTGGAAAATTCCAAACCTTACCTGGAATCAGCTGCTACCCGTTTTATCACTCGTTCCTCAAAAGACGAGTCTCCTTTAAGCTCTTTTCAACTGACTCGTAAAATATGAAAAGATTACCGGTGTTACTGCAGGGTTAAAGCTCGTTAAAAAATAAACCCACATCGAGCAGTTTTAGCACATAGTTCAAGCTCGTTAAAAAATAAACATAAGACATGAGCAAATGTTTCCCCCCGCGTTTAAGCTCATTAAAAAATGAACTATTCCTCGGTAAATAACCATCGTGAATGTAGTACTTCAGCCGTTAAAGCCTTGGTCGTGTTTGCACCGTCACCTCCACTTTTTCATTGGCCGATCATTCACCTCCATTTGATTGTTTACCCATTTTGAGGAACAGCTGCGAAGAGTGATTTCACTAGCCATCCTTGTGACACTGCCGTGATTGGAAAATTCCAAACCTTACCTGGAATCAGCTGCTACCTGTTTTATCACTCGTTCCTCAAAAGACGAGTCTCCTTTAAGCTCTTTTCAACTGACTCGTAAAATATGAAAAGATTGCCGAGCCATTGGCCTCTCCAGCTCGTTAAAGGGACAGGAAGTGCTATCCCTCCTCTAGATTTTAATCTTTTTGGACTTGAGGGATTATTACACAAAAAGATCAAGCGCTTGTTTTGTTCGGCTCGTTAAAAGTATCGAAAATTCATCCCTTCTGTATTGTTTTATACTTTTTCAGGCTTAAGGGATTAGATGACGAAAAAGGAATTTTGGAGTTACCTTTACGTTCCTTTTCAGACTCTCTAAAATTGAAAAGGACCGAGTTATCTTTGTCGTTAAACTCGTTAAAAAGATTAATAGCGACAAACTTGTCCATAGACGAGAACGAGTTTCACTATCGCTAAGCTCATTAAAACATAGCGATGGGTTTTCCCGAAGGGCAAATTATAGAACAAGCATATGTTATCCTCCTCAAGCTTGACAAAAATAAAGAGGTACTGGTCAGCAATGACTGGGGAAAATTGGGAAGAAAACTCAAAGAAACTTTGTTGGTAGCAAGTCGCTCTTGAACATGACACTTCCACTCCGTGTCCGAGTCGGGTTGGGTTGTTTCATTCACCGGTCACATCACCATGGTCACGCCATACCATCCACATTTGGGGTTAATGCTACCGATCCATCACATCAGTGTCGCCGATATGTTCAAGAGAAGTCATTCAGAGAATTCACCTGTGTCTCACCTACTACCATACATTATACTCCATTCTTTCATGACCGCCACCCTGAACCTTATATCACCAGATCGTTTTCCCCTCCATTAAAATCATTTGCTCCATTCTGTGTCATTGATGTGGGATTCATTAAGGCCCTCCTGTGACGGATCACTTCTTTTCGAGATCAGCTCATTATCCAAGAAGTTGATCTAGGAACACCCCATTCAGTACTTTGAAGCTTGCATGCTTCAATGGCAAGTTTCTCACTTCCGGTGACAGGTTTACATCAATGGCCTTCGACCGAAAGATTTTGCGTGGTGTTCGACGCCAAGTCTTTTATTCACACCACATGAATTGTACTGCAGTACCTTGAGGGTCATTATCATTATCAGTGATTCCTCTCGTGCTTGTTAACAGTTTACATCATTGACTGGTAATCAAGCGATATCTTTCCATGTTCGACTTCAGAACATTTCTCACATGGATCGACTTGTACTTCGAGTGAAGATCGGACGAGATTGAAGACCCTAGATCTAGTTTCATCCATCCGGGCTGTGATATATATTCAGGGAAATAAAGACATTAAATGTACATCATTGCTGCACAGATAATCATCCACTCAAAAGGATGATGGCTCTATCAGAATCATCAGTCTACACTCAGACGATTGTCTGTCCTATGTACATGAAAATGAGTTTATAAAGATGAGCATGGGAATTCCCACCTCAGCTAGATCATGAAAATAATATGAAGATAATGTATTGTATTGTATCTTATTACAGGTCTCGTCCCAGCATTGAAAGAACTTCGAATCCTCATAATAAAGCATTTCACCCGACACCAAAAGGTTAACGGCCTCATACTTTAGGGGGCAACTGTTATAGACATTTTTGTGCCCTATAACCCCAAGCATGAAATGTCCATAAACCAAGGGCTCCTAAGTCCCTAAAAGTGTTGTTCTAACCCCTAAAGGAACAAGGTCAACAGATTACAGCTTCTCCCAGAAGTTCTCCATGAAAAACTACTCAGAACTGGTCAAAACTAGATCATTGCACTTGCTCCATGGCCAGAGTGTGATGCATTGCACCTTGTACACACGGGAAGTGCGTTGCATCTCACCTAAATACACTGTGAGGGTGCGTTTCATTTCAAAAGTCCCTTCTGTGGGGTGCGATGGGCGAGAAATGACAAATGGCAGTGTCATTCCGCGAGGTGGAGAGGCAATGGAAGCTTCCAGAATCTTCTCCTATGAAACTTGCCTCAATGAATTCGACCAAGGATGAGTAAGAGGCCTTCAGTCTCCAAGTGGAAGCAAGAACTATCAGAGAGAAGACACTAATCAAATCACAAGCTGACTCATCCTCCTTACAGATATCTATATATGGATCCCTCATCCCAGAGATCCAGAGGCTGGAATTTTGCATATTGTAAGGAATTGTTGTTGGTTTCTAGAGACAAACATCAGATTGTTGGGTGATCTAAGCTTTGTTTGAGGTGAAGAGGGGCTTCTTTGCTGGGAGGTTGATGTTGGGTTGGAACAACTGGTTGTAACTCCTCCTGGATCTTTTCTTGTTTATCAATAAAAACTATTTGAGTTTTCCTCCATGCTTTTGTATCATTGATGCTTGTTACATTTGTATGGTCAATTTACATCCGATCCTAGATTGTTTATGATTATAGATCCATGTCTTTGTGTAGTGCTATGCTTCTATGATCTTGCAGGTACTTTGTGAAGCTGGCGTGCAAGGGAGTAGGTAGCTGAGGACTATCAAAGAAGAGAGGGATCGAATCGAAGGATTAGCGCAAGACAGAGGTTGGTCTTTCTGTTCCTTTCTATCTATAATTCATAAAGGAAAAACAAAAGTAGTTTTTCTCTGTTTGTTTCTAAGGCAACTGTCACACCTTAGTGGGATAGAGCAGTTCTAAATAGACACTTTTCCCTGGAACACATTGGCCAAGACAAGAAAGTAGAGGAGAGGTTGATCCCTCTTGGTCTTTTAAATAAGGTTATATCCCATGGATTTTGAAGAAATGTGATATTTATTTGGCAAAGGAAGTTATAATGTGTATGAGAGTGCCTTCTTTATATGGGTCTTCACTATGGCACTGCATCACCGTGGAAGACCATTTTTTAGGGTTGAAATTGCATGACCATTTGAACCTTCTAAGAGTACGTACGTCAAAAACATGATTTTATTATTTGTTATTATTTTTATGTCATGGGATAAAATATAATTAATTTTTGTATGTGTTTACTTTGCAATGTCATTATCCTTTGCATGTGCATGGGTGTGTGAACCATGACTTCCCTCAATGCCTATGACATGCCACATCTAAATTATCTACATTTTTACATTGAAGCACATCAAAGGAGATTCATATGGCTATCATTCCATGGCGGTGTCAAGAGATAGTTGAGATTGTTTGTATGTTTGAGAAGGAACTGGCGACAATTTTCACAGATAATACATATATATACATGTTGAAGCATCCAATACCCCAGACCAAAAACCATTGCGCCCAAAACCATGTGTGGAAACCATGCACAAACCATAGGTAGGTTTGCCCCACCTAATATAGGGTCCAAAAAAAAAATTACCCGGGGTGCTGCCTCAGACCCCGTAGAGGGGGGCTACCTGCCCCCCTCAAACCCCCTCGATAGGGGGGGCTATTGCCTCCCCTGTGACCCCCCCGCCGCTGTGCAACGAAGGGGGGGCTCCACCCCCCATCTAACCCCCCGGTTAGCTAGGGGGCTAGTCGTGGAAAGAATATAACACAACCCAATAGAGTCGAACTATGAGGTGGAGGAGGTGGTTGGTCTGCTCTTTGAGGAGAAACATGAGGTAGTGGATGATCATGAGGTGAATGAGGAGGAGGTGATCAAGTACTACCAGAAGGATCACTGGCACCTTGATCATCATCCAATGGGGTAGTATGTCTGGGTGAAGATTGTGTATTTGATGCATGCCCATCTTGAGGAGGTGGAGTATTACCAAAAGGATCGCCACCCTAATGATTATGATCCGATGGGGTAGTATTATCTGAAGAATTTATATTTGTTGCATGGTGTTGATCCCTCCTCAATCTCAACATAAACCTGTTAGATCTGATGATATGATGCATAAGACTCATCATATCATGCAACAAGTCCATTTAGAGCTCCAGGAGCCTAAGATCTACCCTGATGTCTTGCGTTGTCGCAAGGCAGACTCCTTCCTCAACCAAAATTCTAGAGATTTGGTCGCCCAAATCCATCCTGAATCTAGTATCAAGCATATGGCATGGCGGCATGCCTGCATGTATCCAATAAGGATGTCCCTCACCCTCCGCGACCTCGGCCATCTCCATCCAGTGGGGGAGGAGGCATGTCCCCAACGAATGTGTCGATGTCTACAAAATATATAGTACACAACAATAATTATACATTTTCATTAAAAAAATTAATAAAACACGTTAAAGAACGTGATAGAATAAATTTTATTCTAATTAATTAACACAATAAAATGAAACTATATTAATTTAAAGAAAAAACTAATATTACCTCTATCAACTGATAGTTCATCATGTGTGAAGAGGATGTTGGGACATTATCAACAATCCATTCCAGAGTAAGTACACGACACCAGTGGCCAGCCTCACTACCCAGTAGCCCTAGTGCGTCGGTGGAAATCATGGCTGGATACTTCAACTAGCCCCTCTTGGGAATCGTCTCACCCCACATGTGAATCTTCACCTCAGTCATCGACCTATGAGGGTGGTGGTAAAAAGTAGGCCTCGTCTCCGGAAACCTCTCAAAAAATACACGAAAAATATTTGAATCAAAATGGAAGTTCACCCTCCCATGTATCAAAGCATGACATCTATCTAAAGCTATACAAAACTGTAAAAAGAAATGGCATACCATCTGATACATCATGGCCTCTACACCAAAGAATCAACATAAAAGAAAAGAGGGAAACTAATGCACTACCCATCGCTAGTATAGTGTTAAATGTTCCTCACTAATAGTGAGAGGCACCTAACCTCCTCTGCACCAAAAGAAACGACTTTTAGTTGTCAACCAAACACCTGAAAATCGGCTAGAGAAACTACATGATCCCCAACATATCTCTAAGAATAGACAAGTTGACTCTCTATTGCAAAACCATGGGGGACACACGGAACTAGGCAAAATCCTCCTCTCTCCTACATAGGCTAGTGATAAAATAAATGTCCTCATCAATGGGCTGAAACAACATGTCAAGACCGACACGGAAAGCTTATCGGTGGAAATCCCACCAACGAATCAGTTGTGCCAACAAGCCAGAGTGTCCCTTTAGGGATGTAATCTCATCATAGTACTTAAGGAGGCTTACATTCCTCAAGAAGCCTCGGGTTGTTGCGGCAATAGGGTGAGGGTACAAATCCCTCTCTCCATCTCATGCCTCCCACTCTTGTACCATATTTTACTGGTCAACTATTTTCTCTTGTTGTTGTTGCTCCTCTCTCCTCTAACATCTCTACATGATTGACATATAAAATACATTAGCCTTATACATAAAGCATAAATTTCTTCTATTAAATGAAAAATGTGTTTATAAATATGGACATATAAATTTCAATTAAAAAAAAAAATCAACCTCGATGCTCTAAAAAATCAGGAATGCACCAGATACGGTGCACCACAAAAAATACGAATGCACCGAAAACAATGTGTACATCAACTTGACGCACCACTTTCAGTTCGCGTACATACATAACATTAGTTATTTTTATTTTTCAATGCAGTGCACCAACATAAAATTTCACACTAGTGCATTAAATTTACATCGATGAACTACACCAGAACATTCACGTTAACGAATGAACCAAGCTATAATTTTTTAATATTAACCGGTGCATTTCGAGAAAATAAACGCACAAGGAAGTTACTTTTACCAGGTGCACTGCCATAAAAATTATACTTTTTAAAGTGGTGCATCTTGGAACTTCATGACCCAGTGTGTTTCCATTTACCAAGTGCACCTAGCGACTAACGGTGTGTTAACATTACACACAAACTTGCGGTGCACACTGTGAACGGTGTGTGTCAAACATCTCGAACACGCTGCGTAGAAAAGAAAAAAAAATCTTTTTTTTACTTAATTTTCAATTTTACTCCACTAAAAAATAAAGTTTGGGAGAAACATAGACATTACCTGGACATTTTCTCATTGGGAAGGCATGGTTTCCACGTAAATGGAAAAAACAAATTTGACCACCATTTAACAAAATTCAAAATGCACGCAGTGAGCAACAGAGGAAAGGATGGAAAGCAAGGAAGCACTGATGGTAGGGCACTTCATACAGGAAAATTTTGCCCCAGTGCTTAAGAGCTCTACAACACTACAAATGGTAAAAACGAATTTTATTACTAGTAAGTTTTTTTTTATTTAACCCTATTCTGGTGCGCTTGAGTACCTGAACTGGTGCGGATTATTTACAAAGTGCTCCACAATTTTTTTAAATTAAAAACCCTACCTCAATGCACCATGTTATTTATGCATCAGGGTGTGTGAAAATAGAAATAGCATCGATGCTCCATGGGAGTATAGCACCAAAATGGTGAAAATGAATTTTACGACTGAAATTTTTTAAATTTAACCTTTCTCTGATGCTATCGAGCAGTATAAGCATCGATCCTCCGATTTCACCTAGCACACTGCTATTTTTAAATTAAAAATCCTGCAACAGTACATCGTGTCATATACGCACTGGGGCATTTCGAAAAGGTTAAAGCACAAGGACTTTGTGGGAGTATAACACCAAAATTGTGAAAATGAATTTTATGACTAGCATATTTTTAGATTTACGCTATTCTGGTGCTATGGAGTAGTGCATGCATCGATGCTCTAGAGTTATTTAGAGAACCATTATTTTTTAGTTTAAAAAAAAACACCCTCAAGCAGTGCACCATTGTATATTAAGCACTGGGACATACAGTTCTATTAATGGCACCAGTGCGTATTATATGAGTAGTGCACCAGTGTTTTTTAAATTAAAAACCTTTCCTTAATGCACCATGTTTTTATGCACTAGGGCTTTCGTTAAAAGGGGAAGCATCGGTGCTTTATGTGAGTATAGCACCAAAATGGTGAAAATGAACTTTACTGCCGACATTTTTTAAAAATTTAACCCTTGTCTTGTACTATCAAATAGTATACGCAATGAGGCATCATGCCAGTATAACATCAAACTGGGAAAAATTATGTTTATGACCGACATCTTTTAAATTTAACCCTTTTCCAGTGTTATCAAGTATTATATGCACCAGTGGACATGAGGTACATAGCGCATTGGTATATATATATATATATATTTTTAAATAACTCTGTCACGATGCACCATATGCTATTAAGCACCAATGTGGATAGGCAGAGTAACACATCGGTGCATTAGTGTATGATAGATGCACTGTTAAAAAAATCCGCTAAAATTTATGCTCGCCCAACTCCGCTAGTTACCTCCACTGCAAACAAAATTTTGGGCTATTTTTATAGGGGCTTTGGCAAAAACCTATGCTAGAAGGTATTTTCCTTTTGAGTGTCTACAACTAGTTTCTTCATATTATACATGAAAAGATTCAAAAATCAATCTAAAGGATATTCATCGTCTTTTTTCCCTCGAAAAATGTACATAACACAAAAAGAAAACCCTTTTTACCCCAAGAAAAAGATATAATATCTATTGTAGTGTAACTCAATAGATCTGAAAATATAACAAAGACATTAACTTGAACTTAATAGATCCACATAATAGATAAAAAAATAATGAATACACAATGTTGTAGAGAATATCTTTAAGGTGGGTAAAACCATTAATCAAGCAAGGAAATTACTCCATGAGAAATTCTTGCTACAATTACAATACACTTCACAACACATCTCATTACATTGCTTTTCATTCTTTATATGATTCTATTTAAGCTTACAAGAACTTTCCAAAAATAACCTTCTAGTAAGCCTTCTTACAATCATTGTTTTCCCAACAAGTGGCTCCACATTTATTTTATTCCCCTTGGGTAATTCACTAGGTATCTCATATTGTTCTTCCTAGTACACTAAAATATATGGAAACTAAACAGATATAAAAATAAAAGATATAAATTAATAATAGATAACAAAAGAACAAACACAATAATGTAGAGAAAAAAATTCTTCCCTTTTTTGGGTCCAAGAAAAAGCTCAAATACTAATTGTATGAAACTTTATATATTTAATATAAAACAAACTCTTAATATTGAGAATTAAACCCTTGCCTTCATAACTATCAAATATACTATAAACACAAAAGTGAACACAAGAATTGTAGGATAACATCATCAATTATTCCTTAATAAAGGAAATCACACTACAAAATTTCTTGATAGAATTATAATATAGTTCACAATACATCTCATTACATTGCTTCTACTTTTTTATATAGTTCTATCTAATCTCATAGGGACCTTCACGTAGGTGGAAATTTCTAGTAAGCTTTTTTACAATTATTGTTCACACTATGTGATCACCAATCTATTATTATTGTTCCTCTTGGATACCTCTCTAGGTAATATGTATTGTCCTCCCTAAGTACACTATTGATTAAGGCCTTAAACAATCATCTCAAGAGTTAAATCTTCTAATTTGTTTCTTAGGATCAAGTGAGGGTTTTGTGATGTTCTAAGAATGAATTTTGCGTGTGACTCTAAGATGGGTTACTAAAATTAGAGAAACATGTAGCTACTTTGGCTCACATGTGGAACCATTAGGATGTATAGAAACCACAAGCATTAATGGATTATATTTATGGAAAATAAAGCATGGGGCTCATGGATTTTATATCTTATGTGGTATATAATGGTGTTGGTCATGTGTTGGGTTAAGTTTTCTTTACAATTATTTGTTTGGATACTAATGTAGTTTTTGAACAAGAGTTAATTGTGTTTATAGGAATGTCTATTTTGGAATAGGGCTTCCACAATTTTAATTTAACTATCAATAATTATTAATTAAATGGAATGGATTTAACTTCCATAGAATATTCTAGAATATTCTTAGTATTACACAAAAATAAAAGTGGGATGGTAGGAGCCATGGGGGTGGGGGATGATTTTTCACCTTAAGAATCAGCAAGAACTAAAGTATGCTTCGGGTTTGGGTCCTAGTTCTAACAATGCGGTAGAAGAATATGCCCTCTTTCGAGGGTTAAAATAAAATTCTATACTTGGAGCCTGAGAAGTGGTTATTATTGGAGACTCGGCAAACATAATTCACTATTTATACTCAAGAACATTCCCTTCATATCTAAATCTCAAGAAAATATTCAAATGAGTTCATTGTTTGCACCAAATGGTTCTGAGGAGGAAGTGATTTCATGTTTTAAGAGGTAACAACACCAAGGCTAACCTCATGGCTAATTAAGGGGCAAGCTTGAGTAAGCGGGAACTAAATTGGATTGGTGAGAGAGGCTTCAGCCCACTACCTTAATCTCTTGTATTTATTTAATGTGGTGGTGGATAGGAAATATGAGGCATTCTTGCAGTTGTGTATTTAGGAAGCTTGCAGCCCCAATTCATGGTGCTATGAAGGGGATTATAAAAGAGTGCGTGGAAATCGTGTAGAGTAGTGGGAGGTTTTGCTTCAAGGAGGAAGATGTTGGCCTCACCAAGGTTGAATTCATGAGATTGAATGATTTGGAGGTGTTGATGGTGCTAGACCCCTCAACATTCAGGGGATCACCCCAGTATGAAGTCCCAACTAGACCTCACACCGTTTGGTGTGTGAGTCCCATCCAGTATGATGGTCCAGTTGCCATTGTCTTAAGGATTTGCCTCAACTCTTGCTTGTCAGCACAAGAGAGTGGTCTGTTTTGTCTTTGGGAAGTGAGGTTTGTGTGCCTGGTGAGTTTAAGTGTACGTGTGTCAATGGTTCTTTCACTGTGAATGGGAGAGGGTGAAAGTGAGCTCTAGGTTGGATGGGATCAGTCCCAACTCAGCTAGGAACACACAACACAACAGGACATGCACATCTTCCTAAGGAGCAGTCCACACGGATGCGGCAGTCACAACATACAAGGTAATATAACATGTACAACACTCACGAATCAGTCTGAACGAGTGCAACGGTTTTTACAGCAAGCTTCATGTGAAGGTATGTTTGATGTTCGGGAGAGCAATCTACACGGGCGAGACAATGTTAACAGTATATACAACACATTTCCATTAATAGATTATGCATTACAACAAATGAAACAGTTCAGATGTAGAACAAAGGTTAAAGTAACATGCATTACAAGTGTTAAAGATCAGTCTTACAACAGATACAATACATGTGTGAAAACGTGCTAGCCTGTTTGCAAGATTCTAAATTAAGCGAAAGTTCCAAGACACATCGTTACACCATACATCACTAACCCCGATTGCAGGGTGTTGGAGCCACTACTTACTCCTCAAAGAAAATATTACAGACTCTCTTGGCTATGTGGGAGGAGATGAGGTGAAAAGTCCTTTCCCTGTACAAATGAGGAGGTATTTATAGCCAAGGGTGAAACTGACCCTTGTGGCTATTCGACTACCCTAATGATCGTTTGACTTCCATGAATTTTCAACTTACATGACTCTTTGTTCAACAAGTGGGTCTCTTAGACTTCCATGTTACATCACATTGATTCACAACATATCCCGTAGTGGAGATGTGAGCGATATGACTTATAACATGACTCGACATGACTTGACATGACAGTGCTGGTACATTCGTGCTGCTGCTAGAGTGCATGTCGAGCTATAGTGTTGCTAGGTGATAAATGTCTTCATGGTGTATCATAGCTTCACCTCTGCATGGTGAAGTGTGTGGAGTCTTCGATGGTCCTTGATTCACTTGATGAAGCTTTAGCATGTTGTTCCTTGCTTGCATGCTGGAAGGCTTGATAGGATCATATGTTTGCGAAGGTGCACATTTGTCTCGTTCGTCCACTTCGCATGCTTCGTTCATTTGTCCATTGGTGAACCTATCCTTCTGCATGTGCTCCCTTCATTCATAACATTCGTTGTCTTGCCATGTTTGTTTGTGTACCTATATCTGTAGTCACTCATGACGAGACAACATCAAATCCAAAACCTCTTAGTCTACCATGACACGTGATCATTCCGGATGCAGGTGACCAAGAGAGGCAATAAGGTTGTGAAGCGGGATGACGGCTCTGGGCACTGCTAATGAAAACTAAGCAAGAGTCACTGAGTGATGGAGACAGGCAATCTGAGTCAACAGTGACTGTCTGTGAGGTCTGGCTCGGCTAGGAGGAAACATTGCGCAAATTTTGGGAGGGGCAGTTGGGGCTGCAGGAAGGCAAGGCAGGCATGCTCTGGGCATTTTTTGGAATGAACAATCAGCGGGGGTTGGAAATCTAAATTTGCGCAATTTTCCAAAGGAACAGCTCGTGTTGCATGAATGGTCAGCAAGCAGGGATTGCACAGCTTTTTGGGGGAACTGCCTAGGAGACTGGAAGCCAAAACTGTGCAATTCCCAAAATGAACTGCCAGTTAGCTGCTGGGGTCATTGGCAGCCAAAAATGTGCAATTCCTATAGGGAAATTCCAGTTGGCTGTTGGAGTCACTGGCAGCAAAAACTGCTCAATCCCTGGAGGGAATTAACAGTCTACTGCTAAGGGTTCCTGGCAAGGGAAAATGCACCGAGGCCGGGAGGCCGGCCTACTGATCATATCTGTGCAATTTATAAGCTGAGCTGATTGATGGGTGGTGGAATGTCTGCTCATGAACACTGCGCAATTTCAAGATAAACAGTTGGTCGATTGTCCAGATGACTGATTGGGAAAACTGCGCAATTTTCAGAAGGAGATAGGGGCAGGCACTTGGTGTCTGTCTGGCCTGTTTGCGCAATTTCCTTAGTCAGTTGAGCGGATGAGGTTAGTGGCCTCTGCACAATTTTTGAGGGGAGTCAATCCTAGGGTGACTGTCAAGTATGACTGTCTAGGTGCCCAGCATGAGAGCTAATTGAATTGGTTGCAGGCAGCGCAGCTTGAAAAGACTAGCTTGGTTCTTCTACGTTGTTTTGGTTGACATTCAATTGAGTCGATGGTAGGGTGATGGTCAGCTGTCAGAGGGGAGTCTGGTCGTCAGAACTTCAAAAAAAAATGGCTAAGTGTATGAATAATCGAAAGATGCATAGGTGATCATACGAAAATACACTCGTATGACTTGACGACGAAACGACCAAACCATCCAGACACACATGTTCAACATGACTGATCGATGGTGAAAGTGACAAGTGTGACACTCATGATTGATTGTTCATTGATCGAGAAGACGCTTGCACGACAGTGAATGTGACTCCATGTGTGAGTGCAACAGATGCTTTCATAGATAACACAACAAGCACATACGAAGCGAAGACTTTGAGCATAAACAGAACATGGTCGCAAGCATGACTTAGACATCAGCATGTAGAGACTTGAATGCAATGAACAAGCAAGGCGGATGTAAAGTCTCACACGAGCTTACAGAGTGAACTCGAGTGTGTACAATTATCAATTGAAACTCTTCAAGGGAGGCTCTGAAATTGGTGCAGGCCAAAATTTTGGAGGGTGGTTGTAGTCACTACAACACTTGGTGACACATTGATAGAACTCCAACTTCTCTTTTTCGGTTCATTGCTAGCACAGGGACTTGGTCTTTTGGGGAGTATTGAATCATTGTGCGGGTTACTTTAGTTTCCCCACTTACCCCATGGACATACATGGTTCATCCTTTGCCACTCAATCAAACACAATCAAAAGTTCAGCTTATATCTCAATGTTTCGAATCCAGGAAGGGTAGTTTAGCTTGTGAGTTGAATATTTACAGAGTATAAGTTTTCATCTCTTGTGTTTCTCCATTGCCAGCAGGCCTGGACATTACCCCGACGAAGTCATGCAAGAACACATACATTGCTCCACTGCCAGTGAGCCTGGTCAGTACCCCAATGGAGTTGCATGCTTCACCTCTCTACGCAGGAATCCTTTCTCTTTCTTCACCTTCGTATTTTTCAAGAGGATTGTGCATAGGCACTTATTTATTTTTGGGGCAGATGAGGGATCCCAACTTATTGAGAGAAGAAGAGGTTGTTCCTTTAGAGAATCATGTAAGACCTCTGACATAGGTTTGCTCGTTTAGATTTTCCCCTTCTCCATTTCTACTACTTAGATGAGCTTGAACACACAGAACAGAAGGTTGAGTATAGGCATGGGGCTTCCCAGTGTGGACACAGGTTCATGGCTAGATAGAAAATTCCATTGCAAATGGTTTGTATTTTCCTTCAAGACTTCATCGGCCAAAAGTTATAGCCAAGCATAGAGAAGGCGGACACAGTATTGGCTAAGTGTTGCAATGTCACAAGTTTCCTCAAATTTCATCCACATACTCTATTCAAAAGCCAGTACATAGTAGTTGGCAGCACTTATTTCCGAAAACAAAAATAGTAATATATCAAACAAACAAAACGAATTTGAACAAAAATGGAAAGAAAAATCAAACAAAGAAAAAGCAAAGATAATAAGCAAAACAAACCAAATGAAATAACAAGAAACAATCAGACTATGTGCATGGCACGGGCGCGGCCTAGCCTATTGAAAGTATTGTTTGAGATCTTGGCCATTGGCAGGAAGGTTGTCAATCCTCCTGCCCATTGATTGCAAAATATACGTGTGTGGGCCAAGCTTCTCGTAGACCAATAAAAGGCCAATGAGCTCTACTATTAGAACCTGGTGGCATTCCAGAAGACCTTCAAGTGAAGACAACAACATTGTTTCAGATATTGTGTGCAACATGGGCTCGAATGATGGCAAGGGGTAGTTATTTTTATTCCGAGAAGGATTCAAGTTTCTGAAGTCAATGCATAAGATGATTTTCCTAGATTTCTTACGTGTATGATTTAAATTAGAAAACCACGTATGATGAAAAAATTTGCAAATAACCCAAACACTTAAAATGTTAGTCAATCTTTTTGGTGAAAGGAGTGCAAACAACATGTATGTGTTACCTGTTATTTTCTACAATGGTTTGTCTCTTCCTTTACCTAGAATCTCATGTTGGATTGCCCATGTGTATTGTGTACTCAGGTCATCATCTACTTGTGCAAACCCATCCTAGTACTGTTTGATCAAGCGATCAATGATTTTTCACTGCTGTAGTGTGTAGCTTGTACCAAGATTGGCCATCTTCAGATCGTGGTAGGTTCCCAGGTTTCTTTGTTCATTCGTAGTGTTGGTCCTTTGTGTGTTCAACATGAGTGCTTCATACTCAGCATTGTTGTTTGTGCCTTCGAACTTCAAAAAGCTCGAAATCATGCATTGTCCATTATTTTGGATGACTGAGATACACTCGGTCCTTGAGCCATCACGTGTTCCCGATTTGTCAAGACTCATGGCCCACAACTTGTCTATATATGGACCATTTGGTGTGCTGGTACTGCTGCTACTAACGTTGTTACTACTACTGCTACTATTGGAAAAACAAACTATACAAGTTTCGTTATCATCAATTGGGCGAGGAAGGAGTCCCAACTGCTTGTATAATAAGGTTGGAGCTGGCCGTGCAAGATAACACTCCAATGTCTTTTCCAGGAGGCAGTTGCCAAACATGAGTTCTGCGAAGGCCAGCGATTCATTCTCGTCGTTAGGGGGAGTGACATTGTGTTTCATATACCTCTCGGATAACACCTGAATTTGGTTACATCTTCCCTTGTATAGAAGCCACAAGTGAGACTAGTCTGTAGCAAAATATCCATCTAGCTTGTTGGATCAGTCTCTGCTGAGTAGCAAGCCATATGCTTCCGGTATGTCCACAACAACTATGTTGATGCATTGGTGGACTTGACTATCATGGGATAGTCGGATGATCATGTCTCGAAGTTCACCAATGGATGGTACTAATGTTATGTCAAGTTGGATGATCCTTGCGGATGTTTCACTCCATCGTGCATTGATCTTCTTAGCAATGGAGAGTGGCATGACGTTGGCTACTGCGCCAGAATCAACCAAGCAGTTGTGAACGTTGTAGTTGAAAAATTCAAATGAAAGCGGGAATGGGGGGCAACCTGAGTTTGCTTCTTCCATCTAGAATATGTTGAGCACAGTGGATAGTGATCCGGGAGGTGTGCATGCTCCCTTGCTGGTAGAGGTTGTGTTGTCTATTATTATTTGTCCCAACGCACGCAGCAGGATATCTCGCTGACTCTGGACTTTGGCTAACTCGAAAAAACTAGTGTTTTCTTGAGTTTTCTTCATGTCATCGACTATGTTCTAGTCCAGAGGTCGTAGACTCACCGAGGTGACCAGGGTGGAATAGATGTTTGTGTTGTCCGGCGGAGTGTTCTGCAACTTTCTACTCATGGATATACTCTTATCCACCAATGTCTTCCTAGACTTGCTTTGTGTTTGTTGCAATGAGGCAGCTGGTGGATCGGCCTTCTTTATCAATTGTCTCACTTTCTCTTGCATTTCCCCAAGTGTAGGGGGAGCCCATTTACTCCTAATATTGTAATGATCATTTTTCTTTTGGGGTTGATTCTCGGTGTTCGTCTTCAAGATTACTTGCGAGAACTGATATGTGTTCAGCACATGCCCATAACTTGGTGTTTCATTAGGTCAAACCTCTTCATTATTATCAGTGTCTTCCAGCTGCTCCTGCATATCACCTTCCACATCTAGTGCATGACTGCAAATAGAGCTAACGACTCTTTTCTAATCTGAACAAGAGTTCTTGGGGTGGAACTCTTCATGGAAGGAACAAAAATTAGGATCAACGCATTAATCGAGTTGGACTACAGGCTTTTTCACAAATTTGGAAGCAAATCGGTTGTTGCTTGATGAGCGGGTTGATGAACTGTTTGCCTGTCTCTGTTTGGGTGGATAACTGCTTTCGAATGTGTTCATTTTCTGTTGCTTGAGTTTGGACATTTCAGTGGTCAAGTTCTTGACAAGGCGAGTGAGGGTCTCAATCTCAGTTGCTTCCTTGTCTCTACCATTACTTGTTGTTTCTTAGGGCTTTTTGCTCACATCCTTGGAGTATTTCGTTAATTCATCATCCTTGATTACTCTGATTACACGCAAGCCTTTTTCAACAACAATAGCCTCTTCAGAGCTTTCTAAAAGTGTTGGCTTCATAGCTCACTTAATGAACTGTACAATGGTGGTTGGCAGTGCAAACATGTAATAGTCAACAGTGATGGAGTCATGAGGTTTAGTGTCTGCTGCAAACTTGTTCAAAATACGCATAAACCTCTAGTTGGAGGCTTTCACTTTCTCCTTTCCCTCCATCTTGAGGCTTCCTAATTCTTTGAGTAACATGGTTGGGGTCTTGTCATCAGCAAACTTTTCGAGGAACATACGTTTGAAAGAACCCCAATTCTGTATGGAGTTGGGTGGAAGGTTGTGATACCAAGCAACTGCGCGGCCATCCAAGGTACATGGGAACAATCTACATGCTATATCGTCATAACGTACCTCAAGGGTCTATAGCTGTAGGTAGAAGTTGTCTAAGTGGTCTTATTCCTTCACTGCATTGTGAGGGTTAAACTTGATGTTCATTCTCTCCACTTGTTTCGGCATCTTGTGCAGAATAGCTGCGAGAGCCAATGGTCCCTGAGTCATCCATTCAAGATTTGGGTTAGCCATCTCTTCTTCTTCTTCATTCTCTTTGTCTTCTTCATCCTCATCCTCTCCTTCAGATTCTTATGGTTCTGGCTCTGAGTCTGTTGGTTCGTCTCCACCTTCACCCCCTCCACTGCCTTCCTGTCCACCTCCTATACCGAAGTTCAATACCAAAATCACAAGAGAGCCTTGTTCATCTTAAAGGAAGATTGGAGGTTCCTCTATGTCTTCAATAGCTTCTTCCAAACCTTCAAGAGTGGAAAGGAATGCTTCTTCCACTGATGATATGATAACTCCCGTGGGAGTGGCTTTTGGCTTCTTAGATGTGTGTGGAAGATGTTGTACGCCTGGGATCAGGCCGACTGCTTTCACGAACTAGTTAGTGATGGGACCGACGGAGCGAAGCTGTTGATATGAAATATTGTGTTCAATCTTGGGAGGTGAGGAGTAACCAACTGGAGAGTCATGCGAGAGGGAGTGTGAGTTACTGCCTTGACCAGATGGTTGATGAGTGAGTGTGAGGGGAATTTCAACCATGTATAACTAGCTGCTCTCCTTCTAGCGCCAGAAATGTTGATGGTGCTGGACCCACCAACATTCAGGGGATCACCCCAGTATGAAGTCCCAACTAGAGCTCACACCGTTTGGTGTGGTGGTCCCATCCGGTATGATGGCCCATTGCCATTGTCTTAAGGATTTGCCTCAACTCTTTCTTGTCAGCACAAGAGATTGGTATGCTTTGTATTCGGGAAGTGAGGTTCGCATGCCTGGTGAGTGTAAGTGTACTTGTGTCAATGGTTCTTTCACTGTGAATGGGAGATGGTGAAAGTGAGCTCTAGGTTGGATGGGATCAATCCCAACTCGGCTAGGAACACACAACACAACAAGATATGCACAACTTCCGGAGGAGCAGTCCACACGGATGCGACAATCACAACATACAAGGTAATATAACACGTACAACACTCATGGATCAGTCTGAACGAGTGCAACAGTTGTTACAGCAAGCTTCATGTGAAAGGTTTGTCTGATGTCTGAAAGAGCAGTCTACATGCACAAGACAGTGTTAACAGCATATACAACACATTTCCATTAATATATTATGCATTACAACAAATGAAATAGTTCAGATGTAGAACACAGGTTAAAGAAACATGCAATACAAGTCTTAAATATTAGTCTTACAACAAATACAATACATGTTTGAAAATGTGTTGTCCTATTAGCAGGCTTCTGAATTAAGTGAAAATTCCAAGACACATTGTTACACCATACATCACTAACCTCGAGTGTGGGGCATTGGAGCCACTACTTACTCCTCAAAGAAAATATTACAAACTCTCTTGGCTATGTGGGAGGAGGTGAGGTGAAAATTCCTTTGCCTGTACAAAAGAGGGGCTATTTATAGCCAAGGGTGCAACTGACCCTTGTGGTTGTTTGACTTACCTTATGACCATTTGACTTCCATGACTTTTCGACTTACATGACTCTTTGTTCAACAAGTGGGTCTCTTGGACTTCCACGTTACATCACATTGATTGACAACATAACCCATAGTGGACATGTGGGCGACATGACTTGACATGACAATGTTGGTACATTCATGCTGCTGCTGGAGTGAATGTCGAATTACAGTGCTACTAGGTGATGGATGTCTTCATGGTGTATCATAGCTTCACCTCTGCATGGCAAAGTGCGTAGAGTCTTCGATGGACCTTGATTCACTTGATGAAGCTTTAGCATGTTGTTCCTTACTCGCATGCTGGAAGGCTTGACAGGCTCATCTGTTCACGAAGGTGCATGTTTGTCACAGTAATCTGCTTCGCATGCTTCATTTGTATGCCCATTGGTGAACCTGTCCTTCTGCATGTGCTCCCTTCGTTCATCCCATTTGTCGTCTTTCCATGTTTTTTGGTGTACCTGTACCTATAGTCACTCATCACGAGATGACATCAAATCAAAAAACTCCTAGTCTACCATGACACATGATCATTTCAGATGTAGGTGACCAGGAGAGGCAGCAAGGTTGTGAAGCGGGATGATGGCTCCAGGCGCTCTTGATGAAAACTGTGCAATAGTCACTGATTGATGGATATGGGCAATCTAAGTCGATAGTGACTGTCTGCGAGGTCTGGCTTGGCTGGGAGGAAAATATGCACAAATTTTGGGAGGGGTAGTATGGGCTGTGGGAAGGCAAGGTAGGCATGCTCTACACATTTTTTGGAATGAACAGTCAGGGGGGGCTGGACAACCATATTTTCAAAATTTTCCAGAGGAATGGGTTGGGCTACATGAAGGGTCAGCAGGCAGGGATTGTGCAGTTTTTTGGGGGAACTGCCCAGGACACTGGTAGCCAAAACTGTGCAATTCCTAAAGGGAACTGCCAGTTGGCTGATGGGGTCACTGGCAGCCAGAACTACACAATTCCCAGAGGGAACTGCCAGTTGGCTGCTAGAGTCACTGGCAGCAGAAACTGCACAATCCCTTGAGGGAATTGGCAGTCTGCTGCTACGGGCTGCTGGCAAGGGAAAATGCACCAAGGTCGGGAGGTTGGCCTGCTGATCATCTCTACGCAATTTATGAGTTGAGCTGACTGATGGTAGGTGGAAGGCTTGCTCATGAACACTGCGAATTTCCGAGATGAACAATCGGTCAACTATCTGGATGACTGATTGGGAAAACTGTGCAATTTTTTGTAGGAGACATGGACGGCCACTTGGTGTCTGTCCGGCCTATCTATGAAATTTCCTCAATCAGTTGAGTGGATGAGGTCAGTGGCCTCTACACAATTTTTGAGGGGTTCAGTCCCAGGGTGATTGTCGGGTCCGACTGTCTAGGTGGCCAGCATGATAGCTAATTGAATTGCTTGCAGGCAGCATAGCTTGAAAAGAATAGCTTGGTGCTTCTGCGCTATTCTGGTTAACAGTCAATTGAATCGATGCCAGGGTGATGGTTCGGCTATCAGAGGGGAGTCTGGTTGTCATAAATTCATCAAAAACTGGCTAAGTTTGTGAACAATCGAAAGATGCATAGGTGATCATATGAATACACACTCGCATGAATTGACGACAAAACGACCAAACCATTCAGACACACATGTTCTACATGACTGACCAACAGTGTAAGTGACAAGCATGACACTCATGATTGATCGTTCATTGATCAAGACGATGCTTGCACGACAGTGAATGTGACTTTGTGTCTGAGTGCAACAAATGCTTTCATAGCGAACACAACAAGCACATACGAAGCAAAGACTTTGAGCATAACCAAAACATGGTCGCAAACATGACTTAGACATCAGCATGCAAAGAATTGAATGCAATGAACAAGCAAGGCGGATGTAAAGACTCACACGAGCTCACGGAGTGAACCATAGTGTGTGTAGTCATCAAGTGAAATTCTTCAAGGGAGGCTCCGAAATTGGTGCAGGCCAAACTTTTGGAGGGTGGTTGTAGCCGCTACAACACTTGGCGACACACTAGTAGAACTCCAGCTTCTCTGTTTCATTTCATTGCTAGCATAGGGCCTTGGTATTTCGGGGATTATTGAATCGATGTGTGTGTTACTTTAGTTTCCCCACTTACCCCATGGACATACATGGTTCACCCTTTTCCACTCAGTCAAACACAATTAAAGTTTCAACTTAGATCTCAGTGTTTTCAATCTGGGAAGGGTAGTTTAGCTCACAAGTTGAAGATTTTCAGAGTATAAGTTTTCATCTCTGGTGTTGTTCTGCTACCAGTAGGCCTGGAAAGTACCCCTGCGTAGTCACATAGGAACACATACATTGCTCCACTACCAGCGAGTCTGGTCAGTAATCCGGTGGAGTTGCATGCTTCACCTCTCTACACAGGAAGCCTTTCTCTTCTTTCACCTTTGTATTTTTCAAGAGGACCATGCATAGGCACTTATTTATTTTTGGGGCAGAAGAGGGATCCTGACTTATTGAGAGAAGAAAAGGTTGATCCTTCAGAGAAGCATGTAAGACCTCTGACATAGGTTTGCTCATTTGGATTTCCCCTTCTCCGTTTCTACTAGTTGGATGAGCTTGAACACACAGAGAAGAAGGTTGGGTATAGGGATGGGGCTTCCGAGTGTGGACACAAGTTCATGGTTGGACCAAAACTTCCCTTGCAGATGGTTTGTATTTTCTGTCAGGACTTCATCGGCCAAAAGTTACAACCAACCATAGAGAAGTTGGACAGAAGATTGGCCAAGTGCTGCAGTGTCATGAGTTTCCTCAAATTTCAGCCACATTCTCTATTCAAAAGCCAGGACATAGTATTTGGCACCACTTATTTCCAGAAACAAAAATAGTAATATATCAAACAAACAAAACGAGCTTAAACAAAAATAGAAAGAAAAATCAAACAAAGAAAAAAAAATATAATAAGCAAAACAAACCAAATGAAACAACAAACAACAAGTAGACTATGTACATGGCACAGGTGCGGCCCGACCTACTGAAAATAATGTTTGAGAGCTTGGCCATTGGCAGGAAGGTTGTCAATCCTCCTTCCCAGTGATTGCAAATGATACGTGTGTAGGCCAAGCTTCTTGTAAACTAGTGGAAGTCCACCGGGCTCCACTACCAGAACCTGGTGGCATTCACTGCTACTACTACCGTTGTTGCTACTACTACTACTATTGGAAAAACAAATTGTACAAGTTTCATTATCATCAGTTGGGTGAGGAAGGAGTCCCAACTGCTTGTCTGATGAGGTTGGAGCTGGCTATGCACGATAACACTCCAATGTCCTTTCCAAGAGGTAGTTTCCAAACATGAGCTCTGCGAAGGCCAACGATTCGTTCTCGTCGTTAAGGGGAGTGACATTGTGTTTCATATACCTCTCGGATAACACTCAGATTTGGTTGCATCTACCCTTGTACGGAAGCCACATGTAAGACCAGTTTGTAGCAAAATATCCATCTAGCTTGCTAGACCAGTCTCTGCTGAGTAGCAGGCCATATGCTTCTGATATGTCCACAACAACTATGTTGATGCATTGGTGGAATCGATTGTCATGGGATAGTCGGATGATCACATCTCGAAGTTCACCAATGGATGGTATTGATGTTCTGTCAAGTTGGATGATTCTCGCGGATGTTTCTCTCCATCATGCATTGATCTTCTTAGCAATGGAGAGCAGCATGATGTTGGCTGCCACACTAGAATCAACCAAGCAGTTATGAACATTGTAGTTGAAAACTCCGAATGAAAGAAGGAATGGGGGGAAACTTGAGTTTGCTTCTTCCATCTAGAGTGTATTGAGCACAATGGATACTGATCCCGGAGGTGTGCATTCTCCCTTGCTCGAAGAGGTTGTGTTGTCTGCTGCTGTTTGTCCCAACACACGCAGCAGGATATCTCGCTGACTCTAGACTTTGGCTAACTCGAACAAACTAAAGTTCTCTCGAGTTTTCTTCATGTCATCGACTATGTTGTAGTCTAGAGGTGGTAGACTCACTGAGGTGTTTGGGGTGGAATAAATGTTCGTGCTGTCCGGCGAAGTATTCTTCAACTTGCTCCTCATGGATGTACTATTATCTGCCATTGTCTTCTCGGAATTGCTTTGTGTTTGTTGCTTTGAGGCAACCGGTGGATCAGCCTTCTTTATCAGTTGTCTCACTTTCTCTCGCGTTTCCCCAAGTGTGGGGGGGGGGATTTACTCCTAAGATTGTAACGATCATTTTGCTTTTGGGGTTGCTTCTCGGTGTTCATCTTCGAGATTACTTGCGAGCACTTATATGGGTTCACCACATGCCTAGAACTTGGTGTTTCATCAGGTGCAACCTCTTCGTTATCATCAGTGTCTTCTGGCTGCTCCTGCATATCGCCTTTCGCATCAAGTGTATGATTATAGACAGAGGTAACGACTCGCTTCCAATCTGAACAACAGTTCTCGAGGTGGAACTCTTCATGGAAGGCACAGAAATTACCATCAGTGCACTGATCGAGTTGGAACACAAGCTTCTGCACAAATTTGGAAGCAAATCGGTTGTTGATTGATGAGTTGGTTGATGAACTATTTGCTTATCTTTGTCTAGGTGGATGACTTCTTGCGATGTGTTCGTTTTCTATTACTTGAGTTTGGACATTTCAGTGGTCAAGTTCTTGACAAGGCGAGTGAGGGTTTCAATATCAGTTGCTTCCTTGTGTCTACCCTCACTTGTCGTTTCTCGGGGCTTTCTGCTTGAATTCTTGGAGTCTTTCGTTAATTCGTCATCCTTGATGACTATGATTACGCGCAAGTCTTTTTCAACAGCAATAGCCTCTTCGCAGCTTTCTAAAAGTGTTGGCTTCGCAGCTCACCTGATGAACTGTGCAATGGTCATTGGCAGTGCAGACGTGTAATAGTTAATGGTCATGGAGTCATGAGGTTTAGTGTCTACTACAAACTTGTTCAAAATACGCATAAACCTCTAGTTTAAGTCTTTCACTTTATCCTTTCCCTCCATCTTGAGGCTTCCCAATTCTTTGAGTAGCATGGCTAGGGTCTTGTCATCAACATACGTTTCGAGGAACATACGTTTGAAATAACCCCAGTTCTGTATGGAGTTGGGTGGAAGGCTGTGATAATAAGCAGCTGCGTGGTGGTCCAAGGTACATGGGATCAATCTACATGTTATGTTGTCATAACGTACCTCAAGGGTCTACAACTGTAGGTAGAAGTTGTCTAAGTGATATTTTTCCTTCACTGCGATGTCAGGGTTAAACTTGATGTTCATTCTCTCCGCTCGCTTCGGCGTCTTCTACAGAACAACTGGGAGAGGCAATGGTCCCTTAGTCATCCATTCAACATTTGGGTTAGCCATCTCTTCGTCTTCTTTTTCCTCTTCATCTTCTTCTTCCTCTTCCTCCCCTTCGAAGTCTGATGGTTCTAGATCTGAGTCTGTTGGTTCGTCTCCACCTCCACCTCCTCTGTTATCTTCCCCTCTGCCTCCTATATCAGATTTTGATCCCAAATCACAAGAGAGCCTTGTTCATCTTGAAGGAAGATTGGAGGTTCCTCTCTATCTTCAATGGCTTCTTCGAAGCCTTCAAGAGTGGAAAGGACTGCTTCTTCCACCTTTGATACGACAACTCCTGTGGGAGTGGCTTTTGGCTTCTTAGATGTGTGTGGAAGATGTTGTATGCTTGGGATCAGTATGACTACTTTTTCGAACTAGCGAGTGATGGGATGGATGGAGCAAAGGTGTTGATATGAAATCTCATGTTCTATCCTGGGAGGTGAGGAGTAACCAATTGTAGAGTCGTGTGAGAGGGAGTGTGAGTTATTGCCTTGACTAGATGGTTGATGAGTGAGTGTGAGGGGAATTTTAGCCATGTACAACTAGCTGCCGTCCTTCTAGCGCCAGAAATGTTGATGGTATTGGACCCACCAACATTCAGGGGATCACCCTGTATGAAGTCCCAGCTAGCCTCACACTGTTTGGTGTGGTAGTCCCATCCGGTGTGATGGCTCGGTTGCCATTGTCTTAAGGATTTGCCTCAACTTTTTCTTGTTAGCACAAGAGAGTGCTCTACTTTGTCTTCGGGGAGTGAGGTTCACGTTCCTGGCGAGTGTAAGTGTACTTGTGTCAATGGTTCTTTCACTGTGAAGGGGAGAGGGTGAAAGTGAACTCCAGGTTGGATGGGATCAGTCCCAACTCAACTAGGAACGCACAACACAACAAAACATGCACAACTTCTAGAGGAGCAGTCCACACGGATGTGGCAGTCACAACATACAAGGTAAGATAACACGTACAACACTCACGGATCAGTCTGAGTGAGTGCAATGGTTGTTACAACAAGCTTCATGTGAAAGGTCTATCTGATGTCTGGAAGAGCAGTCTACACAGGCAAGACAACGTTAACAACATATATAACACATTTCCGTTAGTAGATTATGAATTACAACAAATGAAACAGTTCAAATGTAAAACACAGGTTAAAGCAACATGCATTACAAGTGTTAAAGATCAGTCTTACAACAAATACAATACATGTGTGAAAATGTGTTGGCCTGTTAGCAGGCTTCGAAATTAAGTGAAACTTCCAAGACACATCGTTACACCATACATCACTAACCCCGAGTGTGGGGCGTTGGAGCCACTACTTACTCTTCAAAGAAAAGATTACAGACTCTCTTCGCTATGTGGGATGAGATGAGGTGAAAGTCCTTTTCCTATACAAATGAGGGGGTATTTATAGCCAAGGGTGAAACTGACCCTTGTGGCTGTTCGAATACCCTCATGACCATTTCACTTCCATGATTTTTCGACTTACATGACTCTTTGTTCAACAAGTGGGTCTCTTGGACTTCCACATTACATCACTTTGATTGAAAACATAGCCCATAGTGAAGATTTTGGCGGCATGACTCATGACATAGCTTGACATGACTTGACTTGACAGTGTCGATACATTCGTGCTGCTGCTGGAGTGCATGTCAAGCTATAGTGTTGCTGGGTGATGGATGTCTTCATGGTGTATCATAGCTTCATCTCCAAATGGTGAAGTGTGCGGAGTCTTCGATGGTCCTTGATTCGCTTGATGAAGCTTTAGAATGTTGTTCCTTTCTTGCATGTTGGAAGGCTTGCCAGGCTCATTTTTCCACGAAGTTTCATGTTTGTCACATTCATCCACATCGCATGCTTCATTCGTTCATCCATTTGTGAACCTGTCCTTTTGCATGTGCTCCCTTCATTCATCCCATTCATCATCTTGCCATGTTTGTTGGTGTACCTGTAGCAGTAGTCACTCATGACGAGACGACATCAAATCCAAAACCTCCTAGTCTACCATGACATATGATCATTTTGGATGCAGGTGACCGACAGAGGTAGCAAGGTTGTGAAGCGGGATGATGGCTCCGAGCACTACTGATGAAAACTACGCAAGAGTAACTCATTAATGGAGATGAGCAATCTGAGTCGACAATGATTGTCTTCGAGGTCTTGCTCGGCTCCTGCGCAAATTTTTAGAGCGGAAGTCCAGGCTGCAGGAAGGCAAGGAAGACATGCTGTGTGAATTTTTCGGAATGAACATTCAGCGGAGGCTAGAAAACCAGATTTGCACAATTTTCCAGAGGAACAGGTCGGGTTGCATGAAGGGTCAGCAGGCAAGGATTCATAGTTTTTTAAGGGAATTTCTTGGGAGACTAGCAGCCAAAACTGTGAAATTCCCAGAGCAAACTGCTAGTTGGCTACTGGGGTCACTGGCAGTCAAAATTGCACAATTCCTAGAGGGAACTTCCAGTTGACTACTGGAGTCACTGGCAGCAGAAACTGTGCAATCCTTGGAGGGAATTGGTAGTCTGCTGCTAGGGGCTGTTGGCAAGGGAAAATGCACCGAGGCTGGGATGCTGCCTACTGATCATCTTTGTGCAATTTTTGAGCTGAGATGACTAATGGGTGGTGGAAGGCCTGCTCATTAACACTCCTTAATTTCTGAGATGAACAGCAAGTCAACTGTCTAGATGACTGATTGGGAAAACTTTGCAAGTTTCTAATGGAGACAGGGATGGCCACTTGGTGTTTTTCTGGCCTGTCTGGGAAATTTCCTCAGTCAGTTGAGAGGGTGAGGTCAGTGGCCTCTTCTCAATTTCTTAGGGGATTCAGTCCCGGGGTAACTATTGGGTCCGACTGTCTCGGTGGCTAGCATGAGAGCTGATTGAATTGCTTGCGGGTAGCGCAACTTGAAATGACTAGCTTGGTGCTTCTGCACTGTTCTGGTTCACAATCGATCGAGTCGATGGCAAGGTGATGGTCTGGATGTCAAAGGGGATTCTGTTCGTTAGAACTTCAGTAAAAAAAGGCTAAGTGTGTGAACAATCAAAATATGCATAGGTGATCATATGAACACACACTTGCATGAATTGACAACGAAACGACCAAACCATCCAGACACACATGTTCAACATGACTGACCGACAGTGCAAGTGACAAGCGCAACATTCATGATTGATCATTCATTGATTGAGACGATGCTTGCGCGACAGTAAATGTGACTCTTTGTTTGAGTGCAACATATGCTTTCATAGAGAATACAACAAGCACATACGAAGCGAAGACTTTGAGCATAACCAGAACATGGTCGCAAGCATGACTTAGACATCAACATGCAGAGAGTTGAATGCAATGAAAAATAAAGGCGGATGTAAAGACTCACATGAGCTCATGGAGTGAACCCGAGTGTGTGTAGTCATCAAGTGAAACTCTTCAAGGGAGGCTCTCAAATTGGTGCAGGCAAAAATTTTGGAGGGTGGTTGTAGCCGCTACAACAGGAGGCATGGGAGATGACAATGAAGGTGTTAATTTCATGTTTGTAGGGAAGTGAAGCTGCCTTAGAGCAAGGAATTGGTCTTTAAATGATTAATCTTGTGTATGTAGGTATGCTCATGTTTGATAGCTAGGCATACTGTGTCGGGATGTCCCCTCGAAGCACCAAGTTATATATGAAGATGGAAGGCAATCAACTCACTATGGAGGACTCTCTGATAATTGGAGTGTCTAGCGGGCCGATATTGTGGTCTCTTGCTCGAGCGGCTTGGTGTTTCATCCAAATGAAAGGGGAAAAATAAGTGTGGGTTAGTCTATATTCAAGGTAAGAAATTTCACTACTTTTTGTATACTTGTTTCTAATGCTAAGGAGTGATATTGGGGGATCCTTTGTTTCTATTTGATACAAAGATGGGTCATTGTTTTTAAATTTATTCTTTTGTATTGGGGAATGTTGTTAGAGTATATTTTTTTATGGGAGAACTTTTTTTTGAGGCATACTCTTATTGTTGATAATCAATTCGGGTTCTATGTGGGTTGGGTCTCATTATTACAGATCCACAATTTTTTTAGGGGTGTTGTTTGTGTTATTTATGCTTTGTTATTTTGTGTGGCCCGTGTGGTTGTTCATTTCTATATGTTAGAGTTGTGGAGATTTTTCCTCCTATTAGATTTATTGGATGGGAAAAAGTGGGAATTTGGTAGTAGGGTGTAGTTCCTACAAGTATGATTGTGGGTATGCTTTACAAGTTATATTGGGTTTCTCTATTCCCACTTAATAGTTCACCTATGCATATTTTACTGGTGATTCTCACCTGGGAAATTGATTTTGGTATGTGGTCTATTCTAATTGGATTTATAAAGTTTGTTTTTATGTCTATTCTAAAGGTTTTTTTTTTTTTTCCCTCTTAGGCTTAGTCCAAGGAGTCCTGGCTTGGTGATTTCTAAGTACTATGGGAAGTGATTCCTTGGAAATTTAGGGGTGTTGGGACTATTTAACCTCAGTTTCTTGCAATTTGGGACTTTATTTAGATTCTATAATTATATTAGAGCTTTCTTTGGACTTGAACCTCTTTGAAGTTATGATGTAGGGTGGCGAGGGAAGAACTTGGGAAAAAAAACTTGTATATGTGCAATAAGATGTCACAATGCTTATGGAGAATTTCCTCAACACCCAACAGATGTTCCAGAGGCTAGAGGATGGCTTGGATTTCCTCAGGTCACAACTGGAGGAATTGACTTGGAAGTTGAGGGAATTTACTCCCATTTTGAGTAGACATGAACCCACCATAAGATATGGCATTCAATGTGTATGGACCTTAGGCTCCTAAAATATCATTTGCAAGGCACTCCTGATGGTATTTATTATATTCATTGTGTTGGAGGTGGTCAATCTTGTTGTGTTTTTGGATCTAAGCAAGTATCTAAGAAATAAACATGGGAGTCAGTAAAATGCTAATGGGCAAGTTACACAAATGAATAAATACCCATTTTCTATAGTTTTGGTTAAATGGTGCATTATTTTCATATGGTAGCATTGTGTTATATAATGTTGATAATGATCTTATCGATCACCTATATAACTCTACATGCATTTTTTGGATGATAATACCAACTTGAATATATTCCAAGTCTAATTTTATATTGTAAAATCATAAAAATAAAACTATAAAAGTCACCCAATATTTTAAAACTTAAGATATATATGTGTGTGTGTGTGTTTTTATATATAATATAAATTTCATTGAAAACACTAACTCCAATATATTCGAAGTCTAATTTTCTTGATTGTAAAGTCATGAAACATAAGCTAGTGTTTAGGAGATTGATATGTATATAAATTTTAAGTGAGATAAATGTTATTGAAGATTATATGTATTTATAATACATGTAATATTATAATTGTAAATATTCTGCACATAGAAACACCAATTGATTTGTGTGAAGACTCGAACCTACAATCTGCATTAGGGTTTTCTTCTATCTACTCTCTTTGTTGAGGGCCAATGGCTCTCCGTGGGTGGAAGGAGGAAGCCCATCCTTTAGCAATATTGTTGTTGGAAAGAACCCTCGACAAGGCAACCGCAGACCCACCACACTTGCGCAATCAAAATGCAAACAACAAACCCTGACCAACACTACAGAACAAGGTGAAATCGTTGAGAATGAGGAAAATCCAAGCAATCAATAGGGGAAAGTAGAAGCAAAATAAAATGCCCATCTCTTGAAAAAAAAATCCCTAACATATGAGATTATATCAAATAAAATAGTGGGAAAATATGGTAAATGAATGATCAATCCTTAATTTGCAAATTCGTGGGAATTTGGCCAATATAGAAACTTATCATAGTCTGGATCCAGAAAAAAATTGCAGATTAAAGGTGACGTAGAACTGAAACTAGGCTCAAGGGGCTTTTTCATAGTTATTTTCAACTATCTTGAAGACATGAATAAGGTATTTTAGGGTGCCTCATATTTTCTCAACTCTGCAAGGATGTACATGAGACCCTGTGTTGAAAGATTTAACCTTAATAAGAAAAAATTTAACTCAATTCCTATTTGGTTATGTCCTTACTCGTTACCGCAAGAATTTTAGGAGTTGAACATCCTAGAGGGCATAGGAATTCCATTGGATCCTTCATGATGCTCTCAGATACTACCAAACATGGATGATACACTTCCTACGTTGGAATCTACATCTATGGACTTAACCAAATCCATCTCATTCAACATCAACATCAACTATCATGATGACATATGGGAGCAACCCATAGATTATGAACAGATCCCCTTTTTCTTCTAGAAATGCCATGAATACGAGTACTTATTTAGATGATTCCCTTAGAATCGTGTCTAGAAAATAGCCCATGCTAATCAACAAGGAAATGAAGATGGATTCACCAAAGTACTAAACAGGAGAAAATCCACAAAGAGGGGAAATACATAACCCTCCTCTTGTAGGAGAGAAAATAATAACATATTCTAAGCTTTAAATACATAATAAGAAGCACTCCAAGATTAGAACCCACACCCAGAGGGGACATAAAATCAATAAATTGATCAGGAGACAGTCAGGGGAGCAAAATAAGACATAATTCAACATACGCAAGCAACATAGAAAAGCCTAGAGAATGACATAGATATGTTTGAAGATGAACATGACAAATCGAAGAATGATGAAGCATAAGAACCTGATTTAAGAAATCTAAATCTCCTACAAATAGCCCAAGAAATCAAAACAAAAGATCCTCTCAATATTCTATAGGAGCAAGTGAAACTGGTCACGAAATTCTACTTCAACCAACAAAGGAAAGTAGGAAAACAACACTCATGTAACAATGCAAAACCAATTGATTCTTCTTCCTTTTGAATTAAGAGCAACATAAGTAAGGCCCACTCCAAGAGTGGAAAAGAAGGAAAAAATGGGACGAAAAATCTACCCATTAATTAATCAAGGAAATGGGGGAATATCTATTCAATTCGAGGAAGGTCAGACTAATGACAGAGACCTACCCCCCATCTCAGTAACTTTATCAATGAAAATCACATCATGGAACATCAGGGCTCTTAATGGAGAACTAAACAAAGAGACCTAAAATAAATAAATAAATAAATAAAAGTAAAGATGAGAACCCTAATATCATCATGTTGCGGGAAACTAAATTCTCAACTACCACTTTTCAAACTCTCCCCTAATCTAGAGAAAATGCCAAACAATAGATAATGATGCCTCAGGTGCCTCTTGAGGCATTGCAATTCTATGGAACCCAGAGACCTAACTCTAGAAAACTTCTTGTCTACCCATCACACCATCAATACTCAATTCCAACCTATAGGCTCCCCCAACAAAGGCTATCACCAACGTTTTTGGACCTACCTCACCCGGAGATTAAAAAAACCTTTCATATATAGCTTACAAATTCTAGAAAATATTAATTAATAATCACCATGTGGTTATCAGAGGAGACTTCAACCTAATTAAATCCCTACAGGGAAAAAAAAGGAGGAATCAAAACCTTGAGGAAGACTCCCAACACACCTTAAATATTCTTCAATCCTCTAAACTAATTGACATAAAAACCAACAATGGATTATACACTTGGAATAATAGAAGAGGCGGACTGGCTTAAGTCGCCTCATGCTTAGACAGATTCTTAATTTCTAAAATTCTTATTCTTGTTGTTTTAAAACTTCATGCCAACATCTTTCCAACCCATGCTTAAACCCATTGGCCTATCCAATTGTTCATATACTAGGGTGGCAAACCGTAAAAAAAACCCTTCTGTTTTGAGGCATTTTGGATCAAGTAATCAACATTCAAGGACAACATCAAAAAATAGTGGAAAGAGGCTAACTCGCCAGAGGGAAACTCCATGTACAAGTTTCGCCAAAAGTTGAAAGCCATCAAGAAGAAACCTAAGATATGGAATGCACCGAAATTTGACAACATCTAAGAAAACAAAAATAGAATAGATTCTGAAATCAAAATAATTCATCAAAAAAATATGGAACAAAGGAAAACAAAAGATCTCGCAATAAAATAAAATAACATAAAACTACAAATTAATGGGGGGCTACAACAAGATGAGATTCAGTGGAGGAAAAGGTCTAGAATCCAATGGTTGAAAGAAGGGGGAAATAATACCAAATTCTTTTACGAGTCTATGATATAGCACAAGCATAGAAATAGAATCATCTTCCTTAAAAACAGTCACAAATAGAGGTTGGAAGGGCATGAAAATACAACTCAACAACCCAACAAATACTTCCACAATCTATTGATAGAGCCCATTGAGGACTGAAATCGAGCGATTATAAAAATCATTGCCCACATTCCAAATATAGTAACCCGGGTGAAAAATGAAATGTTGATGATAGAAATCATTATAACATAAGTGGAAGAAGCAGTCATGAGCATGCACATAAATAAAGATCTAGGCCTTGATGGGTTCACAATAGAATTCTTTCAAGAATGTTGGGATATCGTTGGAAACAAAGTTTCTCAACTAGTAGAAGATTCCAAAAAATATAGAACTATACCCACTTCCTTGAATGCCACATTCTTAACCCTCATACC
Organism: Pinus tabuliformis; assembly: GCA_031772625.1. NCBI lineage: Eukaryota > Viridiplantae > Streptophyta > Pinopsida > Pinales > Pinaceae > Pinus > Pinus tabuliformis. Next base: position 1,025,225,257 of record CM062816.1, on the reverse strand, counting down.
CAAGAATTCCAAATGAGAACCCCATGCAGAATTTAGACCCATCTCCCTTTGCAATGGCATTTATAAAATAATCTCTAAATTCATTGCAAGTCAAATTAAGCCTCTTTTTCCCCTCATCATTTCCCAAGAGAAATATGGCTATGTGGAATGCTAAAAGCCTTTGGTTTTTAGGACTCCTGGGTCTCTTGGGTCCTGAAACATATCTCTAAATACTTCTCCATCCTAGTAAATAAATCACCCTCCCCTACCTTATTCCCATCTAGAGGTATTTAGTAGGGGGATCCTCTTTCAACATATCTATTTCTTATCATGGTTGAAGGGCTTGGTAGATATGTAAAACATGTCATTTCCACTAGCTCCTTGAAGGGCTTATTCAATGGTCCCAATTTCCCACCATCCTCTCACTAGAAATTTGGTGACGACACCCTTATCATGGGTCAACCATAGACCAAACAAGCCTCAACTTACAAATCCATTCTCTCATACTTCACTAATGCCTCATAAGTTGACATGAATATGATCAAATCACAATTTTTTTCTTCAACACCCTCACACCTATCCAATCCCACATTTTTGTATTTTTAGTCCTCTGCTCAGAGCTCCCTTCCATCTAGATATTTAGGCACCCCTCTAGTAAAAAACCCCTATGTATTAAAGTCACAAAAGACCTACTTACCAAGTTGGAAAACAAACTATCTTGTTGGACCTTTAAATCCCACAATATTTCCAGCATAACCATCCGTCTTAAAGATATTCTTCAATCTCTTCCCTTATACCTCATCATATCCCTAGCTTCTCCTAAAAACGCGCTAAAAAAATATGCTTCATCCAAAGGTCATTTATATGGGGGGGATCCAAGCAAGAAAATAAATGGGCTCTAGTCACTTGGGAGAAATTATGTGAAGAAAAAATCGTAAGAGGTCTAGGCCTCCTCAAGGACCTAGAAATCCTAAGCAATGCAATGGGAGAAAAGATTTGGTGGAGTTGGCTTAAAAATCCATATGCTCTATGGAGTAAAATATGGAAAAGAAAATTTGTTCTTTATGTAAACAACAATCAAATTATCAAATTGTAGGGACAAATAAAGGGGTATCACCTTTTCAATCATGTATGGAATAACAAGAATCTAATACAAAGCCACAACTTTTGGGAAATACATAGTGGAAATTTTTCCTTATTCTAAGGGGACTCATGGAAAAAATGTCCTAGACTAGAACAAAATGTAGACATAATTATTCTCAAACCAAAATTGCAGCAACAAAATTAAATATTTGTTAGAGATTACTGAAACAATACCACAGTACAACCCTAATGGAAGCATTGGAACAAAGGAAGCCAAGAAGACTCCAACATCAATTTAGAGTCTTATAAAGCCTTGTACAAGGAGTTGGAGCATAAAAATATTAAATTCTAAATGGGAATGAAATTCTCAAATAGGGACAAAACCATAAAGGAGATTTCAATCTTAAGGAAGCCTACAACATATTGGTTGGCACAGTGGAACATTCGGAGGATCATACATGAAGAAGGCTATGGAAGGTGTAGACTAGCCCAAAATATCACTCTTTGTTTGGTTTCTTCTCAATAACAAAACATTAACCCGTGAATAGCTCCAAAAAAAAGGTTTTCATGGCCTTGTGCAATGGCACCTATGTTACTCAAAAAATGAAATAGTGGAACAATTGTTAAATGATTTCCAGTTTGCATCAGAAATATGGGATCATGAAACAATCATCTTTGGGGAAAATGATAGAAACAAAAATAATATAAAGAAAACATTGGAGGAATATTGGCAATCTACACCCTTCAAGAATTCAATAATCAACCAAATATCGCAACTCTTCCTAGGGTTTATAGTCTGGGAAATTTAGAGGGAGCACAACTAGAGAATATTCAAGGATAGCACAAGACCTCTAAATTTGGTTTGGAAAAGTATATTTGATAAATTTAAAGAAACTATTCTCATGTCCCCATGGAATTCTCACGATTAGGACTATGAACCATCTGAAGCTTCTATCCTTAATCTCTTAGGATTACACCAGTCTATGGTGACAAATCATGCTATCGTCGCTCCCACACCCAAACAAGCCTGAAGCATTGGCAACCTCCATCGAATGGTTTCATAAATATCAACTTTGACGATGCATCCAAGGGAAACCATGGGCTTCATAATTATAGTGGAGTGTTTAGAAGTGCAACAAGAGAAATACATGTGTACACTAGAGCTATTGGCCATGACACCAACACAGCAAAGCTTTATGTGGTTAAACAAAGAATAAGAATAGCAAAGGGATTAGGTATTCAAATGTCGATTGTAGAAGGGGATTCAATAATTATAATCAACATGCTCAAAAGAATCCAAAATGGCTCCAATCCAACCAAAGTAACAAAGAACTGCAAACTGTTAGCCAGCTTGGAAAACACTGCAGAGCAGCTAACAAACTTCAATGATCTCATCCTTGAACAAACATTAAGAATGGGCAACATGTTAGCAGACAAGCTTGCAAATGAGGGCCTTAATTACATTTTAAAGGCTTTGGACTCAAGATGGACGCAGCTCCCCTTAGAGCGCTTGAAGGTAGAGTGTTGGGATCTAGCACCGCAATATATGATTCCTTATGGAGGATGCACATCAATAAAACATCAGGATGATAATGAAATTCCACCACTCTAATATAGGGTGGTGGGATACCCACACCTAGCAGCCTACATGGACACCCTGCCACCACCAACCACATTTTAGGTAAGGCAAGGCATATATGGTCTGACATGTAGTTATGCAAAGGGCAATGGGCATCCTCTGGATTCATATATCTCCCACCACTCGAATCAGGCAGGAAATCATGGCTGAGAGAGTTTGAGGACACCACTATAATTTTAAGCAGGAAGGAAAAGCTTTCTGTGTAACTTAGTGGAAGCACTTGCAACTTCTTGTAGTCTTTAAATAATGGCAAGTGCTCCTTTGGTCTAGCAACACAAACCTGACAAGTCTCACTTATAGAGAATATGTATTCCCCCACATTCACTCTTGCAATCAATCCTTGTAGCTCCAAGCTCTCAGTGATCCTTTGTGCCTCTCCTCTACAAGGAGCCTTGTCACTCAGGTTCAAAATTCTATTTCATATCCCCTATAATTCATCTTAGGATTGGAGGAATATTAGCAATCTACACCCTTCAAGAATTCAATAATCAACCAAATATGGCAACTCTCATTTCTCTCTAGTCTGTAATTTTGGATCCTATATTTTTTCCCCTTTCTCGGCCCTATTTTTGTTGGAGGATTATTTACATCTGCCTCTTTGTAATTTTGACTTTCACCTTCTGCTATCAATCTATGCAACCCGCCATTCCTTTGTTTCACCTTGTCGACCACCTATTTCCCCCTCCTTTGGGCTACCACTCACTTTATGCTCTTTCACTACGGAAAACCTCCCCTGCTTCCTTCATTTCCATGGTTTATCATCACATTTCCAATCCTCCTACAAGAGGCCATCATGGCAAGCCCAGTCAGCCTCCCTCTCCTACCCACACCTACCCCCCTCTATGCATGCCACTCACACTCAAGCCTTTGCTAGAGCTACCACCTACCACTATCATCACATAATTATAGAAGTTGTGCAAAGGGCTATTGCTGACATTAAAGAGTGGGTCTTTCAAGTGAGACGATTTGTTCAATATCACCATGTTGTGAGAGAAACCGAGGACTGCATTCCCAACATCAAGAATTCTACCAAATCAAGGACTTATCCCTACATTTAGATAGTCAGTCTATACTGGAATGTCAAAACACTCATGGGTTGAGTCCTTATAGATAGGGATGACACCCAACAAGAGATTCCCATCTACATGTCAGAAGTCATGGAGAAGATGGAAAATATGGAAGGTAAACTCAATCATCTCTTCAAGAAAATTTCAGGTACTACACTGCCACATTCGAACACGAGTAACGATCCTCCCCCTCCAACTCAAGCTTATAACCCAACAGCATGACAACACTCAGAACTCAATTTTTGTTTTATGTTTTGTTAGAAAATGTATTTTTGCCTCCCAGACTATGTAATTTTGTCCATGTTAAACTCTCTTTCTATTCTTGGCTCAAACTTTCAGACCTACATATCATAAACAATGAGGGCAATCTAAAAAAAATATATTATGTTAATAGTCTAGTGTCACCAATAACAAACCAGAAATATCCATCTATGATGTAGCTTTGCTTTTTATGCAAAAATATAATATAACTCCTTATATCATTTAAAAAAAATTATAAATTTGAATGAACTAATTAGATTTAATTTAATAAGGTAATTTTTTCAAATTTTTTATTAGAATCTGGTAATATGATGTTTGATGAAATTATAATATTTAATTTTAAACTATTTTTTAATATAAAATTAATTTTAGTGTTTCAGAAATTCCTTAAATATTCATATTATACAAATTCAATAACTTGTAAAATTTTCTCAATTTCCGAATCAAATTTGCAATAAAATCAAATTAAGAAATTAAACTCTTATATCCTTACACAGTGAAATTTGAAATTTAAATTAATTTGTCATTTGAATTAAAATTCCTTCATAACCATTTGAGGTAATGTTGCACTTATCGCAATAGTATTGCCAAAAGCAACCTCGACGATAATATCGGCAATAATTATCACAATAATTTTCTCTTTTGAAATAATCATGATAATTTATATAATTATCGTAATAATTTCGAAATCATCACCCCACTCTATCAATTTCAACTTATTAACAATTTATTTTTTCTTTTGATTCTAATTTTTTAAAAGTGAGTTAGGGGATTGAGTTATGAGGATCCTCTAACTATTTCCATCAAGTAAACAAGGGGAAATCTATTGTTTTTATTTCCCATGATTCATCTCATGAGATACATAACGTAGTAGTTAATGGTAATATTAAATTCTTAAAATACAAGTGATATTTCATTTATCTTTCATTTTCATCCTTTTACTTAAACTTTTAGCTTTACCATGAATTGACTTAAGATGTTTGAAAGTGATTCCAACCTCATTGGATTTTATATGGAGAAAGTAGAATTTTAGATCCCACTCAAAATTTGGCGAACTTAATAGTTTTTAGGATTTCGGGATTGGTGAGATTGTAGTGTTTCTACTACTTTTTTTGATGTATGAGGATATGGAACTAACACTTAATCAAGATCACCAAGCCCTCTATGTACCTTGATGTCGGTGGCATTGATTTTTGAGCTTCTCCTTCATGATTGTAGTAAAAATATACACTTCACTTAATTACTCATGGCCCTATTAAAAATGTATGCTTTGTTCAAGAAAAATCATTTATTATAACGTTAAGTTTTTTCAATCTCATTTTAATGCTTAGAGGGTGATCTTGATGAGGAGGATCCCAACATAGGAAATGATGTTGACGTTATGTAGTTATTTGTTGTAGCATGATTTTCTTTGGATTTCATAGACCATTTAGAGCTTCTCTATTGATCCTTTTTTATTCAGAGATGGCTTGCACTTGCAGATATTTTGGTTATATGCACCCTTGCTATATACATGAAAATTTTACATATTTGTTATAATAATTTGGATTCATATGGATGCACATGAATTACTTATTGTTTTCAAAATTGAATATTTTATGTATTTTTTTGGTTGATCAATCTTTGGGTCTAGTTGAAGACGTTGTGACCATTTTCCATCAAGCAAACAAGGGGAAATTGTTGTTTTCATTGCCATTATTCATCTTATGAGATACCTTTATTTTTGTTTTGATATGATTTTGTATCATTCAATTAGATCTTATCATATTTTAATATCGATGTCTAGTATATTACTTGATATTTTATCCATCTTATATATTGTTTTTCTTCTTTTTATATTTATGTAAGAATGTGTTTATTTTATGTTGATATTGTTTTAGAAGTTAAAACATTTAGAAAAGAAAAATGATTATTTTTGTAATTTTTAAAGTTTCCTTATAATTTTTAATATTACTGATCATTTAAATTTTGAACCACGATAAATGTAACATTGATTTGAAACAAAGTTGATTAATATTTCATTCAAATGTGTACAATGGTTTAACATTGACACATTCATTCGAAACATTGTCTTTTTGCCAATGTAAATATGTGATGATGTTTTGCTGGATCCCATTCCACCTATCAAAAAACAATTGGAAAAGACAGAAGGAAATTGTGAATATACGTCGATTCGAGGAAATCATTTCGTCAGGCCACCATTTGGCCACGGGAAACCGCCGGTGGGTGAGAATTAATGCGGGGTCGGTCCATGGAGTCTGACGATCGTGCAGCCTGTCCCGACTCCCAACTCTGAATTGAATTGAATTGAGAAGGGAAAAATTATTGACAAAATATTCGGGATAACGCATGACATGACGGACAAAGGATGGGATTTTGATACTCATACAACCAAATCTCCACGCCTTACGTTCCACACTGAACTTCCCCAATGCCCATCACAATGGGCGGTGGACCGTCTTTGGTAATGTATCAGTTTTGCGTCCTTTTAGGACTTTACAGAGGCTACTGGCTCTCTCTGTCAGAAGAAAAAGCTTGGCATAGTACTAGTGTTTGACAAGAAAATGTTATGTGATTTACCCCAGTGTACAATATATATTTATGGTGGTCAGTGCAATGAGTTTCTGTATGTTTTTTCTCTTTTAAAAGGGTAACGTGGAAACAACCTCAAATCCATCAAATCCATTCTCTCTGCGATCAATTTTACAATATCCCATTTTGATAAGGCTTTATTTCCGAAGCCCATGAACTTTTGTAAAAAAATGGGTGTCATATCTATCGTGCAAATTTTAATGATCAACTATTGATCATGGCCTGGGAAGGATGATGTAGGGTGGTTTGTTCTTTATCCCCGTATAGAACGGCGGGGTTTAATCATGTTTATTCAATGCGTAGAGATGGTTTCTGGTTTGAAATGTGGGAAACCACCTGCCCTAAGTTCTTTGTTGCGAATTTTTTTTGTTTTGTGGATTTTGGAGAATTTTTTTTGTTGTGTGGATTTTGGATTTTAGTCTATTGGGTTGGTATTCTAAAGGCATTTAAAATGCCTTTTATGGTTTGTCTTTAGTTTTATGGTACAACAATGTTTGTTGGTTTTTTCTCTCTGGTTCCTAAGGTAATTGGATTTAGTTATAGTGGGAGATAGTTGAAACTTTGAATTCTCCTTATGTTTATGTTGTCATGTACTTCTATCTTCGCAATGTTAGCTTTATCATTCTTTCAGTTCTATCATTGAGCTCTATTCAGGAAAGTCCTTGTTCTCAGGCTCTTTTTCTTTGGCATCTTTATTCCTGGTTTTATTTTATTTTATTTATTAGAGCTATGGAAATGGGCTAAGCTTGAGTTATTAGTCTTTTCATCTATGGCTTGTAGATTATCAGTGTTTTCTAAATTTGAGTTATATTAGCTTAGTTTCAAGATTTGTAGTCCCCTTTTGTTCAAGCTTTTTTATGGTATTTTCTTATGATGATTCAAGGGAAATAAGATGAGTTCTGTTCAAACATGGGAAAAACATTTAAGCCAATAGCAATGTATTATTAGTAATTTCTTCTTAACTTACTAAAATTGAGTAGGCTAGCATTACCCATACTACATTAGGAACATTCTCTTGCTCTAGAAGCAAAGAATCGATTATTTAGAGTTAGAATGTAATAGAGTTCCCAATCTAGTTATCTTGTAGCAAGTGGAAGCTCTCTCCATTACCTCCAACAACCAAGGCATAGAGAGTTTGGTTCAAATGGGGTAAAGGGAGATGAATATGTTCACTAGTTTTGTGATCCTATGTACATTGGGGGACTGAAATCTGCTCAGCTTAATGAGGGGAAGAAGAAGATCCATCTTTATCATTAATTTCAATGTTTTTTTTTCAAATAATTTATGTTTTAAATTAATATGTGAAAGAAGTCGCATGCATAAATACTTGAAATTCATATTTAGAAGTGTTATTTATGTTTATGATATTTATCTAAAATTACCATTTATTTCAAGATTTTAATAAATATAATTTAATATATTTTATTACCAAAATTGATGTAATCAATATTTTAATAAATATAATATTTTTTAATTATTATTATATAATAATAAAAATTAAATATGTAACTTAAAATAAATAATTAACCTTATTTATAATTTATTTTTATTTTAAATTTTATAATTTAAAATATCCACCTAATTTATTTTTATTTTAAATCTTATATTTCACATATCCACCTATGAGAAATAAAATCTTATATTTCACATATCCACCTATGAGTCTATGGTTTGATGAATGCTTCTCCTTTGATGGATGGTCATAGCATGGTGACTTGTGCAAACTCTTCAATTGGCCTTACCACATTTTACAAAGAAAGAGATTTTCTACCTACTCATACCTTATTAATATGTTATGATTTAATAAAGTTTTATCATTATATTTACTCAATATTTTATATTTTATACGAGTTTAAGAAACAATAAAATTAAAGTTGTATAAATTATTTTAAAAAAATAAAAATAATATTTTGGATAATTTATTAATTTATTATTTATTACTATTATATTTTTTATTTATTATTATTGTATAATATATTAAAAAAAAAGATAGGTTAAGTAAATGTGCATATTCATTTTGTAATAAGAGAATCAAAGAATTGTAAAGATATAAAATAATAAATTTCAAAATGAAGTGGTGTTTAAAAACATCATTACAATATTAAATATAAGTGAGGATAGTTAAACATATAGAATATCATGTAAAACTTAATTGTTTATCAGTATGATAGGTTTATTTATAGGATCGTCTACATATATTTCAAATTATAACTAACTATTATAAGACAAGGAAAACATATACAACTTAGATCACCATAGGCACACTTAGATATTTGATATTTTTTCCTTGACCTATGCACCATTCAATGAAGTTGGGATCGCCTTTATATGGCGAGGAGCTAGGCAAGAAAATAAATAGGCTCTAGTCGCTTGGGAGAAATTATGTAAAGAAAAAATCTCAAGAGGTTTAGGCCACAGAGACACGAAAATCATAAGCAAAGCAATAGGGGAAAATCTTGGTGTATGTGGCTTGAAAATCCATATTCTCTATTAGTAAAATATGGAAAAGAAAATATGTTCTTGATGTAAAAAACAATCAAATTATCATATTGCAGGGACAAATAAAGGGGTCTTACCTTTGGAATAACAAGCATCTAATACAAAACCACAATTGTTGGTAAATACACAGCAGAGATTTTGCCTTATTATAGGAGGACTTGTGGCAACAATGGCCCGGACTAAAACAAAACGTAGACATAAATATTCTCAAACCTGAACTGCAACAATATGAACAAAATATTTGTCAGAGATTATTGGAACAATATCACAATACAACCCCAATGGAGGCACTATGACAAAGGAAGCCAAGAAGACTCCAACATCAATTCAGAGTCTTACAAAGCATTGTGGAAGGAGTTGGAGCATAGAAAGATTAAAATTCTAAATGTGAATGACATTCTCAGATAGGGACAAAACCACAAAGGAGATTTCAATCTTAAGGAGGCCTACATCATATCGGTTGGCACAATGTAACATTTGGAGGAGAATTCATGGAGAAGGCTATGAAAGGCATAACATTGACCCAATATATCACTCTTTATTTGGCTTCTCCTCAATAAAAAAACATTAACCTGGGACCAACTCCAAAATAGAGGCTTTCATGGCCCTGTGCAATGCCACCTATGTTACTAAAATAATGAAATAGTGGAACCCCTATCAAATGGTTTCCAGTTTTCCTTAGAAATACGAGATTTGGAAACAATCGTCTTCAAACAAAATGATAAAGAAAACTAAAATAAAGAAAAAATTTGAGGACTGACAATCTACACCCTCCAAGAATTCAATAATTAATAAAGTATGGAAACTCTTCCCATGGTTTATAGTTTGGGAATTTTGGAGGGATAGCAACCAGAGAATATTCAAGGATACCACAAGACCTTTGAATTTGGTTTGGAGAAAAACCTTGGATAACGTTAAAGAAACCATTCTCATCTCCCCATGGAATTCTCACAATTGGGATTGTGAACCATATGAATTTTCTATCCTCAGTCTCTTAGGATTGCATTAGTCCAATGGCGATAAATCATGTTATCGTCACTCCCCACACCTAAGCAAGCTCGAACCATCGGAAGCCTCCATCGAATGGTTTCATAAAACTCAACTTTGACGATGCATCTAGGGGAAACCATGGGCCTGCTAGTTATGGTGGAGTGTTTAAAGAAGTGCAATAGGAGAAATACAACATGTGTACAGTAGATTTATTGGTGATGACACTAACAACACAATAGAGCTTTATGTGGTTGAATAAGGAATAAGAATTGCAAAGAGATAAGGTATTGAAATGTTGATTGTAAAAGAGGATTCAGTTGTGACAACCCCAACCATGGTTCGCCCGTAACAAACATTGTAAATATTTCATAAAATTAGAATTAAATGGGTTGAGTCAAAGGGACATCGATTCCATAGCTCGGGAGGTTGTTTGCTTGAAATTGCTATGGGTTTCTTATTCAAGAATTTTGAAATTAAGAAATCCATTAAAAGAGTTGGTTTGTGAGCCTTAATGGACTGTCCTTGAATTTAATATGGGCTACAAGGAGGTATGAAGGCCATGCTACCTTAAAAAACATTCACAAGACAAGGAGGACAAAAATTAACGCAGGATGGCAATGGAGACAGTAAGGATAGGGGGTTAACCCCTATGCATCAAGGAAAACAACAGAAGAGAAGGCAGGAACGAGGATGTTTTTCCAAAGGGGATTCAAGCATTTGGATAAATAGAGAACATAAGCAGGAGATGAAGAATGGACTGAACTGATTTTGGTTGGAAACAATGGTGAAAATATGTTTTCTCCTTGGTGAGTAGCCATGCCTTTGGATTCCCTGTAAAGCCATAGGGTGGAGATGATTGTCTCTAGATTCCCTTAGTGGTGTGGGTGGAGGATTGGGTCCTTAGATTCCTAGATGGAGAACCTCCGAAACCTGGTTGTTGTTGATAAGTAGTGTGTTTTGCACTCTCCTAAGTGGGTGGAATCACTATGTGATGTTTAAGGGTGGAGAGGTCACTATTTGGATTATGTTTCTATTTTAAGGGTGGAGAGGTTACTCTCTAGATTCCCTTGTTATCTAAGGGTGGATTCAATTGGCCTCTGGATTCCCTTTGTTTATTTTACTGTTAAGTGGTTGGTGGGTGGAGGAGAGAGGTCCTTTGGAGTCCCTGTTTCAGCTGGCAGTTGCCATTATCTCTAAAGCAAGCCCCTCAATCTCTAGAATCTAGTTAGAGGGTGACAATTGCAAGTAATCTTGGTTGTAGTTGTTTATGGTTGGGTAGAGAGTCCTTGTCCCAGACTCAGTTGCTTATGATATCCCAAGATAAGTGTTTCATGCATTTGTCGTGTTAATGAATATGTGTTTTCATTTCTAGATTGAAATGGTGTTGATATTTGTAATGTGACTGTGTTGCAAATATTGGGTTGAAATCATGTTTAAACGTGAGCAACAGAGGTGTAATACATTATTGGCATGGAATGATTGTTATGAAATATTTCTCTATGTTAATGACATGCATATCAAAAAAATAATGTACCTTGGTAAACCTCAGAAATGGCTCAAGAGCCAGAGTCAAATAATATAATTTGTAGCAAATGAATCCTTTATGACAGAATGAACAAATCCTATTGGCTATGTCTATGCAAGCATGTCTCTGTGGACGTATGCTTCCATAAGAGTTACAAGTGGTAAACCAACTTGGGAAGTGAGTGACAATGTTGAGGATGATATCCTCTTCTAACCATTGCAGCCCAGACTTTCCTTACGAGATGCAATCAACCTTGCATTTTCAGTAGTCTTGGAGGTCTTCAACAAGTATTGGAGGGTCATTGGTTGCAACCTGGCGATCTTGAGTTCTCGCCTTGACCTACAAATCAATGAGGGGTGTCAATATCCTTAAGGTCCTTTTGGTATTTAACAACTCCTGTGGACTTTGGAGGAGTTATTCAAACCTAAGCTCAAGAGGGTAGCGCCTGTAAATGCTAGCAACTCTTGGAGGCCAAGCAAGGTCATTGGCCTAAATCACAATGGAAGAAAAATCTATGAAACCTAGACTGGAAGGAACCCATACTCGTCAATGGTGCCATGGAGTTACCTCAAGACCCAATTTATAACTTAAACCTTAGCACCAATACCATTGGATGAAAGAAAAACAAACCTAGACGTGGCAAGCCTTGATTGGCTCTTATAGGTCATGTTTTATCGTGATTGGGAGAGGGGAGGGTATCTTGACTGGGACAGTATCTTAGACCATCTCTCATGGACCAATCAGAGGTAGAAGGGGTAGAGGAAGACCCACTAATTCCATGTTGTGATGCCCCTTCCCCCTAATGTCATCAGAAAAGGTGACGGGGTGCCGCAGTTCTCCTGAACCGTCGATTCTAACGAAAGAGATGTGAACCATTAGATTTTGGGACAAAACTACGAGCTATAACCTCGGTTGCGTCGGTCTCGGATGGGGTTAACAGGTGTGCAAGTCATGACAGTGAAAATCATAGATCAGGATGTCGAGGGGGGAGATCTATCGAATTAGAGGATGTGCAACTACCCACATATGGTGACATGGATGTAGGGACCATCGGGCCTAGTCGAATTACAATAGACATAATGTTATAACAAAAGAAAAAAGGAACAAGACTAACATACAATTAACAAATGATTCAAAAACAAAATATAACCAGTATGGTGTAAGCAGTACATCATTCCTATAACAATACCTAGGGAATTGGATCCTCAATGGCACCATGTCCCACCGGTAGGAGTGGTGAGAGGGGGTTGTTACATCAACAATAATAATCAACATGCTCAAAAGAATATAAAATGGCTCCAATTCATTGACAGTAACAGAGAGTTAGAGACTCTTGGCTAGCTTGGAAAACATTGCAGAGCAGATAATAAACTTCAATGCTATCATCCTCCAACACATATTAAAAAGGGGCAACATGTTGGCAGAGAAGCTTGCAAATGGGAGTCTTAATTGCACTTCAAAGGATTTGGACTAAAGTTGGACGCAACTCACCTTAGAGCACTTGAAGGTAGAGTGCCAAGATCTAGCGTAGCAATATATGATTCACCACAGAGGGTGCACATCAATAGAACATCAGGTTGATGATGACATTCCACCACCTTAATATAGGGTGGCAGGTTTCCCACACTTGGGAGCCTGCATGGCTACCTTGTTGCCACCAACCTCGTTCTAGGTAAGGCAAGCATTTATGGTCTCACATGTAGTCATTTGAAGGGTAATGGCATCCTCTAGATCTATAAATCTCCCACCACTCGAATCAGGCAAACAATCATGGCTCAGATAGATCGAGGATGCCAATAACTTTTAAGCAACGAGGGAAAGCTTGTTGTGTAACTCAATGGAAGCACTAACAAGTTATTGTAGTCTTTGAATCATGGTGATTGCTCCTTTGGTCTAGCAATGTAAAGTTGATGAATCCTACTTGTAGGCGCTACATAGTCCCCCGCATTCACTATTGCAATCAATACTCATGGCTCTCGACTCTCAGTGATCATCTTTGCCTCTCCCTTGCAAGGAGCTACTATGTAGTCCCCCACATTCACTATTGCAATCAGTCCTCATGGCTCTTGACTCTTAGTGATCATTTGTGCCTCTCCCTTGCAAGGAGCTTTGCTCCTCAAGTTCATAATTTTATTTCATATCCCTTGTAATTCATTTTAGGATTGGCATATCTTCATGCTCTCATTGCTTTTGTTAGTCTGTAATTTTGGATCATGTCTTTTTGTCCCCTTTCTTGGCCCTATTTTTGTTGCAGGATTCTTTACATCTGCCTCTTTGCAATTTTGACTCCCATCTTCTGTTATTAGTCTATTCAGCCCGCTATTCCTTTGTCTCAACCTGTCGGGCCCTTGTTCCCCCCTCCTATGAGCTACCACTCACTATGTGCTCTTTCACTATGATAAGCCTCCCTTACTTTGTTCATTCCCATGGTTTCTCGTCACATTGTCAATCCTCCTACAAGAGGCCGTCATGGCAGGCCTGAATCAACCTCCCTCTCCTGCCCCCACCCCTCCTCTCTGCATGCCACTCGCACTCAGGCCTTTGCTAGAGCTGTCAGGGATTGCTATCAACACATAATTCTAGAAGTCATGCAAAGGGCTATTACTCACATTGAAAAGCGGATCCTTCATGTGAGAAGATGTGTTCCAGATCACCATGTTGAGAGAAAAACCTAGGATTGGATTCTCGATATTATGAATTCACCATAGCAAAGACTTATGCCTGCAATAAAATCTGATAATTTAACATTTAGTAAAATTATAATATTTAACTATTTAAATTATTTTTGAAATTATAATATTTAATTATTTAAATTATTTTTTAATATAAAATTAGATTGTTTTAAAAAATCCTTAAATATTCACATTATATAAATTCAATAACTTATAAAATTTTCTCAATTTCCCAATCAAATTTCAAATAATTAAAACCTTATATCCTTACACAAAAATTTGAAATGTAAATTACTTTGCCATTTGAATTGAAATCCCTACATAACCTTTTGAAGTAAACTTAGTTAACATTTCATTCAAAATATTGACAATTATTTACCATTCGCAGGTTCATTCGAAACGTTCTGTCTTTTTGCCAATGTAAATATACGATGTTTTGTTAGATCCCATTCCACCTGTCAAGAAAAACTTGGTAAAGACTCACGCACCATTGCGCCAAAGTTCATGAGGGGCGATGGGAAACTGCTGCTAGGTGATAATTAATGCGGGGCCGGTCCATGGAACCTGACGATCGTGCAGCTCATCATAGGTCCCAACTCTGAATTGAGAAGGGGAAATTATTGACAAAACATTTGGGACACCGCATGACATGACGGGCTAAGGATGGGATTTCGATACTCATACAAGGAATCTCGACGCCTTACATTCGACCTTGAACTTTCACAATTAACGACCGTAGGACTTTACAAAGGCTTATGGCTCACTCTGACAGAAGAAAAAGCTTCGCATAGTACTGGTGTTTGACAAGAAAACATTATGTGATTTACCCACATGTAAAATATATATTTATGGTGGTCATTGCAGGGAGTTTCTGTCTATTTTTTCTCTTTAAAAAAGGTGACGTGGGGATAAAAGTCGATCATTCTTGTCACTCCCTCTGTGAGCTTACAATTAAAATGCCATACATCAGGTAGTTGGGCTGCACAGGCTTCAGAGATACCGAATTTTTATTAGTAGAGTTTCAATTCCGTTTAGACATCTACGTAGCAGTCGGTCCCCTTGAGGACGATGTTTTGCTCTACTTTGGGAGAATGTTCCGTGTAATAAAGTTGATTTAGAGCTAATGGACGTGACTCACAGTTCGATATTCAAGTAAAAAGCCAAAGGAAAAGAAATACATCCATAAGAGCCATGTGAAGCGTCACCCAAGAAAGGGAAGGCTCGCCTGTGTGTTTTAATCTCTTCAAAGTTATATGGATTTGTACCGGTGAGATATGAAAAGTTCACATGCATTATCTTTTATTAAAAAAATAAATTGTGTAAATTTTTTTAAATTATATATAGGGTAGTAGTGATGAAATGATTATGATTCTTTTTATAAATTTAATTTCCCCAAATAATATCATGAATTTAGATATAATGATTTTGAATTTTGTTATGAAAAATAAATAGTCGCTCAAATGCCCAAACATCCTATATTCTATACAAATATAACTAGCATTTGCACCAGATGTTGCAAAGGAAACGCCGTAAGGCATAAAATGCGGAAATTCATTATCCATGCAGTGTGTACTCACTAGAAATACTGGAGGAAAAATGAAGGTGAACATCTCTTATATTTTGTGTAAAGGAAGCGTGTCGCTCTTGAACATGACACTTATTTATTGCTAATGTCAGGTTTGGGATATCCTCACTTCATCACTTGCCTTCCTGGGTTTGGGAAATCCATTTTTCCTATCATCTAATTATACTACCTCGTCATCATGACCTCTCATCCCATGTTGAGTCAAATGGTGCCAAACTCTAGATTCGTGTCATCGATATGTTCAAGAGAAGTCCTATCTATAGTTTTTAACACTTATACATTGTCTTACCTTTCTGCCACAGTCCTGAATCAAACTTACCTACTTGACTATATCCTTTGTTTCATATCAATGATGTGGGATACATTATGGCCCTCCTTTCACAGATCACTTCCTGTCGACTTCAGCTCATTATCCAGGAAGATGATCTAGAAACTCACTTCTAATACGTTGGAGCTTGCATGCCTCAATGGCAAGTTCTTCTCATTCAAAAATAGGTTCACATTATTAGCTTTTGATCGAATTATTCTACAAGTGTTTGACTTCATCTTCATTATCTACACTTTTGGATTTTTCTTATTATACCTTGAGAGCCATTTTCATTATTGGTGGTTTCTCTTGTGCATGTTAATGGTTTACATCATTGACCAGTAATCAGGTGGTTTTCTATCATGTTCAACTTCGACACATCTATTCGCATGCTAGAATTCATACATTGATCGAATCGGGACAAACCTCAAGACCCTAGGTTCCATCTGATAAAACCTAGGTTGTGTGGAGTTGTGAGTTATTCATGATTGTACACGTGCTTATATAGATGGTTGCGACCATATCGTGGGTCCATATATATGATCCTTTTTACTCGGATGGTTGCACCCATACTGTGGATTCATGTACTATTAGATGCCTATTCATGTATCATTAGGCATGTTTATGTCATAGATGTCAGATATGTATATGTATATGCTTGAATTGTGGGTCTCCTCACGATGTTTTTCTGGTCCTTTCCTTGACTTGTAAATTATTTCACCCATCACTCCCTGTGCTTTCTTCATGCTTTAGGGGGCATCTGTTACATAGTATTTTGTCACACCTCCTATCCACTTCCTGTTACACATCCCAAAATGCCAAAATATTGACAACTGTGTAGTGTACTCATCATGAAACACATACTGAAACATCCCCGAAGAATGGAAGAAAAACTGCCCCAAGTCAATTATGGAGAAGGTTGACTAAAACCCTAAATTTCAGGGCCAACACTCGTTGCTCCATTGATTGCCTGTGTTGATGGCAGGTTTCAATTCTTCGACCTAGCTTTGCCAACGCGGGTTTTGATATGAAAACGTGTGTTGAACCTCTTCTGGTAGGTTTTCTCAAAATGGAGGAGAATCTTCGTATGCTGGAAACTTCGAGAATCAACGAGCTAGATGTTGTTGGGTAGAGATATGGTTGAGCTCTCTCATTTGGAGCTCCTTAGCTTACCTTTAAGGGCCTTCCCCTTGAGATGTGTACCTTCCTCCCTCTTTTTTGGATCCCTAACTCCCTCGCCCTTCCTATAAATCAAATCCCCTCCATTCCCAAATGGTTTGTCATTGATATCCTGCATTCCTATGATGAGATTATGCCTAAATGTTGCCCATCTAACTTGGAGAAGGAGTGATTAAAGAGTATTGGCTTGGACTTGGACATCCACCAAAAGGAGGTCTCCAACATCAAGGCAATGGTTGTATGCTTCCCATTTTCTATTCATTAATATATACATCTAATGTTCACTTTCCATCAATGTCTAAATATTTATGCATTTAGCTTGATATTCCTTGATCTATCAAGTAGTTAATGTTTGATATATATTATGTATGCTCTGGTATCTCGTATTGTCCTTTGATCTCTCTTGCAAGTATTCAGATGTAAGGCATAAGCATGGAGCGAGCCTAGAAGCTAAGGGATCGAAGCCATCACCAAAGGATTGAGCAATTAGCATCATAGTGAGGTTGTAGAAATTTTGAATAATTTAACACATATTCACAGAGATTATCCTGATCATACAATTATAAGCGGAACATGTATAATACATAATCTCCTCTACGTTGATCATTAATTTACAGAAGCAGAAACATTCACAGGTACACATAGAAGCATCAATCAAACTCATTAACACAGTATGTATCTGGGGGAAAGCATCTCGCTAAAAACCCCACACTATCTGTATATTATATTCATTGAATCGTGTAACAATACATAGTACAATACTCCTCACAAGGACTCAGTACTATCTCCACATGCTACACACAATACAGCTCAGATCTGATCTCCAAATCTATTCCACTTCTTGCCTGCCTCTCCAGCTCAACACCTGCTCAAGAACTGATGAGAATGGCTTACCAAACTTGTATTTGACCTGCAAATAATCACTCACACTCTGTTGGACGTGAGCACAAACTACAATTCTTGATATTGGCCAATTCATTGTCATACTAAATCCCTCTGATTGTGCAAATCATCATGCACAACTATAGTCACACTCATTTTAAGTGGCGATATTGACTACATTCTCATCTCTTACATCGGATCGACAAGTAGTTTAGTGCATGAAATATGTAAAATGAAATCACAAGGCATAGAACCCCGGCAGCAGCGATAATGCGTCCCCTAGGAAGTGAAAAGCTTGATGACAACAATTATCCCTTTATTGACTGCAAAGGCATGAAAGATTCACCTATAAATCTTTTAAAAAGCAAATATCTATGCAATATATATTTATAAATAAGTTTATCAAATTATATACATTTCATCATTACCATTCATTGTCATCATCATAAGCAATCCATATAAAGAAATTGTTTTTTCTTAAAAAAATTTAATTTTTAATATTAATTTTTTCATATATTTAAATTTTAATATCAAATATAAAAATAAAACTTTATTCTAAAATAAAACTCGTTGAAACAAAAAGTTAAATGAACAATGATATTCTTCATAAAATAAAACTTTGGAATCCCTCTCTTGCACCCTTTTTAAGTTATGAATTATATGATTTGAAATTTAACTAAAAAATAAAATTTCGTCGAATGAACCCCCCAATGTATTTTATCAAAATTTATATTTTATTAGGGAAAGAAAATTTACATAGAATCTTTTTACTAAAATAAATAGATAAGGTGTTGAGAGTGTCATCCCCACACTAGATGGTAACACATCTCTGTTACTCTCTAGTGGATGGTTCTAGGTATACACATTCATCCATGCTTTCTAACTTGTCCATGGTATTGCTACATCAGTGAAGGGCGGGTTTTGTGACCAGGGATGCCTTAAAAAAGTGGAGTATGGGACAAGGGATGGCGTAAAAGCCATAGGAATTACATGACAAGTGACAGTTTAAAAGCTGTGAAATATTAAATTCTTTTTCATATTATCCATGGAATGAGTTTTGGGGGAAATTCTAGTGTATGTAGTTAGCACAATTTTATATTGATGAAATGTTTTTAAATGTTTTTTTACTGCTTAATTTATTTGGGTCAAGTTTTTTTTTTTCTAAGTAAAGCTAAACTATTATATTACAGCAAGAGCAGAGTTACATTGTGAAAATTACAACGGGGCCGCGGCCCTGTAAAATTTGTCCAAGGACAGACAGTAGACACCTGAGAATTCATGCCAGAATTACATAGGACACATGGACAAAGACTTAGAGCCACACTCATGTAGCTGACACATGGACAAAAACACTTGAAGAACATCGACACAGAACAGAGATAACATAAAACCGACACAATTACATAGAGACAGAGTGACAGACTCATATATAACCGCATTGGAAGCTGACTGAGAAAAATTCTTGCTGTAAAACCTGGAGCGCGAGCTGGGCATGTCAATCTTCATCAGTGGTCTGCGGTTCATCTTCTGCCTTGCAGCATGGAGGCTGTAGGATAGTTGACATTATAACTTAATTTTGATATTATAACTTAATTTTTAAGTTGGTATCAACCATTCTTACAATCACTCAATTTTATAGACTTAACAAGATTTGAGGCATGTTATTTGGAGTTTTTATTTTTTTAATTTAACTAAACTTTACAGACTTAACAAGAATTAACTTAATTTTTAAGCTAGTATCAACAATCAATTAATTTTATAGACTTAACAAGATTTGAGGCATGTTATTTGGAGTTTTTATCTTTTTAACTTAACTAAATTTTACAAACTTAACCAGAATTGAGACATATTATTTGGAATTTTTATCTTTCTCATTTAATTCAGTAAGAATTAAGACATCTTTACTTTTTATTTTTATTATAACATACCAACATGCCACTTTACATAAATAGAAACTTTATCATAAAATATCAACATGTCATTTTATAGAAATAGAAACTGTGCAAAAAATGAGGGCACATTAGTGGGACTACTGTAAAGAAATTCAAAACACCAAAACTCCAAAAGTAAATTTTTCTTATTCACTCAAATTAATTCCATGTCATATGAGACCAACAAAGTTATAAATTACTCTAATTACCTGATTAATAAAACCATTTAGCATACCTAAAAAGTATTAAAAAAATGATACAAGATAACTCACTAAAAGTCTATACTGGCAATTTCCCCTTTAAGGTGCAAAGATACACCTAACAAATATGCAACCAAATGTCAACTAACAAGAAACCAAATATGAACTAACATGCCCATTAACATGTTGAAATACTAACTTCTCTTACAAAAATATATAAATTAAATTATTCCAACAAACTTCAGTTAAAAATAAATAAAAAGTAAAAATGTAAATATCATAATCAATGGTGAATACAACATTCAAACTTCAACGCAAAACAAAATGACAAGTGAAAACTCAAATATCACAAAATTCATCACAAAAGAAAATGACAAGTGAAAACTCAGATATCATACCCATTTATGAAAGCAAAATAGTTTTGCATTAGTAATATCATCTTTAATGAAGTCTCCCAGCCACAAATACAAAGAACAACCCTTATATGTTTTGTAAAGTACCTTGGGTTTAAAAAAAACGATAAAGGGGCAAGATATAACCACTGTTGGACAATTGTTTCATTTTATTGGGAAACACACATATATAAACTTTAAAAATATTTTCATATGGTTACCTTATATCTATCCGTGAGCATAGTTCATTTACCACTAGACAATGTATTGACGAAGACAAGCCTAGAACTATCGAACCCTTCCGCAGAACATCCCAAGTTTTTTTCAACTTCGTTATGGCTCATGTTGATGAAGAGCTTCTCACTTGCATTGTCGTTGTTGTTCCTAAAGGGACTCCCGAGTATGCAGCTAAGGTGGACATGTGGTTGTGGGGCACTTCAAGTGGCGATATTGATAACATTGACATCTCTTCTAGTGGATCGAAAGCTGAGGTAGGCATGTGATTGCATGCATTTTAAGTGGCGATATTGACTACATTCTCATCTCTTACATCGGATCGACAAGTAGTTTAGTGCATGAATTATGTAAAATGAAATCACAAGGCATAGAACCCCGGCAGTAGCGATAACACGTCCCCTAGGAAGTAAAAAGCTTGATGACAACAATTATCCCTTTATTGACTGTAAAGGCATGAAAGATTCACCTATAAATCTTTTAAAAAGCAAATCTCTATGCAATATATATTTATAAATAAGTTTATCAAATTATATACATTTCATCATTACCATTCATTATCGTCATCATAAGCAATCCATATAAAGAAATTGTTTTTTCTTAAAAAATTTTAATTTTTAATATTAATTTTTTCATATATTTAAATTTTAATATCAAATATAAAAATAAAACTTTATTCTAAAATAAAACTCGTTGAAACAAAAAGTTAAATGAACAATGATATTCTTCATAAAATAAAACTTTGGAATCCCTCTCTTGCACCCTTTTTAAGTTATGAATTATATGATTTGAAATTTAACTAAAATCCATCATCTTGTTGCATTCTCAACAAGCATTTCTTGTTACACACTTTTCAACAGGTTTCTCCCTCTCTTTGCATTTTTAAACATAACCTAGGAAAGTGTGCATTAGTTTGTTAAGTTTATTGCTAGACCCACTCATTGGGATAAAGAGATTGCCTCTATTTGCAAATGGGATTTATCTTCACAACACTCAGGGATTGGACACCTGGAGGTGTTGGGTTTCTCCTAGAGGTGCTATGGCACCTGAGGAAGTCAGCAAGGTCCTGTTGTGTCAACTCCATTTCCTTAAGGGCATCTAGGAGGTTGAGTCATATCATAGTAGCCATTCATCTCATGTTTACCCCGAGTAAGCCGATGAAAGTGGGTAGTTGTGAGAGGATGTATGTTACAATCTTTATGCATATGGTGAATTTAAAATTTAAAATCAGATATATATATATATATATATCGTCCCCAACTTGTCGTCCCTTGGAAAATTTGTGGGTGTGTTATAGCCACACCGAAAAATTGTCCCCTCGTCCTTGTTATCCCCAAAGGAAGTGCAACATAGCTATAGTAAGTTGAATGGTATCATTCAACTAATTTAATTCCATGTCATATGAGACCAACAAAGTTATAAATTACTCTAATTACCTGATTAATAAAACCATTTAGCATACCTAAAAAGTATTAAAAAAATGATACAAGATAACTCACTAAAAGTCTATACTGGAAATTTCCCCTATAAGGTGCAAAGATACACCTAACAAATATGCAACCAAATGTCAACTAACAAGAAACCAAATATGAACTAACATGCCCATTAACATGTTGAAATACTAACTTCTCTTACAAAAATATATAAATTAAATTATTCCAACAAACTTCAGTTAAAAATAAATAAAAAGTAAAAATGTAAATATCATAATCAATGGTGAATACAACATTCAAACTTCAACCCAAAACACAATGACAAGTGAAAACTCAAATATCACAAACTTCATCACAAAAGAAAATGACAAGTGAAAACTCAGATATCATACTCATTTATGAAAGCAAAATAGTTTTGCATTAGTAATATCATCTTTAATGAAGTCTCCCAGCCACAAATACAAAGAACAACCCTTATATGTTTTGTAAAGTACCTTGGGTTTAAAAAAAACGATAAAGGGGCAAGATATAACCACTGTTGGACAATTGTTTCATTTTATTAGGAAACACACATATATAAACTTTAAAAATATTTTCATATGGTTACCTTATATCTATCCGTGAGCATAGTTCATTTACCACTAGACAATGTATTGACGAAGACAAGCCTAGAACTATCGAACCCTTCCCCAGAACATCCCAAGTTTTTTTCATCTTCGTTATGGCTCATGTTGATGAAGAGCTTCTCACTTGCATTGTCGTTGTTGTTCCTAAAGGGACTCCCGAGTATGCAGCTAAGGTGGACATGTGGTTGTGGGGCACTTCAAGTGGCGATATTGATAACATTGACATCTCTTCTAGTGGATCGAAAGCTGAGGTGGGCATGTGATTGCATGCATTTTAAGTGGCGATATCGAAAGCTGAGGTAGGCATGTGATTGCATGCATTTTAAGTGGCGATATTGACTACATTCTCATCTCTTACATCGGATCGACAAGTAGTTTAGTGCATGAATTATGTAAAATGAAATCACAAGGCATAGAACCCCGGCAGTAGCGATAACACGTCCCCTAGGAAGTAAAAAGCTTGATGACAACAATTATCCCTTTATTGACTGTAAAGGCATGAAAGATTCACCTATAAATCTTTTAAAAAGCAAATCTCTATGCAATATATATTTATAAATAAGTTTATCAAATTATATACATTTCATCATTACCATTCATTATCGTCATCATAAGCAATCCATATAAAGAAATTGTTTTTTCTTAAAAATTTTTAATTTTTAATATTAATTTTTTCATATATTTAAATTTTAATATCAAATATAAAAATAAAACTTTATTCTAAAATAAAACTCGTTGAAACAAAAAGTTAAATGAACAATGATATTCTTCATAAAATAAAACTTTGGAATCCCTCTCTTGCACCCTTTTTAAGTTATGAATTATATGATTTGAAATTTAACTAAAATCCATCATCTTGTTGCATTCTCAACAAGCATTTCTTGTTACACACTTTTCAACAGGTTTCTCCCTCTCTTTGCATTTTTAAACATAACCTAGGAAAGTGTGCATTAGTTTGTTAAGTTTATTGCTAGACCCACTCATTGGGATAAAGAGATTGCCTCTATTTGCAAATGGGATTTATCTTCACAACACTCAGGGATTGGACACCTGGAGGTGTTGGGTTTCTCCTAGAGGTGCTATGGCACCTGAGGAAGTCAGCAAGGTCCTGTTGTGTCAACTCCATTTCCTTAAGGGCATCTAGGAGGTTGAGTCATATCATAGTAGCCATTCATCTCATGTTTACCCCGAGTAAGCCGATGAAAGTGGGTAGTTGTGAGAGGATGTATGTTACAATCTTTATGCATATGGTGAATTTAAAATTTAAAATCAGATATATATATATATATATATATCGTCCCCAACTTGTCGTCCCTTGGAAAATTTGTGGGTGTGTTATAGCCACACCGAAAAATTGTCCCCTCGTCCTTGTTATCCCCAAAGGAAGTGCAACATAGCTATAGTAAGTTGAATGGTATCATTCAACTAATTTAATTCCATGTCATATGAGACCAACAAAGTTATAAATTACTCTAATTACCTAATTAATAAAACCATTTAGCATACCTAAAAAGTATTAAAAAAATGATACAAGATAACTCACTAAAAGTCTATACTGGAAATTTCCCCTATAAGGTGCAAAGATACACCTAACAAATATGCAACCAAATGTCAACTAACAAGAAACCAAATATGAACTAACATGCCCATTAACATGTTGAAATACTAACTTCTCTTACAAAAATATATAAATTAAATTATTCCAACAAACTTCAGTTAAAAATAAATAAAAAGTAAAAATGTAAATATCATAATCAATGGTGAATACAACATTCAAACTTCAACCCAAAACACAATGACAAGTGAAAACTCAAATATCACAAACTTCATCACAAAAGAAAATGACAAGTGAAAACTCAGATATCATACTCATTTATGAAAGCAAAATAGTTTTGCATTAGTAATATCATCTTTAATGAAGTCTCCCAGCCACAAATACAAAGAACAACCCTTATATGTTTTGTAAAGTACCTTGGGTTTAAAAAAAACGATAAAGGGGCAAGATATAACCACTGTTGGACAATTGTTTCATTTTATTAGGAAACACACATATATAAACTTTAAAAATATTTTCATATGGTTACCTTATATCTATCCGTGAGCATAGTTCATTTACCACTAGACAATGTATTGACGAAGACAAGCCTAGAACTATCGAACCCTTCCCCAGAACATCCCAAGTTTTTTTCATCTTCGTTATGGCTCATGTTGATGAAGAGCTTCTCACTTGCATTGTCGTTGTTGTTCCTAAAGGGACTCCCGAGTATGCAGCTAAGGTGGACATGTGGTTGTGGGGCACTTCAAGTGGCGATATTGATAACATTGACATCTCTTCTAGTGGATCGAAAGCTGAGGTGGGCATGTGATTGCATGCATTTTAAGTGGCGATATTGACTACATTCTCATCTCTTACATCGGATCGACAAGTAGTTTAGTGCATGAAATATGTAAAATGAAATCACAAGGCATAGAACCCAGACAGCAGCGATAACGCGTCCCCTAGGAAGTAAAAAGCTTGATGACAACAATTATCCCTTTATTGACTATAAAGGCATGAAAGATTCACCTATAAATCTTTTAAAAAGCAAATCTCTATGCAATATATATTTATAAATAAGTTTATCAAATTATATACATTTCATCATTACCATTCATTATCATCATCATAAGCAATCCATATAAAGAAATTGTTTTTTCTTAAAAAAATTTAATTTTTAATATTAATTTTTTCATATATTTAAATTTTAATATCAAATATAAAAATAAAACTTTACTCTAAAATAAAACTCCTTGAAACAAAAAGTTAAATGAACAATGATATTCTTCATAAAATAAAACTTTGGAATCCCTCTCTTGCACCCTTTTAAAGTTATGAATTATATGATTGAACTATTTTGTTTGAACCTTAAGTTACAACTGCTTCTTCTTATGATTGAACTATTTTGTTTGAACCTTAATTTACAACTGTTTCTTCTTAGTTTTGGATAATAAACAGAGACTATGGTAATCCTGTGGTGGTCTTCCACTTTCTTCTTAGTTTTGGATAATAAACCGAGACTTTGGTAATGCTGTGGTGGTCTCTCTGGTGGAAGGATCTTCTCTGCGGTTACAAATTTAAATCTCTTAAAAACCAAATAAAGAGTTACTAATCTTGTGGCATAAGCGTTTCTTCTAGATCACAAATCTAAAAAAGATCAAAAATTTCAGACATTGATCAGATTCAACCACGTTCCCACACCAAATTAACTTGTTATTAATGCAGTCAGTCCAGTTAAGAAACATAATATTGGTTTATCTTCTGAAGAGACTATGGCAGAAGCACGGGTGGCTCCTATATAGTATCCAAAGCTGGAGCTGTAATGTAGGGAAAAGAGAGCACAGCTGAAATAGCATCCATTTTCTGTGTTGAAAAATATGGTACAGTTGGCTATACAGCGCATCAACTCTCCAGCAGTTCCAGAAGGAAATTAGATTATAAGAAAATTTACAAGCTCCTCCACTACACAACATGAGGAAGTGCCAATACATTAGATTAGCTGAAGGAGAAAAGCCTTGATGACATAGTCTCGGAACAGGAATGCTGGTAATTCTGCACTGTTGCAGCTATAAAATCATAGATAGATCGTCAATTACATCGGTTAAGAAATAACATGGAAATGTAAATTAAAGAAACATACACAACTAGAATAGTATATTCGCAGAACAAAAGCTAAATTAAAAGAACAGAGGTCTAGCTTCAGCAGACATGAAAGACCAAGCTATTTTTACAACAGACTATCGGTACGAGCAGGCAATCTCCTGAAGAAATTGAGAGGAGCAGAAGGAAGCCCGTGGCGGAACCTCGGATGGCGCAGGAGATACAGAACAAAAATCACTGCAGTTTGGAAGGGCGTGGTATAGAGAACTGTGGCAGCTATCAAGCAAAATATGACAAATATGGTAGTCGCTCGTGGATCGCTCCACCTCAGAAGATTTTGAAGCCTTTCTACTTCAGTAGCCATATCCCCCGCCATGGTCTTTATTCGCCCAGCAGACTCCCGGATTCGATCGTATCGCATTCTCACAACGTTAGAGGCTTTGCTAGTGGGGAATGTGTCGAATTCTTCACCGATTTCGTCAGGATGAACCAGTCCGGCCTGGAAGAGGCTTGTGTCCATATCGAGTGAGTGCCGTGGACGGAAACGAAATTGCCATAAGCCAATCAGGAACATGCAGAGGAAGACGATAGGAAGAATTAGCTCTGGGTACCAGATGAGAATCAAGAAGAGGATGTGCACCAGGACGGTGGTTGCAGGGTTTTTCCAGAGGCATATATCGTTAAACGATCGCCCTACCGCTGTGAGAGGAGCCAGGATATTCATTATGCGGAAGAATTCCGCCTTACTGCGGCGCATGCTCCACATATGTGAATCCACATCCATGATATACTCCACCACTTCTCTCCTCAGAGGAGGCTCGGCTCGGCTCAGCTGCATTGCCGCTATCCGCATTGCCTGGTATGTCAAATGGTCAAACTGCCTTAGAGAAAGGGGACAAAGATAATGCATCTTCGGAAGCAATGTCTGTGTATAAATCAGCATCATGTTCATCAGAGACGAACAGGAGAAACGAAAAGCCAGATGAAGCTCGCCCACCTTCAGGACTCCTGAGGGATTAAACCTCAACAGAGGATAGGCATGCGTGTATACGCGATCTGTTTCGAGAGTCGAAAGGCGGATTCGAACCTTACCGATCCCGGCATCTTTCACGGATGCTGAAGACTTTTCGTCTCCTTGAAGATGGCAATCGTCAAAAACACAAACAGTGATTACTGTACAGGGATCATAAACTTCCCAGGTATATTGCACATTCCATTTTGGACTGAAGGTATCAATCATAGTCCTGGTACGAACCCATTTCTGTCCATATTTTGCAACGCAGTAAGCATCCATTCTGTGTCGTCCATCTTTGCACTTCGTAGGAAGCAAGTTCTGAGCGCGCAAGATCTCAACCTGCAAAATACCAATGTTAGGCTTCCAGAGACGCTCGTCGGTCGGCCTCACATCGCCACTGTAATGAATAGGCTCGTCCAGCACATGATAGCCCCCATCTAAAGACAATCTCAGATAAATTCTACTCGCGGACTCCACTTCTTTCTTCTTCGACTTTCCCTCCCCCGGAGCAACAGCAGGGTTGTCAAGTCTGAACCATCGAGGATTCACAGGCTTATCATCCAGTCGTTTGTCTATGTTATTCACAGGAATCGTTACTCTCCCAAGAATTTCATCCTCAGATATCCCCAAACGATTCTCGACCGTGAGAATCAAACGTTGATATCCACGCGTCATGACGGGTTCGATAACGGTTTTCTTAATGTTTTAAAATATTTCTTATTAAATTGTACGGCTGATTTTATTTCAATCGTCTAACAAAAAGATCGGACGACTACCATTAAGACAGAAAGGCATCTTGGGACTTCATCTCAGAGGGAAACGCCTTACGGCGTAAATATATTCTTTTCATGAACATGTAAATATATTCTTTTCATGAACATGTATATGTATGACTGTAGTTTAGATTTACAATAATCATATATTTTCATTTAATTGTATATCTAGTCGTATATATTTTCTCTAATGCCATATTTCATAAGTATTTTTTTCATGAAATATCTAGTTTGATAGATAAGTTTTAATCTTAAGTATAGTATACTTAAGTAGAGATGATACCGAGTAATAACAAAGAAGCTTTGAGAAGCGTAGTCTACACATTTTACAATTTAAATTTTTTCAGATCATTTTTTTTCAAAATTTGATCCAAAATATAGAATAATTGTAAGAATTGGAAATATAGTTATTTGATATTAGGTGTTGAATCAATTTATGTATTTATAATATACTTTTAATGTTTAATGACAAAATACAATTTAACCATAAATTAAATAGCCATGTTCTCATGATGATTGCCTAAAATAGTCCAAATTGTATAACATTTAGACTTGAGATGTTTATGAACATGCGAAATTCATAATTAATTTTTTGAATGGATGACAAATATTTTAAAACAAATTTTATAATCCCCAATGGGGGTGTTGCAATCGACACAAGTGAGCACCCAGTTGGGACCTCCCATGTGTGCGTGTGGAAGGAGGACTAGAGGGACAACTATGTCCATTTGGCATTGAAAGCATAACATGGTGGAGGATCCACATGACTGAGGTTTACCTTTTGTCTGCATTGAATCAACCTCACTTAATCTTACCTGGGTAGTCTCTGGTCTACTACACAATGAAGAAATATGAGGAAACAGAGAATGCCATTGATGGCAATGCTAGTCGCAATGCATTATTCAGTGAATTTATGGGGAAATCTGTAATGTTCCAATCACTATGGTTTTTTTATGATGACGGAATTGGTAATTCTAGGGTGCAAGCAGGAAACAACTCCATTCATTGCCTTGGCGAAGCTAAGTAATCAAAAAGACCAAGCCATCCTAGCCTAGTCTCGTCCCTTCTTTGCAATTCCTTCTCTTGTCTAAGGTTCCTTTTGTTTCATCCCTTTCATCCACAGTTGGACCTCGCTGGAAACAAAGCTCTTTTAGTTCTGAGTGAAAGTTGTCCTTGGTATCGTTAGTTGGAATTCTTAGGTATACTGCCTACTAATGATTTTTGAACATTGGTGAAAAATGAAGCAAGAAATTCTCAATTTGATTTTGCCTCGACTAAGTTGAGAAAATTCGAATTTCCACATCAACATACAATTTTGATGCAGTTAACTTGTGTGACATGGCTTGTGTCACCCACTTTACTCAGTAAATTTGAGTTGGAGGAGTTAGAGTTCAATTAAGCATGTGTTATTCCTAATTTGTAGCAATCAAAGTTAGTTATCTCAAATTGTTTTCAGTTAAACTAGTTCCAACTGTTGGAGGAACTAGTGGAAGGTCAATTATGCAGTGGGACTTCATTCAAACTCAATGATCATCTAGTTAACTGATCAATCAACCCAAAACATCCAGTGCATGCTGAGAATTCGAGTTCCCTAGCTGTGGTGGAAATTCCAAGGCAGTGTACCACTAGTTGTAGACTAGTCTTGAGTGTACATGTGTTATATGCAGTTTGATGATCAACCTTGGCAATTGTGCAATCCATTTTGGAGAAATTCCTAAATAATAGGGGCCTAATTTCTTAGGAATTTTGCAAGGAAATAGGGGCTCAAGTAGAGGTAAAAATTGACTTTATCTAAGTCAGAGCTTCTCAGTGAGTAGAGAGAGAGGTTATTCACTTGCAGGGTGTGCTCAGTTGAGCAAAGCAATTGTAATACATCTATATTCATCAGATTAATGCAAGCAGACATTGGGGTTTTAAGAAGTTTTCTTTCTTCGAGAAAAATATTGTTTGCATGTGTGTGACTTCTTATTGCATGTTTGATATTTTTTTCTAAATTGTGAAATAATGTTTGCGGAGTAGTAGAGTAGGTTTTTGTCTTGTGATTTTGATTAAAATTTCATAAGCAGTTGCAAATCTACACCATAATTTCTACATCGAATCGGAGCAGGATTCGCATTAGAGCAGGAATTTTGAAGTTGTTTCTCAGGAGGTTCGAATTTGGAGTTCAGTGCAGCAGGATTTCTTCATAGATGGGAAGATGGCCTTCAATGGACTAACGCTAGAGTATGCCTTGGAAGGCACCTATAATTTTGTTGCATGGAAGGATCGCATGGAGGCAGTATTGGATGACAGTGGATTGCTAGAATACATCAAGACAAATGTTGCAAAACCATCAAAATTTGATGTCCAAAACCTTGCTCAGTGGAAGAAAGATGTAGCCAAGGCGAGGAGAATAATATTAGAGGGAGTAGGGGATCACATTGCCTCAAATATCCATGTGAAAGAAACTTCATTCGCAATGTGGAAAGCATTGACAGAATTGTTCGAGAATAATAGTGACCATAGGAAGATGTCACTCAAGGATAAACTTTGAAGTATCCAAATGCAAAAGAATGACACTATTCTACAATATTTGAGCAAGTTCACACAATGTTGTGACTAACTTGGAGGGGTCGGTGTTAATGTTCCTGAAGAATTCTTGGTAAATCTAACCCTTCTAGGCCTTCCCAAGAGTTGGCATAGCTATCAATATTTGGTGAATAGGTGGGGGAGCTACTGAATTGGAAGCGCTTATGGTATGATTTGGTACAGGAGGAAATAATGTGGATTATTAGAGATGGGACTTCATCCAATCGTAAGGATGAAGAAAACTTTACAATGGTTAGAAAGGAAAAGAAGTGAAAAGGGAAGAAAGATCAACCCAAACCAGAATCCATTCAAGGTCGAAAGAAGAAAGATTTGTCCAACATTAAGTGCTTCCATTGTCATGAATTCAGAGTCTCTACGCCATGAAGTCTCCACACAAAAAGGCATGAAAGAAGACCTCAGGAGGAGCGGCAGGTGAACCCTTAGCTTCACAGTTCGAGCTTGACTTTACCCTTATCGCATGCATGGCCAACATAGTGATGGGTAGCGTGTGGTACTTGGACTCAGGTGCACCATTCCACATGATAGGGTTTAGAGACTTTTTCAGTGACTTGGAAGAAAAATATTTGCAGATGCACATCAATATGGGGGATGACAGAAGGTATAACACGACCAGGATTGGTACAGTCATCTTTAAGAGGGAGTCAAGCTTCCCCCTTATGCTCAAGGATGTCATGTTCATACTAGGCCTAAAGAAAAATCTCATCTTTGTTGCATTTTTGGAAGACCGTGGTTATGATGTGATCTTCAACAAAGGAAAGGCATTCCTGAAACACATAGCCACGGGACAGGTGAAGTAGATTGGGGTTCGTGTGAAGAACATGTATAAGCTATATGTGTAAGATTGTGTTGCATTAAGCACAAAGGCATAGAAGGTGCAAAGTCATGATACAGGTGAAATTTGGCGTAGGAGACTTGGCCATTTGCATCATGGCACCCTAAAGATTATGCAAAAGATAACCACAAGCCTCCCAAAAGGCACACTTGAGCAGCAAGATGTATGCAAAGGATGTACTTTAGGGATGTACACAAAATCCACATTCCATGATCGGGACAAAAAATCACATGCAGTCCTTGAAAGGATCCAATATGATGTTTGTGGACCTTTCTCGACAGCCTCCACTGCCAGGCACAAATATTTTGTCATTTTTATTGATTTTTCATTTTTATTTTTATTGATGGCAGTGCTCGATATTCTTCATGTGCAAGAAATATGATACATTCTCCATGTTGCTAGAATTCAAGGCACTGGTTGAGAAAGAAATCGGAAAGAAGGTGAAGGCTCTCAGGAGTGAATGGGGGTGAGTACATGTCAAATGAATTTAAAAATATATGTGCAAAAGAAGGCATTCAATGAGAGTTGACAAAACCCCACAACCCATAGCACAATGGGGTGGTTGAGAGAAAGAACCATATCATTGTGGGAGAAGCGAGGGAAATATTGCATGACCAAGGCTTACATCTGCATTTGTGGGCTGAGGTATGCAATGCAAAAGTATATTTGTAGAACCGGAGCCCTCGTTGGATTTTCACCATGATAACGCTAAAGGAGACTTTCTCAAGGAGGGAGTCAGATGTGTCACACTTCAGGATTTTTGGAGCCTTTTTTTCCTACCATGTCTCCAAAGAATCAACGAAGAAGCTAGAGCCAACAACGAAATTGGGGGTATTTATGGGTTATATAAAAACTCCCCATAGTTACCGTGTGTACTTTTCATCGCTCACAATGACAGTTATGCAAAGGGATGTAAAATTTTATAAGGAAAAATCGTTGTGGTGCTCTCTTGAGAGGGGGCCTCAAATCCCACCAGAAGATGAGATTTTAGCTCCAAAGGAGGAACCTTAAGAAGTTGTGGAGCAACCAAAAATTGAGGAGTAGAGAGTGGATACATCCACTCAGGAAGAACCATCTAGAGAAGGCAGAAAAAGAACAAAGGAAGCTGAGAGACTTTTGCAGGATGCGAGGGAGAATGTGGGTGCTCCCTCAAATTAGCGCAGGCAAAGAGGGTCACCTGATCGATACACTGGCTACATGAATCTAATGACTCAACTTGTAGAGACTGAGTCATCCTATTTTGAGGAAGTAGTATAGAAACCTATATGGGTTGATGCAATGGTGGAGGAATATGAATCCATTGTAAATAAAAATGTTTGGGAAGTGGTCCCAAGGCCAGTAGATAAATCAGTTATGGGTTTGAGACGGATCTTCAAGGTGAAGCAGGCAACGGGCAGAAGCATAGTGAAGTATAAGGCCATATTTGTGGCCAAAGAGTACTCTAAAGTTGAAGACATTGACTATGAGGAGGCCTTTGCTCCTGTAGTAAGGTACTCATCCATTATATCAATTATTTCTTTCAATGCACAGATGGGATGGAAGATCCACCAAATGGATGTAAAAACAACATTCCTCAATGGAGTTATTTAGGAGGAGGTGTACATCAACCAACCAGAACGCTTTGAGACTTTTAATCGAGAGTCTCATGTGTGTAGACTCAAGCAAGAATTGTACAATCTCAAACAAGTACCTTGTGTTTGGTACACCAAGATCAATAGCTATCTCACTGTTTGGGCTTCACCAAAAGTGAAGCGGATGAAAATCTCTATCATAGCTTGGTAGAAGGTAAATTGCTCATTATTGTCTTATATGTTGATGATGATTTGGTGATGAACAGTTGATCAAATCTCACAAGGGAGTTTGAAATGAAGGACATGGGTCTCATGCAGTACTTCCTCCGGTTGGAAGTATGGCAAGGCGATGGGGAATTGTTTGTCTCACAAGGAAAGTATTCAAATGAGATACTATAGAGGTTCTGCATGGAGAGTTTCAAACCCATGGAGACACCTCTAGCGATCAACTGGAGGAAGGAGGATGTCACTTCAGGTGAGGAAGTGGATGCTACCATTTATCGACAGCTGGTGGGTTCACTAATGTATCTTGTGAACACATGACCAAATATGTGCTATGCAGTCAACCAACTGATAAAATTTATGGTTAGGCCAACCAAATTATTTTGGAAGGAAACTAAGCATGTTCTACGGTACCTCATAGGCACTACCCAGTTTGGACTATGGTACAAACAGATAGAGGGAGTGAAGATGTGTGTCTTCATAGATGTAGATTTGGCAGGGATTCCAACAGAGCGAAAAGTACATTAGGTGGAATTTCCAGTGTTGGGTCCGCAAATGTTTCCTACTACAGTAAGAAGAAAAGATATGTGGTGCTCAAATCGGCAGCAACAGAATACAGGGTTGCAATTCAAGCATCGTGTGAGGTGATCTGGATGAGAAAGATATGTGTTGAATTGTTTGGTCAGATGGTGGATCCAACTGTGATCTACTGTGATAATCAGATTTGCATCAAGCTCTATGAGAATATTTTTTTTCACGATCAACCAAGCATATAGATATTTGGTATCACCATTTACAGAACTGTGTGTAGAATTGGATAATGTTGCTTCACTACATTCCGATGGAGGAACAAGATGCTGACATATTGATAAAGGCCTTGTCAAGAGGGAAGTTCGAGTTCCACAATTGCAAGATAGGGGTGGTTGATAATCCCTTTCTTACTGAGAGGGAGTGTTGAAAAATGTAGCAAGAAATTCTCAATTTGATTTTGCCTTGATTAAATTGAGAAATTTCGAATTTCCACATAAACAAACAACTTGGATGTAGTTAACTTGTGTGACATGGCTTGTATCACCTAGTTTACTCAGTAAATTCGAGTTGAAGGAGTTAGAGTTTAGTTAAGCATGTTTGATTGCTAATTTATAGCAATCAAAGTCAGTTATCTCAAGTTTTTTTCAGTTAAACTAGTTGCAATTGTTGGAGGAACTAGTGGAAGGTCAGTTGTGCATTGGGACTTCAATCAAACTCAGTGATCATCCAGTTAACTGATCAATCAACCCAAATAGCTAGTGCATGTAGAGAATTTGAGTTCCCAGTTGTGGTGGAGATTCCAAGGCAATGTAACATCAGTTGTAGACTAGTCTTGACTGTACAGGTGTTGCATGTAGGATAGATGTTCAATCTTGGGAATTGTGCAATCCATTTTGGAGAAAACACTAAATAATAGGGGCCTAATTTCTCAGGAATTACACAAGGAAATAGGGGCTCAATAAAAGGCATAAATTCACTGAGTCTGTGTCATAGCTTCTTAGTGAGAAAAGAGATATGTTATTCACTTTTAGGGTGTGCTCAACTAAGAAAATCAATTGTAATACATCTCTGTTAATAAGATTAATGCAAGAAGGCATTGGGGTTTTTAGCAATTTGTTTTCCCCAGGAAAAATACTATTTGCATGTGTGTGATTTCTTATTGCATGTCTAAGATTTTTGTTCTAAATTATGAAATAATGTCCGAAGAGAAATAGAGTAGGTTTGTGTCTTGTGATTTTGATTAAAACTTCATAAGTTGTTCTAGATCTACACCCTAATCTCTACAGACATATCACTTGTGACTTGTCTTTCTGTCATTTTTGGTTTATGGTTTATTTTGTTGTTATCTTATTTATTAATTTTAATTCCCTCTTAGAGCATAATCCTCAGCACTAGATTCTATCTCGCCTCTCTCTCCTCCTTCTTTCCATATTCATCCACCTTACCCTCACCCTGGTTATGAGTCTTACCTCTTCACTTTCTTTCCCAATGTTATCCCCACTATTCTCATTTGGCTTGTTACTCTCCCCACAGTTGGAAATATGTCATGCCACAAATCTCGGTCGAGGAGGGGGTTGGAGGTCATAACACCCACAACAACACCCAATATCGATCCCAAATCGTGCTTTAGGTAATAGATACTATGAACACATGCCCTTTGTTGTTCAACATGAAATTGTTGGCATTGAGCATGAGGTGGCCAGTGAAAGAGATGATGTATCAGATTCAAAGGTCATGGAAAAGGTGCCAAACTACATTCCATATTTAGGTACTCTAAGAGCATGCTAAAACTAATATCTACACATTATTGACTTGTATTGGCACATCAAAAATCTGTTGTGAAAGGTCCTATTCGAACACAATGAAAGAAGAGATGAGTTTCTACTCTACATAGAGGAACTACACCTGCTTTATCAAATTATGGATGAGTGTGTCCAATGCATGGAGGAAGTCATCCTTCACAAGAAGGACCAGCCACCACCAGGTAGGCTTGGGTGTCCAACTCTAGCTAGTTAGTATCTTCATGTTCTCATAGTATGTTACATCTTGCATTACATTTTCAGTTTATATGGCATCTTTTTTGTGTCTCTTGTTTTTAGTTACTCTAGTTTCCATGACTTTTAGGCCAAAGTTTTGTAATGTAAACACTTTCCATGTCCAACACAATATTCTTATTTTGGAAAAGCCATGCTTGAGTTTCAAGTATTTCCTTTGGTCTAGTTTCTAGAGTGGTAGACCAACACTAATTAAGGTGTTTATCCAAAGTATGTATTATAAAAATATATATTTAGAAGCAACAAAATTCCCATTGAAAACCTTGATATTATAAAAAAATTCAAAGTAAATAAAAACTAAAACAAATTCATAGTGGTTGCATCCATACCTTCCCACATCTTAGCCTCCAATTCTCTAAGTGTGGGCTTGATGAATTCCCATATAATTGAATAGCTAATACAATTGGTTCAAACCTCCAGCATTGCAAATATCAATAAAATTTTGATTAAAAAAAAAAACAAATGATCATGAACATAATTTTGAATCCATAGAACTTCTAAATCTTTTTAAGGATAAGGGATTCTTAACCTTGTGCACACATCATATATCCTAGGTCTCTAGGAATAACGTTTCATTTTAAGTCATGGATTTTATGGAACATAGTCCCTTCTATTTGTATAGTAAATGTCACCTAATAAAAAAGTTAAAATCTTATCATATGGAAGGGCTTGATGTTAATATCGGTTATGTCATTATGTAGAGTAATTCAATAAATTTGAGCTAAAATAGACTCTTAACCTAGAGATTTAAATCCTTGTCTTTATAACTATCTAACATGCACACCATAAACAAGAATGAACACAAGAATTGTAGAAAAAAATCTTAAGGTAATGTAACACCATTAATTATTCCTTGAGGATAAAAATCACTCCATAAGAAATGCTTTCTACAATTATGATATACTTTACAATGCATCTCATTACATTGTTCCTACTTCTTTATATAAATCTATCTAACCTCATTTGAACTTTCTAGTTAATGAACCTTTTTGTAAACCTTCTTAAAAATATTGTTTTCATATTATGTGACTATATATCTATTATTCTTTTCCATGGGTACCTCCGTAGGTGACCCATATTATTCTTTCTAGTAACTCTACATCCCATCCTCATTCACATATTTCATCCTTGAAACACGGAAAGGGCCATACAATATGATATCCTAAGAAACTTATTCAAATAGTACCAAGCATAAGCATTCATCCATCCTAGTGAAATGTAAACATGGAGTCCAATTGCATTCTTGCTACCTCAATCTTGATTCTGGATGTTCCTTTGGTGCCATGTTGTTCTTGTATTATTATGATATCTTCATGCATTTGATTATAGTCATCCATCTGGCTACATATGTGTTGTTGTTCTAGTTCCATGATGGTCCATAAGTTTGTTGACACCCATGCCCTTGATTTCATAACTGATGTTTCTCTAAGTAATGTGGGTGGTGATATACATCAACCTTAGATCTTGGTTCTTCTTTCTTGTACTCTTCAACATGGGATTTATTTGAGTCATTTACCTCCTTAGATATTTCTTCCTTTCTATTGGACCCTTCCTGTGGCTACTTTTCATGAGCTTATGCAGCTTCTAACAATGTAAACTTTGAAACAGGAATTATAACTAAAAACGAGAACTCTAGCCAAAAAACCACCAAAAAACATGAAAAAAAACCTAAAAATGAAAATTGTGTATTCCATAATGATTTTTTTAAGGGTCAATTTTTAACATTTTTTAAATATGGAAGTAAAAACCATTTTTTTGTGCAAATAGGATGAAGAAAACACATTGAAAACTAAAAGTGTTGATGCTAGAATAACATTTTTTTTCGGGGTACAATTTCAACATTTTTTAGCAATTGCATTAAAGATAAAATAATGGGACCCAAAAACCCTTAAAATTCCAAAAAATTTCATCCATGTCATTAAAGATGAAATAACGTGACTCTAAAAAAACCTAAAATTCTAATTGTTTTCAACCGTAGCATTAAAGAAAAATGTCATAACTTAGAAAAGCCTTAAAATTTTGACAATTTTTCAACCATGGAATTAAAAAACTTAAGTTTTCAACATATCTCAACCATTACATTTTGAATAAATTATATGACTTAAAAAACTTTAAAAATGAACACCTGAATGAAAGAGTCATTATTGCAAGAGTAATTTTTATTTTAAAGGCTAAAAGTATAGCTTTTTTCAAATCTTAGTCTAAGACAACTTATCCCATTACAACAAAAACATAAAAATCAACCATCCAAATGAACTATCCCCTTTTAGTGAGGCATTAAAATTGCAACATTGTTTTAGCTATGGTATTAATCAAATGATAACAATACATAATATCATGGCAATATCACTGTATAATTTAAAAATTCAACATTAATTTCTAATATTTTTTTTTACTTTTAATCAAAATATGAATACTTGTAGATTGAATGAAACATAAATTATTTCTCTAAGTTATTGTTGCATTGTGGATATTCTAAACAAATGAATTCATCATAATTAAAACATATGATCCAACAAACATAGAAATGACTCATAACTTCATGTAAGAGCATATGGAAATTAAAATATTTATTTCAAGTTACCATGCAAACATAATTTACATAAAATGTCTTAGAAATTTATTAAAAATCACTCATATGTTCTGGCACACCATCAAAATTTACAACATTTTCAGATCAATGACTGGATGCAGATGAAAATGGCCCATATTCTTCTCTTTCATCAACTAGTTCCCCATCTAAGTCAACATGCATGCCCAACATTTCAGGTTTCAAAAGTCTTCTAGATCTACAACTGGGTTCAGTAGACTCCCATCTCAACATTGTTTCTTCTGGTAGCAACCTCTTCAGAATCTCTATCATCCTGAAGAAAAGAGTTCTTCTCTTTGTTAAATTGAAGTCATAAGCAAGTATGTCAACATCCTCCAATTTTAAGAGGTTTTTGCGGCGACGATTTATATTTGTACCCTTTCTTTTTCTATTTCTACCATTTTTTTATCAACCACCATCTTTGGCTTCTATACACCATTGAATGGGTGTGTATTTGTGGCATACCAATGTGCTTCAAC
The DNA here is from genome assembly GCA_031772625.1 of Pinus tabuliformis. Classification (NCBI taxonomy): domain Eukaryota; kingdom Viridiplantae; phylum Streptophyta; class Pinopsida; order Pinales; family Pinaceae; genus Pinus; species Pinus tabuliformis. The sequence goes on along the minus strand of CM062816.1, from coordinate 1,025,185,888 downwards.
ACCTGCAACATCTTCATTTTATTTAATGACCTTTATAACCTTGGCAGCCAAGAATGGATAGCCATGTTGATGTCCATTTGCTAACATTGTTATCATGCAACCCTCCTTAACATCATGTACAAAACCCCTGTAAAGGTATTCCATGGCTTCACGTTGTGCATGAGATCTTCTGGAACCAGTAAACATTTATCTTTCCTCTACCTGTGAACAATTGATAATACCTTGAGATTATTGTTGTTCAACAATCTTTCTCTCCTCATGTTCATTTGACACATTTTGTGGCCAAATAAATGAAGTGTTCAAAAGCATATCTTCATTTGTTGATCATGAAATGATATCACTTTGATTATTGAAAAAAGACTCCCACCAAACAAAATCAGCAACATCAAAGTACTCATATGTATATCTAATAGTTTTTATAGTTCTTCCAGGTATTCAAAATAATTTATATCTCTTTTTTTCCTTCGTGCATTATGAATTTCAGCAACTGATTGTAATAACAATATTTTTGATGCAAATATTAGATGATCTAGAATGACCTTCAAAAATGACAAATTTGATGATGACCCTCATTCTATAGTAGTTGAATACTTCTTGCCCCATATAAGTGTCTTCCCATCAATTTTTTTGATATGAAATTGATGTTGGAAGCTAATGTCATTAAGTTTTTCAATGCATTTCTCCTCACCATGTCATCCTATAATGAACCTTCACATGTCAATAGCTTCTTCCAACACATGAAAAATAGGCATTGAAATGTATGATTTCCTAATACATTCAATTAGTCATGGAAAGCTCCCAACATCTTTCCCTTTCAATGTTACTGAAAAATGACTAAACATATGATCAACATGGTCATGAGTGTGCCCAACAAGAAGGAAACCAACCTTTACCTTCTGAAAAATTCTCAGTTCAACAATCATGTTTAGATATCCAAAAACAATTTGATTTTTCTTTTCACGACAAGTATAGTTGTCCAATTGTAGATACAAAACTTCTTGAAGATTGTCAGGCATTGAGAAAGCACATCATGAATTATGGTTATTGCTAGATTTGCATCATTATGAATATTTGAAGTTGTGAAGTAAACCCTTGGCGACATTTTCGTATTAAAGACTATACAACCGACAAAGTGAAACTAAATAAAACTTTCCTCCTGTAAATTTTTTGGTGTGTGGAAAAAATGTGGTAGAAGTGTTTTATTTTGGTCCATATCATCAATTATCAAACCCAAATATTTATTTGGATTATCATAGCACTTCTTTCGATGCTTATACAACTTTTTCCTTTCACGTATTTATTGATCGCGATGCTCTTGAAATGCTTTGACAATGGAATCTACACACACACACACACACACAAATATATATAGATATGACAATTTTTAAAAATAATGTTATGAATGCCTACCTCTTTCTACCCATTGACATTTATCCCTTTTTTATTTAAGAGAAGAATATGTATTACAAACCCCCATCGTTATCTTCTTAGGAATACAAACATTGTTGAATTGTCTCCCCCATAACTTCATAAAAGCTTGATATGTAATAAAATTATTATCTCCTTCAACACCTTCTACATATTCTTTGTATAATTTGTAGATTTTTTGTCTTGAGAAATTATCCGTAATATGTATTGTGTCTCTATTTTGCATACACTCTCCATTCTTTGAAAATAAGTCTTGCATTCATGACAATGTAGTATTTGCTGATGTCCCAAACTCTCATTTATGATGTACTTCTGAATAAGATATGGAATCTTTTCCAAATTTACTTGGATTCTTGACAGAAAAAAATTACCAATTAAATGAAACATTTTGAAAGTATTTCTATAGAGAAATAAAGACCCAATATGATAATCATAACCTCACAATGTAGATTACATGCACCCCACTAAATATGAATTTTGCATGCTTTTATTCATCAACAAATATATCTTCCTTTTCTCTAATGCAAAATTGAAATCCATATGTGTCAAGCAATCCTTTTGACAACATTCACTTGAAATCATATTACTGATAGAACTTCTTCTCGTGAGATATTCTGTCCTACCCCTTGTATAACTGGAATATTTTGGATTGATACGGAAAGATCTACTCCTACTCTTAGATACAATATTTGTTGGTAACATCTCCATCATTTCATCATCCTCTCTATAAAAATTTTGAGGAATATTATCCTCACTATGGTCATTCTAAACATAGTTACGAAATTCATCACCGTCATTGCTTGGAAAATATTCATTACCATCCTCACCTATAGGAAATTCATCAATACCATCATCTATGCTTTTGAAATACTGACTTGGAGGATATTCTTCATCATCTTCATATTTCCCTTCATTAATGTTGCCCTAATAGTCTATAGAATTAGGACTAAGTGAAAAAAATGGACTCTCTATTTACTGGAAATTCTTCATCCTACCCTTTTTCACTACTGGTCTCATAGTCCTTAAGATTGGGACTACATGGAAAATGTGACTGTCTATTTACTATAAATTATCCATCTTTCCCTTTGTCATTGTTGCTCTCATAGTTCTTAGAATTGGGACTAAGTGGAAAATGTGACTCTCTATTTACTCGAAATTCTTCATCCTGCCCTTTGTCACTGTTACTCTCACAGTCCTTAGGATTAGGACTAAGTGGAAATGTGACTCTCTATATATTGGAAATTATTCATCCTTCCCTTCGTCACTACTACTCTCATAGTCCTTAGGATTAGGACTAAGTGGAAAATGAGACTTTATATTTACCGGAAATTCTTCATCTTGCCCTTCATCACTACTACTCTCATAGTCCTTAGGATTAGGAATAAGTGGAAAACATGACTCTTTATTTATTGGAAATTATTAATCCTTCCCTTCATTGGTGTTGCTCTCATAGTCCTTATAATTAGAACTAAGTCGAAAATTTGACTCTCTATTCATAGTGAAATAATTCTTGTTATTTTCATCAATATGAATAGAATTGTTACGCAACGATGATGTTGATGCTCCAGAATGATAAATTTCACTATCAAAAGAATCCATGACTTTCAAACAGAAGGTTTTGAATGATACAAATGCATTCTCTCCTAATGACAATTTATAGCTTAAAGAATAAAAATTTCCCTCCAAAGTTACTCCCAAAAAATTTCGCTGAAAATTTTCCCTCCAAAAATTTCATTTCAAATATTTACCTCCAAATTTTCCTTCTAGATTTTTTTTGAAAACATTCTACTAAAATTTTGTCTTGAAAAAATTTACCCTACTTTCCATTCAAATTTTCCTTTAACACATTCCTCCAAAATTAAAATAAATATTTTACTTACTAATCTTTTACTTAAAATATTTAACATTTACTGATAATTAAGTTATCTTTTATAATTTATATTATATTTTGTCCCACATTTAACAAAAGTTAATGTATCATCTTAATATTAACTATATATTATTTTTTTCTAATTTTAATTTTAATTCCACATTCAAAAAGTGATAAAATAATCCCATAATCTCTGCTATATAATAACTTTTGTTGTTACTATTCCTTACATCACATCAAGTCTTCTGGAGGTTTCATTAAAAAGCTTGGAGCGATTTTGCGGAGGAGCTACATTGTCATCAACAAGACATTCAACAGGAGATTTTCACATTTCAAAGGTTAGTTTCCCTTCTATTTTGACCATTTAAAGAGGAATTTGGGGAAAATAGGTTGTTTTATGTTGACAAATCTTTTTTTTCTTTGTCATGGGGGACAACTCAATTCATTAGTTTGAAATTTAGGATATTCTTGAAACAAGGCAGACCTAGGTTCAAATCCCACTGATTGTAGATCACAAACCTCTAGATATTTACTAGTACTTACATGTCAGGTGGGTCGCTAAGTTCTTCTAATATACCAAAAAAAAAACCTATTCCATTATTTTTTATTTTTTTTACATTTATTTAAAGAAATATATTTTTTTTCCAAAAAAAAAAAAATGCACCTAGATTAGGCTCGTTCACCCCCACGCCAGGGGGCCACTGTTCCAGGGCATGCATGCGATACAACGACCTCTCAAGGGGTTTTTGTGCCATGGGTGGGTGTTGCGGGCATGCTTGTCTACACAACGACCTCAAAAAGATGTTGTGCCACGGGTTATTGTGCGAGGATCTATCAGGGGGACGTTGTGCAAGCAGGTGTGTCGCTATGGGAACGCTCTCCTGCACAGTGGCCCCCTAGCAGGTCATTGTGCCGTGGGAGGGCATGCCCCTGGCGCAACGATACACGTGTTGTGAGCACACCTACGCGTAGGGTGACCCCCTAGCAAGAAGGGGGATTATTCCATAAATTGATCCCCTACCTACCAGGGGGGGGATGTGTCACTCTTGGCATGCCCGCCCACACAGCGGCCCCCTGGAAGGCACAGGGGTGATTCCCGGAACCGGGTCACAGTGACTCCCTCGCAGGTAGGCAGTCTATTCCATCCCCCACATAGGAAGGGGCTCAGTTCCCGGGCCCCTACCTGCCAAGGGGTCGTTGTGCCATGGGTGTGTGTCGTGGGCATGTTTGTCCACACATCGCCCCCCTGGCAGGAAGTGGGTCAATTCCAAGAATCAGGGGGCTGTCAGGGGGTCATTATGTTGCAGATAGGCACCCACCCATGGCATATCATCTCAGAATCAAAACCTTGCTTGTCAGGGGTTGTTGTGTCATGGGCGTAGCCTACCCATGGAGCAACGACCCCCTACAAGGTAGGGGGTTGATTCCAGGAATCAACCCCCTACCTATCATGGGCCTGTTGTGCCATGGGTGGGTGCCTGTACAATGGTCCTCTTCCTATCACGGGGCCACTGTGCCGCAGGCAAGCACTTTCTTGCAGCACAACAATCCCCTAGCCAGTTATTGCCCGAGTGTGCCTGCGACACAGCGACGCCCTAGTAGGAGACCTAACAAGGGGGTGATTCCAAGTAGGGGACCATTGTGCCACAGGCACGCCTGCGGCAAGACAAGATTGACCCTGGTGCAAAAATTATAAAGTTTTTTTTATTATTTTTTCAATTTAAAAGATAAAAGTTAAATTAAAATAGTTTTTTTTTTTTTTGAAATCTCGTGTTTAAAAAAAAATTGTTTTGTTTGTTCTTAAGATATGGGTCTTTTTCTAATTTATATATATACATACATACATACATATATATATATATATATATATATATATATATATATATATATATATATATATATATAGATGTATATATTCTTTTTCTAGGAAAATGGCTTCAAGAAAGGTCTATGCCAATCTTTCTGGACCAAAGGAAGCATTTACATCATCTAAAGTTGCAAGTGGAGCCTCAATGAATATAGTTGAACGAAGCCGACCTGTGTCACATGGTAAAAATCCAGCAAGTGGCTCCTCAAAGGAAAAGAAGATGATTTCATATTGGATGAAATCACCAAAAATTAGTCATACAAAAATTGCATGGTATGTGAAAGATAGAGAAGGAAAAGAAGATCTGCATATATATCTATATGCTGGTATGATTTACGATGATGGAAGTTATGAGGTGCTAGGAAAAGTACTAGACATATGTTTGGTGCCAAATACAAAAGTTGTTTATGTACTTATAAAACTGCCCAAGTCACACGAGAAGATTAGATATGGTTTTGCATTGTTGATGCATGACACGGATTAAAATTCTACAAAGATATGTAAAAAAATCATAAATGACATTGCACACAAAAAAGTAAGTTTTCTTATTTATATTTATGTGTTTTGTGTTATTGTAATTGTATCATTATATTTTTTATAACTTACTTATTGTTGACATATTATATTTTGTTTGACAGAATTTTGCTGAGGGTCTCTCAATTATGTTGGGGGGAGTTTATTTTATAGAGCAAGATATTATGGATGTGGTCAACGGTTTCCACACAGAGTCAGAAGAAGATATGAGAAAGAAGCAAAAAAAATACTTCATGATGCTACAAGACTACATACAGGGGATCAACAAAGAATGCCTATAGTGGATCAATCTAGTAAAGGTAAACATGTTACTTTTGAAGATGAGGAAGATGAAGTTGAATAATATGTTGTCATTACTGAGAATGAGATTAGAATTGATGTTGGAAAGGAGAAAAGCCATAAAAGACCAAAAACAAAAATGCCAGTAATGTCTCTCTTCTAGTTGATGATGAGGAGATTGCTTATGTAGAAGAAAATATGATAACCCATAGGAGGAAGAAATCAAAAGTTGGTCATTCTGAAAAAATCGTGGGCAACAGTGAATATCAAAGTGAAATCTCAAAGGGAAGCAAGGAAATCATAACACCAGGTGTTGATTTAGAGGATGGAATTATGAAAACAAAACAAAATAACTTTCAAAGTCGGTTGTCAAAGAGAAACTTAGTTGAGAGTGGTCGTACATTTCAACTTAATATCAACCAATTCTATAATCCAAATGAGGGACAATCTAAATATCAAATTAGAAAGCCACACCACCTGCATGTCAATAAATTCGAAACATTGTGCACGTACAATCCATATGCACATGTGGTTTCTTATGTGGTTCTTGTTGATCCAATTCAAGTTCCTAAAAAAGTGGAATTTGAGAAGTCAAAATGTTTTGAATATAAATATTATGTAATTGGAGGGACCATTCTATAGAGGCTAGAAGACAATTGATGGAGGAATATCCCAATGACTTGCATTTTGAAACAATGAGATGTATCATTTTATATGTTGGTTTAACAAATATACAAGAAAATTTGTTTGCATGGGATCATAATACAGAAAATGAGTATAGGATGTCTATGACTTTCATCCAAAGGGTTATATTTATTCATAGTGAATTTGAAGAAAAATGTGGTGGGGATAAGACAAAAGTTAGTCTAACCTTTCTGAAGGAATGTTGTATCGAAACAGGTTATCAAATTGAAAAAAAATCATTTCAAAAGGTGGCAAAGTAAATTCATGGATATTCAAAGGTATGAATAACATTTTCCAGATGGCATTTAGAACTGGAGAGATGTGGGAATTGAATAATGATACTTTTGGCATGTGGGAGAACATTTCCATAAAAAATCAGAAGGTTAAAAAGTCTAAACCAGTGATATCTACCAGTAGTAAATCCGGTCCTGAAATGAAGCACCTTCCATATGATATGACTATCACACCTTGGAGAACAATGCAAGGAGTGAAGGATGAAAAACTTGTCACATAAGTATTATCCCATGTGAAGTCAGGGGAATTATCATTGGACAAAATGTGTGAGGAATTTCAAAAGTAAGTTTGTTGAATTATTTTTACTTATTTTTGGATTACAATTTTCTTTTAAATATAGCATATTTTTCTTTGTAGTATTTGTTATACATATCACTATATTAACATTATTTATTTATTTATTCAGTCACAATGTTTATATGAAAATACAAGAACAAATGGTTAAATTATTGAATGAAGATAATTGGGACGATGTTGTAGGAAACTACCCAGATTCAAGTTCTACATCAACACTAAAATATTTTTATCTTGCATTTAAAAAGGTATGTTGATTTATACATTCATTTTTATTCATATGTATATTATTTTTATTTTATAACTTATACATATATTTGTTTATTTCATTATAGTGTCGTAGAAGGATGAAAATGAAGTACCATATAGTTTCAAATGCTTTATTGAAAAAATTAAGTTGGAAAGGATGAAAAAGCAACTTCTTAGGAATGTTGAACTTGATCCTAGTCTTACTCATTTCATTTGGAATGGGTTTGACAATATCCAACATCAAATAATACAAGATGATTGTGAATGAATTGCAAAACTCATACCTAAAATAGATTATTCCCCAGTTAGTGCAGATATTCCTCATGATTTCAATATCCCAAACATTGAATATGATAATAAGCCATATACTTATCAAGCTTTTAGTAAAGTGGTTATGGGATTTCTAGAAGTCACAACATCACCATTTTGGATATTTGTGACATTTCATTCAGACAAACAATTTGGAATGTTTAATAATAAGCTTCAACGGAAAACCAAACTCAAGGATACAAGTGACATGGTAAGACATTGAAATTGTATGTTTTATTAATTCTTAAAAAAAAATATTTATGTACAAGTTAATTGAACTTTTACTATTTCATGTTACAAGAAAAAGTCAAATATTATTAGTTGCAGAGATCAACCAATTATAAGTGATTGTGAGTTCATTCATGTTGAGTATTGGACAAAAGATGATAGTTATAAGCCTGTGCTTCTGAATCGGGTAGATGGAAAGAGTCATAGCCAAGTAATGGTTCATGATGTTGTTGTAAAAAAACTAACATATGAAGATAAAGAAACAAAAGGAGAGATAATTAACATTTATCAAAAACCACAATCATTGATTAACTATCTTATAGATTTATGTTCAAATGAAGGAGATTGGGTTTTGGATTTATTCTTAGGTTTAGGTAAGTTTTATTATATAAAATTGAATTTCAATATTTTCTTTTTTAAGTTTTATGTGTTTATACCAATTTACTTAATTATTTCTTTTGTACTTGATGATTAGGTACAACACTAACATGTTGCCTACAAAAAGGAAGAAATTGCATTGTCATTGAAAAAGACTCACTACAATGCAATTTTATTTAGCAAAACATTAAGGTTATTCAATTTCTTCTAGATGCAATGCAAAAAGTTGGTTTGAGGAAAGAGGATTATAATGAATAATGTGTGGCAAAAAAGGCGAAGGAACCTCAACCACCGTCGAATGGAATTTTTGGAAAGTGATACTTTGGGAGATTCGCAAACATCAAAGATTCGTCAGAAGAGGAAAATGACCAAACTGAAGCAGAAAATTTTATGGAAGAAGAGAATAATGAAACTCTAGAAGATGATGAGCATCGATTATATGATATTACTAATTAAATTTAAGTTATGGTTGCAAATCAAACTCATTTTTTGGAACTATTCATTAGCTATACTTGTAATGTTTTGACTTTGATATTTCATGATAAGAATAAGTATTCAATTATTGTTGTTATATTTTTAATATCTGTATTATGTGATTTTCACTTTAATTTTTATGTGAATAACTATTTTTTGAAAAAAAAATTGTTATTATTATTATTTTTGACATAAAATTCATAAAATGCTATTTTTTTAACCTTTTTTGTTAAAATTATCTCATAAAAGTCATTTATTTGACATGTCATTGTTAGCAAAAAAGTCTCAAATGTGTATTTTTTTTGTTATATCTATATCCAAAATTTGTTTTTTATGTGATGTTAAAAATTATTGTTATTTTAGTGACAATTATTTGATGTGCATTGAAATATTAATTAACGATAAATAGATATATAGAAAACTGTAAATTTAAAGTACACTATGCAAAAAAATAAAGATCTCACTAAAAAAAATGAAAAGAAAAACAAAAAAACACAAACTTCAAAATAAATATATCAAGGAAGAAGAAGAAGACAACTACTTCAAAAGTTGTTAAATTTAAAAAATAATTATCCACACTTAATACATTGGAAAATGTAAAGTGTCGAAAATAAGTCTTTAAAAAAAAGGGGTTCATATTGCATCAACACTTTTCATAATATACATGAAAATCACTAACATTTTAAAAATAATGTTCATACTTGATACATACAAAAAATTAAAGTATCAAAAATATGATAAAATAAAAGAGATGTATTCTGAATCAACACTTTTCAAAATCGAATGATTTTTGTTCCCTAAAAAAAATGGGTACTCGGTACAGTTCTCGTTTCAAAGTTTACGTTGTTTTCTTCAATCATGTATTTTTCATTTGATGGTATAGTAGGTACATGAATTATTTTACTTATAGTGACTTCTTCATGAGGCACCTTATGCTTTTCTTGTTTACAAAGAGACATATCTTGCAGTGTGATTTTCTTTTTATGGTCATGATTTTTTTTAAACATTAATATTAACTATACCAATTGATTCAATCCAAGGATATCTATTGATAATATCCATATCATTAATATCTATAGCATGAAAATCTAAATGCAAGACATATTTATCCACAGTAAGGTTCAAATCTTTAAAAAATGAACATTCTTACACTCAATTTGTGTGCTTTCAATATGCTTTGTAAGAAACTTCATTTTTTAGCCAAATTAGCATTGATGAAATTATGTTTGTAACTATGGTTATTAAAAACAATAACCTTCTTTTGTCAAATAATCCATGAGCCTATGTCAACTAGGTTTATCTCAAGTTGTTGGAGGGAATGATTGTTATCCTCTCTTTCTAGGTTCAATCCCTACAAGTGGCATGATGGTATTTGTTGTAATGGCTTAGAGCCTCATTGTTGAGTGTAAGTAGACCCTCAAGGTCCTAAAAAATGTATATTCCTCATATGGAATATAATGGTATTTCTCATGAGAAAAAAAGATCCATGAGCTTATAATAGGAATGTTGTGCATGAAAACAAACACTTGCTGTTGTATTTATTCCTTTTCCCATGAGATAGCATGTCTATGAATACTTTTTCATATTTATTATTTAAAAGTGCCTTCATGTAACAACCTCAGATTAAAAATCCATGTAATAAAGTTAATAAAGGAAAAATAATACCAAGGTCATGGGACACTTATTCCAAGTTGAATGTTCGGAAAAACATCCTAGTGTGGGTGTTCATTTAGTTTATTATGGCTAAGTAAATTGGCAAAGGCAATGGAAAAGGTTTTGGAAAGGCAAGTGGCACTAATTGGCATTTTATCTATGAAAATAATGGAAAATAGGAGAAAAGGAAGGTGAATGGTAACAGGTTTCATGTGAGGAGGAAAATGAAGGAAAATTAATGGAAATTGGAGAAAATAGAGGCCTCATTCACAAAAAAATGCTTATGAGGATCAGTTCACAACCTTTTTTCAGTTCAGTTTTGGATCTCTCTCTCTATTCTCTCTACTCTCTCATACTCTCACACACTTATAGTATTCTTGGAGCACTCTAGAATTGGAGGAAGGAAGGAAAAGGAAAGACAAGAAAGAAAAAGGGAAGAAACGATCAAGCAAGGAAGAGTGGGATCAAGCGGCTAGAGTGGGATGACTTGCACGTGTTAAGTTGCATGTATGATTTCCTTGCTAGGTTTGGCATGCATGGTATATGCATGTGCATATTTGGTTCTCTTGTTTCATTGGCATGACATTTCCAGGTGTGATAATGGTTTTCAACCTTGCCTTTCCATTTCCTAATAGCCACGGTGTGATGGGGTTCTTTTACTTGGTTGACTTGGATTGTCGGATGGTTTCGAAATTGAGTGGGGTGGTCTCAGGAAAAATTGCAAGGCCGAGGAATCCCTTGACCGGTAATGGCGGGATACACGGTAAAGCCTGGTTGTGAATACCCTCGTTGGACCTAGGAATCCCTTAACTGGTAATGGTGGGATACACGATAAAGCCTATAGGGTGGAGAGAGACAAATTCCTCATGGTTTAGGTGGAGAGATCCAAAGGCATCTATGCTTGTTTAGGGCCCACTGATCTCTTGAGTGGTATATGGCTGGATTGCGGTAAATTCTATAGTGTATGTTTATTGTTTAGGCCTACGAATCCCTTAGCGGGATACACGGTAAAGCCTGAGGAAGCCTTGATTGGTTCTGTTATGAGTCCCAAATTCATGCTTGAAATATGGAACGGGGGTGATTGGCTAAAAGAAATATTTGGTTCAGACCAATCTATGGTCGGGTGTAAGTGGATGTCCCTGGCTTGGTTGACTTTCGCATATGTTAATAAGAGCTCTTTCCTCTTATGTTTTATTTGTAAATGTACTTTTTTTTATGTGGCTTTAATGGTTGTTCTATCATTGTTATTATTTTGGTTATATGATGGTTATAAGTATGGTTTATGACAAACTTTGGTTATGGATCTCATCATGTTTTGATTAGTAAATGAAATGTTAATGAATGTATGACCCAATAGATGATAATGAAGATATTGTGAGAGGGCATCAGACCTTCTTGGTGAATCTCAGATAAGTATGAGGTCCCTATCTTCAGATCTTTTGTTATGACATGTAGATTACATGTACATGATGTGTTTGACAGAATGTTTGTCATGCTTGGTAGGGGTCAGTTCAAGTCATTGTTTAAGTTCTTGTATTAGCAGCTTTGTCTCAATGTTATTTATCATTTTTGGAAGTTTCATGAAGTTCTAGGTAGAATAGTGAGTCCTAGCCCCTAAAAAGTGACTTAGAATTCAGGATCGCTAGCACAGAACTTCTTGGAAAATGCCACAATGGCATCAATGCCTTAATGTGGGAGTGAATGGAGGGTCTCAATCGCATGTAAGGCTTGTCATGGGAGTGACTATGGGTCTAGTTCAGTTAAGAAAAAAAATTCTCTCAAGGTTTGGACACCTGGAGAGGTTCGTTGGCTCCTAAAGGTTCTATAGCTCCTAAGGGAGATCTTTAAAGTGTTGGTCTGTCAATTCCACTTCCTTAAGGTGATCTAGGAGGTTGAATAATATCTTAGTAACCCTTCATCACATGTTTATCTTGAAGGGCTGATTAAATTAGGTAAATGTGGGAGGAGGGTGTTATAGAGTGGTATCAGAGTGAGTTTCATTCTCTTTAGGTGATATTAGATACCACATAGTGGTATCAGAGCATGGTTCACCCCTTGGACTGGATGGGAGTAATGTGTTTGTCATGCATACATGTCGATTGCATATGTGTTCTTTATTCTTGCGGTCCATGTGCTTGTCATGTATGCCTGGTGGTGGTCATTGTTGCAGTTGTGTCGCCATGTGGAAGACGATGGTGATTGTTGTTGGATGTGGTTTTCATGAGTTCATGTCGGTTATGCATTTGTTATGCATATTAGTGTCTATATTTTGTTATGCATGCATTTTCATGGTTATGGTATAGTCATGCATGTTAACTCAATAATAGTTGAAATGATGTCTATATACTGATATGATTATGTTTGTACATGTATTGTGCTGATATGGTTGATCTTGCAGATGAGATATCCTCCCCTGAACTATACTAAGGGATGTTGATTATGTTTATAGTTTGGTTTAGATGGCATCGTATACTTGCAGGAAGAATATCAAAGATGACTAGCAATATTTTAGACTAGAGTCCATGAGATTCTCCTTATATATCAGATGAGCAGCATGGTGATGGGCACTCTCCTAAAATAGCAGACACATTGAAAAGTTTAAAGGAAGAAATAATAAGTTACAAAGCATATAATGACAGAATAAGTCAGGCACAAGAGAAACAAGTAGAGGTTAATGAAATTATCCTTCAGAGTTTGTCATATTATAGAGATAACGACCGCTTAAGATCAGTCATGGGTATGAGTATAGGACTAATGGGGCATATGGTAGTAGTTCTCATGGTGGGATGGTGGGCACAATTTGAATAGGGGTGACATGATCAAAGATGGCAGGTTCTTGGATACATCGGATAAGCAACATGATGGCCACAGGTTATATTCTAGTTTTGGTTATGATAGGTACCATGGTCATCATCATTATCATTCTTACAGGAGGAGTGATAGGGGATATTTTCCAAATGAGTTGAAGAAATCCAAGCCACCTACCTTTGATGGAGATTTGAAGAAACCGGAAGATGCAGAGGCATGGTTACTTGGGATGTAGAATTTCTTTGAGGTGCATGATTACACAGAGAATATGAAGGCGAGAATAATTATCTTCAACCTCAAAGGGAAAGCAGACATTTGGTGGCAAAATGTGAAGCAGGTTATAGACATCAAGATAGAATAGTTGAGTCGGCATGAATTCAAGAGACTTTTCAGGAAGAAATATTTTTTAGAGAGGTACCATGATAGTAAAGACAAGGAATTATATGAGATAAAGATGGGATTGATGATAGATGAGGAGTATATAACTAGGTTCTTGGAGTTGTTGAGGTATGTATTGTATCTTAAAGATGAGAAAGCCAAAGTTCAAATATGTTATAGTGGATTACCATTAGAATTTAAAGATCAAATTGAGTATGATGAGCCTCAGTCAATTAAAGAATTCATTGGTCAGTTGAAGCACTGTTATGAGCAATCAAAGCGCAATACATAATCTCAACAATGTTGGAAGGGGGAAGACAAGACTAAAGGTAAATGGAAGCTGAAAAGAACAAGACCCCAGGATGCAGGTGAAAAATAAAATGTTGCACCTTACAAGAAGTTTAATGGACCTCATCTTGGAGGGAAATAGAATAAAAGTGATGGTAAGGGACAGTTGTAGGGTTAGATATATGGCAAGGAGTGCCTCAAGAGATATTTCCGCAGTATCAGGGTGGTAGGCCTCAGATTTATAGTGCATAGGAAGCGTAGATAGTTGGGGGTGTTGGGCAGAGCATTATATCTATGCAACATTGGATAACAGGCAGGCATATCACCAGACATATATTATCGAGATGAACGGTAAGCTTTATGATTAAGTTGTTTCTATTTTGATTGACCCTAGATATACTTATAGTTATGTTAATATTGAGCTCGTGGATATGTGTGGTTCGAATAAATAAGTGCATGCATAATCTTGGTTAGTGCAGTTAGCTGCAGGTACAAAGAAATGATTTCATCACTAGGTAAGATATTTTGCATTTGAGTTTAATGGCATGCCTACATCAGTGCATTTGAATGTGCTTATGTTGGGATCGTATAGTATGTTTTAGGGTATGGACTGGTCATATCTTCATAGGACCAAGGTGGATTGTTATTATAAGGCCATTGAATGCTTGGATGATAATGGAGAACAGAGAATCTTGTAGGGTAAGGAAAAAGCTACAATAGTCAGAATGGTTACAACTATGTAGGCAAAGCACAGTCATAGAAAAGGGTGTGCGTTATTTGCAATACATATTTCTAGTGATAGAGATAAGGATGTTAAGGATGTGGAGGTATAGAGCAGGTACCTAGTTTTACAACAATTTCAGGATGTATTTTCCATAGAGATTTCAGAGTTTTCGCCTTATAAAGAAGTTGACTTTTCCATTGAGTTGGTACCAGGGGAAGCACCAACATCAAAGGAACCATACAGGATGAGCACACCAGGGTTAGTAGAGTTGAAGTTGTAGTTGAAGGAAATTATTGACAAGAGATACATTAGGCCAAGTGTATCACCTTGGGGCACACCGGTAATTTTTGTGAAGAAGAAGGATGATACTCTCATATTATGCATTGATTACAGGTAGTTGAACAAGGTAATCATCAAGAATAGGTTTTCGTTGTTGAGGATTGACGACTTGTTTGCTTAGTTGAAGGGAGTAGCCGTGTTCTCAAAGATTGATCGGAGATCAAGATATCATCAGGTACATATCAAAGAAGAGGACATCTACAAGACTGCTTTTAGGACTAAGTTTGTTGTGGTTCCTTTTCGTCTAACTAATGCTCCATCTACTTTTATGTGCTTGATGAATAGTGTGTTGCATCCTTATCTGGACAAGTTTTTTATTATGTTCATTGATGATATATTGATATATTCTAAGAATGTGGAAGAGCATGTCGAACACTTAGCAACAATGTTCAGATTGCTAAGAGAACATCAATTGTATGCCAAGCTTAGAAAATGTAGTTTCTTTTCGATAGAGGTAAATTACTTGGGGCATGTTGTTTTCAAGGCATACCAGTGGATCCGGAAAAGATAAGAGATATCATGCAATGGGAAGCTCCCAGGAATGTGGATGAGGTAAGGTCATTCATGGGGTTATTAAGTTACTATAGGAGGTTCATTAGGAATTTCTCATGCATTGCATATTCTATTACATCATTGCAAAGAAAATGTAAGAACTTTGAATGGACAAAGGAATGTGCAGCCAATTTTGAGAAGTTGAAGTAGGTGTTGACAAATGCTCCAGTTCTCAAGATTGCAGATAAGGATAAAGAGTCTGTGGTGTGTAAAGATGCCTGTAAGATAGCACTTGGTAGTCTTGATGCAGTAGTGATAGGTGGTATGTTATGTTGAAATATGGCAACAAGAATATTCCAATTTAATTTGTCCTTGAATTAAAATCGAATTTCGTCTTAACAACTACTTGGAAATAATTAATTAATTTATTTTAAATTAATTAGTTGGAGAAATTCAAGTTAGAAGTCTTTCTGAAGTCATGCAAGAGTTATCCCTTATATTAAGGAGATAAGATTGAGTTATATTTAAGTTTTAATTAGTTAACTCAGTTTACTAAGTTAAGTCCAATTAAATTAGTTCCAAATTGTTTGAGGAACTAATAGTGAGTTAACAGTCAATTGATGCATTAATGCACTCAACTAGTGCTACTCCAGTTAATTGAAAATTCCCTCATCAGAAACTCATGCATGTCTATTCTGAGAAAGACCCAGTTGAGATTAATGTTCAAGGACAGTGTACTATCAGTTGCATGTGTTTTCTCATGGAGAAAACTCATGCATGCATTCAAGGATTCATCCTTGAGGATTGTTGGCATTATGATTCAAGTGTTGTCCTTGATGGCAACTCACTCAGAGGTTGGTACAGATACTCAGAAGTTGGTTCAGGTGATGGCAACTTACTCAGAAGACAGATCCTAGTACAGCTTGCCAAGGAAGTTCATACACGCAGGTTTGTTAAGCCCAAGTCGCGTGTACACGCAGGTTGGCTTCAGAAAAAGCGCGTGTATGTGGAAAAGCACCTTTGGTCCATGGCGGTTAGTCCTTGGAAGTTGTGCCTATGGTTTCGGACCATTGTATCTCGACGGGCGTGTCGATCC
Source organism: Pinus tabuliformis (assembly GCA_031772625.1). Lineage (NCBI taxonomy): Eukaryota > Viridiplantae > Streptophyta > Pinopsida > Pinales > Pinaceae > Pinus > Pinus tabuliformis. Next base: position 1,025,169,222 of record CM062816.1, on the reverse strand, counting down.
CTAGTTTTGAAGTTGATGGTATTGTGTTTCTATGGTTTTGGCTCTTGGTATTGAACAAGGCCTAAGGCTATATAAGGAGAAGATCACTAGGCAAAGAGTAAGTGTGTGTGGGTGTCTGACGCAGTGAGAGGATCTGGTATTGCTGGTTATCTGTTCGGGACGCTTGGCAAGGGTCGGATCTGACAGCAAAGGCAGAAGTAATCATTTCTAGATCTGCACGCGGGTTGCCTTTGGAGAAAGCGCGTATACACGCGGTTTTGGTACAGTGAAGTAGCGTATGCATGATAAGGGTTGATATTTCAGGTTGTTGCTGATTCTGGTGGTTGTTGCAGAGTTCTAGATTCTGGTTTGGGTTCTGTGTTCTTGATGACAGGGTTTCAGTGATTCGGTATTGGGTTGTTTAATGAATTATGATGCAAGTATAAGTTGATGATTGTATTGCGGTAATGTTTGCTTTGTACTCTTGGATCCAGTCTGAAAATTGATGAAACGTGGTCCCTGAAGGTTGTAGGGTCAGCACCTACGTACTAGTAAATGGATCAGCTAGTACAAGAGCTGAGGGGGTTGTAGCTCCCTTCCAAAAGTAGTTGGAAAATGAGAGAGAGGGTTGTAGCCCTCTGCAGGTTGTAGCCTGCATACTGGTAAAGGACTGCACCAGTATATTGTAAAAGAAGTTTCTCATTAAAGAAGAAAGAGACGAATTGCAGCAGGTGGTTTTCACCCACATTGGGTTTCCACCTTATATCATGGTGTTCATGTGTGTGGCTCTTGTGTGATGTTCTGTTCTGTTATACTGCACCTGTTTACTGCTAAATTGCTTAATAATGTTCTTATGCATTTACTGAAGATAAGATTAACTGAATCATAAGATATCTGCATATACGCTAGTTGCTTTAGACACAGTCGCGTGTACACGCGGGTTCACTTAACTGAAGTCGCGTATATGTTTCTGAGTATGAAATTGAAAAGGTTTTATTGATCTGATAATACTGATTCACCCCCCCTCTCAGTATTATTTCCAACAATTGGCATCAGAGCAGGTCCTTCAGAGGAAGCTTGATCGCTTGAAGGAAAAGATCCATCAAAATGGCTAATCCAGAAAGAGAGGCACACATCAGGCCACCAGTCTTTGACGGGAACAATTTTACTCACTGGAAGATAAGAACCACTGCATATCTACAGTCTCTTGGAGCAGAAGTTTGGGGACTCATAGAAGGAGGATACAAATTCCCATCAGCAACTCCTACAGATCCAGCAGAGAAAAAGCAATATGAGCTCAATGCCAAAGTAGTTAATATCCTATTGAGTACTTTGACTCAATCAGAATTTATGAAGATCATGCATCTCAAATCAGCTAAGGAAATATGGGACAAAATCGTTACAAGCTACGAAGGAGATGATCAGGTAAAAATAGCGAAGCTTCAAACTCTCAGAATCCGGTATGAAACTCTTAAGATGCGAAGTAATGAAAACGTAGCTAATTATTTCCTGCGTATGGATGAGATTGTGAATTGTATGAGGGATCTGGGTGAAGAATTTGAGGAAGTTGTCTTAGTTCAAAAGGTTTTGAGATCTCTGTCTACTAAATTTGATTCTAAAGTATCTGCCATAGAAGAAAAGGAGAATGTGCGAAAAATTACCATGTCACAGCTTCACGGGATCTTAACTGCTTTTGAAATGCGACTAGAGGTACCACCAGAGGCCGCATTCGAAGTGTCAGAGGAAGAAGATGAGGTAAATTTTGTCAAGAATCTTGAACGGGGAACTGGACGGTTCAAAGATAAGCTGCCTTTCAAATGTTTTCTATGTGGTAGAGTTGGTCACTATGCTGCTAGATGTCCTCATAACAAAGAAAGGATATATGAAGAAGATGGTAGAAGCTATTATTCCCATATTAAAAGTTCATTTAATGATAGTGAAGATATTAGAAGTCTCATGGCGCACAAGAAGAAGAATGCTTCATCCAATGATAGCGAGGATATTAAAAGTCTCATGGCACATGAAGAGAAGAATGCAGAAACTGAAGAAGCTGCCAAATTAAAAGAACTATTGGAAACAGAAACCAGGGTAAGGGAGAAATTGCAGGATATAGCAAAAGATCAGAGCACAACTATTCAGAGACTTGAATCAAAGATCCTCTCTCTAAAGGAAGATCTTGAAGATCAAGAACATGAAGTGATCAAACTAAAGCGACAAGTAGAAGAAGGGAGAAAAGTTGAAGAAGACCTAAGGAAGCAGTATCTGAAAAAGGAAGAACAACATCAAGTTGAGGTAAATATCTTGAAAGGTAAACTAGAAGAAAAGGATAAGCTTTTACGATTTCAAGATAGTTCTAAAGTCTTGGATGATATTCTTAATAGTCAAAGATCTCCTGCTATCAAGACTGGTCTTGGTTTTCATGAATATGTTGAAGGTGAATCTAGTTCACAAGGTGAGACAAGAAACTCTAATGAGAAATCTGAAATGCTCAAGGAACAACCAAGAAAAGAAATTCCTCAAGGAAGATCCTTTACTCCTAACTATGGACGTGATAGACGATTATTTCCTCCACTGAATAAAGTTGAATGTTATGTATGTCATAATCTTGGACATGTTGCAGCCAGATGCAGAAGTAGAATGGTTCAAGAAAGATCATCTCATCCCAGGTATTTCAGAGGGTATTGCTTTGCCTGTAATGCATATGGACACAAAGCAATTGATTGTGATAGAAGGAACATGAAAAATATAAGGTGTTATACATGCAACAACTATGGGCATAAAGCAAGGGAATGCAGAAGCAGATTTCAAAATTCAAGACAAGGGGACCATACATCATCACAGTTGCAGGAATTGAAGAAGACAGAGACAGAAAGGTGTGGGACAACTCAGTCAGCTGACATAACAGACACAGGGGAATCTGAAAGTGATGAGATTCAGTATTCCATCCTGCATACGCTGAGATAATGAAGACAAGTCGCGTATATACGCGAGTTACATGCTGCAAAGTCGCGTATATGGAGAAAGGGCAGCAGAACAGATGGTTATATGGAGAAAGGGCAGCAGAACAGACCCAGGTTCAGTCATGGTTGGCTCAGGCTCAGGGGGAGCAGAACAGACTCAGGAAATGGTTCAGACATGGTTGGCTCACACTCAGGGGGAGAATATTCTTCAAATAATGCATTGTTGGCATTATGGTTAGAAGTTGTTGATAAAGTCTATGAAGATAAATGATACATCTTACTGTTTAGGAATGGTATTGCAGGCTGATGCTTATATCATGATGCTGTTGGTGGCTCTCATAAGTCTTGGTCTAGATATTTCGTCTCTATGTCATGTATCTCTTGTGATATCTCTTTTATGGTGTCAAGGTCATGTAACGGCCTATGTTGGTTTCCCCACTATGCCTGGGATGAATGATGAATGTATGTTGAGTCTTTTGGTGATAGGAAGGTCTTCTATAATGTATAAGTCCTTGTTCTTCTTGAAGAACATCTTTTGCAGATCTTGCCTACAGTCAAGGGGAGCATGAACAGCACAATTCAGCAAGAGCAGGATGGATAGATTGGTACACTTTGGCATACACAAAGGGGGAGCATAGTTGGAGATTTCAGCAAGTACTCAGGGGGAGTATGGACAGCAGAAGGTATACCAAAGAAGAGAATATCTTGGTCCGCCCTTTGCCCTTGATGTCAAAGGGGGAGAGTGACTTGGTGTAGTGGTTGCCATCAAGTCCAAAGGGGGAGATTGTTGGCATTATGATTCAAGTGTTGTCCTTGATGGCAACTCACTCAGAGGTTGGTACAGATACTCAGAAGTTGGTTCAGGTGATGGCAACTTACTCAGAAGACAGATCCTAGTACAGCTTGCCAAGGAAGTTCATACACGCAGGTTTGTTAAGCCCAAGTCGCGTGTACACGCAGGTTGGCTTCAGAAAAAGCGCGTGTATGTGGAAAAGCACCTTTGGTCCATGGCGGTTAGTCCTTGGAAGTTGTGCCTATGGTTTCGGACCATTGTATCTCGACGGGCGTGTCGATCCCTAGTTTTGAAGTTGATGGTATTGTGTTTCTATGGTTTTGGCTCTTGGTATTGAACAAGGCCTAAGGCTATATAAGGAGAAGATCACTAGGCAAAGAGTAAGTGTGTGTGGGTGTCTGACGCAGTGAGAGGATCTGGTATTGCTGGTTATCTGTTCGGGACGCTTGGCAAGGGTCGGATCTGACAGCAAAGGCAGAAGTAATCATTTCTAGATCTGCACGCGGGTTGCCTTTGGAGAAAGCGCGTATACACGCGGTTTTGGTACAGTGAAGTAGCGTATGCATGATAAGGGTTGATATTTCAGGTTGTTGCTGATTCTGGTGGTTGTTGCAGAGTTCTAGATTCTGGTTTGGGTTCTGTGTTCTTGATGACAGGGTTTCAGTGATTCGGTATTGGGTTGTTTAATGAATTATGATGCAAGTATAAGTTGATGATTGTATTGCGGTAATGTTTGCTTTGTACTCTTGGATCCAGTCTGAAAATTGATGAAACGTGGTCCCTGAAGGTTGTAGGGTCAGCACCTACGTACTAGTAAATGGATCAGCTAGTACAAGAGCTGAGGGGGTTGTAGCTCCCTTCCAAAAGTAGTTGGAAAACGAGAGAGAGGGTTGTAGCCCTCTGCAGGTTGTAGCCTGCATACTGGTAAAGGACTGCACCAGTATATTGTAAAAGAAGTTTCTCATTAAAGAAGAAAGAGACGAATTGCAGCAGGTGGTTTTCACCCACATTGGGTTTCCACCTTATATCATGGTGTTCATGTGTGTGGCTCTTGTGTGATGTTCTGTTCTGTTATACTGCACCTGTTTACTGCTAAATTGCTTAATAATGTTCTGATGCATTTACTGAAGATAAGATTAACTGAATCATAAGATATCTGCATATACGCTAGTTGCTTTAGACACAGTCGCGTGTACACGCGGGTTCACTTAACTGAAGTCGCGTATATGTTTCTGAGTATGAAATTGAAAAGGTTTTATTGATCTGATAATACTGATTCACCCCCCCTCTCAGTATTATTTCCAACAAGGATTGCGCAGTTTTGAAGGCTTGTTTTTCCACTTGGTAAAAGGCTAATCATCCACAAGGAACAACGCAAGGAAATAGGAGCTTGGAGGGCAGATAGGAAGGCTGGAGAGAAGCCAAGATTGCCTGTGAGCATCTTTGAGGATTGTACTAAGAGCTAAGGCTTTGTATAATTCCTATATATTTCCACCATGTATGATAATTCAATAGTGTGGGGTTTTTATCTGAGACTTTCCCCAAAGTATTTTCATGTGTATTGTGCCATTGATTCTTCTTCTTTTGGTTATATTGTTCAGCTCGATCTTTAAGCTTCCACAAATTAATAGTAGAAGTAGGTTATAGAATTCTGCTTTGATTCATATTGCATTATCGGGTTAACCTATCATAGATTTTCTACATGGTATCAGAGCTGTGAATAGTATACTGAGAAGAGAATTCAAAGTTTGAAGTTCAGGGTTGCAGGTGCAAATCAAATTCATATCATACTTCAAGGTTGGCCAATGGCATTCTGTGGCTTGAGACTCGAGTATGCCTTGGAAGGTAGCTCGAATTACATAGCATGGAAAGATAGAATGGAGGCTGTATTAGAAGACAATGGCTTGAATGAATTCATTGATGAAGAAATCCCAAAGCCAGCTTCAACTAATGCACAAGAGTTGGTTGAGTGGAAGAAGTGTGTGGCGAAGGCGAGATGGATCATCCTTGATGGAGTTTGAGACCATATTGTCTTGACTCTCCATGGGAATGATACTCCATTTTCAATGTGGAAGACATTGAAGGACCTCTACCAGAACAGTAGCGACCAAAGGAAATTGGCGCTCAAGGATAAGCTTCTAAGAATCAAGATGGAGAAGGGTGATACTATTTCCACATATCTGAACAAGCTCACCACCTGCAGAGATGAGCTTAGAAGTGCGGGAATAACTACTGCCGATGATGATATGGTGAGCCTCGCTCTCCTTGGCCTTCAAAAGAGTTGGAATAGCTACTAGGACTCTATGAATGGAAGGGAGAAACTATCGGATTGGGAACGACTATGGTTGAATCTTATGCAGGAGGAGATCAGGAGGAGCACACGACATGGTTCTTTATCCAAGAATGATGATGAAGAAAATTTGGCCTTAGCAAGTAAGGCAAGGAAAGGGAAGGGGAAGGCTTCCCATTTCAAATCGAATTCTTCTCATGGAGGGAAGAAGGTGAGATGTCTAAAGTAAGATGCTTTAATTGTTATAAGATGGGACATTATGCGACTAATTGCCCATCGAAGAAGTCCAAGAAGGGATCCTCGGAAGGATCGGAAGGTGAGGCATTAGCCTCTCAGTTCAAAATGGACTTTACCCTCATCGCATCCATGGTGTCACTGATGATGGGTTGTGCCTGGTATCTTGACAATGGAGCCTCATTCCACATGACTGGTGATAAAAATTTGTTCAGTGCCTTGGAGGAGAAAGACCTCAAGATGTGCATAGAGATGGGTGACGATGGAAGGTATAGTGTTTTAGGAGTGGGAACGGTTGCTTTTTAGAGGGAGCATGGATCTCCTCTCACCTTGATAGATGTGATGTATGTGCTTGGACTAAAGAAGAACTTGGTATTGGTTGCGATGTTGGAGGACAAAGGCTACGATGTTGTCTTCAATAAATGAAAGGCGTTCCTAAGACACATAGCCACGGGTCAGACCAAGAGGATATGGATTTGGGTGAAGAATCTCTATAAATTGGAGGTAGATGATTGTGCACCATTGAGTACGAAAGTAGAATTGGTGCAAAGCCAAGACATTGGCGAGTTGTAGCACAGGCGGTTGGGCCATTTGCATCATGGGGCTTTGAGGATAATGCAGCAGATATCTACAAGACTTCCCAAAGGTAAACTTCAGCAAGTTGACACATGCAAAGGTTGTACCTTGGGAAAGTACACCAACTCTTCCTTTCATGATCAAGACAGTCGAGTAGAGGTTATCTTAGAGCGAGTTCATACTGATTTGTGTGGACCATTCTCGACAGCATCCACAGTGAAGAAAAGGTATTATGTGATTTTCATTGATGACTATTCTCGTAAATGCTGGATTTATTTCATGCAGAAGAAGGACCAAACCTTCACAAAGTTTTGTGAGTCCAAAGCTTTGGTCGAGAAAGAGTCAGGGAAGAAGATCAAGGCCTTGAGAAGTGACAATAGTGGAGAAAATGTCTCTCAAGAGTTTAAGGACTTCTGTGCAGCGGAATGAATTAAACGAGAGTTGACGACACCTTATAACCCATAGCAGAATGGGGGGGGGTGAGAGGAAGAACAAAACTATTGTAGGGGTAGCATGGGCAATGCTGCATGACCAAGGCCTACCACTTCACTTGTGGGCTGAGGCATGCAACACAGCGGTCTATTTGCAGAATAGAAGCCCGCATCGCATACTTGGGATGAAGACACCAGAGGAAGCTTTATCCGATAAGAGACCTAATGTGGGTCACTTCAGGATCTTTGGCTCATCGGTATATTTCCATGTGAAAAAGGATGCACGGAAGATGCTTGAGCCGACAGCAGAATTGGGGATATTTGTGGGGTACACTGATACACCTCACAACTATCGGGTGTAGTTGGCTACCAGTTGGAGGATAGTGGTTCACAGAGATCTCAAGTTTGATGAGCAGAAGGCCATGTGAGTTTCCCTTGAGAGGGAGCTCCAACTACAGGCTGTGGAGGAACTGTTGGTTCCAAGGAGGAGGAGCCTTAGACTGATGCGGAGTAGCCACATGCAGAGGTTCCAGGAGTGGATACATCCACTCAAGAAAAGTCTTCCAGAGATGTACAGAAGTGCACAAGAGAAGCTGACAGATTGTTGTAGGATGCGAGCAAGAATGTGGAAGCACCATCTTCTTAGCACAGATAGAGGAGGTCACCTGAGAGGTACACTGGATACATGTCCCTTACTGGGGAATGTGTTGAGACCGAGCCATCTTCCTTTGCGGAAGTAGTGCAGCAGCCGATTTGGGTTGATGCTATGGTGGAGGAGTATGACTCCATAGTTCGTAACAGTGTTTGGGACGTGGTTACGAGACTGGAGAAAAAGTCAATTGTGAGTTCCCATTGGCTTTACAAGGTAAAGCACGCTGCCGATGGTAGTGTGGAGAATCATAAGGAAATATTTGCTTCCCGTGGCTTTTCACAGGTCAAGAAGATCATGTTGCTGTAGTATATTTCGACAAAGGAGCAAGATGCTAACATTTTGACAAAGGCATTGTCAAAGTGTAAATTCGAGTTCCATAGAGACAGGATCGAGGTGGAAAATAATCCCTTTCTTGTTGAGAGGGAGTGTTGAAATATGGCAACAAGAATATTTCAATTTAATTTGTCCTTGAATTAAATTGTGAATTAACATTGAATTTTGTCTTAACAGCTACTTGGAAATAATTAATTAATTAATTTTAAATTAATTAGTTGGAGAAATTCAAGTTAGAAGTCTTTCTAAAGTCATGCAAGAGTTATCCCTTAAATTAAGGAGATAAGATTGAGTTATATTTCAGTTGTAATTAGTTAACTCAGTTTACTGAGTTAAGTCCAGTTAAATTAGTTCCAAACTGTTTGAGGAACTAATAGTGAGTTAATAATCAGTTGATGCATTAATGCACTCAACTAGTGCTACTCCAGTTAACTGAAGATTCCCTCATCAGAAACTCATGCAGGTCTATTCTAAGAAAGACCCAGTTGAGGTTAATGTTTAAGGACAATGTACTATTAGTTGCATGTGTTTTCTCTTGGCGAAAACTCATGCATGCAGTCAAGGATTCATCCTTGAGGATTGCATAGTTTTGAAGGCTTGTTTCTCCACTTGGTAAAAGGCTAATCATCCACAAGGAACAACGCAAGGAAATAGGAGCTTACAGGGCAGAGAGGAAGGCTAGAGAGAAGCCAAGGATGCCTGTGAGCATCTTTGAGGATTGTAATAAGAGCTGGCTATCTGTGAGAGCTAAGGCTTTGTATAATTCCTATATATTTCCACCATGTATGATAATACAATAGTGTGGGATTTTTATCTCAGAATTTCCCTAAAGTATTTTCATGTGTATTGTGCCATTTATTCTTCTTCTTTTGGTTGTATTGTTTAGCTCGATCTTTAAGCTTCCACAAATTGATAGTAGAAGTAGGTTATAGTATTCTGCTTTGAGTTATATTGCATTATTTGGTTAACCTATCATATATTTTCTACATGTTATGAATCAATGAAATTGAATGAGAACAATCAGAATTATGTTACACATGACCTTGAGCTGGCAGCGATCATCCATGCTTTGAAGATGTGGAGGCACTATCTTCTTAGTAGGATATTTGTACTAATGAGTGATCACAGTGGAGTGAGATACTTTTTTGACCAGTCAAATCTGAATTCCAAGAAAGCTACATGGTTTTCCATAGTCAGTGAGATTGATTTCGAGATTAGGTAGATTAAGGGAAAGGAAAATAGGGTTGCAGATACTCTTAATAGAAGAGTGTGGGTGAATCATATAACAGTTATGAGTTCTTATGGGAAAGATCTACAGGATCGGATCTTATAGGCAAGACAATAGGATGATAGGTACATGGAGCTTAGGAACAAGTTACAGTAGGGTACAGGTGAATAGGATGTGGACTATCGTCTTACAGCATATGTTTTGATCAGATTTAGGGATAGGATCTACGTGTCGGAAAAAAGTGAGCTCAATAAGCTTCTCTTGAGGGAATTTCATGCTAAACCGTATTTAGCTCACCCAGGATATCAGAAGACATTGACAGCGGTGAATAAGTTCTATTATTGGTTGAATCTAAAGAAGGAAGTGGTAGAATTTTTGGTGAGATGCTTGGATTAGCAACAAGTAAAAGCAGAGTGTAAGCATCCAGGTGGATTACTACAACTGATCTTGATACCAGAGTGGAAATTGGAGATCATTTCCATGGAATTCATTATAGGTTTATAGAGGAAATCTAGACAATATGATTTCATCATGGTTGTGGTGGACAAGGTAGCACACTTCATTCCGGTGAAATATACTTATTCATCTAGTGATGTAACACTGATAGTCATTAGGGAGATAGTGAGGTTGCATGTTGTTCCAAAGAATATTGTGTGGGACAAAGATGCTAAGTTCACTTCCAGATTTTGGAAAGAGTCGTTTGTAGGTTTGGGTACAGAGTTGGCCTTCAGCATAGCTTATCATCCGCAGACAGATGGACAGACGGAGAGGGTCAACAAGATTCTCTAGGACATGTTGACAATCTACATCATGCATCAACAACGAAAGTGGGAAGAGTATCTTCCACTAGTAGATTTTTCTTACAATAATGGGTATCATGAGTCACTAAGGATGACTCTCTTTGAGGCACTTTATGGGCAGAGTTTTAATACTCCCATCAGTTGGAGTGATCCATTTAAAAAGGTGTTGATAGGACCAAATATGTTGGAAGAGATGGAACATGAAATGTGGGTTATAAATAATAATCTGAAAGAAGTATAGGACATGTATAAAATTTATCCAGATCAGCACAAGTTGTTTAAGGAGTTTCAGGTTGGGGAACATGTGTACTTGTGCATCAACCCCAAGAAGATCTCCTCAAGGATCAGGTCATGCATGAATTTATCACCTCAGTATTGTGGGATTTTTGAGATCCTTGAGAGGATTGGACCAATGGCCTATATACTTTCACTACCTCTGATAGTGAAAGTCCATGATGTTTTTCATGTTTCATTTCTTAAAAGGTATGTAAAGGATGTTGATCATGTTATTGATTAGTTTGCATTACAGGTGGACAGGGAAAATTTTAAGAACCCCCCCTAAATTTATAAATATAATAAATGGGCGAATCTCCATGGTATATAGGAAAAATGGAAGGCGATTTTATTAATAATATAATATGTATATATAATTTTTTGGCGAATCTCTCACCAGGCATGGCGAATATTTTACTCAATTATAAAATATTGTAAGATCTTGGAGAGTCTTTCACTAAATAATAAAAATTTGTAAAGTCCTAGTGAATCTTAGCATAGGCTACATGCTGGTTTAATTCCCCCATTTAAATAGGCTACATTCCAGGTGAATACCATGGGTCAATACCATGTGCCATTTTTATTTTTATTAATTCTAATATTAGGGTTAATAATGGTTTTTTGCATGGTATTAATAACAATCTAGTCCATGGAATTTGTCCCATAGTATTTTGGCCATAGGTTTCACCTAAATATAACCCATTTTTTTTAGTGTTCGTAAATATAAGATGACTTATGGAGTAAATATAAAAAAATGTTTTATTTGTTTACCATACCTCTCGTTTATTTATATTTTTATTAATTTACCATACCTCTTTTACAAATATGGTATTTGGCCCATAGGATTCAATTATAAAAAGACGTTTTATTTATTTACCATACCTCCACTTTACTTATATTTTTATTTGTTTACACCCTTACATGTATGTAAGGTGACTTATGGAGTAAATATAAAAAATGTTTTATTTATTTACCATACCTCTCATTTATTTATATTTTTATTAATTTACCATACCTCTTTTATAAATATGGTATTTGGCCCATAGGATTCACTTAAATAAAGCCTATTCTTGAAAATGGGCGAATGGATTCACTTAAATAAAACCTATTCTTGAAAATGGGCGAATGGAAGGTTGTAAATCCTAATTTCAAGGGCTAAATTTACTATGATACAAAATATTCGCCCACTAAAAATTTAAAACCCCTTAATTTCGCCAAAGGGCGAACATTCGCCCCTAAAATTATCCTTGCAGGTGGATCCAAATGGAGAATTACAGTCAGAAACTCAATGTATTTTGCAAAGAAATATGATCATGCTTCGGAACCGAGAAATCAAGTAGGTTAAAGTGTAGGGGAAGCACTTTGGCCCCGATGAACCTACATGTGAGATGGTTGATCATGCGAGCTATGTATCCTTCTCTATTTGTTTGTTGAGTGAATGTCTTTTGGTATATGTTTTGGCATGGTGTTTTTGTATATGTATATATGTATATGGATGTAAATATTGCCATGCATTATCTTATAAAGCTCCTATAAGCGATATGGTTGTCATCTTGTTATGTTTGTCATGTTGGTTTGTTTTTCAGCAAGTTGATCATTATAAATATTTCATTGAGCTAAGTTATAAAGATCCAAGGGCAATATATTTTTATTTTTAGTGGTCTTGTTGTTTGTAGGTGTCATTGAATATTGAGGATGGTGTTCCCCTAAGGGGGGGTCTATAACAACCACGGGTTAAAAATACATGTAATAAAGTTAATAAGGGAAAAATAAGACCAAGGTCATGGGACACTTATTCCAAGTTGAATGTTCGGAAAAACATCCTAGTGTGGGTGTTCATTTGGTTTACTATGGATAAGGAAATTGGCAAAGGATTTGGAAAGGTAAATGGCATTAATTGGCATTTTATTTATGGAAATAATGAAAAATAAGAGAAACGGAAGGTGGAAGGTCACAAGTTGCATGTGAGGAGGAAAATGAAGGAAAAATAATGGAAATTGAAGAGAATAAAGGCATTGTTGATAAAAAGGCTTCTAAGGATTAGTTCACAACCTTTTGTAAGTTCAGTTTTGGAGCTCTTTCTCCATTCTCTCTGCTCTTTCATACTCACACACTTAGAGTATTCTTGGAGCACTCTATCATTAGAGGAAGGAAGGTAAAGGAAGGAAAAGAAAGTAAAAAGGAGGAAAGATCAAGCAAAGAAGAGCAGGATCAAGTGGCTATAGTAGGATTACTTGCAGTATCGAGTTGCATGTATGATTTCCTTTCTAGATTTGGCATGCATGGTATATTCATATGTGTATTTGGTTCTCTTGTTGCCATTGACATGGGTTATGCCAAGTGTAAAAGTAGTTTTCTGCCTTTCCTTTCCATTTTGGTATAGTCATGGTGTGATGGGGTTCTTTTACCTGGTTGAGCTAGATTGTCGAATGGTTTTGAAACTGAGTGGGGTGGTCTCAAAAAAAAACACAAGGCCTAAGAATCCATTGACCGGTAATGGTGGGATACATGGTAAAGCCTAGTTGTGACTACCCTCATTGGGATTAGGAATCCCTTGGCCGATAAGGGTGGGATACATGGTAAATCCTAGAGGGTGGAGATGAAGAAATTCCTTATGGTTTACGTGGAGAGATCCAGAGGCATCCATGCTTGTTTAGGGCCTAGTGATTCTTTGCCCGGTATATGGGAGGATTATGGTCAAGCCTACAGTGTATGTTTATTGTTTGGGCCTAGAAATCCCTTGGAGGGACACCTAATAAAACCTTAGGAATCCTTGATTGGTTCTATTATGAGTCCCACATTCATGCTTGGAATATGGCACATGGAGATTGGCTGAAGAAGGGTTTGGTTCGGCCCAATCTATGGTCGGGTGGTATGTGGAAGTCCCTAGCTTGGTTGGTTTTTGCATATGTTAATAAGAGCTCTTTCCTATTTCATTTTATGTGTAAATGTACTTGTTATTATGTGACTTTAATGGTTTTTCTATCATTGTTATTATGTTGGTTATATGATGCTTATAAGCATGGTTTATGACAAACTTTGGTAATGGCTCTCATCATGTTTTGATTAGTAAATTAAATGTTAATGAATGTATGACCCAATAGATGATAATGCAGCTATTGTGAGAGGGCATCAGACCTTCTTGACAAATCTCAGATAAGCATGAGGTCCCTATGTTCATATATGTTGTTAAGACCTATAGATTACATGTTCATGATGTGTTTGACAAAATTCCTATCATGTCTGGTATGGTTCAATTCAAGTCTTTTTTCAAATTTTTGTATTAGTAGCCTTGTCTCAATGTTATTTATCATTTCTGGAAGTTTCGTGAAGTTCTGTGTAGAGGCCTCAATCCTAGCCCTGAAAAAGTGGCTCAAAATTTGGGGTCGTTGGCATAGAACTTCCTAGAAAAGGCCACAATTGCATGGATGCCTTATTGTGGGAGCAACTAGATGGTCTCAGCCACATGGAAGGCTTGTCATGGGAGCAATTGAGAGTATAGTTCAATCAAGAAGAAAGCTCTCAGGGGTTGGACACCTTGATGGGTTGGTTGGCTCCTGAATATTAATAACTCCTGAGGGAGGTCTTTAAAGTGTTGGTCTATTGGTTCCACTTCCTTATGGTGTTATAGGAGGTTGAATCATATCATAGTAACTCTATGTCACATGTTTACCCTGGTAGGGTGGTTAACTTGGGTAAATGTGGGAGGAGGTGTCACACTTCATCTTGTCATGGTTAACCAAATCGACCATATGGTCACCTCAACATCTAAATCAATGTAGAGACAACTTCTTCAAATATTTGGTTATGAGAATTTTATCTCTTTTATGTATTCTTCAATACTAGAATTGTCATTTTTTCTAGTAAAATACATCTTGATTATGAAAGCCCAAAAAATAGAACTAGGGTTTTAAAGAGAATCACTTACTTCTCAATGGATCTCATTTATGTGGTTAAGGTTTGAGATGGATAATGAAAAATTATCATATCTCTTGCAATATATTATTAGATGGGCTATTATGGCCACAATCATGAAATTTCATGACCACTCAACAGCTAATGGCACTAATTTGACTGAAATTTTGACACTTTATCAAAAGATACTTAATATATAGTCCATGTATTTTTCATTGAAAATACACTAAAAAAATTGATTTTAGATCAACAATAAATCCACTACCCAGGCTATAATTACAATGATTTTTCTTCAAACATGGATATGTTGTTAGATCTAAGACTTTTGTGATCCATAATGTAGAAGAAAGTCTTTCGGATTAATCACATAGTTAGGATTTGGTCGACGTTTTGAACCAACTAATGGATATTGTTTTTAAAAGAGCTCCTATATACAACCAGTTTCTTCATATTATACAAGAAAAGTTTCAAAAATCAATCTATAGGATATCATCCTTTTTTTCCCTTGAAAATTCTACAAACAAAAAAAATAACACCTTTTTTTGTCCCAAGGTAGATATCTAATATATATTGTAGTGTAACTCGATAGACTTGAAAATATAAGATAGAGATTAACTTGAACATAATAGATCCACACAATCGATAACAAAATAATGAACACACAAGGGTGTAGAGAAAATATTTAAGGTAGATTATACCATTAATTATTTATTAAGCAAGGAAATCACTCCACAACTAATGCTTGCTACAATTACAATATACTTCACAATGATTCTCATTACATTGCATTTAATTATTTATATGATTATATTTAAGCTTATAGGAACTTTCTAGAAAAGGAGCCTTGTAGTAAGCCTTCTTACAATTATTTCTTTCACAACATGTGGCCACCTATTTATTTTATTCCCCTTAAGTAACTCACCATGTATCCCATATTGTCCTTCTTAGTACATTACATTGTAGGGAAAATCAATAAATCTAAAAATAAAAGATATAAATTAACAAGGTAGCAAAAGAATGAAGAAAACAATATAGAGAAAAAAATAATTCCCTTTTTTAGGCCAATAAAGAGCTCAAATACTAATCATAGTGTGACATACTAGATTTAAGATAAAACAAAGTCTTAATCTTGATCATGACTATCAAATATACCATAAACACAAAACTTGACACAAGAATTGTGGGATAACATCATTAATTATTCATTAAGAAAGGAAATCACACTATAAACAATTCTCGTTATAATAACAATATACTTCACAATACATCTCATTACATTGCTTGTACTTTTTATACAGTTCTATCTATTCTCATAGGGACCTTAGTGTAGGTGGAACTTTCTAGTAAACGTTTTTACAATTATTGTTTTCACACTATGTGTTCACCAATCTATTATTATTATTCCTCTTGGGTACATATCTAGAAAACCCATATTATCCTCCATAACTACACTATGCATTAAGGCCTTAAACAATAATATGAAGACTAAAATATTTTGAATCGTTACTTAGGAGCAAGTGAGGTTTTTGTGATGTTCTAAAAATGAATTTGATGTGTGCCTCTAGGAGGGATTACTAGAATTAGACAAACATGTAGCTACTTTGGCCCACATGTGGTAACACTGGGATGTATAGGAACCACCAATATTGATGGATTGTGTTTATGGGAAAGGAAGCATGGGGCTCATGACCATTATATCTGGGTGGTTTATAATGGTGGTGGCCATGTGTTGGATTAAGTTCTCTTTACAATAAACTATTTGAATACTAGTGTAGCTTTTGCACAAGTGTTAATTATGCCAATAGGCATGTCTATTTTGGAAGAGTGATTCCACACTTTTAATTTAATTATCAATAACTATTAGTTAGATGCTAGGGATTTAACCTCCAGAGAATTTTCTACAATTTTCTTAGTAGTATACAAATCAAAGTGGGATGACAGGAGTGGTGCAAAGGTGATTTTTCACTGTGAGAATCAGGAAGAACTGAAGTATGCTTCGGGTTTGGGACTCACTTCTAAGAATGTGGTAGAAGCATATGCCCTCTTCTAAGAGTCAAAGAAAATTGCTAGCATCGGAACCCAAGAAGTGATTGTTATTAGAGACGTTGAAAACATAATTCACCATTTATACTCGAGATCATTCCCTTCAGATCTAAAATTGAGGAAAATATTTAAACGAATTCATTATTGATACCAAACTATTTCGAGGAGGTAGTACTTTCATGTTCTAAGAGGTAAAAACACCAATGCTCTCTGCATGCCTAATGTAGGGGCAAGTTTGAGTAAGGGGGGAACTAAATTGGGTTGGTGAAAGAGCCTTTGACCCACTCCCTTAATCTATTTTATTTATTTAATGTGGTGGGGGGGCAGGAAATATGAGGTGCCCTTTCCCTTATGCATTTGGGAGGTTCATGGCCCTAATTCATCATGCCATGAAGGGAATTATGAAAGAGTGTGGAGAGACATTTGGTAACCATGCAGAGAAGTGGGAAGTTGTACTTTAGGGAAGTGCAATCTTGGAATATGTTAGCCTCACTAGGGTTGGATTATTGAGATTGAATGATATACAAGTGTGGGAGATGACAATGGAGGTGTTATTTTCATGTTTGCAGGGGAGTGAATTAGTTTCCTCATAGAAGTGAATTGGTATTTACATGATTAAACATGTGTATCTAGGTGCACCCATGTTTGATAGCCAGACATATTATGTTGGGATGTCCCCTCGAAGCACCAAGCTACATATGAAGATGGAAAGCGATCGACTCACTATGGAGGATTCTCTGATAATTGGAATCTCTTGCAGGTTGATTGTGTGATCTCATGCTCAAGACAACTGGTGCTTTAGCTGAAAAATAAGGGAAAAAAAGCTTGGGTTGGTCTGCAACCAAGGTAAGTGGTTTTGTTTCCTTTTGTATACTTTTTTCTGATGCTCATGAGTGGTATTGAGGGAGCCTTTGTTTCTATTTGATATGGAGATGTGTCATTGTTTTTCCATTTAGACTTGTGGATTGGGGGATCCTATTAGAGTATAGTGAGTTGTGGGAGAACTTTGTTTTGTGTATTCTTATTGTTGATAATCATTTCACATTATGGATAGGCAGGGTCTCATTGTCACAGATCCACAAATTTTCTAGGGGTGTTGTCTAGATTATTCATGCTTTGTTATTTAGTGTGGCCCTTGTGTTTATTCATTAATGTATCGTGGAGTTGTGGAGAGTTGTCCTCCTCTTGACTTTCTTCACTGGGAAAAAGTGGGAGTTTGATATTAGGGTGGTGGTGACTACGTGTATGATTGTGGGTGTGCTTTGTGAGCTGCATTGAGATGTTTTATGCTTGCTTAATAGTTCACATGTGAATATTCGACTCATGATTGTCACTTGGGCAATTGTTTCGACACACAATGTGTTCGAATTAGATTTATAACCTTGTTTTTATGTCAATTCCAAAGGTTTTTTTTTTTTTGATGTTTTGCTCTCAGCCTTAGTCCAGGTTGTCCTAGCTTGGTGGTTTCTAAGTATTAGGGAAAATGATTCCTCAGTAATTCATGGGGGTTAGGACTTTTCAGCCTTGGTCTCTTGGAATCAGGGATTATATTTGGACTCTATATTGAGATTGGAGGTTTACTTGGACTTGGACCTCTCTAAAGTTATGATGCAGGGAAGGGAGTGAAGAACTTGGGAAAACAAACTTTCATCTATGTAACAGGATGCCACAATGCTCATGGAGAATTTCCTCAGAATCCAACAAAGGTTCTAGAAGTTGGAGGATGAATTGGATTCCCTCAGGTCATAGTTGTAGGAATTGACTAAGTTGAGGGAAGGAAACAACCTATTAGATTATCAGCACAATCAAGGGTAGGACTAGCCTCCCAAAAGATAATGTAAATGTGTTGGAATAATATGTAAATTTTGTTTTCTATATGTCCAATTCTAGAGAAATTACAAATGGTCCAATATGGAAACGGAAATTTTGTTTGAAATATCATATAAGTCATTGTAAATGGTAGAAGGGAAACTGTATATTCCAACCATGTTTTTTTATATGTTATCAATTATGGCATAATTAAGCATGTTGTAATCATAGTGAACTCTCTGCTCAAAATTTTATTAATGAAAATTCATGGTTATTTCCAGAAAAAAGGTATACAAAAATCAAAGGTTGGGATTTATTTCCAAAGTAGTTATGCATTTTTTCCCTTTTGAATAAAATCATTAATTGAAAAAAAGTCATATGAACAAGTGTCATAGTTATGGTTTTTTGGAATGTGGTACTGATGAGCCATGGTATTGTAACAAAGCCTATTTGAATATTAAGAATCTCCATGGTTAAGAATCTTGTTACATGTTTTTATAAATGTATATATGTTTAACTTATATATTAATTCTTTTTGTGAGTAATAATAATAATTATTATTTTAAATTTATTTAATTCTTATGTTTTTTTAATTTTAGCAGCTTGGTATGTATGATGAAGTGTTTTGATGCTTATTATGAATTGATGCCTATGGGCATTTACCACCCATTTAATTTATATAGCAACATTATTAAATACTTTACTTCATTATGTTTTCATAATAAATCTTACAACACCAAATATTTATATTATTTAAATTTATATTCTAAATCACACCTTAGCATCTAGACATCCAATGTTTGAATTTCACTGCATTTTTCTTAAGGATTTGTCTATTTTTCCAAAACCAAGCAAGAACAAATTGGTTGCACTAGTTAACTAGTGTTCTTGCACTGCAAAGAATTACTCGTCCTCAAAATTATCTTGAACAACCATTCCTTTATATTTATTATGGGTTGCATTAACTTTAGCCTTGTAAAAGGAGAAATAGTGAAAATGATGGCCTTAAGTGAAAATGATGGGCCCTAACTCCACACCTCATCCACATGTCTAGAATCTAATATTATTTATTTTCAAGCCCTTTATATCCTATGTTTGTTATTTAATTAGTTTTTCTAACAAAAGGCTTTATCATCCTTTATATGCAAATTATTCTTACTTATTATGTCCCTGGGTAGATATACCATTCATTCAGGCCTATTAATTTGATGACACGCAGTTTAATTTTTTTTGGTGTGAAGTTAACCTTAGGTTTAGGCTTGTTTCATTTTTTTGTTTTTTTTTGTTTTTAATGTTTTTTGGCAATTCTATTGGATCCGTCAGAAGGAACATCAACTTAGGGGCTTGAGCCCTACATGGGGTGGCAAAGTGATGTCAAGATGGTTGGTGGTGTTCTTATTACATTGCACAGGAAGTTGTACCAAGGCTAGTCTTGTCCTGTTGTGCTAAGTACATTTGCGGCCATGACTAAGTACGTGTGCATAGTGAGAATAATGTGGATAGGTAATAAATTTTGTTTTCTCATGTGAACACAATCTTTCAACGCGTTTTCTCCATAATCATTAATCAAACTTGAGTTTTATCTTCTTGTTTCAATCCTAAGACATGTAGATTATGGCCCTTAATTTATTTGTTCTAATGTGTAGCAATGGAAGTAAGCCATTAACCCCCAATTCCTTCCATGAATGTATTTCCCAAAACCATCGAGTCTAAGCACTCTTCGTAATAATATCCATTGAATCCAAGCTTTAAATGGCAGATGCTAAGGGAGATCCCTTTCCCAAAATGATGTAGGTGGATATTGGTGGCCACCCACATATTCCACCTAGATCTCCAGTCAGTTTCATATGTTTCCTTGTTTATTTCAGTGTATACTACTTTTAGCATTTTTTCGGGTCTTGAACTTTCAAAGTAGTTTTGACCCCCTAAACGAATTTTTTTTTAGATCCGTGGCAAGCTCGTGGCCATAGGTAGGGTCTTTCCGAAAATCTTGTAGTACTCAGAGAGACATTTCCAACAAGGTATCATACGTGCCAAATGAAAATAACATGACCAAGTTACGACCCTGAGAAGTTGGCTGCCCAACTAACCCCAACAAGGCCATCAATTTCTTGTCATTCCATCTCCTGGGGTTAGAGTTTTGGTTGTTTAGGGTTTTCCTTTGTTGTTCAATAGTAAATAGACCCTTGAGCCTCATTGTAACATAGTTCAGAGGCATGTATCTGCCACATCTCTTCTCAAAGATAAGTTACCATCGCCCGAGCTAGATTATTTCCATTCTGTTTGTAGGCATATTTCAGTATTCCGATATTAATGAAATGAAGTGTTATTTATGTTGCATCTCTGTATTTATGGTTATATCTGTAATTTGTTGCATTCATGTTTAAGTTCGAATTAGTGGTATCAAAGAAGTCTTCTCTTTCTTTGTTTTTCTTTGCATGTCACCAACGAGGTCAAGGTATAAGGAGTAAGGGCTCGATCTGGTTGAACCTTTGCAAGCCCAACCTCACAGACCCCAACGGCCTCCTATGACAGAAGAAAAGAAAGACAAAGGGGCAGGAGTCCTATCAAAATATTTCTCGAGGAATCCCTCGAGTGATAGAGGAACATGATGATGGATAAATTTGTCGAGATCCTCCGATGGCTACCCAAAGGCGATGCATCTTCATCCAGTAGCCACTCTAGGGGCACCACTCCTTTTAAGGTACAATTTAAGTTTGACATTCCCATATTTGAGGGCTAGATAGAGTAGACACCGTATATAAGCAATTAAATATGTTGGAAGGATATTCTTAAGTTCATCACTTTTCCAATCAGGGAAAGATTACTTTTGTACTTCTCAAAGCCGCCCCACAAGTCAAGGACTAGTGGGAAACCTATTATGAACAAAAGGACGAGAGGGAATCCTCATTATTTTTGGTCGCACTCACTTGGGATTCTTTCTGAGATTCCATCAAGGAAAAATATGACTTTTTCGGGAGCTATGAAGATAAATACATAAAGTGGACCATGCTACAACAGGGAAGGGACCAAGATGTGTTGGAGTTCACAAATGTTTTCCATACCCTCTGCACAAAATTGGGTATCAAGGATTCTGAGTGGCATTTGGTACTCAAGTATCATGACTACTTGCATAAGTACATTTAGGATGAGATGGAGTTCTTGTACATCTCCTCACTCGGCACGGTATATCGATACACTATCAAGATTGAGAAGAAGTTTAAACAGAAGAAGTGAGACTTTGGATCTGTGAATCTGAAGCAAGGAAAGTGCACCCCCAAACCATAAAGAAAAAGCCAAAGCTAAGGCAGGGTGACCCAGAACAACCCGCCGAACCCACAAGGAAAGAACAACACCCCAAAGATAAAGAAGGACACAAGAAAATGGTGTGATTTCCATAAGAGCTCCACTCACAACACAAGTGAGTGTCGAGCCAAGAAGTCACTAGTGGCCGAGCTGAAGGCTTTCGAATCAGATGCATGTTCCAACTCTGAGTCAGAACCCAACAAGGGGAATGACAAAGGGAATAATATTATTGACGCGGATCCCAGTGCTACTATGGACACCACCAAGATCAGAAAAATTATCCTGAAGATCTAGAGGAGGGGGAGTGCCTCTTCCACTCACAGATGTGGTTGAAGGGTTCTTCATTGTAGTTCATTATCGATAGCGAGAACCAAAAGAACCTCATTTCAGCAGAGGTTGTGAAGCGACTAGGCCTACGGATGACAGAATATCCACAGCCGTAACCATCATGTGGCTTCATCAAGGATGAGATCTCCGCATCAGCCAGTAGTGTTTCCTTTCCTACAACATCAAGCCCTTCACGGATGAGGTACTATGTGATGTTTATCCTCTTGAAGTTTGTGATGTATTATTAGGACAACCATACTTGTGGAAGCGACATGTCGTATACAAGTCTAGACCTTGCTCTGTGCTTATTACTTTGGACAATAAGTTGTACAGGATACCGGAGGTAGCCCCGCCATCACCATCTCTTTGATTACTGCAAAGCAATGCAATAAGATTATTTCCCATACCAGGAATTTTTTTTCCTTATGATTCACCCTCAGGGCAAGAAGAAGGTTGTGGCCATGGCTTCCAGACAGGGCTCTTTCGCACAACAACAGTAGCTGGACAAGTTCATGGAGGAGTACAAGGACATTTTCACCTCACTTATAGGGGTAACTCTGCATTGTCAGGTCAATCACCCCATCGATTTGACTTTGGGCGCGCCGCTACCCAATGGACCGATCTATCGATGCTTTGTTCTGGGTAATGATGAGATCAAGAGGCAGATTCAAGAGTTGTTGCTAAAAGGGAACATTAGGCCAATCTCATCACCCTGTGGGAACCTAATTGTATTGGTCTAGAAGAAGGATGGGATCTGGAGACTCTGTATTGACTATCGGGTGCTAAACAAGATCAATGTTCGGAATAGGTACCCAATCCCATGGATTAACGACCTTCTAGACTAGCTAAAGGGGGGAAAATATTTTAGCAAGACTGACTTGAAGTCCGGTTATCACCAGGTGCCTATTGAACCCTCTGATGTGTGGAAGACTTCCTTCAAATCTTTCGGGTTGAAAAATTCCCCCACAACCTCTATGCGATTAATGTACGACATCTTGCGACCCTTCACCATGTTCGCATTATGATACAGGTGTTGTCCTTGATGGAAACTCACTCAGATGACAATTCACAGTGCAGCAAGTTAACAAAAAAGGATTATAGATCAAACCCCAAAGAGTAGTTTAAGAAGTATACGTTGGTTCACTTTGTCCAAGCAGCATATACACGTGGGTTAACAGAACAAAAGGAGCGTATACATATACACGCACTTTCACAGAAGGAAAAGCGTGTATGGGATGGAAAATCAAGGTTTTGGTCTAAGGTATTGGTCCGAGGTATTTGGCCCAAGGTATTTGGTCCAAGGTATTTGGTCCAAGGTATTGGTCCTAAGTGGTTTTGGTCCAAGGTATTGAGAAAGGCCTAAAACTATATAAGGAGGAGAAGATCATTAGGCTAGGTGTGCAAGTAATGAATATCTTATGAAGAGTGAGATCAAAAGAAAATATGCATGTTATGGGTTTATGGTGCTTTGCTTGATCTGAACTAAGGATGAACCTTAGCGGTTGATGGGGGATGATATATAATGGTGGATCAGGATCATGAGACCTAAAAAGAATTATTATTATATGGTTTGATCATGGATAGTCTAGACCTGAATGCTAACGCATGATTTACACTGTAAATGTTCTGATTTGGGTATGACTGAAGTATGGAATAGCTATGATGTTTTAAGTTAGCATTTGCAGATCTGTACGCTGGTTTGCTTTGGTGAAAGTGCGTATACATGCTGGTTCGGCACATCGAAGTAGCATATACATTATGAAATATGATGTTTGAAGTTGCAGTTGGTTCTAGCTGTTGATGCAGTGTTCTGGGTTCTGTTAAGGGAATAAGTCCCCTAGGGCTTTAGGTCAGAACCCTATCAGAGCAGGAGTAATCTACAACAAGAAACACACATACAATTCAGGAAACATGCTTAATTAAAATAACTATGCACGGATGAACATACCCAGATGTCCTTCGTTTGGGTAGTTCCAGCCAGGGTTCAAACCCTCTGCAACTCTTGATGATCTTCGAACCTGCACATCAACCAATTCGAATACACATAGTAGCATATAGATAAATCATTTTAGTGAAATCAAATTTATATCATATAAGTAGATGGTTAGTTATACATCAAAATAGTCATTCATATATAAACCATAACAACAACATCTGATGCATAAACAAAGTCGATCTCAGGAACAAGACAACATTTCTTTTTATTGTAGAAAACTATAATAAACATGGAAAGAGTTCACCTGAGTCTTCCTCTTCCGGCTCCAAGTGGAACCGTCCTCCAGGTCCGTCCAGTCCCATCCTTCAACAGCCTCCTTCCATAACCAATACCATGATATCTCAAGCAAGTGGGAGAATATCAATACTCAAGGAAACAAGGGTTTCCTGAACTTGGGGAAGTGCTTGAAGCACAGGGATACTTTAGATTTGATCAGGGGATAATCTCAGTATAGTAATTCTATCCTTTTTCTCCTCCTTAAGGCGTTCCCATTGAATTCTTTTTACACTTCTCCCAAATTAGTTTTTTAGTTGGGAAACAGTTGGGAACAGTTGGGCCACGGGCACTAGGAGGTAATCAATGGGTAAAACCCGTGATCTCTGCCCATAATTAAGGAAATTTAATTTTTTTTAAGTGTTTTAACACATATACGCGGGTTGGGTATAGAATAACAGTGTGTACATGCTTTTATCATAGGGAAAAGTAGCATACAAGAAGTAAAACATTGTTTTTAAAATATTTGGACCAAGTCTGGAAGGAGGGGTTTCCCTAGGCCATAAACCAAGCATCACAAATACCAAGGGTGATATTTGGAGCTATAACAGATATCCCCTAATATATGAGGTTAGAAGGGGTACATGATGGCCGAAATGTATTAAGTATATGGAAAGGAAACCTGTCAAAATCTGAGAAGGACTTCACCAGATTTCAAGCTGCCAAACCATCAAAAAGAAGATCAGAAAGAAGCAGTTGTCTGAGGCGGGAATACCCATGATCAGAGAAAGTAAAGCATGTATGCATATCAAGTACAAGTGGATCCACTATGTATACAAGTATAGATAACTGAAAGTACATAATGGGTCATCTGATTGTGATCGAACAAGTACATGTCTAAATATCACATATAAGAAGATAATCAATGAAGCTGTAAGATGCAGTTGATCACTGATGTCAAAAAACTGATCCCAATAGTACCAAATGAACATGATGGAATAAGATCATACTACATCACAACTAGGATGCCAGCATATAAGATGTCGCTGTGAAGGACTGCAACATATAGTGTGGATGGTGTTAACTAGTAGCAACATGAGCAACTGACAAGTGAACCAAAGAATGTTGATACAACCCGAGGTCTTCACCGACTGTTGTGGTACATTTCTACACAATGGGAATAAATGATCTGAAGTTAACCATGTGATAAATCGTTTGATTACCGGTCATTGATGTATACTGTTAAAAAACGTGAGACTACTCACCGATAATGATAATTAGAGTTAAGGTACCCAGTACAATCTAACAAGTGCGAATAAATGAGTTGAAGTCAAACACCTGGAAGAATCTATCAATCAGGGGATAATGATGGTTTCCCACTGTCGATAGTGAAGGATCTGCCACTGATGACTGCAAACCCCAAGGTACTGCCAAATGAACTCTAGATCTTTTCCCCAAAGCAATGAGTCTTAGTTGATAGGAAAAGATCTGCTAGAAGGAAGGCATTAAGGCATCCTTCATCAATCTAGTGCAAGTGTAACCCGTAGGCCAATAATGTCGAAGGAATCAGATGAAAAAAAGATGTAATAACCTGACCGAAGCATGTTTCTAGCATACACAAGATGTAGCTAGCACACAATAGAAACCCTCTGAACCAACCAATAATGAAAGCTGACACAGAGGCGAGGAATCCACCAATAGGGTCAAATGGAAACCAAGGTACTGCACGAATCCCAATGTGTGATAATGAAAGCTGATGTCAAACACAAGGGGAACCACTCAGTCAAAGACCCATGATACTGATCGATGCTGAGCACAAGGTGACCTATCAATAATGAAAATAGGCCCAGGTGCACGGCTTTAGGCCTATCCTCATAGTAATATGTCGTCGTCGATAAGGACAAGACCCGCCAACAAGAAGTCAATGGAGACCTTCTCAAGCCGGCATGAGTAAAGGACCCATATAACTGATGTGATGACAAACAAGACACTGACAATCAAGGATGGCTGACTGAAAAATAGGTCAAGAGACACCGCAGAGAGGCAGACTCAGGCTTACTTCCCTTTAACAAAAGCACCACTCAATGATGACTATGTGGCAGCATATGATAACTCTGTATAAGTTTGTCCTACAAGATGCACAAACGAACTCTCCATATGATTGGAAGAGATAATCAATCAAAGGAGAATTGACTCAATAACAAGGTTAAGACGTACCTAAGTCAAACTAAATCCCGCCCAAATGGAGGAGAGACTTTTTTTTGAGTGCTTTGTTCAAGGGTGACATAGCCAACTCTAGCTGCCAAAAATATATGGAAATGTTGTCCCGTTCCTGCTCTTTTTGGAATATATAATTTTTTTGTCTTTTTCTTTAAGCTAGAAAAAGAATAAAAGAATGTTATAGTACAATGGAAATAACGAGTGTCAGTGAAATAGATGATCTAGTTCCTGGGATGGGAACAATCCTATGCTCAATGCAGGGAGGCGAAGCTGGTCAAGGACACTCAAAGCGATGTTCCTTCCACAGGTCAAAGGGTGTGTCAAGTTGCAGAAGCTAAGGGATTGCAAGTTTGAGTTTGCAGAAGACATAGTCAAAAAATGGCTTAAACACAAGTCCAAGTGAAGCTGGCTCAAGGCCAATAGGTGAAAATGGTCAAAATGCAATGCAGTAGTAAAAATCAACACAAAGGAGCCTCTAGGGTATAAGGCCAGAATGAAGCGAAGAAGCAAAGAGGAATGAGTCTTCAACGCACAAGTCATGGCAGGACTAGAGATGAATCTCGAGCCTACTCAATAAAACAACATAGGAAACCAATGTCAATGAGATGTTAACTACGATACCCATGTAAAGGATGGCTCTACCATCATGTCATGATTTAAAAATCGGTGAGTGAACATGGTTTACTAACCATAACACAATGGCAAGTGTATCGACAAATGGAGGCTAGTATGCAAAATGAAATGAAAAAAATGTTTTCCCTAACCTATATGCCAATGAGTAAACTATACCTGCCATGACGGGTCTGCAATCATGGAACCGATGTGAAATTTTTGAAGAAGCATCCAAAATGTCCTGAAAAACAACCTATTCCCGACAATCAAAGCTCACAAGTTAAAAGATTCATGAGACGAAAAAAATCAAGTTTTGAAAAAATTTGACATTTTCAAAGCTATACAATGACCTTTTGACTCACCATTTTTACCATTTATGTTGAAAGCAAACGCTGTGGAGAAAAATAACAAACTTTCCCCCCAAAGAATTGGACTGTTCAAATTGGATCAAAATCATCAGGTAACCCCCAATTCAAGCTTGCATTACTTTATGATTGTTTTTAGAAATTTTAATTGAGATTTAATCGTAGGAATTTATGTTAAAAATTTCAAACGCGGTGTATACGCGGGTTGGATATTATAGACCCGCGTATACGAAGGCCCTGCATGCAACTGTGTGTGAAAGGGACCCGCGTATATGCGGTTTGAAATTTCAAAATAAAAATCCAACCATTGAAACTTAATTTTCTTTTAGGATGACAATCACATGGAGAGAGAGGGAGCATACTACCATTGATAATGAAGTTATGAATGATCAGCAGGCCTTAGATGCATTGAGGGGATGTGGCTTGTTGAAATTTTTCAAAATGGACAATATGAGGCCAACACCCATTTGCTTGAAATGCTAATTCACTATTGGAGTATCGAAGATGATGCATTTATGATTGATCAAATTCCTTTGAGGATAGAGGTAGAGAATATTTAATTTATCACTAGTCTCTCCCGGAGAGGAGAAGTTGTACATTCGACTGGCTGGACACGAGGTAGTCTTCAGTGGAAGACTACGTACGCATTTGCTGTCTAGGGTATTCGGAAAAAATTGGAAGCCAAATTCCAATAAAACATGTGGAGAGCTTGTCCATGAGGATCTTACTGTTCAAACAATGTAAACTTTGAAACGGGAACTTTGGCCAAAAAACACCAAAAAAACATCAAAAACAGTGCTAAAAACGAAAAGTGTGTATACTAGAACAATGGTTTTTTTTTCTTAGGGACAATTTTGAACATGTTTTAAAAATGGCAGTGAAAATGAAATTTTCGTGCAAAATACAGCTTGAAAACGAAAAAGTGATTATACTGGAACGATGATTTTTTTTTAGGGTCAATCTTTAAAACTTAAAAAAAAAATGCTAGTAAAATGATCCAACAACATAAAAATGACTCACAACTTCTCATTTAACACCATATGGAAATCAAAAATTTTATTTCAAGATACGATGCATACATCGGTTAGATAAACTATCTTAAACAATTATTCAAAATCACTCATATTTTCTTGCACACCATCAGAATTCACATCTTCAGATGAGTGACTGGATGCTGACGAAGATGTTCCATATTCTTCTCTTTCATCAACTAGTGCCCCATCTAAGTCCACATGCATGCCCATCATTTCAGGTTTCAAAATTCTTCTAGATCTACGACTGGTTTCAGCAGACTCCCATTTCAACACTGTTCCTTTTGGTAACAACCTTTTCAGAATCTCTATCATCTTGAAGTGAAGAGTTCCTCTCTTTGTTAAATTGAAGTCATAAACATGTCAACATCCTCTAATTTTAATATGTCTGTGCGGCGACGATTTATATTCGTACCCTTTCTTTTTCTCTTTCCGCCATTTTTTTTGTCAACTACCATCTCTGGCTTATACACACCATTGAATGGGTGTGTATTTGTGGCATACCAATGTACTTCAACACTTGTAACATCCTCATTTTCTGTAAAGACCTTTATAACTTTAGCAACCCAGAATGGATAGCCATTGGGATCTCCATCTGCTAGCACTGCGATCATGTAACCCTTCTTAATATCCTGTAATGAACCCCTGTAAAGGTCTTCCATGGCTTCACGTTGTGCACGAGATCTTCTGGAACCAATATACATCTCTCTTTCCTCTATCTGTGAAGAATTAATAATACCTTGAGATTGTTGCTATTCAACAATGTTTATTTCCTCATGTGCATTCGACACATTTTGTGGCCAAATAAATGGATTTTTCAAAGGTATATCTTCATTTGTTGTTGTTGAAATGATATCATTTTGATTATTGAAAAATGACTCCCACCAAACTGAATCAGCAATGTCAAAGTACTAATATGTATATCTAATACATTTTTTTTAATTTCTTCTAGGTAATCAGTATAATTTGTGTCTCTATTTTGTCTGCGTGCATTATGAACTTCACCCACTGATTGTAATAACAATATTTTTGATGCAAATATTAGATGATCTGGAATGAACTTCAAAAATTGCAAACCTGATGACGGTTCCCATTCTGCAGTAGTTGAATACTTCTTGCCCCATATTAGTGTTTTCGCATCAATTTTTTTGATATGAAATTGATGTTGGAAGCTAATGTCATTAATTTGTTCAATTCATTTCCTCTCACCATATGATCCCATAATAAACCTTCGCATGTCAACAGTTTCTTCCAACACATCAAAAGTAGGCTCTGGCATGTATGATTTCTTAATACATTCAATTAATGATGGAAAGCCCCCAAATTCCTTCCTCCTCAATGTGATTGAAAAACGACTTAACATCTGATCAATATGGTCATGAGTGTGCCCAACAAGAAGGAAACCAACCTTTACCTTCTGAAAAATTCTCAATTCAACAAGCATGTTTAGATATTCAAAAACAACCTGATTTTTGTTTTCACGGCAAGTGTTGTCCAATTGTAGATACAAAACTTCAGGAAGATTACCAGACCAATGAGAAATCACATCATGAATTATGGTTATGGTCAGATTTGCATCATTATGACTATTTGGAGTTGTGAAGTACACCTTTGGCAACATTTTCCCATTGAAGACCATACAACCGACCAAGTGATACTGAATAAAATTTTCCTCCTGTAAATTTTTGGGTGTGCGAACAAAATGTGGTAAAAGTGTTTTCTTCTAGTCCATACCATCAATTATCAAACCCAAATATTTATTCGGATTATCATAACACTTCTTTTGATGCTTGTACAACTTTTTCCTTTCATGTATTTGTTGTTTGCGATGCTCCTAAAGTTGTTTGACAATTGAATCTACACAACATAAAAGAAAGCCATTAAGAATCATACTTGATGAATATACAATTTTAAAAGTTAAATTTATGAATGCATACCTCTTTTTGACCCTTCACATTTGTCCCTTTTTTATTTAAGAGAAGCACATGTACTGCAAATCCCCATCCTTGTCTTCTTAGGAATACAGACATTGTTGAATTCTTTCTTCCATACCTTCACAAAAAATTGATATGTAATAAACTGGCCATGTCCCCTAGCGCCTTTTGCATATTCTCTGTATAAGTTGTAGATTTCTCGTCGTGAAAAATTATCTGGAATATGTATTGTCTCTCTATTTGGCATACACTCTCCATGCTTTGAAAAGAAATCTTTCATCCATGACATTGCAGTATTTGATAATGGCCCAAACTATCTTTTATGACGTACTTCAGAATAAAATGTGGGATCCTTTTCCAAATTTTCTTGAATTCTCGAGAGACGAAAATTCCCAATCGAATGAAACATTTTGAAAGCTTTTCTATAGATAAATAAAGTCCTAATATGATAATCATAACCTGACAATGTAGATTGCATGCACCCAACTAAATATGAATTTTGCATGCTTTTATTCATTGACAAATATCTCTTCCTGCTCTCTAATGCAAATTTGAAATCCATATGTTTCAAGCAATCTTTTTGGCAACATTCACTTGAAATGAGTGCGTTGATAGAACTTCTTCTCGTCAGATATTCTGCTCTACCCCTTGTATAACTAGAACATCTTGTATTGATACAAAAAGGTCTGCTCCTACTCCTCGATACAATATTTCTTGGCAACATCTCCATCATTGGATCATCATTTGTATAAGGATTTTCATCATCATTAAGAGGAATGTTATCCACACTATGATCAGCTGTGCTTTTCAAATACTGACTTGGAGGATATTCTTCATCTTCCCCTTCTTCAGTGCTACTGTCATAGTCCTTAGAATTCGGACTCAATGGAAAATTTGACTTGATGTTTATTGGATATTCTTCCTCATGTGCATTTTCAGTGCTACTCTCATAGTCCATAGAATTAGGACTAAGTGCATCATCTTGTCCTTCATCACTGCTACCTTTATACTCATTAGAATTAGGACTAAGTGCATCATCCTATCCTTCATCACTGCTGCTCTCATAGTCCTTAGAATTAGGACTAAGAGAACATTGTGACACTCCATTCTTTTGAAATTCATCATCACGCTTTTCATCACTGTTGCTCTCATAGTCCTTAGAATTAGGACTAAGTGGACACAGTGACACTCCTTTCTTTTGAAATTCATCATCCTGCTCTTCATCACTACTGCTGTCATAGTCCTTAGAATTAGGACTAACTGGACACTGTGACACTCCATACTTTTGAAATTCATCATCCCGCTCTTCATCAAAGCTACTCTCATAGTCCTTAGAATTAGGACTAACTCGACACCGTGACACTCCATACTTTTGAAATTCATCATCATGCTCTTCATCGTTGGTGCTCTCATAATCCTTAGAATTAGGACTAAGTGGACACTTTGACACTCCATTCTTTTGAAATTCGTTATCACGCTCTTCATCACTGCTGCTCTCATAGTCCTTAGAATTAGGACTAAGTGGACACCGTGACACTCCATTCTTTTGAAATTTGTCATCATGCTCTTCAACACTGTTGCTCTCATAGTCCTTAGAATTAGGACTAAGTGGACACTGTGACACTCCATTCTTTTGAACTTCACCATCATGCTCTTCATCACTGTTTCTCTCATAGTCCTTAGAATTAGGACTAAGTGGACACCATGACACTCCATTCTTTTGAAATTTGTCATCAATCTCATTATCATTGCTGCTTTCATAGTCCTTCGAATTCGGACTAAGTGGAATCTATGACTCTTTATTTATTTAAAATTCTCCATCCCCTCTTTCATCAGTGCTACTCTCATAGTCCTTAGGATCAGGACTAAGTGGAAGAATTGACTTTCTATTCATAGTGGAAGAATTCCCGCTATATTCATCCATATGAATAGAGTTGTTACGTGATGAAGATGTTGATGTTGTATAAATCGAAACTTCACTATCAGGACAATCCATCCCTTTCAAATAGAAGATGTTGAATGATACAAATGGAGAGTCTCCTAAAGATATTATATAGCTTAGAGAATGAAATTTTCCCTCCAAACCCACCCCCCCCCCCCCAAAAAAAAAAAAGTTTCGCGAAAATATTTCCCTCCTAAAAGTTTGTGAGATTTATTTCTCTTCATTATTTTATTCTACAATTTAATGAAAAATGTAATCTAAATTTTTTTATGAAATAAATAATTAAAGTTAAAATTGTAAACTACAACTTCTACCTAAATTATTTTAATAGTCAAAGTATATAATATTTACTAAACAATTGAATGTTTTTTTAATTTTTTATAATACATTCTAAAACAAATTAATCCCACATTCACCCCACTGTAAAACAATTCCATAATATTTTCTTTATCATATTTTCCTTCATCGCCATACAAAAAATTAACATGTTAAATTTTTTAAAACTAATTAATCCTGCATTCACCGTACGGTAAAACATCTCCGTAATTTCACCTATATACTAAATTGCATTATCACTATTACTCACATTACATCAAGGTTTCTGAGGTTCGTTGAAAGACTTGGAGCGAATTTGTGGAGCAGTTACA
This sequence comes from Pinus tabuliformis, assembly GCA_031772625.1. NCBI lineage: Eukaryota > Viridiplantae > Streptophyta > Pinopsida > Pinales > Pinaceae > Pinus > Pinus tabuliformis. The sequence goes on along the minus strand of CM062816.1, from coordinate 1,025,136,313 downwards.
TTGCTATCAACAACATATTCAACGAAGAATTCTCGCAATCGAAAGGTCAGTTAAATTTTTTTCCTTGAAAATTTCATATTAAATTAGTTTAATGAAGTAGATTTTTTTTTAAAGATTAATACTTTTTGTCAACCAAATTAACCAATACTTTCGTCGTGAGCATGGTTGGCCCAGCAAAGTTGGGCACCCCCATCCCACAATCGGCCAGCCACCCGCCCCCTTCGCACACCCTACCGGCCCCCTCCCCAAACTCCCCCACCCTGTCCCCATGCCTAGCCCTCCCCCCCCTCTCCCAACGCTACCCCCTACCCCCTGCCCCTTACCCGCCAAACACCCTCCCTCGCCCTCACGCCCCCCCACCCCACTCCAATTCACCCCACCCCGCAATCGGACGGCCACCCCACCCCAGCCTTACCCCCCTTCCACCCCTACCCCCTACCCCTATCCCCCTACCCCCCAACCCCTCTCCTACCTCACCCCTACCCCCCTTCCCCCCTACGCCCCACACTGCACCCCACCCCGCAATCGGACGGTCACCCCTCCCCACCCCTACCCCCAACCCCCCACACCCCGCCCACATGCCACCCCCTTTCCCCCACCCCTACCCCCTCCCTCACGCCCTCTCCACCAACCCCAACTCCTCGCCCTTCCCCCCCATCCCTCGCTCTCTCCGCCACCCCACCCCACCCTTCCCTCAGCCACCCCGCCTCCCCCTCCCTTGTGGCTCTCCCCTCTTCCACCCACCGCACCCCACCTGCCCGCCCCCTCCCTCAACCACCCCTCACCCCCCCTCCCTCCCCCTCGCCCTGCCCCACCTAACCCTCCGCCCCCCCTTCCCCCACCCCACCCAACTAACCACCCCCACCCTTGTCCTCCGCCCCCTCCCTGCGTCACCCCAGCGGCCCGCCCGCCGAAGTGGGGGGAGGGGGGTGCATAGGGGCGGGAGTGGGGAGGTGGGAAGGGGCAGGTGTGAGGGGGTGGAGTGAGGGGTGCGGGGCGCCGGGTGGGGATGGGGCAGGTAGGGTGAGCGGAGGGGGTGCGAAGGGGCGGGAGTGGGGAGGTGGGAAGGGGCAGACGTGAGGAGAGGGGGCAAAGGGGAAAGGGGTGAGTGAGAGGGTCAGGGGAGGAGGTAGGTAGGGTGGCGGATGTGGGGAGTTGGGGAAGGGGTAGGCGGGCTGCCTGGGTGGTGTGGTGAGGAGCTGTCACAACCCTATCCTATGCCACCATGGAGGCCCGCCCGTCTGCTCGCGGAGGTTGCGCGATTCTTGGAATCGCCCGCCACTCCACGGATGGACGAGGTGGTGTCGGTGGGCTTCTGCCATTTCTTAGTGTTAATATTTTTTTAATTTCAATTATCTGATTATACAAATTAAAAATTTATGATATATTTCCGTTGTGGATTTAAGTTAATATTTTTTTGTTATTTACTGATTTATGTGTTTCTATTTTTCAGGAAAATGGCATCAAAGAAGATTTCTGCGAATCTTTCTGGACCAAAGACTCTTAAAGGTGCATTTTCAAAAAACATTGGTGAACGAACTCCACCTGAGCTCATGGCTACAAATCTTTCGGGTGCCAAAAATGATAAGAAGATGATTTCAGACTGGAAGAATTAAAAAGAGGTGAAATTCCCATCAAGAATCTGGTCTGTGAAAGAAAGAGAAAGCCAAAATGTGAATATATATCTATATATTGATATACCAAATGATAATGGAATTTTTGAGCTAATGGGAAGAGTCAAAGATATGTGTTTGGTATCGGACACTGAAGTTGTTTACATACTTACAAAAGCTCCCAAGTCACATGAAAGGATTAAATATCGACTATCATATTCATTGTATGACACAAGAGAGGTATCTACAAAGTTGTGTAAACAAATCGTAAATGAAATGAAACAAAACATCGTAAGTATTGTTATTTATATTTGTATTTTGTGTTCTTGAAAGTGTCTCGCTATATTGTTTAAACTTTGTTTTTATTGACATGTGATATTTTGTTTGGCAGAATTTTGTTGAAAGTTGTTCAATTAGGTTGAGAGGCATTCATTTCATAGAGCATGACATCATGAAAGTTGTCAACAGTTTTTACTTAGTGTCAAAAGAAGATATGGAAAACAAGCAAAATGTAGTAATTGATGATGCTACAAAACTACATCCAAAGAATCAGAAAAAAGGCCTCTAGTGGATAAATCTAGCAAGGGTAGACAAGTTACTTTTGAGGACGATGAAGTTGAAATTGACAGTGAAGCATATGTTGCCGTTACTGAAGATGACATTGGAACTGAGAAGAGTCGTAAAAGACCAAAAGTAACAATGCCCAAGAATAAATCTGTTGAGAATGTTATGACGAAGAAAAGTAAAGTTGAAGATTTTGAAGTAGTCATTACCAGCAGTCAAGAACCTAGTGAAACTTCAAAAGAAAGTAGAGAAATCATTACACCAGGAGCTGATTTAGAGGATGGCATTATCAAAACAAAACAAAATGCCATTCGACAGAATTTGACAAAGAGAAACTTAATTGATGGTGGTCGTACATTTCAGCTTAATGTCAGACAAACCTATAAGGCAAGTGAAGGACAATGTCAATATCAAGTCAGAAAGCCACACCATCTGCATGTTCACAACTTGAAGACATTGATGAGGTACAATCCATATGCTCATGTGGTTAATTATGTGCTTCTGGTTAATCCAGTTCAAGTTCCCAACAAAGAAGCATTTGATAAGTCAAAATGTTTTGAATACAATTATTATGTGCTTGGGGGGAACCATTCTGTAGAAGCTCAAAGACAATTGATGGAGGAATATCCCAGTAACCCACGTTTTGAAACAATGAAATGATAAGATCTGATAGTAAACAGTTGGCACAGGTTCAGGGGGAGCATATGTTTCTAATAATGCATTGTTGGCATTATATTAGAAGACCTTGGTACATGAATATACTTATATTGCTTGATCCACATAATTGTTTGATTCAGGTGACTCATTTGATGATGGAAATATACAAGTTGTTGATCTTGATGTTGCTGACAAATGTTGATGGTGCAGATCATATATGGTGTATGCCAGTTACTGATGACTATCATGGTCTTGTTTAGATTGTTGGTCCTTGTTATAAATGTCATGTATATCATTTGATGTAAAGGTCATGAAAAGACCTAATTTTTAACCCCACTATGCATGGGAAGGATGATGTAATAATTTCTATTTCAGTCATGTATAAACATTTGGTATATCCCCACTTGGTTGGGTGGATGAGTCAAAATTGGTGTATCCCCACTTGATTGGGAGATTGATGTATGTATGAGTCATTGGTGATAGGAAGGTCATACTCACTTAGTTGAGTTATAGAGTCATGTTATTCTTTTGAAAAATATTTTTGCAGACTCTGCATGTGCTCAGGGGGAGCATGGACGGTTTAGTGCATCTCAGCATGTACAAAGGGGGAGCTTAATCAGAGAATTCAGCATGTACTCAAGGGGAGCATGGACATCATAATGTATATCAAAGGGGGAGAATATCTTGGTCTGCCCTTTGCCCTTGATGCCAATGGGGGAGAGTGTCTTGGTGTTGTTACCATTAATTCCAAATGGGGAGATTGTTGGCATTATGATATAGGTGTTGTCCTTGATGGAAACTCACTCAGATGACAGTTCACAGTGTAACAGATTAACAACAAAGGATTACAGATCAGACTCCAGAGAGTAGTTTAAGAAGTATACGCTGGTTCACTTTGTCCAAGCAGCGTATACACGTGGGTTAACATAACAAAAGGATCATATACATATACACACACTTTCACAGAAGGAAAAGCTCGTATGGGATGGAAAATCATTTGGTCCAAGGTATTGGTCTGAGGTATTTGGCCCAAGGTATTTGGTTCGAGGTATTGGTCCGAGGTATTTGGTCCAAGGTATTGGTCCTAAGTGGTTTTGGTTCAAGGTATTGAGAAAGACCTAAAACCATATAAGGAGGAGAAGATCATTAGGCCATGTGTGCAAGTAATGAATATCTTATGAAGAGTGAGATCAAAAGAAAATATGCATGTTATGGGTTTATGGTGCTTTGCCTGATCTGAACTAAAGATGAACCTTAGTGGTTAATGGGGGATGAGATCTAATGATGGATAGGGATCATGAGACCTAAAATGAATTATTATTATATGGTTTGATCATGGATAGTCTAGACCTGAATGCTAACACATGATTTACAATGCAAATGTTCTGATCTGGGTATGATTGAAGTCTCGAATAGCTGTGATGTTTTAAGTTAGCATTTGCAGATCTGTACGCTGGTTCGCTTTGGTAAAAGCACGTATACACACTGGTTCAAAACATCAAAGTAGCATATACATTATGAAATATGATGTTTGATGTTGTAGCTGGTTCTAGTTGTTCATGCAGAGTTCTGGGTTCTGCTCTCTATTCTGGTGACTATGTTTTGGTGATAGTGTTCTGAATGATCAGATTGATTGATTGTGATTTTCTTGAGCGATGACGGGTTTTCAGTGATTGGTTGTATAGTAGTGGTGATTTATTTTTGAGCTTCAATGTTGTTGATGGGTCCAGTATGAAAATTTGATGAAAAGTGGCCTTTAGATTGTGGTGTTGTGTTCTAGGAGTATTCAGTCTGAAAATTTATGAAACGTGGTCCCTGGAGGAAGAAGTGAGGGTTGTAGCCTTCTGTAGGCCAGTGCCTATGTATTGGCAAACATATCAGCCAGTATAAGAGCTAGGGGGTTGGAGCTCCCTTCCAGTAGCAGCTGGAAAATGAGTGAAGGTTGGAGCCTTCTGTAGGTCAGCGCCTACGTACTAGTAAACGGATCGGCTAGTACAAGAGCTAGGGGGTTGTAGCTCCCTTCCAGTAGAAGCTAGAGAACAAGAGAAGGTTGTGTTATGCTCGTTTATCGGATACAGAAGAAAAGTTAGTGGCATGGGATCATAATTCAGATAATGAATATAGGATGTCTATGACTTTCATCCAAAGGCTTAGATTTATTCATAGTGAATTTCAAGAAAAATGTAGTGGGGATAGGATAAATGTTAATGCAAATTTCTGAAGGGAATGTTGTATGGAAATAGGCTATCAAATTGAAGAGAAACCCAATTCAAAAGGTGGAAAACGCAACCTTCCTAGTGATATATTCAGAGGTGTTGATAACATTTTCCAATTGGCATTTAGAACTGGAGATGTTTGGAAGTTGATTGATGAGATTTTTATCATGTGGGAAAACATTGGCATTAAAAACCAGAAGGTCAAAAAGTCTAAGCCATTGATATGTGGCGGCAGTAAATCAGCTCCTGAATTGAAGCAACTTCTAGAAGATATGACTATCACACCTTGGAGAGCAATGCAAGGAGTGAAAGATGAAAAAATTGTCAAAACAATATTATCTCGTGTGAAGTCAAGGGAATTATCATCGGAGGAAATGTCTGAGGAATTTCAAAATTAAGTTTGTTGAATTATTTTTATTTATTTCTAGATTATAATTTTCTTTTAAATAAAACATGTTGTTCTTGGTAGTATTTGTTATACATATCATTATATTAACTTTTTGTTACTTTATCTATGCAGTCACAAAGTTTACATGAAAATTCAAGAACAATGGTTAAATTCTTGAATGAAGATAGTTGGGATGATGTTGTATGCAACTATCCATATTTAAGTTCTACATCAACATTAAAAGCTTTTTATCTTGCATTTAAAAAGGTATCTTGATTTACACATTCATTTTCATTCATCTGTGTACTATTTTTAATTTATAACTTACACATATATTTGTTTATTTTATAAAAGATGAAGGATGATAATGGAGCGCCAACTAGCTTGAGAACCTTTATTGAAAAAATAAAGATCGAAAGGCTGAGGAAGCAACGTATTAAGTGTGTTGAACTTGATCCAACTCTTACTCATTTCATTTGGAATGGGCTAGACACTATTCAATATCAAGTAATACAAGGCGACTGTGAAGACATTGCTAAACTCATACCTAAAAGGGAGTATGCCTAGTTATAGCAGATATTCCCCATGGTTTCAATATTCCAAACATTGACTGTGATAGTGACCCTTATACTTATCAAGCTCTTAGTAAAGTGGTTGCCGGATTTGTAGAAGTCACGTCATCACCATTATGGAGATCTGTGACATTTCATTCAGACACACAATTGGTAATGATATTGTCAAGCTTCAAGGGGAAAACAAATTCAAGGATGCAACTTACATGGTAAGAGGTTTAAAATGTATATTTGATTAATGTTGAAAAATTCATTTATGTACAAGTTGATTGAACTTTTACTATTTCATGTTATAGGCAAAAGTCAAATCTTCTTAACCATGAAGATCAAGTATTTATAAATGATTGTGAGTTCATTCATATTGATAGTTGGGAAAAAGATGATAGCTATATGTCTATGATTTTTAAGTTGGTAGACGGAAAGAGTCATAGCCAAATACTGACTTATGATGCTGTTGTGAGAAAATTGACATATGAAGGCAACGAAGCAAAAGGAGAGATAGTTAACATTTATCAGAAACCACAATTATTGATTAACTGTCTTATAGACATATGTTCAAATGAAGGAGATTGGGTTCTGGATTTTTTTTCTGGCTCAGGTAAGTTTTATTATATGGAATTGAATTTCAATATATTATTTTTTAATTAATATGTCATTGTACTAATTTACTTCATTATTTCTTTTGTGCTTGATAATTAGGTACAACACTAACATGCTACCTTCAAAAAGGAAGAAATTTCATTATAATTGAAAAAGATCAATTACAGTGCAATTTCATTCAGCAAAGAATTAATGCTCTTCAATTTCTTCCAGATGCAATGCAAGAAATTGGGTTGAAGAAAGGGGACTTTAGTGAATCACGTGTGGCAAAAAAGGCAAAGGAACCTCAACCACCATTACATGGGATGTTTGGAAAGACATACATTGGGAGATTCGCAGACATCAAAGATCCATTAGAAGACGAAAATGAGCAAAAGGAAGCAGAAAATATTGCAGAAGAAGACAATGATGAAACTCTAGAGGACGAAGAGTTTGGATTACGTGACATTGTTGATTAAATTTAAGTTATGCTTGGAAATCAAGCTCATTTTTGTAACTATTAAGTAGTTATACTTGCAATGTTTTGACTTTGACATTTTATGAGAAGAATATACACTCAATTAAGGTTGTTATGCGTTCAATATTTGTAATATGTGATTTTCGCATTAATTTTTAATTTACTCATTATTTTTTGAAAAAAAGAGTGATTATTATTATTTTTTTGACATGAAATTCATAAAAAAAAATATTATTTAACAATTTTAGTTAAAATTTTCGTATTAAAATTGTGATTTTTTCATGTCAATTGTAGCAAAAAATTATCAAAACGTGTAGTTTTTTAGTTATATTTATGTTAAAAATGGCTATTTTTATGTCCATTGTTAAAAAATATTGTTTTTTAGAAACAATTATTTCTTGTGGATTGAAAAATTAATTAACAATGTAAATATGTAGAATATCGAAAATTCAAAATATCGACCTTCTTCTTTAAATATGCAAAACAATAAAAACCTCACTACAAAAAAAATAAAATTAAAATAAAAACAAGAAAATATGAAGAAAAAGACTACTTCAAAAATTATTAAATTTACAAAATAATTATTTACATTTCATACATTAGAAAAAAAAAAAAAAAAAAAAAAAAAAAAACCTTTTAAAGAAAGGGCCTGGTGTAGAATTACCACATTTTTAAATCAACATAAAAACCACTGCCATTCTCAAACGCAATGTACATAAAAAAATTTATAGTGCCAAAAACTAAGCTTTAAGAAACACATGTGTGTTCTGCATCACCCCTTTTCAAAATCGGGTCACTTTTTTGCTATCTCTACAAAGCGGGTAACAGTATGAGTTCTCGTTTCAATGTTTACATTGTTTTCACCATAGCCAGGATAAACGGATCAGCCTCATTGCACCAAGTATCACGAGTATCCATGATCTTGGTCGTGGAGTGTCTCACCACTATTTTTGATTGGTGTACACCTCTTCTTACCAATATGAAGAGCCAGTTATCCTCCATTTAGAAAGGGCAGACCAAATTTTTTTGATATGGGACCATTTGATGCTCCTTCTTCTTTGAGAAGGTTCCTGGGCTGCGTCCCAGAGTATCAGTCTCTATCAGTAGCCCCCAAGATCCTCGGACGGGTAGGTGGGCCGACCTAATGAAACGCCTTGGAGGCGAGGATGTGCCAAGGATTGCTTTCAATGATGAGTTCTTCTCCTGGTGGGAACCAGAAATCATCGCTGTGGATGACTATCCCTATGCTGGCATGGATTTTAGAGGAGATCCGGATTTGGTGCTGCCACCAAACACAACATGGGGAGAGATAGATAACCATTTTTTAATTTTTATCAATTTTAAGATTTTTATGTGTTTTCTAAATATGAGAATAAACTTAGTTTTTATTTATTTTTTGATGGGATTAAAATACTGACATAATGATCATGTCCCAAATGTGGGTTTGGTACGACTAGATGGATTTCCGCAGCACAGGCGTTGCGGAAGAGGTGCTGAAGAGGTGGCTGTTGAGACAAAGAGGGTTTTATATGCAGTCCAAAGAAACTTGGTGAGGTTGACTCACCAGGTACCGATGGTGGCCATAGAAGACCTACCTGAGAAGATGCAGTGCCACGTGGTAGGAGTAACACGAGATTGGGTTCGCATTCTTCGCCGTGTGGCCAATGCAATGGTCACTTTCTTAGCCGCTCATCCTGAGCCGGGTTGATAGATAGACTGGACATGATTATAGGCATTTAGTCTCGATTTTGTATATTATTTTTGAAACACTTTATGTACACATGGGCAACTTTATGATATATATATATATATATATATATATATATATAGTTCCAAATTTTTTATGTTTGTTTTTATCTTGATGAATGATTGATGTGCCAATCTAATGCTTGAATAGCGATAGAATCCGCTAATGAATTTTCAGATCGTGGAATGTGCAAATAAGTAATAAAAACAAATGATCTTTGCAACACCCTCCCTCTCAAGAATTGGCGATATAAATAAGGATCCTGAAACCGATAAATGTTATTAAATTGTGACACTACCAGTTGTGAGTCAAGATACACTACCAACGAATCAATTCCATAAGAAATAGCTTCGGATAATAAATTAATGATGGCAGTATATTTGGAAATATTATTTGACGCAGAACCAATACATACCCCCCCCTTGACACCATCAACTGACCATATGGATAATAAATTACCCAAGCTGCAGAAGTGAGATTTCTAGTGTGCCGACTAACACCATCGACGAATTTGAAATAGACCAAGTCATCCATCAACACCTGCCAAAGCAGATCAAAAAAGTGTCGATATCACGAGAGAATATGTACAAAAATACAAAATATACAAAGAAGCCATTGCTCGGTCGTAACCTAAGAAAAGTACTTCTTGAGATAGCGCCCATTTCGAGGCTCCGCCAACTTGTTCCCTTCAAAATTTACTAATTCATAAGCCTCTTTTCCTAAAACTCGTTTCACTATAAAGGGACCATACCACATAGACTTGAATTTGCCTGTCCCCAAGGCATCTTTATCTTGGTCATAGACCAAGACAAGGTTGCCTTCAGAAAAGACTCGAGGATGGACAGCTTTATCGTATTGAGTTTTAACCCTTTTCTTATGAGCCTCATTGATTATGGCAACATCTCGACGCTGCTCATCGAGATGTTCCAAATGAAGGAGGCGCTCTTCGAGACTAGAGGTATCTGGAAGGAGCTCAACAACTAGCCAAAGGGATGAAATTTCGCACTCAACAGGAAAAATAGATTCTAGCTCGTAAACTAACTGAAAAGGTGTAAAATCAGTGGCAGTCTTTACTGAGGTTTGGTACGCCCAGAGAGCCAGATACAACATGAGATTCCAATTGGAGCGATTTTTGTCGATTGTCCTTTGCAGGATCTTCTGGAGGGACTTATTCATAGCTTCAACTTGCCCATTGGCCTAAGGATAATACAGAGACAAATGCTCCTATCGGAAGCCCAACTTAAGAGCCAATTCGGTCATCAGTTGGTTCTGGAAATGACTACCATGATTAGTGACAATCTCTCTCGGGATACCAAAATAAGAAATAATCTGATTGAAGAGGAACAATGCCACTGTTTCACTATCATTTTTATAAGTGGGCATGACCTCAACCCACTTCGTAAAGTAGTCTACGGCCACTATAATGTACTTGCGATTCGCTGCTGAAGGCAGATTACAAGTAGTAAAATCAATACCCCAGTTTGTAAAAGGACTGACAGTGATAACAGGGAAAAGAGGAGTTGGATGCGTGCGCATCTTCCGAGTATAGACTTGACAAGGGTGGCAACGTTTGACCGCTTCAATACAATCTTTGAAAAGCAAAGGCCAAAAATAGCCAGCATGCAAGATCTTTTAGGCTGTTGCAAGCTGAGATAGATGACCACCACAAGCTCCACTGTGGAAATCATTAAGCACAGACTCTGCTTCCTCTAAGGTTAAACAACACCTAAGGATTGAATCAACCCCTCAGCGATATAATGTATCACCAATGATGACATAGTTCTTAGCCAGGTGATGTAATTTTCAACGTTCATCCTTGCAGGAAGCAGGTGGGAACTTTGAAGTCTGGAGATAGATGATGATATCTCTATACTAGGGATCTTGTGAAGAGATGAGGAATAGATGTTCATCTAGGAAACTTTCCTCATAAACAGTATCATCTTCACAAGGTAGCTCGGAAATTAATTCCACAAAAGCTAATGATTTCTTAGACTTGGCCGACAAGAACTTGAGATCGAATTCTTTTAAAATAACAATCCATTGATTTTATTTGCCCCCAATCACTTGCCTACTGAGGACAAATTGGAAAGCATTGGCCACCGCTAAGACAAATGTTTTGCGTAGCAGAATATAATGACGAAGCCGCTGGACAACATGGACGGCTGTCAAGGCCAATTTCTCAACTGGAAAATAGCGCAGTTCAGGGCCTACCAAGCCTCGACTCAAGTAGTAAATCACATGCTCTGTGAGAGCATCATCTTCCTGAACCAAAACCATACCTATGGTTGATTCTGTGGCTGCAAGATATAAAAGGAAATCTCTACCATAATCTAGTGGACTCAAAAGTGGGGCAGAGATCAACGGCTACTTCAAGGCATCAAAAGATCGTTGCGCAAAGTCATCCCATAAAAATGGAACTCCTTTCCTCAGCAAATGCATAAATCCTTTAGTTATCTCAGCATAGTTTGCTATAAACCGTCTCAAGAAATTTGCCTTCCCCTGAAGACTTTGAAGTTGTCGGATGGAAGACGGGGGAGGCAACTGAATTATTGCCTCAACCTTGAAGGGGTCAACTTGAATCCCTTCACTTGATACAATGAACCCTAAAAACTAACCAGATGTAACCACGAAAATGCACTTATCTAGATTCAATCGGATCTTGTAAAAACGACGTCTCTAAAAAACTAATCGAAGGTGACTAGGATGATCGATTCTCTTTTGAGAACGAGCAGCTAAATCATCCAAGTATACTTCGATGACATGCTTGATGTCGTGGAAAGTGTAAGACATGGCCCGTTGAAACATGGCTCCAGCATTTTTAAGACCAAAAGGCATATTTTTGTATGCAAAGGTACCCCAGGGACATATGAAAGTTGTCTTATGTTGGTCTTTTGGATGGACAGATATTTTATTATAACCAGAGAATCCATCCATGAAGGAGAAAATTTCATTACCCGCACATTCATCAACTATCTGATCAATAAACGGTGTGGGGTAATTATCTTTCGGACAAGCTTTGTTCCAATCCCTAAAGTCAATGCACACGCAGATCTTTCCTTGTTTTTTATCAACTGGGACTGGATTAGAAACCCAATCCATTAGAGGAACGGGGTATATGAAACCCGCCTTGAGCATCTTTTCTACTTCAGCTTTCATAGTTCCTGCTTTCCTACGATTGACCAACCAAAGCTTTTGACGAATCAGCTTAGCATTTTCATATGTCTTGATCTCATGTTGAACGATGGATGGATCAATACTAGGCATTTCTTCATAAGACCAAGCGAATACATCCCGAAACTCTTTAAAGAGGTTGGTGTAAATTTGAACCTCTTCAGGGGAACACTCAACTCCGATGAAGACATTTTCTATCACATTAGGGTTCCTAGAGATGTTTATCGGTACGGTTTTTGAAATGACCGACATATTACCTTCGGCATGGATGTGTGCTGGAGCCAAAGGGTTTGAAACCGTACAAACATCGCTAGTAAGCAGATTGGAGAACCTGGATTCGACTTCCTGCAATGGGGGAAGAAAATATGAATGATGGTGTAAATCTTCCCAAGGTCGATCTACACCCGTCATTGCTTCTAAGATTGCTTCCTCATATGGTAAAACCATATCTAAGCAATCCATAGCAGAAGTAGAGTCAAGGGTCCAAGCTGGGGCCACATCACCATCTAACTCTTCCTCTGAAAAAGGAGTAGGATGGTCGTCTGCAGAGTTAACGATAGACTGATATCTAAGCTCTGTTGCAGACATAGGGAATGCCATTCCACCAACTTGTCCTTCATCTAATGTGGTTGTAGGTGAAGGTAAGGTCCAAGGGTCTAAAAAATAATGAGTCCGCAAGAACTCTTCCCATGAAGACTCTTTGGAGGACAAAATGGCATTGATTCTAGCTATAGGAGTGGGAAGATCAAATGTACCCATCAATGAAGAATACATCCCGACTCCTAGATTCTCGATAGGTTGACGGGGGTTATCCACCAACGGAATAGTAGAATCCGAAGTTGCATGAGGGTCAACTGGAGAATAATCCAATTGATCAACCTTAACAATTTTCCCCTCATGAGGAAAACAAAAGACTCGAAATAGAGTCAAAACTACGGAATCCATTTCATAAATCCAATTTTGTCCTAAGAGGAGATTGTAATCTAGGTTGGCATCAATTATTTCTACTTCGACATTAACGACCTTTCCTCCAACACATATAGGAAAGTTCAGGATAATGTCGTGTGGCCTATGAGAATGTTCGTCAAATGTTGTCAAGAGAGTGGGTGAAGGAACAGTTGAAGGTGATCCAATGGCCTTCCAACATGACATAAACATTACGCATGTGGAAGCTCCCTCATCTATAACTATTCGAAAAATATTAGTTTTCCGGTAAGTAGACTTTATTTGAAAATCCATATGAGGAGGAAGTCTCTTTTTGACATTGAGCATATCAAAAGTGAACACTAAAGAATTATTTGGATCAATTACCCCGATCGCTGAAAGCAAAGCACTTCGTTGAGTAGGACATGACTGGAGTACCTCTAGAGCAGACATAGCGCAAGGAATTTGAGCTAGATCTTCTACAATGGAGTAGTTTTGGGTTGCCCTAGCATTTAGGGTTAACAGTCGCGTGCTTGGTGGAACCTTTCAGTATCCGAGGTATAGACTCGACAGAGGGTCACTCAATATGAAGTGGATCCTCAGTTCTGGGAACAGATTCGTCCTTAGATGTCTCTGCTTCACCATAATCATGTGACCGTGTAGCCACATTGACATTAGAACTCATCATGAAAACATTTGAGGAAATATCCCCTTCCTGGTTGCCCCCTACAGAGGCACCAGGGTTTGAGTTTACACTAGCAAGTAACTGCTGCCCTTAGGGGAAAGGGTTAGTTAAGACAGCTTGGGAGCTAGAAGACCCTTGCTGCACTAACAAGCGTTGAGCATCTTGAATTTTTGGGTAGAGATGAGTCAAATGGTCTCCACTGCATAACTTGCATGGAAATTTAACTTTCTTCTTAGACTCTTTTCCACCCTCACCAGCACCATTGCCGGGTTTGTTCGCATTACCCTTCCCATCTTGATTCTTCTTTTTACCTCGTCCCTTCTTCTTCCCATCGGAATTTTGATTTCCTTTGGGGTTAGAAGCCTGAACGACGTTTACGGAAGAAGGTTGGGAAGGCGAAGGAGTAGACGGTGCAGCCTGATTGGAAGAAGTAGTTTGTAGAGACAACTGCTGCAATTGGTTCAAAAGGTTCACCGCATTTGCATCAATCGATCCAACAATACCATCAGCATGAGGGCTTGGCTTTGGTTTGGCTATATCAACCGTGGATCTAGGAGCATCAGGCAAGATTTTCTGAAGAGTCCCAGACTGAGAATATATCAGTTCTAACTATTGGGCGTGAAAGATAGCCTACTCTTATGAATATACACCGAACATAGAAACATCCTTAGAGATCTCAGGTTGTAATAATTTTAAAAACCATTCGAGACAGAATTCAAGTGGAATTTCAGCTTTGATGAGCCTCTTTCTCCGTCTCCATTCCTAGATATGATCTGAAATGTCAGTAGCCATGTCCTGATGAAAATTGGCCAGAAGCTTAGTTTCGGCTTTGTAACGGACAGGCAACTAAAAATAGTTTAGGAAAATGTTAGCCAAATTGGCGAAAGACGTAAAGGTGCCCCCTAACAACTCTATATACCACTTAGCCTTATTCCCAATTAAGGTGCGCTGAAATAATATCAACCTGATCGAGTTATCGATCAGGGAGTTAAATGAACACCATAAATGGAATGTGGTTAGATGGTCGCCCGGGTCTTCACCACTCTTCCCTTCGAATTTTGGAATATCCAATGGAAGTTTGGTTGGGACCAGAGGCCAAGCCGAATTGTATCTGATTGGATTGTTCGTCAACTTAGTCAAGTCTGGTAGATTAAGCGTGGGCAGAAAAGGAAATCGTGGAGGACCTTGGGGATTCCATGCAGATTGGGCGGGGTTCCCAAAAGTCTGAAAAGAATGACCTGGATTTTTAAAGGCACCAGGTTGCCCGAAGTAACTGGTAAAACCTACTGAACCAAAAGGTGACCCTTGTGGTCTAGAAAAACTCAGAGTTTGACGAACTCTAGCCGAAAAACCTCCGTAAAAGGTAAATTTTCCCCTTAAGCAATTATTGTAAGAAGCTGATAGCCCCTGGTAGAGGTTCCAAGCATTAGCTAAGGGTGGAAAATTTTGAAATGAATTGATTGAGGAATATGGCACATTCCCTTGTTGGCTGAAAAAATGATTCCCGATTCCTATTCTGCTAACTGTATGGTTTTTCCAACTCTCAAAAGGATTACTACCTTGACCTATGAAAGGAAAAGGCATAGACTCTACTGTCGGATTGGAATGTGGTATATGACCACTTCCAAATTGGAAACCATGAAAAGAAGTCGATCCACTCATCATGGATGTGGAGGCAGTTAATGATACATTCAATGGAACTGAAGGAATACCTTGAGAGGGCATTCCAAAAGGGAAGAATCCAAAACTGGATGCGGTTGGCTTGAGAACTTCCACTCGTCGACAGAATGGAAGTAGACCCAAAAAAGGATGTGCTAGCAATAGAACCAAATAGGGATGTAGAGGGGATGAAAATAGTTCCTCCCCTTTGCACTGACATGGGAGTCTACATACTTGCAGCACTTGTAGTGGATGTCATGCTTCCAGCAGTGGTCATTAAAGGGACAGATGTGTGTGGACCCGAGCTTGAAGGCCTGTGAGTAGGAGTTCCAACATATAACAATATGTCTGGATGATCGGGAGGCAGAGGAGAATTCAGAGCCGCAACCAAATCTGAAAGCTCTTCCACTTCAATACTATCTTCTGACTAGAAAAGTAGTCAAGAAAGAACTGGTGTGTTCCTCTCTAACTCTGTAGTAGTACCAGGTCTATCTTGCAAACTAATGCCCCCAAGTGAAGGATCAATCTCTGATGCGCCTACTGCCACTGGTTGAAAACCACTGGTAGAATCACTCCTACGCCTTCAAGGAGAAGGCTCTCGACTCGCAGGTGAAATCCCACAAAGTCTACGGGACCGCCGAGGTGGTCAGTCAACCACTTTGAATTATTTTATAAGATCTACTTAACCACTCAAGAAAATTGAAATCTAGGCCGACTAGAAGCACAAAACACACACTAAAAATGTCCTTAAAGAATTCAGCAATCAAACAACTTCCAAGTATTTTCGCTCCGAGTGATTAGGACCAGACACCAAGATACAAGAAAGTTAATAATAAGGGCCTTCCGAAAATAGACTGGGGTAATTATGCCCCAAGCGTACCAGCGAAGGTATCAGAGGTAGTTATGCTGACCTCCAGACAACAGCCTTTGCCGGTGCAATCCCCCAAGCTTCGCAAGGGTTCCCTCCAGAAGTACTGTTGAACGTGATGCAACGTCAACCTCAGGTGCCACAGGATTCCCCTCTGTAGCCACCTGTGTAGATCCCTAGGATAGGCAACTAAAGATACCAACCCGTATCATAAGTCGGGTGAAATAGTCGTGAGGTAAGATCTAACAAGTAAGAGAGGGGGTATCTCTCGTCCTTATCTTCACAAACACTCGTGCTTAAATCCCAGTCACGGAGCTTTCCTGGTCTCCCTAATGCTATTGGATTTCACTCTTTAATCAGACTTCTATGTTTTACAATTTAGAATGGCCTTGGAGAGTTTACTCTCCTCTCGCCTAATCCAAGGCCCTAGATAAAGCTAAAACTTGTTGGTGTATCTGATTGACAATATAAAAAGTTCTAGTTTATTGTATTAAGCGCTTGATTTTAAATGGTTGTTCTTTTAAGTCAAGGGACAATATGGAAATGAAACTGATGGTGTTTTTATGATGCAAAAGATTTAAAGAAAAACTAACTTATATGTAATGCACTTGTTTGTTCTTTGATGAAAAGCAACTTCTACTTGGGTTCTAAGAAACTTCTGTAAAGAAAAAACTTTTTCCTTTTCTTTTCTTATAGCAGACTACACACTCACAAAAACTAAAATACTATTGATGCTTTAATAATGCAAAACTACCCTAATGCAAGGTGTACATGATAATGCAAAATTCTAGATTACTCTAAAAAGAGATGAAAGCAATTGTTTAAACTTTTTAATAAGCCAACTTAAATGTTTGAAGAGAATGCAAGTTTCAAATACAAATTTTCCTCCAAATAAGAAACCAAAATCAAGTTTGGTAAAAGAAAGCAAAAACAATGTTTTTGAAGAACTTCTCTTTTTCAAGAAGCAATGAAAACAACTTTTCAAAACCACTCAAAATGATACCAACGACTCAAAGACCGAAAGAAAAGCACAAGGAAACTTTGTAAGTTACCAATTCAACATGAATGAAAACTTGAACAAAAAGGTGTTTCAACTTGCACTAAACGATCCAAAAGCAGCTAAAATAGCTTTGGGAAACTGATCAAGAAATCAGGAAAGACACACTTTCAAATTCATCAACAAAAAACTTTCGAAAAACAAGAAAAATGTGTATGGCTACAAAAATGACGAGAAGCAAAGCAAGTAGACCAATAATGAAGTTTGACACAAAGATTGCAAACAATCTTCTGTTCCGAAAAACCAGAACAATCAAGAACCTCTATAAGAAGCCTTGTGTGTTCAAACATAAATCATAAAACTCACTCTAATTCGAACCGAGGCCACAAATTTTCAAAGCAGGAGAGAATTCATAATAGTAAGCTCACTGAACAATTAAATTCTGAAGACAGGAACTGACCACTCAGGAACCACACAGACCAAGAAAAAAATCTTTCTGGGCAGAAAGATTTGAAAAAAGCATGCAAAAAATTGTATACGTGACTGTGTCCCTACATAGGTGTGTGTACACGCGCTTCTGCCAAAAGAAACTCTCGTATACGCGGTTTCAGTTCACAAAAACAAGCATGTGTATGCTTCTATAAACAGACAAAGATTCGTATATGAAGTTTTGCAAGAAAAATAAAAAATGAGGCCTAATGAAAAAGATCAGGCTTTTGTTCCAAGGTATTGAGAAAGGCCTAAAAATATATAAGGAGGAGAAGATCATTAGGCCATGTGTGTAATGAATATCTTATGAAGAGTGAGATCAAAAGAAAATATGCATGTTATGGGATTATGGTGCTTTGCTTGATTTGAACTAAAGACGAACCTTAGTGGTTGATGGGGAATGAGATCTAATGATGGATCGGATCATGAGACCTAAAATGAATTATTATTATATGGTTTGATAATGGATAGTCTAGACCTGAATGCTAACACATGATTTACAATGTAAATGTTCTGATCTGGGTATGACTGAAGTCTCAAATAGTTGTGATGTTTTAAGTTAGCATTTGCAGATCTGTACGTTGGTTCGCTTTCGTAAAAGCGCGTATACACACTGGTTTGGAACATCGAAGTAGCATATACATTATGAAATATGATGTTTGAAGTTACAACTGGTTCTAGTTGTTGATGCAGAGTTCTAGGTTCTACTCTCTGTTTTGGTGACTGTGTTTTGGTGATAGTGTTATGAATGATCAGATTGATTGATTGTGATTTTCTTGAGTGATGACGGGTTTTCAGTGATTGGTTGTATAGCAGTGGTGATTTATTTTTGAGCTTCAATGTTGTTGATGGGTCTAGTATGAAAATTTGATGAAAAGTGGCCTTTAGATTGTGGTGTTGTGTTCCAGGAGTATCCAGTCTGAAAATTTATGAAACGTGGTCCCTAGAGGAAGAAGTGAAGGTCGTAGCCTTCTATAGGCTGGTGCCTACATGTTGGCAAACATATCGGCTAGTACAAGAGCTAGGGGGTTGGAGCTCCCTTCCAGTAGCAGCTGGAAAATGAGTGAAGGTTAGAGCCTTCTGTAGGTCAACACTTACATACTAGTAAAGGGATCGGCTAGTACAAGAGCTAGGGGGTTGTGGCTCCCTTCCAGTAGAAGCTGGATAACGAAAGAAGGTTGTAGCCTTCTATAGGGGGGTGCCTGCATATTGGTATGAGTCTACACTAGTACAAGATTGTAAACAAGTTTTCCTTATATTAAAAGAAGACAGCATCAGGTGGTTTTTATCCCACATTGGATTTCCACCTTAAATCTTGGTGTTCATGTGTGTTTCTTATGTGTGATGGTTTATTCTATTATTACTACACATGGTTACTGTTTATATGGTTAATGAGGTATTGATGCATTGATTAAAGATAAAAATATGATGAATTAACTGAATCATAAGTTTGTTGGATATACGCTAGTTGCATTAACGATAGTTGCATGTACATGTGGGTTACCTTCATTGAAGTAGTGTATATAAATCTAACTATGAAATGAAAAAGTTATTGATTTGATAACACTGATTCACCATCCCCCCTCTTAGTATTGTTTCCAACACACCAATGCATTATTGGTCGTGTATTTAGATGACATCTTGATCATTAGCCAGAGTTAGCAAGAGCACCTCCACCATATTCGACAGGTCCTTCAAACCCTGCGACAACACGAGTTATGTGCCAATTTGGAGAAATGCACTATTGGCATGACCCAGGTTCAATATCTGAAGTACATCATTGATGAGAAGGGTGTGCATGTGGACCCATCCAAGATACAATTCATTTGGGATTGGCCAGCCCCAACCACTGTAAGCGAGCTCTGCAACTTTCTTGGTCTTGCCAATTTCTACTACAGGTTCGTGTTGGGGTTCTCTCATATCACTTGGCCTTTAAGTCAAGTCACCAAGGTTGGAGCAAAACCAAATTTATTTTAGTCTAAAACCCAAAAAAAGGCGTTTTTCAAGTGGGAGCATTGCCTCTTCTCTACACTAGTGCCCACATTACCAGATTTGCAACAACAATTTGAGATTGAGACAAACACCTCCAACTATGCTATTGGTGCAGTTCTTACTTGGTAAGGGCATCCAATGGCTTACCAGAGTGAGACACTTTCAAACATAGTTTGAAAGTATCCCACTTACGACAAAGAAATGTATTCCATTGTGTTGGACTATCGTCAATGGAAGCATTAAATTTTGGGGAAGGAAACGCTCATCCACATAGACCACTGACCTTTGAAGTTCATACAGACATAAGGGAAGTTGCAGAATGATCCCCATCAAAAATGGTTCACATACCTGCAACAATTCCATTTGAGCATTAAGTATAAGAAGGGCTACACCAATAATGTTGCAGACTGCCTCCGCTGACCACCAGTCATGGCATTGATTATTGTGCTCGACTCCTGTGGGCACGAGACTTTAGGGCGGTTGCATCTTTACAAGTCTGATCTAGAATTCAGAAGCACAAACTAGACACTCCTGGAAGGTAAGTAAGTTCCAAATTTTAACCTCCAGGATGCACTGTTATGCCACCAAGGACACATCTAGATATGATTTGGTAGGCGCACTACAGTCGGGTCGCTGAACATTTCGGGGTAGAGAAAAACAGTGGCAATACTATAGAAGTATTTTTATTAGCCAAACCTTTGTCAGGATGTTGGGAGGTACATTAAATCTTGCACCACCTGCGCCATTGTAAAACCAACCATTAAGAAGCAAGGGTTATATGCTCCTCTTCCTACTCCTAGTCAACCTTGGGAATCCATCTCCATGGATTATAAGTTAGGATTTCCTTCTTTTGAGCATGGAAATGATTGTGTTTTCGTGGTCTTCGACAGATTCTCTAAGATGGTCATTATGGCACCCTGCAAGAAGAATATCACAACAGAGGCCACTGCCAAACTCTTCTTCGAACGAGTTTGGGTACACTTCAGGATCCCACATTCCATTATCTCATATTGGGATAGAAGATTCCTGAGTGCATTTTGGTCAAGTCTCTGGTTGATGCGAGACACCAAACTTACTAACTCCATGGATTTCCATCTCCAAACTGATGGCCAAATAGATGTCGTCAACAAGATGATCGTACACATTCTACGCATGTACAAATCAAAGCATCCACACACATGGGAATAAAGCCTACCCTATGTCAAACCCAGCTTAATGGGCCATAAACCCTTTCCGATAGGGCTGGGATTTCAACCATTATGTCCCATTGATGTGGTCATACCATTTACACCTACTCAAGTAGATTGGGCTCACATCCAAGCTGAAGCCGATAAGGCTAACAGCTTTGTTGGGCATGGGATCCCCCGCAACAGGTTTTGGGGCTTAAAGCCCCAGTTTTGGTCAATTGTATTGTAAGACTCCACGAAGTGCGGACATGGAGTGCGAAAGTCTAGGATGAGTCATAGGGTTGTCCGCCCTAAGAATTGTAATTTCATGTAAAGTTGTGTCGGCCTACCCATGGTCCATGGACCATGGGATTATATACATAGAGCGAGGCTCTAAGTGTAAAGATAACTTAGAAGTAGATGATAGATGGAATAACGAAGGCATGGTTAGAGCCTAGAGTGGAATCTGAAGTGTACTAGGTCGTAGTAGTAGGAAGAGGCTTTGCAATTGAGTGCGCAGAGGCCTAGTAGAGTCCACAACTGAGTGGGCGGATCCATGTAGCTGAGTGCGCAGGGCAGAGTCGAGTTTACACTTGGAATTGAAAGATAATAAAGAGAATTTTATTCTATGCATTTGTTCTTGAATCTGTGATTGAATGTTATGCATTAATTTTATTCTGTTCATTTATTATGCGCGCTTGATGAATACTTGTATGAATGCTTTTATGTGAAGTTAATCTAAGTAATCAGCTAACAGAGACTAATTAAGGAAGACTTGGGTGAAGAACACGGGTCGCGCTACGGCTAGACCTGCGCGAAGATAGTATCGCATGGTGCAGGGTGCCCGCAGGTGCGCGTAGCACCGTAAGTGCGAAGGTTGGACCCCGTACCAATCACCTCATATCAGACATTCCCAGGGTGCAAAAACCTTGTTCTAGAACCCTCCCATACTACTTCGGGTGATACCTCAGGCCGCGCTCCACAGACTATTGCCGAAAGGGCCAATAGTACCTAGATTTGCTTGGCTAAATCACTTCCAAACTTGGGTTAGGCCCCACTAAGCCAACAAATGGTTCCATTACCGGGACCGGGATCTACATAAGGGATGCTTGATGTCGTGCCACTAGAACCCAACAAAGAATGAAATTGAAGAGTGGTTGGACAAGAAGATTCACAAGTTCGCGACACAGGAAAATAGAACTATGCAAGTATCTGAGAAAAACTGGTTGGAGCGCTACCTGTATATGGAAATCCACGAGATTTTCTTTGCATCCTTTCCTTTGGAGTTTTATGAGTGGATCGTGAAGCTAGCAAACAACCAAGGAAGGTGTAGGCTCGATAAACCAATAGTATGGACTTCGGAACTAGTGCGCAGACTAGAAGCCTTAGAGGATAATATAGTGCGAGCTGTGGACCACTGGCTCGACCGAATAATAGGAGGATTCATCACTGATTTCGCGGTGGACACGACCGTCAGTTACAGTGAGGCAGAGCGACACTTTCTCCAAGGACCGTGAGGTAATTATATTAAATCTTTGAATACCTAGATTAAGATGTTGTTATGTGAAAAGCGGGTTATTCGAATAAATTAATGTTTGGGACTATGCGGAGTGGAAAGAGCTATAGAAGCGGAAGTAACGAAGAATTAGAAAATAGTCCCTTAATTTCACCCTCACGGGAGAGCGAGGACGAGCTCGCGAAGGTTTCTCCGAGAAGCGCGGTCAGTTTGATAAGGCAGCGGATTCCATGGTTACCACCCACTTCACCTCCTTCACCTCCATCTCCATCCACTCCACCTCCACCATCTCCACGGTTCAATATGGCATGCGCGATAAAACTACTAGTATTCAGAGGAGTAGGGAATGAGGATCCAGACCAATTCTGGTTCGTGGTAAGAGCAGTATGGGAAGCACAAGGTGTCACAGACGACAATATTAAGAAGGCTACATTGGTAAGCGTGTTGCAGGATCGCGCATTAACATGGTACATCAACCATTCTACTGACCACCCAAACGCAGGGATAACATAGATCTAGAACGCGCTAAACAGGGAATTTAGCAAACCAAAATCAAAAACACAATCAATCATTAAGTTTAAAGAGATCACGATGCTCCCGGGCAAGACTCCTTGGGATCTGGATCAATGATTGAAGAGTACAATCCGCAAGGCCAATATGATGTTGACAGATGCACAGCATCGCGCATGGTTTGTAGCATCTCTAACACCGCACTTGAGGACGAAACTATCACAACAGAAACTTTCCACTCAAGCCGAAGCGTTGGAAATGGTGATGAGATTACATGAGACCCCGATACAAGACCCTTGGTTGGGAGTTCAAAAAATCCACGCACAACTACAGAATTTGTGTTTGGAAATGTAAAGCTTGAAGCAGGATAGGGCACCATGGCCAGAGGCGCGCGAGGAAGTATCGTGCATAAAATGCAAAGGCCAGGGCCATGACAAGGATCATTTCCCAGTGTTTGCGAACTACTTGACAGGAGGAGGGCCAATGCCGCTAAGACCGGAGGCGCAGGCAAGGCCGAGTGCGGCACCTGCTTTATGGTGCACAATCTGTCAGATAGGATGGAAACACACAACGGACAATTATCATTTGCTGTAGAAATATATACATACACCCAACAATTTTTTTGTAATTTCCACAGGTCGATAGGCCACGATGAGCGCACATGCCATAGTTATGAGTTAATGATGGATCGAACCCTAGCCTATAGGATGCAGACCGAAAGGCGAGCCCTCGACCCAAATGCGGGGATGGCGCATGCTGGATTTCAAGGGCGAGGTGGAATGGGACCAGGAAGAGGCCGTGGACAGTTAATTTGTTATAATTGTGAAGGACCAGGGCACTATGCCCAGATTGTACCAACCCGATGAGGATATCCTATTCGTATTGTTCTCAGTTTGATCATGAAATAGTAGACTGTCCTACGTTGATCACAAAGATGCACAAAAAAGGTGTATTCCAGCCTCCCCGACTTAGAATATACAAATTATGAGGTCCGAGCCACGCGAAGAGGACCCGAATGTGAACATGATGCTCAGAAGCAGTGCGACCATGGGGGAGGATAAGGGGTAACAAGTGGATATTGAAGGTGCGAGTGTGCAGGCAGATTTTTAAGTAATAGAGATTGTCAATGACAACAATCCCTATCCCGCATTGTTAGGAATAGACTAGGCCACCGATATGAACAGATTCATCAACTTGAAGAAGCGCAAAATCATCTTCGAGAAAAAGTCACTACGCGTAGTAGTCCCACTAGACCCGGCCGAAGGAGCGCGCTACACTGAACCAGTGCGTGATGATGATCTTGATTGTATTTACAAAATAACGATGCGAGACTAGGATTGGGTGAATCCAACTGTAGATGGGAGAATCTCGTGGGAGCGCGAAAGCTCCTACATTTTGGATTCAGACGAAGAAGTAGAATGATGGCAGAATCGATTGCATGAAGTAAAAATGCTAAATTACAACATGATGGTTAGATCACTGCGTTGCGTCACAATAGAGACAAGAGAGTTGCCGACATATGATGGATTCACAGCGGTGGAAGAATTCCTAAGCAAATTTAAAAGCGCAGTACTGGAACAGCAGTGGTACGATGTGTTGAAATGGGCACTACACGCAACACCCACACGATGGTGGGGTACAAATCAGAAAAAATTTGAGGACTGGTGCGGATGTAGAAGGATGATGCACCTACGGTTTGGAAGCCCCCAGCTTTGAACATGAGTAGGGTAGCAAGGATGGAGCAACTTGTGCGCCCACCTATGTCGATGGGTACAGACATGTGCTATGCAGCCCACTCAAGCACACCCCAAACTAAGGATCGAAAATCGGAACAAGACACAACAGCAGGAAAGGTGACACGCACCATAAATGTTCCATAGAGAAGCATTCAATAAGGTATGCGGAATCCTGAACAGGGTTCACCAGGTGAGACAAATGGATTGGGACCTGTGTGTGCCAACGATTTGATGGGCCTATAGGGCCATGTGTAAAAACCTGAGCGCAGAGACGATTTCAAAGTTGAGGAGCAGAGTTAAGACCATAGTTTTGAAGGAAAGGAATCCTCACGCAATAGCTCCCACATTTGGGACAGTACATGAGGACCAGGACAAAGGAATTATGTGGCTCTGCGAGGGCGAACATATGTGGATTTAGGAAGCCATTCGGCGAGGGAACCTTAAACTTCACGAACTCGAAGAAGATCAGGTACGACTAAGGAAGAAAAGTATGTTAACAGACGCAAAGATCAAAAAACTGCAAAATGAAATTGTGCAAGCATGTCGCATCAATAAACTAAGAATGACATGACAAGGTATGGGCAGCCATACTACTGCAGTAGAAGATTGTCGCCGAGCATTTGTGACTCTGCTACCATGGCTATGACCGCACCTTACCAGACAAAGTAACCAGGGGAGCACACCACATAAGGAATAATGCGTAGCACTAACTGTCACGAGGGTAATTGAGGAGTGCCCACGGACTAGGCTGGAAGGTGAATTGCAGTCTCGCATAGGTGGTGTGGCCACCTGACTAGCCATCGGGAGCATAGTCTCAGCGCTCCAAGCAGTTGAAAGAGGGCACGAGACTATAAAAGAGTCTGTGAGGGAGCTGTGCGATAAGGAGGTTGCGGATCGCCATGTCACAAGGGTCATGCCCGCGCAGAGGGTGCTGCGCTCCCTTGCGGGTAGGCTAGGAAGTGACTGTTGGTGTCACTATTCATGACAAGATGTCCAATTTAAGGCAAAGAGGAGTAGGTGGCGGGCAATTAAGACACGAAGTTAGAATTGGATTTGGTATGATCTGTCGCCAATCTAGCATTAATGGGTTGAATATGGGGGGAACGGTCGAATTTGAATTCAAAAAGGCCTATAAATCATAGGTGGCTATCCAGTGAACAACCCTTGGTGTTTTGAGAATTCAGTTGTTGCGCTATCAACTGGGTATGGACCTTACGAATTTGGAGGCTTTGAGAGCAAGTTCAGTGTTTGAGACATTGCCAAAGGAGATGCAGGACTTCCTGAATAGAATGATGTCGACAACCGAAGAAGCCATGCAAAGCCCTACGCTACAGGTGGGGGATGCACTGGAAATTCCAAAATCACCCTGGACACCGAGGCCTAAAACAGATCCGCAGGCAGCAAGACCAGTCCGCATGTCTCCCTGAAATCTATGGTTTGGTAAACTTTCTATGGAAGACAAGGGCAAGGCTGTTAATCTTGAGACAGATGATGAGGAGGAGGACCTCTAGGCTTTCGTATAAAAGATCGAGGCGGATGAAGAAATGGGGGAAGACATTTAGCCGGTGCGCGCTGCAGCAAAACTGCCCAAGTATGTCCCTCTGCGGAAAGGGAGAGCAAAAGTACCCAAGGATTTGGATGTTGTTAAGAGCGCACTCCAAACCTCGCTTCTTCCAGATGGAATTCTGTTTGAAGGTTTGGTTCTGGGCCGCGTGCCCACGATGAAATTTGAAGATTGGGACCTCATGGACAGTGAAAAGTTCCCACATTTGGAGACTAACAAACTCATGAAACAGAGCAAGGAGGGGTCTGTTACAATGCTGGAACCACGGAAATGGTTGTGCGGTGTGGAGGAGGCCAGGCTACTCCACCTAATATGGATTCCACACTTTCATCGAGCACCGATCACGATCTTTGTCATCAGGCAACTGCTTTTCCTAGTGCACGATGGGTACTTGTGGCTGGAGGAGCCTATTCCCATCATGGCGAAGCTTATTCACAAGATTTCTTGGCTTCCCTATACGAGATGGGACCCCTGTTATAGACAATTTTGTGCCTTGCAGCATCAGGCATGAATTGTCAATAATCCAAGGGATCCAAAGTCCCTAAACATGATGTTCCTACCCCTAGAGGAACAAGGTCAGCGAACCAACAGCTCTCAGATCAGTTCTCCACCTAAAAACACTCAAAAACAAGCAATCCTGAAATCAAAGCAGGTGCTCCACTAGGCTTCTGCGCTGAAACTCAACTCCTCCATGGTGTACCTGCGTTGCAAAGCAGGTAGAACAAAGGCCACCTGCGCTGAGCGAGATGGGACAAGTGGCACACTGAGTCATTGCTCTGGAATCTTCCAAAAATGACACTTGGATCAGGGATTTCGCCTTGTGATGAGTCAGAGGCTCTGTTTCTCCAAGTGGAAGCAAGGTTCTCCAAGTGGACTCAAGAACTGAAGATCAACTGAAGAGAGAGAGGACACAAGGCAGCTACACATCAGTTGCAAGCTGACTCATCCTTTCTCAATTCATCTATATATTGAGCTCTCTCCTATGAGCTCAGGGGGCTGGAATTTTGTGCAAAGTAATGATATGCTGTTGGTTTCACTATAGAGCTATTGGGTGATTGCTTGAAGGAGGCGAAGAGGAGAAATTCTTTCTGCTGGGAGGTGTTGCTGGATTGGGGCCTTCAATGGTTGTAACACTCTCAAAACTTTACTTCTTCCATTAATAAAAGCTATTGAGGTTCTTCTATATGCACTTGTTTCAATGATGTATTGTGATAATTGTATATTTGATTTATGCTAATCCTTGAATCAGTTATGATTGCATGCTTCTTGTAGTTTCCTTCTTTGTTATTTTGCAGGATCTCATTGTAGCTGGGCCAGCAAAAGAGCAAGGAGCTGGGAGCAAGCAAGCAAAGAGAAGAGTTTGGATTCGACATTAAGCGCAAGACAACGGTTAGTGTATTTCTTCATTCTCTCTTGCTTTCATAAAGAAGTAAACCTTAAGTAGTTTTCTTTACAGTTGTTGCTGAGGTACTATCACCCTTAGAGTGGGATAGGGTCATCCGAATCGGATACTTTTCCCTACAACAAACTGGTGACTCCACTGGGGATCGTATCTGTTTGATTGTTTGTAGTATTTTGCTATTCATTTCCTGAACAAAAGAGTACCAAATCGAAAAGCTTTTGACTATATCAAAAGCGAAGTAGAGGGCAGCTACTCTAGCTCATTTCTGAGCATGTTCATGATTTGAAGAGCTGATCTACAAGGATCCTTGTAAGCTCTTAGTGATAGCTTTTCATCTTCCTTGTCATCCCTTAGTGTGTGCTTGACTGATAGCTTCTGATTTGAGCAAAAACTGTGAATTTTTGAGAAAATTGTGACCCGGAAACTGAGAAAACGCAACTTTCGTTTTCCAAAGCAGGTAGTACACAGGCTACCTGCTTTGCAACGCAGGTCCCGAAGGGGCTACCTGCGCTGAGAGCCAGACTGGCTGTGCAGCACCTGCGTTGGCCCAAATTTGCCTTGTGCATTTGGGGTTTCCTCCCTTTTTCTTGCCTGTTTTCACTATAGATTTTGCAGCCAGTTACCAGTCTTGTACCTGTTCTGAAACCAACCTTACTTGCCATCATTCCGCCTCTGTTATATAACAAAATTGTACTTGTTCTTTTGTATTTCTTACATCATTTACAATTTCCCATAACGAAAGTGAACTAGTCTTGCTTTGGCCTCTTAGATCTGAACCTGTGTTAGGCATTTTGCTGGTCTAAAGAGTTAGCTTGTTTGCTGTCCATAGCTGATTAGTCTTTTTACTTTCGTCATTATGGTTTGATTTCATGTATTTCCAGCGATTAAACAAGTAAATCTTAAGGTGTCTTTTGATTTTGGACTAGCTTGTTTACTTTCGCTTTAAATCGAAATCAAAGTGATATAACAACTTTCTTTTTGTAATACATCAACATTAAGAAAGGGAAAAGAAAATACATGCATTGTGCATTTTGCATTTGACTGTTTGCATGCTGATTTAGGAAATTTTGCATTAGTGTGTGCTCTATGATCTGTGTGAAAAGATTTGCCTTTCTTCTCCTCAGTAGTTAAGATTTTCAAAGTTGAAAGATTGAAAAGTTTGCTTCTCATCTTAGACTGCATTCAGGAATTTGTTACATACATCTCGTGGTGATCCTTAAAGGCAAACTGCTAAGCAAGATCAACATTAAAATAAATCCAATTTACTTAACAATGCTTTGAAACATAACGCAAACACATAGAGGTCTAGGTAGAGACGTGTTCCGGCGTCGTTAAACGTAGTGACTGTCGATCTCTACGAAGGTGGGTGATTCCTCCTGAGAGTCGGTGGCACTAATACGGACTTGTGCTCCCACGTACCGTCGCGTATATATTGGGAGACCCCTATAGGAACAAAGCCTTTATCCATAGGAAGCCGTGTCGGCCGCCCTGCTGATCGCGATGCAGTGAACACAGCATTCACGAAGATCGACCACCCGTACCGTAAAACGTATTCTGTGGTTTCGCGAAAAGTTTGGCACACCCTCTGCCTAGAACTCCAGAGTAGTTTCTTTTGGCCTTTTTCAAACTCTATAACTGAAAAAGTCCATCCGAGCATTTGTCACTTCGGGCTCGTTAAAACATCGAAGGAGACTAGAGTCATCTTTAGCTTTTTCTCGACTCTTAAAACATGAAAAAGCAAAGTTGTGTCTAAAGCGTCGTTAATAAAATTTATTTTAATCAGAACATAATCACCTGTTATTCCCACGTTGATCTTTCAGTTGAAAAGTATGGAGCCCACCAACCAAGGAAGTCACCTTGGCGGAAGTCCGAATCCCTTCTCCTCTTGGGGAGATGTTGGTGCGCCTCATATGGCCACATTGTCACTTCCAGGATTGACAATTGGCCTACCTGTATGGCTCTTTTCAACTAGTGTAGTTCAAATCGCCACTAATCCTGAGCAGTCGAATCAACAGTCAGACCAGTCTCGAGCTACCCACCAGCCTTCCACCTCTTACAATTCTTCCTCTGATCCTTCATCTTCGCAAGGTAGAGCCGGCAAAAGTCAGCCTCCCATGGAGAAGAAGGAAAAGAAGAAGAGAGAAAAGAAGCAGAAGGGGCCTATGGCGAAGGCGACTGGGGGCAAGAAAAAGACATCTGACAAAAATCCACACACTGCACCGACCGGGCCTAAATCGCCATGTGTCATTTGAAAAGGGACCCACTTCCATCATGATTGTCCTTGTATTCCCCGGATACTAAGGGACTGGTCCCCCAGGTTGCACAATCCGGTAGCATCAACCTCTGGTAGTCATGTTGATTGCAGTCCATCAACTAGCGAGAGTGAAGGACGAAAAGGGAGACCAAGATCACCCTGTATGTTGTGTGAAGGCGATCACGCCATCCACCGATGTCCATTCTTAGATGAGGCGAAGAGAGTTTTGGAAGATCGTCCGGTATCACCGTTACGACTTCCTCCTGGATACCAAAAACTCGTGCCTAATCCCTCGATAGTTGAAAATCCAGCTGGCCCGCTCAAGTGGTCAGCTGAAGTGTCCGTCATTGAGAATGAACCTACTGAATCCAGACCAGACGAAAGTCTAAAGGTCGAAACGGCAGTTGACCCAGTTCTTCCTTCAGAGGTTTCATCCTCAAATGACACCGTCGTTGAAGATTCATCTTCGAATGACACCCTCACTAAAGAGAATAAGGATGACACCATCCAGATTCTTTTCATCAACACAGACTCTGATGAGCATCAGGGCAACGCGCCCATTCCTTTATCGCAGGAAGGAACATCGTCAGGGTCGTATCCGGCCGTGTATTCGGTCCCACCACCAAGCAACCTGGTTGTGTCCTTTGATTGGAATCAACTAGGCAGACCCCGGTTACCAGCCAGTATCCCATTCAGAATCATCGTCCAAATCTACAGAATGGTGATGGCTGGAACTATCATTGATGAAGGGGCTTCTGTGAGTATCCTTTCCTCTATTGCTTGGAAAGCACTGGGTTCCCCGGCGCTTTTACCTGAGATGAGAAATCTATCAGGTTTTGATAAAGGAACCAGTCGCCCGTTAGGGATTCTCTCCAATGTTCCCGTTACATTGAAGGGGAAGACAGTTCATATGAACGTCATGGTCGTCCAAGGACCCTTGGTGTATAGCTTACTCCTTGGACGAGACTATATATATTGCATGGAGGCAATAGTGTCCTCACTCTTCAGAGTTATGTGTTTTCCGCACGAAGGAAGAATGGTCAAGCTCGTAGATCAACTTTCATTTCCAGGATCACGCATCGCAAATAGTCAAATACCATCCCTTAACGGTTTATTCACTCAAGGAATGCCTCCACCCCCGGTTCTACTTCCCGATGAATGCGAGTGATTCGGAAAGATGTAACTGGGACCCAGGGGGCATGCACCCTGGCCTGCCTTGGGCAGAGGAAACCTTGGGTATAAAGTTGATTTCCGCAGAAGAATATGACTAGTCCGTACCCCGTCCGAAGGAAGGAAGAGAGGGTTGTTCTAGAATAAGATTCTTTTGTCAAAGTTATGTGAGTGAGATAATCAGCTTCTCGCTTCCCTTGTCTAGGTAAGTAGGCTCTCCTGAGGAAGGAGATCCATTTGTGGCAGCAAGTAGCCACCATCTTTGAAGGCAAGCCTCACCCATTAAAACATATGTTTTGAAGGATAAGTAGGGGCAGCCTCCAAAGAAAGAGATGAAATTGCTGCAACAAGTAGTCACCATCCTTAGCAACCTAATGATAGACATCGCCGAAAAGAGAGTTCAGTTTGCGGCGGCAAATAAAACCATTTTTCCGATAATAAGAAAGAGGCAGCGCCTCGAAATTATACTTTATACCTGGGGGCATGCAAACCTTTTGGAGTGCAAGCACGGGACGACTATTTATTTTTTAAATTTTTAGGTCCTCCCTTTAAACCTGTAGGTCTAACCCGTTAAACTCGTAGGATTAGCCGTTTCCAGCTTGCATAAAGAAAGGATGTGGGGCAAAAGTTAAAACTTGCCAAATAGGAGCATAGCTTCGTGAGATAAAGCTCCTTAAAAAATAGCTATCTCACCTGAGGCGTTTCTTGTATTATGACTGGTATAATCGAGCAGTTTTAGCACACAGTT
This sequence comes from Pinus tabuliformis, assembly GCA_031772625.1. Lineage (NCBI taxonomy): Eukaryota > Viridiplantae > Streptophyta > Pinopsida > Pinales > Pinaceae > Pinus > Pinus tabuliformis. Next base: position 1,025,104,648 of record CM062816.1, on the reverse strand, counting down.
CATGCTCGTTAAAAGATAAACGCAAGATCCGAGCAGTTTTCGCACATAGTTCATGCTCATTAAAAAATAAACATAAGTTGTGAGCAATCTTCCCCTAGAGTTCAAGCTCACCCAGAAAAAATGAACCGGTAAATAACCTTGGTAAATGTAACCTTTGACAGCCATATTAAAAGCCATTGGTCGTGTTTATATGCCATCACCTCCATCCGTTCATTTGGCCAATCGTTCATCTCCATATGTTTGTTTACCCTTTTTGAGGAACAGCTGCGAAGAGTGATTTCACTTAGCCATCCTTGTGACACTGCCGTGATTGGAAAATTCCAACCTGTACCTGGAATCTGCTGCTATCCCTGTTTATCACTCGTTCCTCAAAAGACGAGTCTTCTTTGAGCTCTTTTCTCCTGACTCATAAAATATGAAAAGTTTGTCGAGTTTTTGCCTTCCAGCTCGTTAAACGACCGGAAGAGCTATCCCTCCTCTAGATTTTAATCTTTTTGGACCTGAGGGATTATTGCACAAAAAGATCGAGCGCTTGTTTTGTTCGGCTCGTTAAAGCAATCGAAAATTCATCCCTTCTGTATTGTTTTATACTTTTTCGGACTTAAGGGATTAGATGACGAAAAAGGAATTCAGGAGTTGACTTTATGTACCTTTTCAGACTCTCTAAAAATGAAAAGGACCGAGTTATCCTTGTCGTTAGACTCGTTAAATTCATTAAATAGCGACAAACTTGTCTTTAGACGAGAACGAGTTTCCCTATCGCTAGGCTCGTTAAAACATAGCGATGGGCTTGCCCGAAGGGCAGGTTATAGAACAAGAATATGTTTTCCTCCTCAAGCTTGATAAAAATAAAGAGGTACTGGTCAGCAATGACTGGGGAAAAATTGGGAGAACCTCACAGCTTTAATGGTAGCAAGTCGCTCTTGAACATGACACTTTGTCCTCCGTATCACATCGGGTTGGGTTGTTTCATTCACCGGTCTCATCACCATGGTCCTCGCCACACCATCCACATTTGGGGTAATGCTACCAATCCATCACATCAGTGTCGTTATATGTTCAAGAGATGTTGTTCTGCAAAGAGTCAACCGTGTCCCATCCACTGCCATACATTGTCCTTCATCCATTTCATGACCGCCGCCCTGAATCATACATCACAGTTTGTTTTCACCTCATCACAATCACTAGCTCTGTTCCGTGTCAATGATGTGGGATTCATTAAGGCCCTCCTTTGACGGATCGCTCCTTGTCGACATCAGCTCATTATCCAAGGAGTTGATCTAGGAACAACCCCTTCAGTACTTTGAAGCTTGCATGCCTCAATGGCAAGTTTCTCACTTCCGGCGACAGGTATACATCAATGACCTTCGACCAGAGGATTTTGCATGGTGGTCGACGCCAAGTCCTTTATTCCCACCATGTGAATTGTACTGTTGTACCTTGAGGGTCATCATCCTTATCGGTGATTCCTCTCGCGCTTGTTAACGGTTTACATCATTGACCGGTAATCAAGCGATGTCTTTCCATGTTCGACTTCAAGAAATTCTCACATGGATCGACTTGTACATCGAGTGAAGATTGGAAGAGATTGAAGACCCCGGATCTAGTTTCATCCATCCGGGTTGCGATATATATTCAGGATATAAAGACATTTGATATGTACATCATTGCAGCAGATGATCATCCTTCTCAAAGGATGATAATTTCAGCAGAGAATTATCAGTCTATCGTCAGACGATCGTCTGTTCTATGTACCAAAATGAATTTATAAAGCTGAGCATGGGAATGCCCGCCTCAGCTAGATCATGAAAAAGTATGAAAAATAATGTATTGTATTGTATCTTATTACAGGACACTTCTCAGCAGATTGAATGAACTTCAGATCCTCTTAATAAAGCATTTCACCCGATAAACGACCTCATACTTTAGGGGGCATCTGTTATAGACAATTTTGTGCCTTGCAGCATCAGGCATGAATTGTCAATAATCCAAGGGATCCAAAGTCCCTAAACATGATGTTCCTACCCCTAGAGGAACAAGGTCAGCGAACCAACAGCTCTCAGATCAGTTCTCCACCTAAAAACACTCAAAAACAAGCAATCCTGAAATCAAAGCAGGTGCTCCACTAGGCTTCTGCGCTGAAACTCAACTCCTCCATGGTGTACCTGCGTTGCAAAGCAGGTAGAACAAAGGCCACCTGCGCTGAGCGAGATGGGACAAGTGGCACACTGAGTCATTGCTCTGGAATCTTCCAAAAATGACACTTGGATCAGGGATTTCGCCTTGTGATGAGTCAGAGGCTCTGTTTCTCCAAGTGGAAGCAAGGTTCTCCAAGTGGACTCAAGAACTGAAGATCAACTGAAGAGAGAGAGGACACAAGGCAGCTACACATCAGTTGCAAGCTGACTCATCCTTTCTCAATTCATCTATATATTGAGCTCTCTCCTATGAGCTCAGGGGGCTGGAATTTTGTGCAAAGTAATGATATGCTGTTGGTTTCACTATAGAGCTATTGGGTGATTGCTTGAAGGAGGTGAAGAGGAGAAATTCTTTCTGCTGGGAGGTGTTGCTGGATTGGGGCCTTCAATGGTTGTAACACTCTCAGAACTTTACTTCTTCCATTAATAAAAGCTATTGAGGTTCTTCTATATGCACTTGTTTCAATGATGTATTGTGATAATTGTATATTTGATTTATGCTAATCCTTGAATCAGTTATGATTGCATGCTTCTTGTAGTTTCCTTCTTTGTTGTTTTGCAGGATCTCATTGTAGTTGGGCCAGCAAAAGAGCAAGGAGCTGGGAGCAAGCAAGCAAAGAGAAGAGTTTGGATTCGACATTAAGCGCAAGACAACGGTTAGTGCATTTCTTCATTCTCTCTTGCTTTCATAAAGAAGTAAACCTTAAGTAGTTTTATTTACAGTTGTTGCTGAGGTACTATCACCCTTAGAGTGGGATAGGGTCATCCGAATCGGATACTTTTCCCTACAACAACCCCGTGGAAATAGCTAGCAAAAGCAGAGATTTGGCGCTTGCAAAGGCCATGAAGAAGAAATACAAGTTGGAAAAGAAGTAGAGAGGCTACGTAATTAGTAGCATTCAAGACAAAGGGGTGCGCGTAGCCACCCAGATGCTGACCGAGAAGGTGATGAGAAAATGTCGCGATAACGAGGCACCAGCGACAATCGTCACGCTAGCCGAACAATACGCGGAGGGGGTCCAATTAAATTGGGCTGAATTCCTGTATGAGGAATTCCTAACCAACTACAAAGAAGCTTAGGAGTAGGGCAAGACCTTCCACTACGCATGGTTGCTCTTGTCTATCTTATTGGTGACATGGGAACTACCTTAGGACATTTAGTTCCCTCCCATTGAACAGGACATGCTAGAGGTAGCAAAATACGTGTTGCTTTGGGTGACGAAGGACACCACGCAAATCCGTGAGACCAAGATCTTCTGGGTGCTCATGGAGGTGAGCGTCCAAATGTGGATCAATAAAAGGTTGCGCCTATCCCCCATAGTGTACGACAGTCTACGGAGCTTTGCAGACTTCAAGGCAGATATGCACAATGTGTATATCAAGGTGTGTAAGGATCCGGTGCAAAATTGGACCAAACTTCCTTTCATCGCGATTGATGATGCCGTTTTCGTTGTGCTCAACTCATGGCCACCCGAGTGGCGCACCCCAAATCTGGCAGCACGTGATAAGACAGCGATACAAAAGCAGAAGGATGCCACCAAGCTGCTGACATAGCAGAAGCACAATGAACAGTTGGCCGAGGAGGTAAGGGGTTCCTTCGAGGCAGCGAAGGCCGCCACAGAGCAGACCAAGGCCGCTGAAAAAGCAGCAACAGCATCGGCAACAGGGGCCACCACGACACAGTAGGAAGGAGGCTTAGACTTGACCACCAGACAAGGAATAGAGGGCATAGCAGAAGGCGCGGACCCAAGCATGACATTTTCACAACTGAAACGACCGCACAGTATGGAACGAGCAAGCCCACGAAAGAAGACCAAGGCTTCCAAACTAGATAGTGAACCTATTACACTGACAGAGGGTGACCTCTATGACATCGGTGACACAGTTCGCGAGGTCACTAGGGAAGCACTCAAGGAAATGATGACGGAGTAGCAAAATGTGTTGGGGGCCCTCAAGGTGCAGCTGCAGGAACTTCAGGTGCGGCCCCCACAGGACGGAATGGTAGCCGCCTACAGTGCCGCAGGTACATCGACAACGAAGCAGTTGTTGTGGGCCAAGATGGCTAACACCATCGCACTGTCGAAAGGAGCACTGATAGCGGACAACACGGAGGATAGAACCATAGTGGGTCCAATCAAGGGACTTGGCCTAAACTTGGTTGCCCTTCCGCGGGATATACTATACTAGCTACAAGACGGAGCGATAGCAGAACTCTGCACTAGGGAAGGACGCGCGGTACAAATACTCAACAAACATCGAATAAACATTGAGAAGCTTAGTCTACAACGTGATGAAGCACTGGCATAGAACCAACAATTGGAGCAGATAATAGAGGAAGCATGTCGATGCGCTCCAGAGTTAGAAATTGTGACAGACCTACCAGTTGGAGTGCGAATTCACAAATTGGATAGTGGATTCCGCGAGGCAAAGGAGGAAGCAACGAGGATACAACTAGACCTCAACCTTCTGATTGCCAAACTGTGATTAAAGGTGCAACCATCCATGCCCCTGGAAGTTAGTGAACAATGCGTTGGCACTATTAAAAAGGGGCTGGAGGAAATAGGACGGGCAGTGCAGGACTGTACTAGGATGTTGGATGAATCCCTCGCGGTCCTCACTTCCTTACAGGAGGACCCCACCATACAACACCTGGAAACAGAAGCGCGGGAACTTCAAGTGCAGTATGATAGTGTGCGCGGAATGGTGCAGACAGTTGTCCTAACCCAGCGGTTAGTGAAGCTACAACAAGTGAAGGCGTTGAAGGAACAGGTGGATGTGGCATGACAAAAAGAGGCAGTACTTAAAGCACGCGTCCAGCCATGGATTGATAAGGCCTTCTGCATCACTACTGATATCGAAGGGAAGCTCGCACAAATGAAGATTTTGCATGCCTTAAGACATTGATCTACCCCTGACAGCGAGAATTCGGTAGAAAGAGTAGAGGAGATCCAGCATATGGCAGAACAGTGCGCTGCGGACCTTCACGCAACATAGGCACAGTTGGAGGGACTCCGTGCCAAGATCGCCACACCAACAGAGTGACTCAAGATGAGTCACGATGATTGTGTTGGGGGCCTGTTGGGCATGGGATCCCTCACAGCAGGTTTTGGGGCTTAAAGCCCGAGTTTTGGTTAATTGTATTGTAAGACTCCGCGAAGTGTGGGCGCGGAGTGCAAAAGTCTAGGATGAGTCATAGGGTTGTCCTCCCTAAGAATTGTAGCTTAATGTAAAGTTATGTCGGCCTACCCATGGTCCACGGACCATGGGATTGTATAAATAGAGTGAGGCTCTAAGTGTAAAGATAACTTAGAAGTAGATGATAGATTGAATAGTGGAGGCATGGTTAGAGCCTAGAGTGGAATTTGAAGTGTACTGGGTTGTAGTAGTAGGAAGAGGCTCTGCAACTGAATGCGCAGGGCGGAGTCGGGTTTTTACTTCGAATTGAAAGATAATAAAGAGAAGTTTATTCTGTGCATCTGTTCTTGAATATGTGATTGAATGTTATGCATTACTTTTATTCTATTCATTTATTACACTCACTTGATGAATACTTGTATGAATGCTTATATGTGAAGTTAATCTGAGTAATCAGCTAACAAAGACTAATTAAGGAAGACTTCGGTGAAGAACATGGGTCGCGTTGCGCTAGACCTACGTGAAGACAGTATCACAGGGCGCGGGGTGTGTTATCGGGAAATCTAGTGTCTATGCAGAGCTGCTAGTCCCACTAAGGCTGGTAGCTACCTTAGAAACAAACAAACTAAAACCACTTCCGTTTTCCTTTATGAGAAGTAGATAAGAGGGGAATAAAGGAGACCAACCTTTGTCTTGCGCTTGGTTCCTTGCTTGATTCCTCTCCCTTCTAATAGATCTTTGCCACTCGCTTCCTCATCTACCCAGCTTCAAAGAGCACCTGTGGAATCAAAGCAGCATAACACTATCCAAGAACAGAGATCTACTATCATAAACAATATAGGACCAGATATATATTGACCACACAAATGCATATATCATCAATCATACAAGAATGTGGAGGAAAACTTGAATAGCTTTATTAATAATCAAGAATAGAAAAGAGGATTACAACCAATTGTTCTGACCTAGCGTCATCCTCTCAGCAAGAAAGCCCTTCTTCACCTCATGAAAAGCTTAGATCACCCAACACTATGATGTTACACCAAGAAACCAGCAGCACTTCCTTACCATATACAAAATTCCAGCCTCTGGATCTCTGGGATGAGGGATCCATATATAGATTTTTGCAAGGAGAGTGAGTCAGCTTTTGAGATTTGATTAGTGTCCTCTCTCTTATAGTTCTTGATTCCACTTGGAGATTGATGATCTCTTACTCATCCCTGGGCGAATGCAGAGAGGCAAGTGTCATAGGAGAAGATTCTGGAAGATTCCATGATCCTCCACCTTGCAGATTGACCCTGCCATTTGTCTACTCTCGCCCATCGCACCCCATAGAAGGGCTTTTCAGTATGCATCGCACCTCCCGTGTGCATTTAGGTGGGATGCAGAGCACTTTGACCATGGAGCAGGTGAGATGGTCCAATTTTGACCAGTTCTGAGTAGCTTTTCATGGAGAACTTCTGGGAGATGATGTAATCAGCTGACCTTGTTCTTTTAGGGGTTGGAACAACAATTTTAGGGACTTAAGAGCCCTTGTTTTATGGACATTTATGATTGGGGTTGCAGTGTCCAAAAATGTCTATAACAGGGTGCCCGTAGGTGCGCGTAGCGCTGTAAGTGCGAAGGTTGGACCATGTACCAATCACCTCATATCAGAAATCCCTAGGGTGCAGAAACCTAGTTATAACACCCTCCCATACTACTTCGGGTGAGACCTCAGTCCGCGCTCCACTGACTATTGCCGAAAGGGTTAGTAGTACCGGGATTTCCTTGGCTAAATCACTTTCAAACCTAGGTCAGGCCCCACTAAGCCAACAAGCTTCATTGAGCGCATTCAACGCATTCACCAGCAGATCCATGTTATATTAGATAGGTTCAATGCTAAGGACAAGAAGTGTCATGATCAGCATCAGGTTCCACACAAGTTCTAGGTGGGCGAAAATGTTTTGCTAAATTTGAAGAAGGAGCACCTCGTTGGACCCCACTACAAGCTTCACACGCTTTGATATGTGCCATACACCATCACCAAGGTTGTGGGGGACAATTCCTTTGATATCATCATTCCAACATTCCTTGGTCTACACCCAGTGTTCAATGCATATCACCTTCGACCATACTTTCCACCACTGTTGGACACATCCGACATTGCAAAACAAACCACACCAACAAAGATGTTCCCAGACAACATGGAATAGGCCACAACTGATCTGATCATGGATACACACATTAAGAACACTCACCAACAAAAGGTCCAATTATATCTATTTATCAAAGCATTCCAACTCCTTCAGCAAGGCAAGTGGTGCACCAGGGACAAGGTTCAACAGAAATTTCCTCACCTCATGGAGGTTGTGTGCACAATGGGGACAATTGTTTCCTAAGAAGGGAGGACTGATCTAGGTGGATATGGGTGACCATGTCAATTTCATCTGTTTCCTTGTTTATTTTAGCATTTACTATTTTTAGTAGTTTTTTAGGTCCTCAACTTTCGGAGCAATTTTGACCCCCTAAACATCATTTTTTTTAGGCCTGCCGTAAATCCTATATTAATCGAAGACGCCTTTCCAACAAGGTATCATATGTGCTAAATGAAGATAATATGACCAAGCTACGACCTCGGGAATTTGGTTGCCAACAAACTGCAACGAGGCCCACAAACTCTTGACGTTCCATCTCCTGGGATTTAGGTTTCGGTTGTTTAGGTTTTTCCCTTGTTGTTCAATAATAAATAGGCCCTTGAGCCTCATTGTAACATATTTCAGAGGCATGTAGTCGCCACATCTCTTCTTAGAGATAAGTTACCATCGCCAGAGCTATTTTATTTCCATTCTGTTTGTAAGCATATTTTAGTGTTCTGATATTAATGAAATGAAGTGTTATTTCTACTGCATCTCTATATTTATGGTTATATCTATAATTTGTTGTGTTCCTATTTAAGTTCGGATCAATGATATCAGAACAGTCTCCTATTTCTCTATTTTTCTTTGTGTGTCCCCAACAAGGTCAGGGTATAAGGATTTAGGGCTCGATCTGGTTGAACCTTTTCAAGACGAGCCTCGCAAACCCCGACGACCTCCTATGGTGGAAGAATACAACGATGAGGGGGCAATAGATCCTATCAAAATATTGGTCTAGGAATCCCTTGAGCGACAGAGGAATGCGATGATGGATAACGTTTCCTAGATCCTTGTACGGCTACCCATAGGCAACGCATCTTCATCCAGCAACCACTTTAGAGACACCACTCTTTTTAAGGTACAAGTTAACTTTGACATTCCCATATTTGAGGGCCAGATAGATGCAGACGTCGTAGAAAAAGGGATGAATCTATTGGAAGGATATTTTTTAGTTCATTACTTTTCCAATTGGGAAAAGATTACTTTTTCACTTCTCAAAGTTGCCCCACACATCAAGGACTGGTGGGAAACTTACTGTGAACAAAAGGATGAGAGGGAATCCACATTGTTTTTAGTCACACCTGTTAACAGGAAAAGTGTCTACTCAGAACGCCCCTATCCCACTAAGGTGTGACAGTACCTTAGAAACAAACAAGGAAAACTACTTTCGTATTCTTCTTTATGAACTATAAACGAAGAGGAATAGGATGAACCAACCTGTGTCTTGCGCTAGTCCTTTGATCCAATCTCTCTCCTCTTTGACAGCTTCCAGCTACGTGCTCCCTTACTTGCCCAGCTTCACCAAGTTCCTGCAAGATCACAGAAGAGGAAAACTACACAAATACATGGATTTATATTCATAAATAGCTTAGGATCAGATTTAAGCTAAACATGCAAATATAACAAAACATCATTGGTACACAAGCATGTAGGAGAAACTCAAATAGTTTTATTGATATAACAAGAAGGTCCAGGAGGAGTTACAACCGATGATTCCTGATCCAGCATCAACCCCCCAGCAAAGGAATCCCCTCTTCACCTCCAACAAAGCATAAATCACCCAATACACTGATCTCTATCTCAAAACCAACAGCAATTCTCTGCAATGTACAAAATTCCAGCCTCTGGATCTCTGGGATGAGGGATCCATATATAGATGTATGCAAAGAGGATGAGTCAGCTTATGATTTGACTAGTGGATTCTCTCTGTCAGTTCTTGCTTCCACTTGGAGACTGAGAGCCTCTTACTCATCCTTGGTCGAACTCAGTGAGGCAAGTGTCATTGGGGAAGATTCTGGAAGCTTCCATTGTCTGTCCACCTCGCGGAATGACACTGCCATTTGTCATTTCCCGCTCAGCGCACCCTGGTAGTGCATTTAGGTGCGTTGCAACGCACCTAGCTAGTGTATTTGGGTGCTATGCAACGCAGCTAGCTAGTGGAGCAACTGAAATGATCCTGATTTGACTGATTCTGAGCAATTTCTGGTGGAGAACTTCTGGGAGAAGCTGTAATTGGTTGACCTTGTTCCTCTAGGGGTAGGAACAACACTTTTAGGGACTTAGGATCCCTTGGTTTATAGACATTTCATGCTTAGAGCTGTAAGGCACAAAAATGTCTATAATAGTTGCCCCCTAAAGTATGAGGCCGTTTATCGGGTGAAATGCTTTATTAGGAGGATCCAAAGTTCTTTCAATGCTGGGAGGAGACCTGTAATAAGATACAATACAATACATTATCTTCATACTGTTTTAATGATCTAGCTGAGGCGGGCATTCCCATGCTCAGCTTTATAAATTCATTTTTATGTACACAGGACAGACAATCGTCTGATGGTAGACTGATGATTCTGCTGAAGTCATCATCCTTTTGGTAGGATGATTATCTGTGCTGCAATGTTGTACATGTCAATGTCTTTATTTTTCCTGAATATATATCGCAGCCCGGATGGATGAAACTAGATCCGGGGTCTTCAATCTCGTCCGATCTTCACTCGAAGTACAAGTCGATCCATGTGAGAAATGTTTTGAAGTCGAAGATGGAAAGACATCGCTTGATTACCAGTCGATGATGTAAACTGTTAACAAGCGCGAGAGGAATCACCGATAATGATGATGACCCTCAAGGTACTGCAGTACAGTTCACGTGGTGTGAATAAAGGACTTGGCGTCAAACACCACGCAAAATCTTTCGGTCGAAGGTCATTGATGTATACCTGTCGCCGGAAGTGAGAAACTTGCCATTGAGGCATGCAAGCTTCAAAGTACTGAATGGGGTGTTCCTAGATCAACTTCTTGGATAATGAGCTGATGTCGACAAGAAGCGATCCGTCAAAGGAGGGCCTTGATGAATCCCACATCAATGACACGGAACGGAGCAAATGATTTTGATAGAGGTGAAAACGATCTGATGATATATGGTTCAGGATGGTGGTCATGAAAGAATGAAGTGTAATGTATGGTAGTGGATGGGACACGGATGACTTCTCTGGATGACTTCTCTTGAACATGTCGGCGACACTTATGTGATGGATTGGTAGCATTTACCCCAAATGTGGATGATATGGTGTGACCATGATGATGTGACCGGTGAATGAAACAACCCAACCCGACTTAGGCACGGAGTGGAAGTGTCATGTTCAAGAGCGACTTGCTACCAATAAAGATTCTTTGAGTTTCTTCCCAATTTTTCCCCAGTCATTGCTGACCAGTACCTCTTTATTTTTGTCAAGCTTGAGGAGGATAACATATGCTTGTTCTATAATTTGCCCTTCAGGAAAACCCATCGCTATGTTTTAACGAGCCTAGTGATAGTGAAACTCGTTCTCGTCTAAAGACAAGTTTGTCGCTATTAATCTTTTTAACGAGTTTAACGACAAAGATAACTCGGTCCTTTTCATTTTTAGAGAGTCTGAAAAGGTACGTAAAGGTAACTTCGAAATTCCTTTTTCGTCATCTAATCCCTTAAGTCCGAAAAAGTATAAAACAATACAGAAGGGATGAATTTTCGATAGTTTTAACGAGCCGAACAAAACAAGTGCTCGATCTTTTTGTGCAATAATCCCTCAGGTCCAAAAAGATTAAAATCTAGAGGAGGGATAGCACTTCCGGTCGCTTTAACGAGCTGGAAGGCTAAAACTCGACAATATTTTCATATTTTACGAGTCAGTTGAAAAGAGCTTAAAGAAGACTCGTCTTTTGAGGAACGAGTGATAAAATGGGTAGCAGCTGATTCCAGGTAAGGGTTGGCATTTTCCAATCACGGCAGTGTCACAAGGATGGCTAGTGAAATCACTCTTCGCAGCTGTTCCTCAAAATGGGTAAACAATCAAATGGAGGTGAATGTTCGGCCAATGGAAAAGTGGAGGTGACGGTGCAAACACGACCAAGGCTTTAATGGCTGAAATGATTCATTCACGGTGGTTATTTACCGGGGGAATAGTTCATTTTTTAATGAGCTTAAACGCGGGTGGAAACACTTGCTCATGTCTTATGTTTATTTTTTAACGAGCTTGAACTATGCGCTAAAACTGCTCGATTAATCCAGTCATATGATAAGAATGTCTCATATAAAACGGCAACTTTTAGATTTTTTCCCCACATCCTTTCTTTATGCAAGTTAGGTGATGACTAATCCTACGAGTTTAAAGGGTTAGAGGTCCTAAAAATTTAAAAAAATAAATAGCCGCCCCTCGCTTGCACTCCAAAAGGTTTGCATGCCCCCAGGTATAAAGTATGGTTTCAAGGTTACCCCTTCTTTAGTCCAATAAAACATTTGTTTTACCGGGAGAGGCCTACCTCTTACAGGTCACCCAAAGACTGTTCGATTCGCGGTGCAAACAAAACACTTCTTCGGCGATGTCTACCGAGATAAACAAAGGCGAGTGACTCAGTTCTGTCAACTCACATAACTTTGACAAGAGAATCTTATTCTAGAATAACCCCTCTTCCAATCACGGACGGGGTACAGACTAGTCATATTCTCCCGCGGAAACCTACCCTATACCCAAAGTTTTTCCTGCCGAAGCAGACCAGGACGCATGCCCCCTGGGTTTCAGTCATATCCCTCCGAATTACTCGCGCTCATCAGGAGGATGGACTGGGGATTGAGACATTTCTTGCGTGAAGAGACCATTTAGGGATGGTATATGACTATTTGCTATGCGTGATCTGGGAAATGAAAGCTGGTCCACGAGCTTGACCACTCTTCCTTCGTGTGGAAAACACATTACTCTAAAGAGTGAGGAGATGATGGCTCCCATGCAATAAATATAGTCTCGTCCAAGGAGTAGGCTATAATCCAAGGGTCCTTGAACTACCATTACATTCATTTGAACTGTCTTCCCTCTCAATGTTATGGGCACATTGGGAAGGATCCCTAAAGGTCGACTGGTTCCTTTGTCAAAGCCTGTCAGATTTCTCATCTCAGGCAACAACGATGGTGAACCAAGCGCTTTCCAAGCAATAGAGGAAAGGATACTCACAGAAGCCCCCTCATCTATGATGGTACCAGCCATGACCATTCTATATATTTGAACGATAATTCGGAATGGTATGCTTGCTGGTAAACGGGGTCTGCCTAGTTGATTCCAGTCGAAGGAGACAACTAGGTTGCTTGGAGGTGGGACCGAGTAGACGGCCGGGTATGGCTCTGACGAACTTCCCTCCTGCGGTAAGGGAATGGGTAGATTGCCCCCATGTTCGTCGGAGTCTGTGTTGATGAAGAGAATTTGGACGGTGTCATCCTTGTTCTCTTCAGTGACTGTATCATCCGAAGATAAAACCTCTGAAGGCAAGACCGGGTCAACTGCCGCCTCAACCTTTTGACTTTCATCTGGTATGGATTCAGATGGTTTATCTTCGATGATAGGCGCTTCAGCCGACCACTTGAGCAGGTCGGTTGGATTCTCAACTAGCGACGGACTCGGCAAGAGTGTTTTATATCCAGGAGGGAGTCGTAACGGTGAAACCGGACGATCATCCAAAACTCTTTTCGCTTCGTCTAAGAAGGGACAACGGTGGATGGCATGATTTCCTTCACACAGTTTACAGGGAAATCTAGCTTTCCCTTTTTGTCCTGGGGCTTCACTTTCGCTAGTTGACGGTGTGCTTTCAACATGATCATCAGAGGTTGATGACACCGGATTGTGCAAACGAGGAGACCAGTCCCTTAGTATCCAAGGGATGCAAGGACAATCTCTGTGAAAGTGGTCTCCTTTGCAAATGACACATGGCGATTTAGGCCTGGTCAGTGCAGTGTGTGGATTTTCGTTAGACGACACTCGTTTTCCCTCATTCGCCTTTGGCTCCTTCTTCTTCTTCTCTTTCTTCTTCTTCTCCTTCTTCTCCTTAGGAACTTGACTTTTGGTTTTGCCAGCCCCATCAAGCGAAGAGGAAGGAGGAGAGGAAGAATTAGAGGAAGTAGAAGGTTGGTGGGCAACTCTGGACTCGTCTAATTGCTGATTCGATTGTTCAGGAATAGTGGTGTTCTGAACGACATTGGTTGAGAAGAGCCATACTGGCAAGCCAATTGTCAGTCCTGGAAGCGACAATGTGGCCATATGGGGTGCACCAACATCTCCCCAAGAGGAGAAGGGACTAGGATTTCCACCAAGGGGAATTCCTTGGTTGGTAGACTCCATTTTCTCAACCTAAGATCAACGTAGGAAAAGGGTATGAATATTCCGTTTAAAATAAATTTTAAGACGCTTTGACACAACTTGTTTTTTTAGTTTTTAAGAGTCGAGAAAAAACAAAAGATGTCTCTTGTCTCCTTCGATTTTTAATGAGCCTGAAGTGACAAGCGCTCAGATGGACCTTTTCCGTTAAGGAGTCTGGAAAGGAACGAAAGGGACTGCTCTGGAGATCTAGGTAGAGGGAGTACCAAACCAATCGCAAAACTGCAGAATACTTTTTACGGTACGGCAGTCAATCTTCCCGAATGCTGTGTTCGGTGCATTGCGATCAGTAGGGCGGCCGACACGGCTTCCTATGGATAAAAGGTTTTAAGCCTATAGGGGTCTCTCAATATATACTCGACGGTACGTGGGAGCACAAGTCTGTACTGGCACTTATCGTCTCAAAGTGGAGGAATCACCCAACCATCAGTGAGGACAACAGTTACCAGGCTTTACGACGCCGGAATACGTCTCTAGCCTAGACCTCTAAATGTCGTGCATTAAGTTCCAAAGCGTTGTTAGATTCATTCAATTTATTTTAAGTTGATCTTTCTTAGAAGTTTTCCTTTTGGGATCACCACAAGATGTAGATGTAATTCCTAAAATGCAATCTAAAGATGATAAGTAAGCTTTTATCTCTTTTCAGCAATGAAAATCCTAGCTACAAGGGGAAAAGAAAGACACAATCTTTTCTCAAAGAGCAAAGAGCACACTGTAGATGCACTTTTCCTAAATCAAGCCAAACAGACTATCAATATGCAAATGCACATATGCATGTATTTGTTTTCACTTTCTTAATATTGATGCCTAAAAAGAAAGTTGATGTACAAATCTGAATTCGCTTTCAAGTGACAAACACAAACAAGCTTCTTTTCGAAATCAAAAGGTAGAGAAGATTACGACACTTTATGATTTTGAAATAAACACTCGTTTCGACACTAGAAAGTGACAAATTCAAACCAAAGGCAAAAGTAAAAGCATAATCGACTGTCAACAGCAAATTATCTTTCTCCTAAGATCAAAATCGACACTTACGACAGATCTAAATCCAAGGACGACAGTATGATTATTCTACTCTTCCAATGGAAAACTGTAAATGATGTAACAAACACACAAAGAACATCTACAGTCTTTTTGTACAAAGGAGGTGGAATTAAGGCAAAAGAAAAGGGTTTTTAAACAGACACACACTGATCACAGGCTGCAAAATCAGAGGCAAAAACTGAAAAAATGAAGCAAAGAACCTCAGCTGCACAGGGCTAGGCTGATCAGCGCACCTGTTACACAGAGAAACTAAATTGCAGCGTAGGTAGCCCTCTCGGGAACTGTGTTGAAATGCAGAATCTCTTCACTGTGCCTGCGCTGGGGTAGAAACGAGACTTCTATCCGGGTTCTGGGTCACGGTTTGCAGTTTAATCCATGGATTTTGGCCGAGTAAAAGCAATCAGTAATGCACAATCAGAGGGTGGATTTAAAGGAGGTCTAAGAGCTATCACAAAGGGTAATCAGATCATTTGTGAATCAGCTGTTCAAATCATAAACAAATCCAGTGAATGGATTGAAGTAGCAGGTGTCTACTTTGCATTTGATAATGGCAAATGCAGTTCGATTGCTACCTCTGTGTTTATGAAACAAACAACAAGAGAAACACAAACAAACTAACTAGACACGATTCCCCAGTGGAGTCACCATTTTGTTAACGGGAAAAGTGTCTACTCAGAACGCCCCTATCCCACTAAGGTGTGACAGTACCTTAGAAACAAACAAGGAAAACTACTTTCGTATTCTTCTTATGAACTATAAACGAAGAGGAATAGGATGAACCAACCTGTGTCTTGCGCTAGTCCTTTGATCCAATCTCTCTCCTCTTTGACAGCTTCCAGCTACCTGCTTCCTTACTTGCCCAGCTTCACCAAGTTCCTGCAAGATCACAGAAGAGGAAAACTACACAAAGACATGGATTTATATTCATAAATAGCTTAGGATCAGATTTAAGCTAAACATGCAAATATAACAAAACATCATTGGTACACAAGCATGTAGGAGAAACTCAAATAGTTTTATTGATATAACAAGAAGGTCCAGGAGGAGTTACAACCGATGATTCCTGATCCAGCATCAACCCCCCAGCAAAGGAATCCCCTCTTCACCTCCAACAAAGCATAAATCACCCAATACACTGATCTCTATCTCAAAACCAACAACAATTCTCTGCAATGTACAAAATTCCAGCCTCTGGATCTCTGGGATGAGGGATCCATATATAGATGTATGCAAAGAGGATGAGTCAGCTTATGATTTGACTAGTGGCTTCTCTCTGTCAGTTCTTGCTTCCACTTGGAGACTGAGAGCCTCTTACTCATCCTTGGTCGAACTCAGTGAGGCAAGTGTCATTGGGGAAGATTCTGGAAGCTTCCATTGTCTATCCACCTCGCGGAATGACACTGCCATTTGTCATTTCCCGCTCAGCGCACCCTGGTAGTGCATTTAGGTGCGTTGTAACGCACCTAGCTAGTGTATCTGGGTGTTATGCAACGCAGCTAGCTAGTGGAGCAGCTGAAATGATCCTGATTTGACTGATTCTGAGCAGTTTCTAGTGGAGAACTTTTGGGAGAAGCTGTAATTGGTTGACCTTGTTCCTCTAGGGGTAGGAACAACACTTTTAGGGACTTAGGATCCCTTGGTTTATGGACATTTCATGCTTAGAGCTGTAAGGCACAAAAATGTCTATAACAACACCCACTTGGGATTCTCTCGGAGACGCCATCAAAACACAATATTACCCTGTCGGGAGATGTGAATATAACTAAATAAAGTGGACCACGCTACGACAGGGAAGGGACCAAGATGTGTCGTAGTTCACAAATTTTTTCCATACCCTCCACACAAAATTGGGTATCAAGGATTCTGATAGGCATTTGGTACTTAAGTATCATGGCTTCCTTCACAAGTACGTCTAGGATGAGATGGAGTTCCTGGACATCTCCTCACTTGGCATAGCATAACGATACACTGTCAAGATTGAGAAGAAGTTTAAAAAGAAGAAGTGATACTTTGGACCTGCGAATTTGAAGTAAGGAAAAGGCACCCCCAAACCATAGAGCAAAGGCCAAAGCCAAGGTGGGGTGACCAAGGACAACGCAACGAACCTGCAATAAAAGAACAACACCCCGAAGTGAAATAAGGACACGGGGAAATGGTATGAGTTTCATAAGAGCTCCACTCACAACACAAGTGAGTGTTGGGCTAAGCAGTCATAGGTGACCAAGCTGAAGGCTTTCAAATGAGAGGCATGTTTTGACTCTAAGTCAAAACTCGACAAGGGAAATGAAAAAGGGAAGCAGGACATTGATGCGGATCCCAATGCCACTATGGCCACCATAAAGATCCAAGGGAATGAGCCTGAAGATCCAAAGGAGGGGAAATTCCTCTTCCACTCATAGGTGTGGGTGAAGTGTTCTCCATTGCAATTCATTGTCGATAACGGGAGCTAAAATAACCTCATTTCAGCAAAGGTAGTGAAGTGGTTGTGCCTACCGATGATATCACATCCACAATCGTACACCATCGAGTGGCTTCATTAAGGACGAGATCTTTGAGTCACCTAATAGTGTCGCCTTCCCTACAAAATCAAGCCCTTCATGGATGAGGTACTATGTGATGTTGCTCCTCTTAAAGTTTGTGATGTATTATTATGACAACCATACTTGTGGAAGCGACATGATGTGTATGAGTATAGACCTCGCTTTGTGATTATTACTTTGGGAAATAAGTTTTACAGGATACCGGAGGTAACCTCGCCTACCCTCATCTCTTTGATCAATGCAAAGCAATGCAGTAAGATCGTTTCCCAGACCAGGAATATTTTTTCCTTATGATTCACCCTCAGGGAAAGAATAAGGTTGTGGCCACAACTTCCAGACAAGGCTCCTCCACATAGTAGCAGAAGATGGACAAGGTCATGGAGGAGTATAGGGACATTTTTGCCTCACCTATAGGGGTACCTCTGCATTGTCAGGTCAAGCACTCCATCGATATGACCCCGGCGCGCCGTGACCTAATGGACCGATCTATCAACACTTTGTTCTGGAGAACGATGAGATCAAGAGGCAGATTCAAGAGCTATTTCAAAAAGGGCACATCAGGCCAAACTCATCACCCTGTGGGAGCCCGATTGTATTGGTACAGAAGTAGGGTGGGACCTGGAGACTTTGTATTGGCTATCGGGCGTTGAACAAGATCACTGTTTGGAATAGGTACCCAATCCCATGGATTGACGACCTTTTGGACCATCTAAAGGGGACCAAATATTTCAGTAAGATTGACTTGAATTCAGGTTATCATCGGGTGCCTATCGAACCCTATGATCTGTGGAAGACCACTTTCAAATCTAATGAGGGACTTTTAAAATGGTTGGTCATGCCTTTCGGGTTGACGAATGCCCCCGTAACCTTCATGTGATTGATGGACGATATCTTGTGACCCTTCACCAATGCATTCATGGCGGTGTATTTAGATGACATCTTTATCTTCATCCAGAGTTGGGAAGAGCACCTCCACCATATTCGATAGGTCCTTCAAACCCTATGACAACACAAATTATGTGCAAATTTAAAGAAATGCACTTTTGGCATTACCCAGGTTAAATATCTGGGGTACATCATTGATGAGAAGGATGTGCATGTGGACCCATCCAAGATACAAGAAATTCGGGATTGGCCAACCCCAACCACTCTAATAGAGTTCTGTAGCTTTCTGGGTCTTGCCAATTTCTACTGCAGGTTCATGTTGGGTTTCTCTAATATCACATGGCCTTTAAGTCAATTCACCAAGGGTGGAGTGAAAGAAAAAAAATTCTCTCAATCCCAACAAAAGATGTTTGTTGAGTTAAAGCATCGTCTTTGTTCTGCACCAGTGCTCACATTACCAGATCTGTAGCAACCATTTGAGATTGAGACACACGCCTTCGACTATCTTATTGGTGCAGTTCTTTCTCAGCAGGAGCATCCAGTTGCTTACCATAGTGAGACAGTTTTAGACATATTATGAAAGCATCCCACTTACGACAAATAAATGAATTCCATTGTGCAGGTCTGCCTTCAATGGAAGTATTACATTATGGGGAAGAAAACGATCATCCACACAGACCACCGACCTCTAAAGTTCATACAGACACAAGGGAAGTTGCAAAATGATCACCATCAGAAGGACAAGACCAATAATGTTTCATAATTCCTAAGCCGACCACTAGTCATGGAGTTGATCACTGTGCTTGTCTCCTCTGGATAGGAGACTTCACAGTGGTCGCATCTTTACAAGTTGGATCTAGAATTCAGTAGCACATACGAAACACTCCTGGAAGGTAAGAAAGTTCCAAAGTTTCACCTCTTGGATGAACTATTATGCCACCTAGGACACATCTGTGTTCCTTCAAGTGAATGTTCCCAGATGATTTGGGAGGTGCACTACAGTCGGGCCGTTAGACATTTTTACGTAGAGAAAATAGTGGCAGTACTGCAAAAGTATTTTTAATGGTCGAACCTTCGTCACAATGTTGGGAGGTACATTAAATCCTACACTGCCTGCACCATTGCCAACCCAACCATCAAGAACCAAGGCCTATATAATCCTCTTCCTACTCCTAGTCGACCTTGGGAATCCATTTCCATGGATTACATGTCAGGCCTTCCTTCTTCTAATCACAATAACAACTGTATTTTCTTGGTCATCGAGAGATTCTCTAAGATGGCCATTATGACACCCTGCAAGAAGAGTACCACGGCAAAGGGCATTGCTAAAATATTCTTTGAGTGAGTGTGGGTACACTTCAGGATTCCACAGTCCATTGTCTCAGATCGGGACAACAGATTCCTGAGTGCATTTTGGTCAAGTCTCTGGTCGATGTTGGATACCAAACTTAATAAGTCCATGGCTTTCCATCCCCAAACTGATGGCCAAACAGAGGTCATCAACAGGATGATCATACACATTCTGCACATGTACAACTTGAAGCATCCATGCACATGGGATGAAAGCCTCCCCTATGTCCAGCACAGTTACAACAGAGCTCTCCAAAGCTCAACTTGCCACAACCCCTTTCTGGTAGGGCTGGAATTTCAGTGATTATGTCCCATTGATGTGGCCATACCATTTGTAGCTACTCAAGAAGATTCGGCTCACGTCCAGTCCGAAGTTGACAAGGTTAACAACTTCATTGATCACATTCAACACATCTACCAGTAGGTCCATGATATATTGGATAGGGCTAATGCCAAGTACAAGCAGTACCATGATCAGCACCAGGTTTCACAAAAGTTCCAAGTGGCTGACAAAGTTTGGCTACATTTGCAGAACAAGCACCTTGTTGGACCCCACTGCAAGCTTCACCCATTCCAATGGGACATACATCATCACTAAGCCAATGTGGGACAATTCATTCGATCTCAAAATTCCACTATTCCTTGGTCTGCACCCACTGTTCAATGTAGACTACATTCAACCATACTTCCACCATTGTTGGACACATCTGACATTGTAGAACAACTCGCACCAACAAAGTTGAACCCAAACAACATGGAACAGGAAAAAACTGATCAGATCATGGATACAAAGATCAAGGACACTCACCAATAGAGGATCAAACTATAGAGAGTTGTCAAAGCAGGCCAAATCCTTCACCAGGGCAAGTGGTTCACCAAGGATCAAGTTCAACATAAATTCCCTCGCCTCATGGAGGTTTAGCACGCAATGCGGGCCATTTCTTCCTAAGGAAGGAGGATTGATCTAGGTGGATATTGGTGGCCACCCACCTATTCCACCTAGACCTTCAGTCGGTTTCATCTATTTCCTTCTTTATTTCATCATTTACTATTTTGAGCAATTTTTTGGGTCCTGAACTTCAGGAGCAGTTTTGACCTCCTAAACGGTTTTTTTTTTTAGGTCCACAATAGGACCATATCCATACGCATGGGCCTATTATAAATCCTCTAGTACTTGGAGAGACCTTTCCAATAATATGGAGTTCTCGGACATCTCCTCACTCTGCACGGTATACCGATACATTGTCAAGATTAAGCATAAGTTTAAACAAAAGAAACGAGACTTTGTATCTACTAATCCAAAGGAAGGAAAAGGCACCCCCAATCCATAGAGAAAAGAAAAAATCTAAGGCAAGGCGACCTAAGAAAACACATCGAAGCCGCAATCAAAGAACAACACCCTGAAGAGAAAGAAGGACACATGAAAATGGTGTGAGTTCCATAAGAGATCCACTCACAACACAAGTGAGTGTCGGGCCAAGCAGTCACTGTTGGCCGAGCTGAAGGCTTTCGTATTAGACGCATGTTCCAACTCTGAGTCAGAACCTGACAAGGGGAATCACAAAGGGAAGTAGATCATTGACATAGAGACCAGTGCCACTGTGGCCACCACCAAGATCCAGAAGAATGAGCTTGAAGATCCAGAGGAGGGGGAACACCTCTTCCACTCACAAATGTGGTTGAAGGGCTCTCCGTTGCAGTTCATTATCGACTGTGGGAGCTAAAAGAACCTCATTTCAGCATAGGTCGTGAAGCCATTGGGCCTACCATCAACAGCACATTCGTAGTCATACACCATTGGGTGGCTTCATCAAGGATGAGATCTCTATGTCATCCAACAGTGTCATCTTCGCTACAACATCAAGCCCTTCACAGATGAAGTATTGTGTGATGTTTCTCCTCTTGAATTTTGTGATGTAGTATTAGGACAACCATACTTGTGGAAGCGACATGTTGTATATGAGTCTAGATCTCACTCGGTGATTATTACTTTGAGAAATAAGTTGTACAAGATACTAGAGGTAGCCCTACTTACCAACATCTCTGATTAGTGCAAAGAAATGTAATAAGATCATTTACCAGACTAGGAAATTTGCTTTCCTCATGATTCACCCTCAGGACAAGAAGAAGTTTGTGGCCACGGCTTCCTTACAGGGCTCCTCTACACAACAATAGCAGATGGACAAAGTCATGGAGGAGTACATGGACATTTTTCCTCACCTATAAGGGTACCTCCATATTGTCAAGTCAATCACTCCATCAATCTGACCTTGAGAACGTCACTACCCAATGGACTGATCTATCGACACTCTGTTCTGGAGAACAATGAGATCAAGAGGCAAATTTAGGAGTTGTTTCAAAAATGGCACATCAGGCCAAGCTCATCACCCTGTGGGATCTTGATTATATTGGTACAGAATAAGGATAGGACCTCGAGATTCTATATTGACTATCAAGCACTAAACAAGATCATTGTCCATAATAGGTACCCAATCCCATAGATTAATGACCTTCTTGACCAGCTCAAGGGGGGAAAATATTTTATCAAGATTGACTTGAAGTCTAGTTATCACCAGGTGCCTACCGAACCCTCTGATGTGTGGAAGGCTGCCTTCAAATCCAAGGAGGGACTTTTCGAATGGTTGGTCATGCCATTCGAGTTGACGAATGCCCCCAAAACCTCCATGTGATTGATGTATGACATCTGGGGACCCTTCACCAATGCATTCGTGGTGGCGTATTTAGATGAAATCATGATCTTCAGCCAAAGTTAGAAGGAGCACCTCCACCATATTCGACGGGTCCTTCAAACCTTGCAACAACACAAGCTATGTGCCAATTTGGAGAAATTCACTTTTGGCATGACCTAGGTTCAATATCAGGGGTACATCATTGATGAGTTGGGTGTTCATGGTGACCCAGCGAAGATATAAGTCATTTGGGATTGGCCAACCCCAACCACTCTAACAGAGCTCCGCAACTTTCTGGGTCTTGCCAATTTCTATTGCGGGTTCGTGTTGGGTTCTCTCATATCACTTGGCCTTTAAGTCAAGTCACCAAGGGAAAAGCGAAAGAAAAGTTTTTTGGTCTGAAACCCAACGAAAGGCATTTGTCGAGTTGAAGCATCGACTCTGCTTTTCACTAGTTCTCACATTACCAAACTTGCAGCAAGCATTTGAGATTGAGACAGATGCCTCCAACTATGTTATTGGTGCAGTTCTTACTTAGCAGGGGCATCCAGTGCCTTAAAATAGTGAGACACTTTTAGACACAGTCCAAAAATATCCCACTTACGACAAAAAAATGTATTCCATTGTGCAGGCATGCCATTAATGGAAGCATTACATTCCGTGGAAGGAAACAGTCACCCACATAGACCGCCGACCTCTCCAATTCATACAAACACAAGGGAATTTGCAGAATAGTTGCCATCAGAAATGGTCCACATACCTGCAACAATTCCATTTGAACATTAAGTACAAGAAGGGAAACATCAATAATGTTGCAGATTGTTTCATATCACTATGCTCAACTCCTATGGGCATGAGGCTTCGAGATGGCCGCATCCTTACAAATGCAATCTAGAATTCAACAGAACATACCAGACACTCCTGGAAGGTAAGCAAGTTCCAAATTTTCACCTCTAAGATGCACTGTTATGCCACCTAGGACACATCTGTGTTCCTTCAAGAAAGTGTGCCAAGATTATTTGGGAGGCGCACTACAGTCAGGCCGCTAGACATTTCGGGGTAGAGAAAAAAGTGGCAGTACTACATAAGTATTTTTATTGGTCGAACCTTAATCAAGATGTTGAGAGGTGCGTTAAATCTTGCACTGCCTATTCCAATGCTAATCCAACCATCAAGAAGCAAGTCCTATATATTCCTCTTTCTATTCCTAGTTGACCTTGGGAATCCATCTCCATGAATTACATGTCGGGCCTTCCTTCTTCTAAGCATGACAATGACTGCTTTTTCGTGGTCATCAACAGATTCTCTAAGATGGCCATTATGGAGCCCTGTAAGAAGAGTATCATAGCAAAGGCCACTGCTAAACTCTTCTTTGAGCAAGTGTTGGTACACTTCGGGATCCCACAGTCCATTGTATCAGATCAGGACAACAGGTTTCCTGAGTGCATTTTGGTCAAGTCTCTGGTCGATGCTAGATACCAAACATACTAAGTCCACAACTTTCCATCCCTAAACTAATGGCCAAATAGAGGTCGTCAACAAGATGATCATACACATTATTCACATGTACAACTCGAAGCATCCATACACATGTGATGAAAGCCTCCCGTATCTCTAGCAGAACTACAACAGAGCTCTCCACAGCTCAACAGACCACAGTCCCTTTTAGGTAGGGCTAGGATTTCATCCATTATGTCCCATTGATGTGGCCATACCATTTGCAGCTACTCGTGTAGATTCAGCTCATGTCTAGTCCGAATCCAATAGGGATAACATATTCATTGAGTGCATTCAAAAAATCCACCAATATGTCCATGATATATTGGACATGGCCGATGCTAAGTACTAGCAGCACCATGATCAGCATCAGGTTCCGCACAAGATCCAGGTGGGTGACAAAGTTTGGCTACATTTGTAGAAGGAGTGCCTCACTGGATGTCGCCGCGAGCTTCACTCGCTCCGATATGGGCCATACACCATCACCAAGGCTATGGGCGACAATTCCTTTGAGCTCAATTTTCCACCATTCCTTGGTCTGCACCCAGTGTTCAATGTACACCGCCTTCGTCCATACTTTCCACCATTGTTGAACACATCCGATGTTGCAGAAAAACTCACACCAACAAAGTTTAACCTAAACTGCATGGAACAAACCAAAACTAATTAGATCATGGATACACAAATCAAGAACACTCGCCAAGAGAGGATCCAACTATATCAAGTTGTCAAAGCAATCTAACTCCTTCACCAGGGCAAGTGGTTCACCAGGGACCAGGTTCAATAGAACTTTCCTCACCTCATGGAGGCTTTGCACGCAATGGGGACCATTGCTTCCTAAGGAGGGAGGAATGATCCAGGTGGATATTGGTGGCCACTTGCCTATTCCACCCAAACTTCTAGTCAGTTTCATTTGTTTCCTTATTTATTTCAGCATTTACTACTTTTAGTAAATTTCGGATCCTGAAGTTCTGGAGTAGTTTTGACCCCCTAAATGGCATTTTTTTTAGTTCCGTAGAGGGCTCGTATCCATAGGAATGGGCCTACCACAAATCTTGTAGTACTCAAAGAGACCTTTCCAACAAGGTAGCATATGTGCCAAACAAAGATGATATGACCAAGTTACGATCCCGAGAAGTTATCTTCCCAACTAACCCCAACAGGGCCCACAAACTCTTGGTGTTCCATCTCCTGGGGTTAGGGTTTTGTTTGTTTATAGTTTTCCCTTATTTTTCAATAATAAATAGGCCCTTGAGCCTCATTATAACATTGTTCAGAGGCATGTAGCTGCCACAACTCTTCTTAGAGATAAGCTACCATCGCCTGAGCTAGTTTATTTCCATTCTATTTGTAAGCATATTTTAGTATTATGATATTAATGAAATGAAGTGTTATTTTTGTTACATATTTGTATTTATGGTTATATCTATAATTTTTTATGTTCTTGTTTAAGTTCAGATCACAAAACTCCCTTCAAATTAACCTTATAAACATCCACCCCGCAGACACTCCACTTTAACACCAACTCAAATAAGAAAGCCCCATGTAACCTAACACTCATGACCACCATATTAGATAATGGCTCTCACCAATTTGAACTCCAAGTTCAAAAGGCCTCCTTCCCAATATTCTAAGAATGAAATCCCTAAGATGGAGATTCTTCTCCCATCGACTTACATGTATGAATTCCTATCAACCCATGTTCCCAGATATCGAATCTCAGAGATTTCACTGGTGTGCATCCTTTCAAACTCCTGAGAGACAGAAATAATTCCGAATGAATTTTCTTTTTCACTTTCCACAATGTCAGCCTCAGCGATTTTGAATCGTATCTCTCAGGGAAACCTTTGATGGATTTCCTACGAGACTTCTATTTCGAGACGGAAAACTCTTGACGGAAGTCTGGTTTTGTTCACCCAACCTCCATCAATTAATGTATTTCTGCGTATTGAAATAAACTTAAGTCTCGGCCCTTTTATGCTTATGCTCTATTCTCGGGCGTTGAGCTCACTCGGATCTGGTTGCAGTGTTAATTTATTTACACTGCTAATGTTTCTCTGTTAATACCTCCATTCTCCATGATATCATTCTGTAAATACCACTATCAATCCTACAATGATTGATGGTGGGTATTTTCCTCTCTTTTGCTGCATACTAGCCTTGACATCCAATTCGTACACTCAAAATAGTTTGTACACATGATTGATTCACAGAGACACAAAGTTATAATCACAACTAGATACACAAAAAAACACAATTTCATTAATTATATTTCAACTCGCCTATTACATAGTAGGGCCTCTCTAGCCTAATCGCTCCTCATCCTGATTTACATTGTATCCCCCTTCTGTCTACAATGCTTGAAGGCTTACAATATATAAAAATAACATAATGAGGATCAAATCACTGGGATATTGGTCATTAGAATAAAATGGAAAATTTATGTTTAATTACATCTAGCATACTAAAAACCATTCATTAACGCAAACCCCAAGAACATTTTTTACATGCAACCCTTATTTTATTATGTTTTATTAGTTTTCTCAATACCTTTGACCTCATATTTTTTTCAAATGCAATGGTACAAGTGATAAAATTTTACACATTGAGGAAAAGTCTTATGAGGACTTCTACTACACCATTTATAGTAGATTAAAAGCTACAAGTAATAAAATTTTATCACATATGTACTATTATTTTTGACACTTTATATATTTTGATGAAGAAACACATTCTTATTAGTCCCTATTGTTAGATGAAATGGGACTATAGTAATCGAAATTTCATTTACCATTAGTCCCTATTATTACTAACATAAACTTTTTCAGTGCCTATCATATACGAACCGTCAAACAACCAAACAAACTTTCGAAGTGTTTTTTAGGACCAATAAGATAATGTTGTCTTATTTGGCCTCTTCCCAAGGTGGAGAGGCTATTCTTTAGCTATATCCATAATATTATTTATACATTTCATTAACTTTTTTCTAACTCTTTGCATGTACTTGCGAACTACAAACTAATGCTAACATTAGTTCAAAAATATTAAATGCTACCACATTAATGCTATTGGCTTCCTGACCCTCCACCAAAGTACCATCGCAAATTTGGCGATAATTTTCATAGAAGCCTCGCCATGTAACCGTGGTTTTTGGATACCGTTTCCAGGTGCTTATTGTGGGCTTTCATGGCGAGCATTGGTGAGTAGAAACAAACCTTCCATAGCCCATTGGTGCAGTGATTGTATGAACGGTAAAGTTGGTTGTGGATGCTTCTCTCCCACATGGAATTCTTTCTTGGGTTGTCCTCTGTTGGTGCCATGGCATCGAACATTTGGTTGGTGATGGCCAACATCATGGATCTCATCATCCACTCCTCGATATGTATCCCCACTACCTCTAGAAACTGCTTGCAAAAGAAGGCCCCTTTGCACCTACAATGAGAGCCCTCTAATTCTCTCTCAAACACTTCCAGACACTACCATGTAGAGGAACACGTAGTTGAACATCCCCTTAAAACACTTTGAGTTTGTCAGTACTTATTTGGATTCTATTTACGATGAGAGGCAACGCATTGGCTTTTCTTGCGGGTTGTAATGCAAGAGGGTCATAATTGTTTCTTCAATTTTACATTGAATTAACTTAAATTTGTGGTCTCTAGATGCAGGTATAGCCGAACAACCTACAATATTTTGAGACCTATGGAAATCTTTAATGGAAAAAGGTTGTAGGAGGCTCACCATGGACAACCAGTAGTAGTTGGATCATAGTGCATGGGAATTTTTGGAGCTAAATCATTGTGGCATGTAGATTGCTTGTTTGTCTTCATTGTTTGACTTAACATTCAAATCTAAAGAAGTTCCTTGGGACTTTTCTATGGAAGGGACTTGCTACCACGCAATGATCTTGTTATAAAAGGAGAAGTCTTGTGGGGATTTCTATTACACTATTTATCAAATGGCTTTCCATTTTAGTAAATTCCATAGATTTCGAATGGATAATAGATAGATGTAAAAGTAATTAGCATGGTATATATATATTTATTTTATTATTTTTAATAGTTAAAAATAAAATTTATTTTATAATTTTTATAATAAAAATAATATTTATAATTTTTTTTAAACTAAAATATATATTATGTACCAACGAATCATATTTTTAAAATATTACTTAAATTTTAAATTTAAATATAAAATAAATATATTTAAATTACAATTTAATTATGATTTAAAATAACATATCATCGATCATCTACCACTGTGATAAGACATGTGAAATTAAACCTAAATAACCTAATATTAAATATAAGATGTGAGCATGTCTTAAGAATTTCTATTGCCACATCATACAATCATGGAAAACAAGGGTAATAGCTTCAGTGCAGCATATTCCCTACCTCTACGGTAATTAATTGATTAGAGATTGTGCTGAGTGCGGGGAAAACTCTGCACAGTGAAAGGTCTCCACAATGAAATCTCTTTGCACAAAACTATCCACACAGTTAAATCTCTCCACGCATAGCTCTCTGCATAATGAAAGATTTCCGCACAAGTCTCCCCACACAATGAAAGCTATACACACAAATCTATCCACACAATGAAAGCAAATAACTATTCACAATAAATGCAAAAGTAAGGGAATTAATTCAAGATGCAATCATTTTAGTTTTTATGCCACGTTATTTAATGCTATTTGTTTGACTCATTACATTGTACAAAGCAAGGAACATAAACCACTGCACTTCAACGACACATGATCGCTCAACAACTTTCAAACATTAATTAGCGGTAGCCATACATTGTATTCATGTTATTGTTTTGGGTATAAATTTTACAATGGTTAATGTAAATAAGTTGTGTGAAGCAATTCACAATACTCTATGACTAGCAGTATGAATATCAAGACTAGGAGGAACTAACACATACAGTTAAGATAAGGAGGCATGTGTTTTGATAGCGTTTTCAAAAGTGGTTTCTATTTTTGAAATTTTTGTGCCAGTAATTTTTAAGGTCAATATAAAGTTATTTATTTGAATTTTTTATTTTGTGATTAATTTACCGAATATGATTAATTTATAAATATTGTTTTTTTTTGTCGAGTATTGAGGAAGTTCATTGTGCGGGGTGTGGAGGGACCTATGCATTCTACATATTTGGACCAGCTCGGAAACGAGTGTCGAAGTGTGGGTGTTGCCTACTTCGGTTTCACCATAATCTACTAAATAATATTTTTTTGGGCACGATTTCTTAGCAAATTTCAAACATTAATTAGCTGACATTGGGTAGGTCATTATTTGGCAGACATAAATTGGTGGCGGTGACGGTAATCTATTTGTTTCTAGGAATACACCATTGACGAACTTTAGTAACGTCACACTTAATTTCAAAACATGTCTTGCACAGAGAAACATCGAAAATCAATGTCGGAGCTCTGCACAATGGAGACCAAACCTTTGTGCAGAGTGTGGACTTGTGACACAGTAGTTGGAATATTGAATTGGTTCCAATCAGATAAAAGACGTTGAGGATTCGATCTCGTGACTTAGACATCTTGGGGCCAATGCATCTCCTGCATGTAATCTCTTTTCTTTTTGCAACATGCGTTCATTGTATCCACATGCTCCATGAGATGAGAGAGAAGAGGAAACACTAGCATTAAATTGAGGAAAATATTTAATAATCCTGAAAAAATTATAAGCATCCTTGACCTGTTATCATCATTATTTGTGCTCTTCCATTGTTTCAGCGTACAATGGCACCTTGGATCGACTAATGCATCTGATGGGCCTACAAATTAGACACGAATTAAGGTCCATCTAACCTTTTCTATGCACATAAAAGCTATATTAAATCTCTCCTTCTACACTTAATAATTTTTTTAGCTTTAATATTTTCATTATGAAGGTTTAGAGATAATTGCATATTTGTGCCTAATATTACTTATTTTTGTAGAATATTGTGAGAATATTGGGTAGATTATGAAGATTTGGAGGAGGAGATAATCTATGGAATTTCTCCCTATTAAAAGAGGATCAAGACTGGATAATAAATGAACAAAATATCATGAAACTATTGTTAAATTTTGGAGCTCCACTAATTGAGAAAATATAGGGATGTGTTCCCTACCATTTAAAGCAGATTCCTAGTGTTGGGAACCAGATCCACTATTTGAGGGATTTTGGAGGGGAAAGCTTCCTCCTTTCAAAGAGAATGCTTCCTCATCACTTTGTATAAGTACCTATTTGAATTGGCCTCTAGAGGCATCTATTTATCAGTCATCTTGTGGAGAAAACTTGTATTTTTGCAGCTCTACTTTCATTTCTAACATGGATGTACTTGGATTGATTCAAATAATGAAGTTTGGTGACATTTTTAACTTCTAAAGCTTGGTATCCTTCATAGTACTCTGAGTATCCTTGGGCTTGGCCATCCCAAGAGCCTCATAGCCCTTTTTTACATTGTTCTTTTCTTCTTTTTACTTCTTATTCACATGCATCTCTTATTCTTGTTTTTTCTATTTCAACATTTCGTATTGATGCTTCTTTTGTTGTAGGATTGGGTTAAATGATTGAAATGAGTTGTTTTGCAAGCTATTTACAGATCCACAAGCATGATTCGTACTTATAATAGATTTTAAAATTCATATTCATCATTGATCTACTTGGATTGGTTTACTAGTTCACAAATCTAGAATTTTTGGAAGTCCCTTGTAGCAAAATGTAGTAATTTTATGTTTTTTTTAAGAACATTTTAATGAGCTTCAATTGAGTTGGTTCCTCTTGGATTAGGTCATAAAAGCATTAAATTTAATAAAAAAATTCACCCCAATTCATTTTCACTTGATTAGATTAGATATTTGATAGGTTAACTAGCTCACTAGTTATTGACTTTTTAGTTTTTAGAGTAGTAATATTATGTTAATTTTTAGCACGTGTTAACATGGATATATTGGTGTGATTCCACTTGGAATGGAGTCCTAAGCCATCCTACTTAATAAAAAAAAAAATCTCATCCCATTTCATTTTATTTACTTGGTCATTTGGTGAATTATCTCCTCCTGTAACAATTTTGTTTCGCCTATAGCAACCTCCTGTAGCACATGTAAACTCGACAAGTTTTGCTCTAAAAGCTTGGTTTTTGTCTCTTAGTCTTGAATAATTACCCCCATGCTCCAAATCCATCGAGTAAGAATAAACACTGATTAGGACATGCCTTTTTACAAAGTATATTAGGCCTATTTATTTGAATTGATGTTCTTAGGATTTCAATTACAAATTGTTGTTCTTGCCTAGGATTAATTTCTTTTCAAAGTAACATTTCCAAATTTGCAATTAGTTTAGGCTTTGATTTCATAAAATTCACTCCATTACATCAGATCAATGAAAAAAATACACATTGTATGCTTCACATATAATGTTGACACCTCTTAATTTTTTATGAACCACAAGTTGATAATTTAAGCTGGTAGCCTTGGGCGTTGCAACATTCTTGTTGCAATACTAGGGCTCATCACTTTTTGGCATAGTTGTCGGGGAGGTGTCAAAGTTTGCATTGTTTTATTCCTTATTTGATTAATTTCTTTTACTTTCTACAAAAACACACAAAAATTGCATTATGCATCTTGCATTGCATTAGAATTCTAATTCAATTTTTTTTTATAAAAACAAAAAAATACTTCTCCAACACCAACCTCCCCCAATTTGATCATGTGGTGCAGTAAGAGCCACACCACCATCCACTTTTTTAGGTAGAAGAAGAAGAGGTAGCAAAGAAAGTAGAAGAAATGGATGGAGATGATGACACTGAAGAAGATCCTCTTGGATTTCCCATTCAAGATATTGATGTCAGTGTGCATATGAAGAACATCCCTCCATATTTCTTTCCTAAATTCCATGGTATGAGGGCAAAGGATCCGGAAACTTTTCTCTTTGAAATTGAAATTGTTTGTAGATCTTATGGTTACTTATTAAACACTCAAAAATTGATATTATTTCCGAAAACATTGAATGATAGATCTCTTAAATGGTTCATGAGTTTAGGGACTAATTAAATAAAATCATGGAATGATATGCAAAAGATGTTTCTAGAAAAATATAAAGACCATGATCTTAAGGAAGAAATATTTAGAATGACTCAAACAGAAGATGAGAGCCTTGAGGATCTAATAGAGAGGTCCATGTATAATGTTAAGAGGGAAAAATTACATCATTTAGGATACGACACACTAAAATCCCTCTTACTTGGAACAATTAGGCATGAATGGATTGATCTCCTTGATTTCATGTGTATAGGTGATGTATACCAATTATTATTTGAAGAAATTTGTGAAACATGCAAACACGTCGAGCTAAACTTGGAAATTTCTTTGATGACTTTAAAACAAAAATTCTTAGCAATTTAAGCGAACAAGTAGAAATGTTAAGAATGCAAGATGAGGAAAAAGAAGATGTTGATATTTGCGTTGTCCATGTAGAATCACATGCTACTAAGTATTGCCCATCATTAGCAAGGTTGAAGGAGGTTTATCAAGAGGACAATGGAGCAAGTCAATCACCAAAGCATCTATGTTATGTAGCTCCAAGAAGACCATGGTAGCCTAGTCAACTTGATATGATACAAGAACCTAATTCACATTTTCAAGCTTATGCACATCCATCTCAAAGTAATTGGAACACACCCTTTTCTTGGCCACCTCAACCCCAAAACCAAAACTTATGGGAGCCATCCACAATATTCTCAGTAGTTTCCTCAATATCCTCCATACCGAACTCCCATTTATCCCTACCATCCACCTCCACCACAACCACAACCATCCCAAATATCCACTCCCACTCAACTACTTGTACCACCATTTCCAAACCCACACAAGGAAGTAGCTCAGCAAACTTACAATGTTGAGGTACAACACTACCAAACATCTTCTCTTGATATAAATGGTATTCATCTTAACTTAGGAAGAGTATTGCAAAAAAAAAAATTCTCTTGATGTCATTGAAGGACAACATTCAGAAAAAGAAGATTCAAATGAAAAGACCAAAGAATCATGGGTTGCACTTAATGAAGAGCAGACATCAGAATCAGAGATTGAGAAAGTTCCCTCATGTTTACCATCAAATCTTCCATGTGTTCAAGAGAACAATCAGCGAAAAGATGAAGATTTGAATGTCATGGTATAAGAAGACATGAAGAATGATCCATATGAGAAAGAAAACTAAGGGCATCAAAGCTATATTGAGGTTTGGTTCGAGAAAATCAATAAGATGGAGCATCACTCTCTTTTTCAAAAATACTTGATATTGTCAAAGTCAAAGCATTTGGTCTCTAAAATTCAGGTACATGTCAAAGAATATATTTCAAACCTACACATGAGTTTATATGTCATCTTGATGTGCACATGGCTCCATTGGAAGTATTCCTATACTTGAAAGAGAATTTTTTTTTCAAGTAGAGTAGGATAGAAAAGGAAATTAAAAAAAATGAAAAAATAAGAGGAAAATGTTGTAAGTGTATGAAGGAAAAGGTTTTTTATAACCCAACTTAGTAGCATAGAAGCCTTGGCCTTATCTAGCAGTTAACTTAAATTTTCCACTAAGACACGTACATGGGGGAGAGGACAAGACATAAGTGAAGAGAATTTAAGAAAGTGAGATGTAATCATTTAGTCATGATGGAAGACAAGGAGTTTGAAGGGGTAGGTGAGGGCCAACTCAGTTAACTCAAAGCACTTTGAATTTATTTTGTGCGATGAAAAAATAGAGAAAAAAATGGAAAAAATCAACAAAAAATAAAAATAAAAGAAATAAAAGGTGGACCCACCATTGTTTTTCATGCAAATATTAGTCACTACAGGATTTAGTTTGTGTGCTATAGGAAGGAACAAAACTGCTACAAGAAGAACAAAGTTGTTGCAGGAAGGAACATCACTACAACAAGAGAACATATTTGCTACAGAAGCTAATGGAGTGCTATAAGAGAAAAAAAAACTCACCTATATGGAGGCCCACCACTAGAGCAGTCACATTTAAGAGGTTCAAGACACAAACTGCCCTATTACAAGAGAAAACAAAAGAGCTACAGGAGAAAACAGGAGTTGCTACAGGTGAAACAGGGGCTACTATAGGAGCAACAGGAGATGCTACAGGAAGAGGCAGCCACACCAAAAGAAGAGGAACAATGTCTCCAAGAACTCCAAAATCTTGGTCCACAACCCAATCTAGAATCCTACTACAAATTTGTTGAGGGAGGTAGGATTATACCTGAGACTTTTGTTATACGGCTCTTCTTTGAGTTGGAGAAAGAAAGAGACAAAACACATAGATGTATGTAAATTGCAAAATCCAAAAAGGTAGAAGAGGAAGATTGTCGAGAACCTAGAGGTTGAGAAATG
The DNA here is from genome assembly GCA_031772625.1 of Pinus tabuliformis. NCBI lineage: Eukaryota > Viridiplantae > Streptophyta > Pinopsida > Pinales > Pinaceae > Pinus > Pinus tabuliformis. Next base: position 1,025,070,353 of record CM062816.1, on the reverse strand, counting down.
ATACAAGTTCAGAGAAGATCCTCTCGTTGAGAGAGTAGCTTTGGAAATAGAGGCAACAACGCATAAAGAGAGTGGAATGGAGGAAGAGAGAGAAACAAAGGTTGGAGGATGCAGAAAGGAAGTTGCAGGAAACAAAGAAGAAGCTAAAAGAAGAGCAGGAGCTAAGAAGGAGAGAGAGGGAGGAGAAGAAGAAACAGGAATAAGAAGAAAGGCATGGCGCAATGACAGATAAAATTGCGCCTATACAGGTTAAGGAGTCAGAGTAGCGAGCAGATGAAGAAGAGGGTGAGTAGGTGCAGGTTCAGGAACTTGCTCAATAGATTGAGAAAATCGTTGAAGCAACAAACATGGAGTTGGAATAGGAGCCATAGGACCAAGATACCAACCTCATGCCAAGAACATCTGAGGTCGCCCTTAGTCTCCACCACCTCCAGAATCAGAACCAGTCTCGAGCGAGCAAGGAGAGGTTATTCTCCTTGATGATGATCCAGTGATGGATGTGTACAATATGTCATTTGATGAGTCACAACAAAGGATTGTACAGAAGCAAAGAACGCAGATCCCGGATGATCACGCATCACCTACACATATGGAGGAAAGGGTGATTGTTTCATATATTAGAAGACATCCAGCTGCCATGGCCAATGGCTCTAAGGCTTATGCAGAAGCAACAAGCTCAACTGTCAAGTTCTTGTTACCAGAGAATGATCAGATGGAAAAGGACTTGCAAGAGGCTAGGCAGAGGACAAAAAAATCCACAACATCCGCTATGGAAGAGATGAGAAAAGTGATACTTGCTGAAGTATCGACTCTTCAGACCACCATGCAAAAATTGTATGACAAATTTGTCATCATGCACAAGGTGTTTGTCCATCTATATGGTTTTCAACAGTAGTACATGAATATTGTCTAAACTCTTAAAGACATACACACTACTTTTATGCATGTACAGGAATGGACAATGAGGTACAATGGAGCCCTATTTTACTTGCAAAAGATAATGAAGCTACAGTCAGAGCGAGACAAAGCACGGATTCAAATGTTGATCCAGAACTATGAGCAACTCCCTCCACTTAACACTAGCATTGAGGATTCCTATGCACAATTGTTCAAGAGTCTAGATTCCATAGTGAGGACACACATGATCCCTTCAATCAGATCCCTCACTCAAGCCATTAAGAAGAACTAAGTCCTGTTGGAGGTCGACAGGTACATGGAGCAGTTGATGTGAGAGGCCATCAACGATGATTTGCATCTTAGTGTAGAAAACATGCAAAACTACATCGGTGGTCCAGCCACACTCAAGACAATGTTGTGCATGCTTCAATATGAGTTGGAAAAAGGTTCTAGAACCATATACCCAGAAGCCATGGAGGCAAGAGTCTGTTTCCAGAAAGACATCACCAAACAGTACAGGGACATAATAGCATAGTACCAAGCTTGGTATCAATTCGTCACCGAAGACCATCAAGAGGATGTTGCTGAGTTGGTCTTTCCCTAAGCTTTGAGTGATGGTGTTTGTCTTGTTAGGTTGACTCAAGCCTATTTTTTCCCACATGGGTATATGTGGAAATTGTATATTATTTGTAAATATATTGTAAGTGAAATTCCAAGTGTCATTAGTGGAATGTGAACAGTCACTATGTAATGTAAAGAGTTATTTGTAAAGGAGTTGAAGAGTCATGAGGGTAGTCAAAGAGTCAAAGGGGAATGTTAAGGGTCACCCCACCCTTTGTTACATATAGAACCCCATAATGCATAGTACGAGATTTTGGCTAGGAATTGCTTAGAGAAGGCTTGGAGAGTATTTTGACGAGCCTTGACTTCTCCACAACGTAGAGCGAGGATACTCCTTTGGAGGAGAAGACGGTGTTGATTATAATGTTCCACTATTGGGGCTAGTGGTTGTCAATGATGTATGTCTGGATGGAATTTTCCCTTAATAATATAATTGAGCCAACATGTTTTCATGCATATGTTGTTATTGTAGTTGGATTGTTTTGGTTGCTTTAGAAATGTATGTTGTTTAACTTACGCATTTGTGTATGAACTATTTTGTATGTAATTGTATGAATCTTAATAGATTTGAGGCTTCTGCGATCTGCATTTTGTGTGGTGATGTCTTCCGGAGTCATCGCATTCATGATTTTATGTATTGACGTTTCGAACCAACCTCTATGGTTCATCATCAGGATTATATATGTGAAAAAGTCAGAGGTTTTGTTAGAAAATTATATATTACAGAGCAATGGAACACATAAAATATTGCAGAAATATAAACACAAAAAAAACATAAAACAAGAGAGACACAGATATACGTGGTTCACCCAGTTTGGGCTATGTCCACAGAGAAATAGGTAGTCCTTCCTTTTATATTATCCAACAAACTGAAGAGATACAACCTACATCAGATCCATTGTAATTCCTTCTTCGCTCTCAAATGCCTCTCTCTTCCTCACTCAGAATACAAATATACATCGACACAATACAATTCCCTCATATATAGTGAGGGGTTGCCTTCTAGGGAAAAAACCCTAAATTAAACATAACTTCTACCGTCAGATCTCCGCCTAATGAACGGCCCAGATTGACTATGAAATTACAACATTTTACAAGGCAATTTTACATCTATTTTTAGCTTCGGGGTTATGAACTGGGATCCAATGCGGTGATACCTTTGAATACATAATATAATCAAGCTCCACACCCAACAGGTTTATGGGTAATAAATAGAGGATAGGGTAGGGATGGTAATGTAAGGAGCCAACTGGTTTGATAAAGCTATAAATCAGATTTAGTTTAATTAATTAATTCTATTATTAAGTTTTTATTATTAAAACTTTTAATTTTTATATTTATTTTTAATAATTTTATTATTATTATTATTTATGATACTAATGTTCTAAATGTTTTTTAATTATGAAACTAACTTGTTCTTATTTATATTACTAATTGAATATTAATTAAATTTTTCAAACTTTGATTTAATAATTGTTAGAACTTTAATGTTCTAATGTTAAGAGTGACATTATATCTATATTAATTAATAATTATTAAGGTATTTTGTTAATGAAGTTTCTCATTTTAGATGCAAGATTAATATTATGTATTGATGTATACAGTTTTCTGGTATTTAATTAATCCTAGATTGGGTTAACTAAGGTTTTGATGCAGGAGCATCCTGCTCGGAGTATTATTGTTCATTTGGTTGATTTAGGGGGTGATGTTTTTATGTATTTTAGGAATCTTGTATAGATTGAGTGAGAAATATATGTGTGAGGTTTTCAGTTGTGAAATATTCTCAACTATGTGAGAATATCAAGGATAACTGATATGGGTAATCTCGTAGAGATCTTAGGGATTACGAGATCCTCGAATAGGAATTAGTTGAGTGAATTATGGAAAATATCATGGACTTAGTATAATCCATAATTATATAGTTATGCTATAAATGTAAGCCTGCGAGGAGAGTGTGAAAGACAGAGGTTACAATGTTAGAGAGCTAAGTAGTGGAGTGAATAGATCAGAGCACGAGATGTTTTGAACATATAAGTAAATACTGTTATGAATGAAGAAAGGAGTTTTGTGTTTAAAAGTGGTTTTTGCGTGGTTTTTATTATGTGATTTGATTCTTTAATCGTAGGCTGAATCTCTATTAAATCGAGGAAATTGTGTGTGAAATTAAACCTTTAGTGGAGTCTTTGTTTGAAAATCGATGGTGTTTGCTGGTGAATGCGCAAGCACTTTAACACAAGAAATGAACCCGAAACATTATAAGATCAATTTGATTGATAAATTCATGAAGAAACCCGGAAGAAGATTAGGATCGTCCGATCGACAGATCCAACAAATCTACTGTCATCGCGTGCCAATAAGTGCAGAGGTTAATTCCAAAAACGGATGCGATCATTTATAAAACTAAGTTAATAACTCAGTTAATCGTGACCGTCTACTTGAAAATCTCAGATCGGATGGTAATCACGTCGAAAAAATTACGGAGTTTAATCTAGATTTCATACGCAATATGTTATGAACTGTGGTTTAATCCATTGAGTTCTAGATCAATCGTAACCATTCATTGTGAATGGACGAGATTCGACAGATATTGCTCTAGAAGATGTGCGCTGATTAATTTAGAATTCGGACCCAAGAAAGTTATGAACTGGCATTTTATTTCCTTTCAATTCCGTGGGTAAAAGTAAAGGTTTGTCATATATCGGGAAATTTAAATAGTTTTGTTATTTTAGTAGAATAGCTTAATTTGGAGTCCACGCAAGAGATCAGGGTTTCATAGTTAGTTAAACAGGGGTTTAATTAATTTAATTTTTGTATTTAGGTAAAGTAGTAGTTTTGCTGCATCAGGTTTTAAATAAAATTAAATGAGTTTAATCTTAATAAAGTATTTAAGGATTGAAAGAGAAAGGAAGGGTTCTTGATTATTTTTATTTATATTTATTTAGAAATTATTTTAAAGATTTTAGGGATTGGTGGACCATAAGGAGCATCTAGGAGATGGTAGAATCCCCTACTAGTGTTCGGATCTAATTATCACTAATTTTCCAACCCTCATCGCGATTTAGGTTATTAGGGTGTTTTCCTATTTCGATAGCTTCTCTAAATTTTCTATGGTGGTAATGATCAATTTTGGCCACAACACAGGAGTTTTCTATGCAAATGTGATGTATGAATCTTTTTGAAGGTGCATTGTTGGATTAACCCGTCACTTTGGATTATGGACTACTCTGCTTCCAACTTGTAATGGCATTTTGCTCGTGTGTTCCTTTCAGGCTGCGTACTATTATAGGCTTCTAAGGGACACACTTCATTTTCCCTATGTTTGTTAGAACCCCCATGCATCTCCCTTGACTCGTTGAAAGATCACACACTTTCTTCTGAAAGAGTCATTATACTTACCTATGCGCCCTACCACGGTCAAGACACTACATTACCACCCACTACTAGGACTCCTACTCCAAACGGTATGAGGTCTAGTTGGGACTTCTTATTGGGGGGATCCCCTTGACATGTTGGTGGGTCTAGCATCATCAATAGTAGGTTATTTATAGAGTCACAAGCATTATGCATCCTTAGAATATCTTTTAAAATTCATATTCATCATTGAGCTACTTGGATTGGTTTACTAGTTCACAAATCTAGAATTTCTTGAAGTCCCTTGTAGCAAAAAGTAGTAATTTTCTGTTATTTTTTAGAACACATTAATGAACTTCAATTGAGTTGATTCCACTTGGATTAGGTCATAAAAACATTCAAGTTAATAACAAAATTTACCCCAATGAATTTTCACTTGATTAGGTTAGATATTTGATAGGTTAACTAGCTCATTAGTTCTTGAATTTCTAATTTTTAGAGTAGTAATTTTCTGTTATTTTTTAGCACGTTAACAATGGTATTTTGAAGTGATTCCACTTGGAATGGAGTCCTAATACATCCTACTTAATTAAAAAAATTATCCCATCCCATTTTCATTTGATTTACTTGGTCATTCGGTGAATTATCTCCTCATGTAGCAATTTTGTTTTACATGTAGCAACCTCTTGTGGCACTCCTGTAACATATGTAAACTTGACCAGATTTGCTCAAAAAGCTTGGTTTTTGTCTCTCAGGCTTGAATCATTACCCCTAGGCTCTAAATCCATGATTGAGGAAGAATAAACACCAATTAGGACATGTCTTTTTACAAAGTAGATTATGCCTATTTATTTGAATTCATGCTCTTAGGATTTCAATTATAAATTGTTGTTCTTGCCTAGGATTAATTTCTTTTTAAAGTAACATTTCTATTTCTGCAATTAGTTTAGGCTTTGATTTCATGAAATTCACTCCATTGCATCATATCAAATAAATAAGGACACATCGTATGTTGCACATATAGTGTTGACACCTTTTAAGTTTGTACAAACCCTGGGTTGATAATTTAAGTTGGTAGCCTTGGGAGTTGCATCATTCTTGTCGCAATACTGGGGCTCATCAACATCCTGTCATTCAACTACAATTTTTACTTATTATACCCCAAAAGATCTAGTGAGCTCAATTTCCATGAAATCATGTCACACTTGACACTATAATTAGGTGATTTGAATCAAAGTTCAAAAATATTTAATCTCCAAATTTCTTATCAATACAACGTTAAATGATTAATATAATAGCAGACTTCTGAGCTGAATTCCAATTAATCTTTAAATGAAAATCAGATTAATGTTGGAGATGTTTAGCTCTAAATGATATGAAGGCCAGGATAATTTATAGGAGAGACAAACATTCTCATATAAATAAAAAGGAGTCGTGGTTGGGTTTCTTGTGTTTGCAGTTAGCACTCTTTGTTGACTTTTAGTTGAACGTTTGTGTCACACAGTTTGGAGTTTTCTTGCTCTAGATTTCAAATGACATCGACATTTTTGTTTGACCATTCGTGAAGTTAAAATTTCAATATATTCATGTAAGGTTTTGAATTGGTGTGAACATTGAAGGAGCAGAGCATAATAGCGCAGAAAGGGCAAGAAAAAGAGTTAAGGGCAAGTATCATATACTATGTTGCACAAGTTTCCGGTACATAGGTACTTCAGGTACAAGGGAACAAGTATCTAGCATGGCTAGAAGCTTTGCTCAAACTTACATGAAACGTCAAGTTGGGAGCGGCAATAGTATAATATATTAAAATTTAATATATATATATATATATATTAAAAATAAAAATAAAAAAATAATTAATTAATTTCCATCCAAAACTTGCAAATCAAATTCCATCCAATAAATTCCATGTTGTAAAGAATTATGTAAAACACTGAACTTTGAAACACTACCAAAAAAATAAAAATATTAATCCATCAACAATTTCCCAATCAAATTCCTTCCCAACAAAGAAACATGTGGAACTTCCAAACTGGAAAAAAAGTTGTTATTGCTTGATTATTATGTGATTTCATGCAATGCTATATTATATTCAATTTCAAAATTCAAGTTTGGAAATTTATAGAAATGAAATTCGCTAACACGCTACTCTTTCTCCTTCTGACTATCACTTAGTTATTGTAATTCATTGAATCTTATCATTAAAGCTTTGAGATAGGCTTCAATAGAGTATACTTATTTGTTATTATTTCTACATCTCCTTGTCTCTGTCGCTTTACAGAGCTCATGCATTCCAACTCCCTGCCCTGACATGTATCACTTAGAAAATAAACAAAGCGTACCTTCCTTGCTCAAAATAGGTACTTAAAACATCAAAACTTGCTCAAAATAAGTACCTAAAACATCAAAATTTGTTGCAGTAAATCTCTCGAAAAGCTCCAAAGTACCTGTTGAAGCTCCCGACGATTTCAGAGTGTTCCCTACCAGCACCCAAACTCCCAAGAGCGCGACAGCGTTAGATAAGTGCCCTCCAATGCCTCGAAGCAGTACTCTCTATTCTGGGACACTTGAATTCTAGTGGCCAAAACCCTCCCTATACCTTGTAAGTTCTTCACCTTTATATGGAAGGAAGGAAAAATAATTAAGCCTTCGTATTATTTTAATGGCTCAATCGATGCGTTACTTTTTCACCATTTTTAATAATTCGGAATTTTGTTGTTATTTGTGTGGAGAAGTTGTGCGGGGATGATAAGTTGTGGGGAGGAGCTATCCGAAATTTGAGGTGGAAAGGAGTTGTGCCGAGTTCGAGGTGAAGAGAAGTTGTGCGGAGCTTAACTTTGCACAAAAAAATACACACAATGGAAATCGCAATTTAAGATATTTAAGTTGAACATATGTTTTTAAGGTATTTTTATTTTATTTTTCCATAAAAGTACATTTCAATTTATAATACTAATTATTTATGTTTAGGCGGTGAATAACACATAAAGTAAATGAATAACATATAAAGCAAGAAATTAGAGCATATCTTACTTGTTTATTTATTTCACGTTCAAATCGTCCATTTCCAAAGAGATTTTCCAAATAATGCACAAGTTTTGCAATAGTTAAAGAGGTGTCATCTAGTTTTGCCTCAATGTTGTCGCAACATTAGATACATGCATATATGCATTTTTACAGATTCTCGATATATGGTAAGGAAAATGCATTGGAACTTGGAGGAGCAAAACGTTTTCGATCACAATCGAAGAATGGCCAAATAATTGAAGGCGAAGAAAAGACGATGGATCTTGGAGTGCTCTCGTTATGTCATCGAAGGCATTTTAAAGGCCAAGAGAACCGCCTTGTGTCAACGAAAGGCAGGAGGAAGAGTCCTTCGCTCTTCTATAAAGTGAACTAGAGTTCTTGTAAGTGCATGCGAGTGAATTGAATGCGGAGATTTGGGTGAGGTTGGCCATAAAATTTGTCTTGACTTTAGACTAAATGCCAAAACAATTCCATCTTTGAATATCACCCGAAGCCATTTACTTGAGAGAAAATATATATGGCTTTGGTAATTGACAAAAGCCTCAAGTAGAAAATGCATTCATCACATAAAATAATTGGTGAAAGGTTCTATTACTCACCATTTGACCATTGATAACTCCACTAAAGGTGAATGTGTATGCATTAAAGTTGTTAGAATGTGAATTAAAGCATTGTTCTTTGCTAATGATATGGTGCATGTGTCCTCCCCAATGAATCACCACGCCAACAAATTAAAAAAACCAACGACTAGATTTCCAAATCATGTGTGAGGATGTTGAATACATTATATACGACAGAATTTGGGAAATTGGTTGGAGGTAAATGTCTCAAAAACCAAACATAATCAACCATCAAACCAATGGAAGGATGTTATAGGGAAAAGGCAAATCTTATGTAGTTTTCTCTATACATCAACCCTCATACGAAGAACTTGGTTCCAGCCTCGTACTTTTCTTGTAGGGACGTCATAAACCAGAGAAATAATCATAACATAAAGGTGAACCAGAGAAATGTTGTGTGCGAACGAGCCGAGGCAGAAACGAGGGGGCACACCTCCGCACTTCGCACATATATGATGTGAGAAGGAATGACTCCAAGATGGCATGCAAGGTAAAAATGAGGTAGAATAAGACAGTGCCCCTGATCAAGAACGTAGAAATCGAGGTCGACTATTCAATAGAATGAAGGTGATTATAGTGATTTATAATTTAGAAGCATGAGGTGAATATCATGTTTTTGGGTTATATAGAAATTTTATCTACTTCATTATTATTTTAATTGGTAATTTACACACGACCAAATATTAATTGGAGATTGGTTTATATGGAAATTTTACTCATTTCATTATTATTATTTTAATTGGCCAGAAAATATTAATGGGAGATTTGTTCAGCACTCCTTAGCCTATGTAAAGCACTTGCAATAGCGTCAATTCTAGTATCAATGGGTAGAGCAATACCTCTGAGATTTATTCAAACTCTCTCTTCTTCGCCTACTTAAAGAACCTATAACTATGTCAATTTTGACATCATTGGGCACAAAAGTACCATAATAGTGCCAGTGGGCGGAATGGTCACTCACAAAATTAGTTTTTTCTTTTTAATGAATTGTCAAGCATTGACAAATACCAAAAATAAAACCCTCTCCGCCAGGGGAATTATGTCCCCTCAAATGTGGCTGAGCTAATCAAAAATTAGAAATAAGATTTCTAGAAAATTAGAAAATTATTTTTAAATTTACAAAAAATAGAGATATTCAGCATTTTCCCAAAATTTTGGTTAAAAATAATAATAATAATAATGCAGAGTCAATACACTTTGACCCCGAGGCGAATACTATAGCGAGTTGTCTTTAATGCGACTTTTTGGAAGCTTTTACAGTGAGCTTTTCCGGTATAATTTCTCTAAAATCCAGCAGAAATTTATTGAAATCACAAGCTTGATGGGTAACTCTGCACCATCTAAGTGCCCTAGGGGTTTTTCAGGGTATTGAATCCATATATACAATCAAAAACTAGTTTAAATAACCCAAATCTCAAAAAATTTCACCAACATCGGAAAATCCAAAAAATCACACTAAAAACAACTCCATACTAAACAAAAACCAAAAACTTTTATTTTAAAACTTCATGAGGAATTCATTCCATAATGATTATGCCAATTTCGAAAACAATCCATGGACACTAATTTTGAATTTCCATATGTTTAAACATTATTGCAATGTTAACATGTTAACATCTTTCCTAGTATTTTTAAATTCGTTTTATAAAAAAATATTTAATTTTCAAATATATTTGTCTCTTATTTATTTAGATTTAGGTTGAAAATTTATGTAATTGTATTTTCAACCAATTTTTACTTATTATAATATTTTCACTATTTTAAAAAATACAATTTAATAGGTTAGTTTTAATAATAATTTTTAAATTAAGAATAATAATAAAATATTTAAATTAGATTATATTTATTAAAATATATTTCAATTAATATATTTAATTAAGTTTTAATTTTAATTATTTAAAATTAGTATATATTTATCTTAAATTTGAATCTATTAAGTATGGATAGGGATTAGATCTCTCAAGATGCATACTTTTTTGAGTGTAAAGCTCGAGGAAAAGTTTACACCTCGAAAGATTTGATTTCTCTCCTCCCCTGATAGATCCTTAGTTACCATATCTATGTTGGTTCATAGTAATATTTTGACTTAGTTACCGGAGAATCCACAGTAAAAACCATTTTTCGTCAACGTTTCAAATCCCAACAGGGATCCATCATCAAGACTTCTCGAATGTTGATAGTAGAAGAGCTAAATTGAGAGATTTAAATAGTTATGAGGAAAGTTGATTTAAGGATGAGATGAAGGTCGGCTTGATTAATAATATTTATTATTATCTTTTTATCAACATATAATATAATATTATTATCTTAATAATATTATTTATACTATATAAATTTCATGTCTCTATATATAAGAGTATTCTCATTTTTAATTTTATTAAAATTTTGATTTAATCTCTATGGAATATCCAGGGAATATTTTTAGTAGTTGTGAAGATAGAGTGTTTACATATATTGAGAAGTCATGATATCGGCCTGGTATTGTAACAAAGTACATTTACAACTTAATAATATCCATGGTAAAATGGGATGAATATATACAATTAAGAATCTTGTTATATTGTAAGTTTATGGGAAGTATTAAATTTTTGTGTGTTTATTAATTAAATTTAAATATAGTTACCGAATCATTATTTTAATTTATATGGTATAATGAATATTAATTTAGAGCTATTATTTATATGTTATATGTTTTAATGTGATATTTATATCATGATTTTCTTTTATCTAAAAAATATTGGTAAATTTATTAATAAAAACAAAATTACATTATGATAAATTGAATTTTATTATTTTTATTACTTTTAACTTTTTATTATTAATTGAGTCAGCATTTAAATGTTATACTTATTTACAGACACTACAACATCTCCCCCATAATAAGCTCTATATTATTTTTAACCTTTTATTATTTTTTAATTAAGTGGACATGTTAATGCTTACAAACAAAAATTTACACCACTACAACATCACCCCAATATTATGTCAACCTCTCCACTAAAAAATATAATTTAATATTATATTATTTAAATTAAAAACAATATCATAATATTTTATATAAATTGTATTCATCAAAATAACTTTCAATCAGTGCATTCAATGTGAATTTCAATCAATACATCTAATATATTCTTAATTTTGATTAACTAATTATTTTAGATATAAGTCTTTCAGATTAATCACATCGTTAGGATTTGGTCGACGTTTCGAACCAACTAATGTGGTTCATCCTCAGGACAACACTGCCTAGAGTTAGCTGTTGGAAATTAGCCGAAATATGGGCAAACACTGGAATCAATGATGCATCCCTACATCTTTTGAGGAACGTCAGATCTAATCTCTTCTTAGCAACTTGCAGACGTGCTCGCTCAAATTGACGAACCTTATCAGCCATTTCCCTTCTGTGTAGGGTAATAATGTTAGATATAAGACTTTTTTGATCCATAATGTAGGTGTAAGTCTTTCGAATTAATCACATCGTTAGGATTTGGTCGACGTTTCAAACCAACTAATGTGGTTCATCTTTATGACAAGGTGAGAAATCAATAGATCTGAGGGAATAAATAGCAAGGATGCATCATTGCCCAGAGTTAACTGTTGGAAATTAGCCGAAATATGGGCAAACACTGGAATCAATGATGCATCCCTACATCTTTTGAGGAATGTCAAATCTGATCTCTTCTTAGCAACTTGCAGATGAGCTCACTCAAATTGACGAACCTTATCAGCCATTTCCCTTCCATGTAGGGTAATAATGTTATATCTAAGACTTTTTTTAATCCATAATGTAGATATAAGTCTTTCGGATTAATCACATCGTTAAGATTAACTAATTATTACTGAGAACCTTATATGTTGATGCATATTTTATATAATATAGTTTTAACATCCAAACATAAAACATTATAGGGATATGCCGTCCATATTTCTTATGGCTTTATCATTTCTTACTTGCATTTCATTAATGTATATTTTTTTTAACTAATTAATGCACATTTTATTACTATGGTTTCATCCCAACATAAAACATTATATAGAGATTTTCTATCCATAATTTTTGTCTTATGGTTTTAGAATTTCATATTTGTATTTCATCAATGAACATAGTGAATTGATAATTAAGTTACATTATATATGTTTTGTTATGTTGATAGGGTGAATGTATCGCTAACAGTTAGGGGATCTCTCTGGTGTGAAGTCTCAATTAGACCTCACATTACTTGTGATGGGAGTCCTATTCGGAATGTGGGTCTTGCTGGCACCACATTTGTATTTTTTTTTTGGGTCTTGAGTAAAGAAATGTTAATGTGATGGTAAGTGTGAACTACCCAAAATATGAATATAAATCAATTCACAAATGATAAACTCGAAGCAGAAAGTACAAGAATATAACAATACAACAATAAGACCCTGTACATCTCAAGAAGGATTAGTTAGCCAAAACAATCCAAGATAGTAGTTGGACCAGAAACTAATTGGAAAGTAGTTCACAACTCATAACTAATGTAATGCATGGCATGAAAGAGCATAAATCCATTATAAAATATGTGATTTATAAGCCATGAATTAGTTCATAAACATACAACTCATGTGAAAGAAAACATGCACACGTAATAGAAGTATAGGATAGCCCTACAACCACCATGAAAGTACACGAGAATCCTACCAATAGTAGAGCTTCTTATTGATAATGTTGAATATTCAAGTACATGTACCACAAACCCATAAAGATCCAACAGTGGAAGGTGAGATGCTCATATCATTTCCAAAATAAGTCCCAGACCACACTACAACTTAGTCCAAAATACCAAGAGTAATAGTGCTAAGAGTCATCTTAGTGCTAAAATCATCCTAAGTGCCAAAAATCCCTTTCACTAGAGGTGTGAGGGTACATTTAGACAAATGGGTCAGAGACTTTTCACCTTCCCCGTGACTAATCAACTACCTCATGACCTATCACACTCCTAGTGACTTTTCATATTCTTATTGACTCTTACATCATTCTTGGTATTCTTTCATTTTCAGGACAAAACAATATTTACAATATGATAAAAGAAATACAATAAGTCAAAATTTATGACGTGTTTTCATTGATGATGGATGAGGTTATCAGTTATGCTTTCTTATCCCTTGTCATGCCAATGACTACTTCATTCATTAAGTCAATAACAAAATTTGTTTTCTTCTTGGATATATGAATTGTCATTGTTGTCTGACCTATATTCTACGTCAATTACTACTTGATCAAGTTCATGGTCATCCAACATTGACAGTTGACATAGCAGAATGATCCTTTCTAGAACAATAATAAATCCACATCTTACATAGTTATACTTTGATTTCAAAAGTACTGAAAATTTCCTAAACATCTAAGTCGTTCATGCAAATTCTAAATATTGACCTTATTGCTCTCCCTAAACATTTCAAAAAATAGTAGTTCAACGAGCCAACAATGACCATTTTTATGATAAGTAGTTCTTGGTGAGTGCATAAGAGAACTAAAAGTGCTCCAAGCCTTTAAAACTCTATTTGAATCTCCTATGATCTCGTGCTCTAATTGTCCCTTCTGAATGTGAGTTAGACCCTCACTCACCATTGTAATATGAAGCATCTCTAAAAACTAATTATCTAAATGGTTATATGTTGCTATAACAGAATCTAATAATTTGATTATGTCATTTAATACCTCAGTGTTAAGATGACTACTTTTCACATGTTGAAGCATAGCTTTAATAATCAAATTTTTTAACTCTCCCCCAGCATTATGCAATCCTATGTTAAGTGCGACAATAAAGGCCACAGGTGCATCCGCAAGAACAAGCATCATTGCAACAATTTGATTTCATCATGACTAGTAAGGGGTTCCACTAGCTATGTGCTTGTTCTTGAGCTTATGCAAAACATAGTAAAAAAGAACCCTAAATAGGTTGTTCTTTACTTCCACAACATTTTCTCTTGCTTGATATTTCTTAGATAATGGGTTTACATTTTCCTCATTAACTAGTTTTCCACATACTTGAAGTCTTAAATTATTCACCTCATAATCTTTTTGTTCAAAATCTGATACATGAACCCATGTTTCTAAAACACATATATCTAGGCCTTCATTCAAATAAATTAACCTTTCCTTATCCATGAATTGTGTAGAGGGTAGAGAACCTTCAGCTCAAGGAATTGGACATTCAACATTATCGCTATCAATGCTAGTGTTGGGTTGTGTTATATTCTTTCCACGACTAGCCCACGTAGTTAACCGAGGGGTTAGAAGGGGGGCAGAGCCCCCCCTTCGTTACGCCGATTGCATAGCAGGGGTAGTCACAAGGGGTTTGAGGGGTGCAGATAACCCCACTCTATGGGGTACAAGACCCTATATTAGGTTGGGCGGACCTACCTATGGTTTTGTGCATGTTTTTCACACATGGTTTTGGACGCGATGGTTTTCGGTCCATGGTATTGGATGCTTCGGCATGTATAAATATGTATTGTAACATTGAAAGGAATATAATGAAAAATCAAGCTGGTAGTCTCAGTTTCGGGATCCAAGGGAAAATCTCCATGTATATGTGTTTTATGTTTTATGCGCTCGCATTGTTTATTTTCTGTGTTTTATAATTCATATGCAGGTAATTTCTGTACGGGGTTAAAACCTACATTTAGTATCAGAGTTGTTTTGGCTTCAAGGGGATGCCTTTGTTGCTAAGGGGTTTCTCTCGGGCCTGTGGCAGACCCTGTTCAGTGGGAGATTTGTGAGATCAATTCTAGTGGTAAAAGAAAATGGCAAGCAGTGGAAAGATAGAGATCGAGAAATTTAATGGTCAGAGTTTCGAGTTGTGGAAACTCAAGATGGAGGATATGTTGGTGGATAAAGATCAGTGGATCGTGGTAGATACAGGTACTAAACCAACGGGAGTGTCTGATGAAGAATGGAAGAAGTTGGATCGAAAGGCAAAGAGCACAATACGATTGTGTGTCTCAGATTCAGTATTGTTGAATGTATCAGGGGAAGCTACGGCAAAGGCTTTGTGGGACAAGTTAGGGACTTTGTACCAATCTAAGTCTCTAGTGAATAAATTGTTCCTATGGAAAAAGCTGTATAACTTGAGGATGAAAGATGGAGACTCGGTGACAGAGCATCTGAATGCATTTAATATTGTGGTAAGTCAGTTATCATCTGTTGATATTGAAATTTCAGATGAAGATAAGTGCATCAGTTTGTTTTGTTCTCTACCAGATTCGTCGGATAGTCTAGTTATTGCAATAGGTAGCAATGCAACTGCCTTATAGTTTGATGAAATAGTCTCATCCTTGCTGATGGAGGAAATGAGAAGGAAAAATATGGAGAGCCAGAATGGTGATGCCTTATTTATACGAGGATGGTCCCAGAACAGAAACAAAAATAAATCATTGAGTGGGAGATCTAAATCTAGAGGGAGATCTAAATCTCCAAGAAAACCTGTAAAGGTGGTGTGCTGGAAATGCGGAAAAGAAGGGCACTACAAAAGGGACTGTAAATCTAAAGCTCTTGACAAAGGAAATGGATCTGATGATGCTCCTTCTGCAGAGGCGAAAACCACCTCAGATGAAGGTGGGGATGTGTACTTGGCTTTTTCAACTACACATGTAGATCATGAGGCATGGTTGGACTCAAGTGCATCCTTTCACTTCACTCCCCATAGAGAGTGGTTTTGCGAGTATGAGAAATATGATGGTGGTGATGTCTTCTTAGGGGATGATAGGAAGGCTAGAATCTTTGGTCGCAGAAAAGTAAAGTTTAATTTGCAAGGTGGAAGAGTTCGAACACTTCCGGGTGTTCTGCATATTCCTGCATTGGCCAAAAATCTGATTTCTCTAATCAAGCTAGATGATGCAGGTGTAAAAACAGTGTTCGAGAAGGATACCTACAAGATGGTTTGGGAAGCACTCGTATTCATGCGGAGAGTTCAGATTGGAATGTTGTACAAGATGCAAGGTAGCATTGTTGTTGATGGGTGCAACAGCTCTATGGTTCCTGAAAGTGGAGCATAAAATCTAGTGGTCTCTAGAGAGAATACCATGCTATGGCATCAAAGGCTTGGACATCTTGGTGAGAAGGGCCTTCGAATACTTCTTGGTAAAGGTATGGTAGAAGGTATGAGTAATAGCTCTCTGGATTTTGATTTCTATGAAAATTGTGTATATGGGAAGCAAAATCGGGTGAGTTTCCCCTCTGGTGGTAAGAGGGCAAAACAGATATTAGAGCTTGTGCATAGTGATGTGTTTGGACCTGTGAAGGTTTCATCACTAGGTAAGTCTGTGTACTATGGATCATTTATAAATGACTTCTCAAGGAAAACATGGATATATTTCCTTAAGAATAAATCTGAAGTCTTTGACGGGTTTAAAGAATTTAAGGTTGTGGTGGAAAACCAGACAAAGAATAAGATAAAGGTGTTGAGGACAGATAACAGTGGAGAGTTTTGCAGTAAGGAATTTGAAGAATTCTGTAAGAAGTGTGGTATAGCACGACAGAAGACTACTCCATATACACCACAAAAAAATAGAGTTGCAGAAAGAATGAACAAGACATTGATGGAAAGGGAAAGAAACATGCTCAATGGTGCTGGGGTGGGACAAGAATTCTGGGCAGAGGCGGTGGAGACTGCATGTTACCTAGTCAACAGATCACCTTCATTAGCGTTGGAGGATAAGACTCCACAAGAGGTATGGACTGGTAAGAAACCCTCTCTTTCACATTTGAGGATATTTAGATGTGATGCATATGTATATGTTCCAAAGGATAAAAGAACAAAGTTGGATAGTAAATCTGAAAAGTGCATCTTTATTGGGTATAAGGATGGTTTAAAGGGTTATAATCTTTGGAACCCAGTAACAAGGAAGGTTGTGTACAACAAAGATGTGGTGTTCAGAGAGGTGAAATATGTTATTAAACATGAAGTCCAACCAAAGGAACCTAAGAAGATAGAGTTTGAGCTAAAGGAGGAAGAACCAGACTCTACAGTAGAGGAGGAATCAGAAGATGAAGAGCCACAAACTTTGGGTGTGAGAAGATCAGTTCGAGAAAGAAGGCAGCCAGAAAGGTATAGTCCATCTTCTTTCTGTTCAAATTTTTCTTTATCTATTACTGATGATAATCCTAGAACTGTGAAGGAAGCAGTAGATTCAGAGGATGGAAAACTCTTGAAAGAGGCCATGGTTGATGAAATGGCATCTTTGCACAAAAATCAAGCTTGTCAATTGGTGGAGTTGTTGGCTGGAAGGAAACCCATTGGATGCAAATGGGTGTTCAAGAAGAAGACAAATGCAGAAGGAAAGGTGGAGAAATACAAAGCTCGGTTGGTAGCAAAAGGTTATTCCCAAGTGCCAGGAATTGATTTTGGTGATAATTTTTCTCTTGTTGCCAAGGTAACTTATATTAGATTACTTTTATCTATTGTTGTTGCTTTTGATTTTGAGGTATAATAGATGGATGTGAAGACAACATTTCTTCACAGGGATTTGGAAGAGGAGATCTACATGAAGCAACCTAAAGGTTTTGCAGTGAAGGGTAAGAAAGAAATGGTATGCAAGTTAAAGAAGTCTTTGTATGGGTTAAAACAGTCACCAAGGATGTGGTATCAGAAATTTGATACATTTATACGAGGACTTGGCTTCACCGGAAGCAAATCAGATCACTGTGTGTATTTTAAATTAATTGGTGACCATGTTATTTATCTGGTATTGTATGTGGATGATATGTTGCTGGTTGGAAATGACAACGAAATTATCCAGGATTTGAAGACCCATTTGTCCTCCAAATTTGACATGAAATATCTTGGTGTTGCAAACTATATTTTGGGCATGGAAATTAAAAGAGATCAGACAAAGAGGAAGCTCTGGTTAAACCAGAGGAAGTATGTTGAGACAATATTGCAAAGGTTTAATATGCAGGATAGTAAACCGGTGATGGTTCCTATTCCTGTAGGTGTAAAGTTATATGTTGAATAGTGTCCCAAGACACAAGAAGAGGAAGAGGATATGTCCCGTGTTCCATATGCAAGTGCATTCAGTAGCCTGATGTATACGATGGTCTGTACTAGACCAAACATTGCACATGCAGTGGGAGTATTGAGCAGGTTTATGTCAAAACCAAGGAAGGAGCATTGGACAACAGTGAAACGGGTTTTCAGGTATTTGTGTGGCACTAGTGATTATGGTTTGTGCTACCAAGGAAGACCAAGATTGGACAGAGTTTTGGATATCAGTGGCTTTGTTTATGCGGACTGGGCTGGAGATTTGGATCAGAGAAGATCTACAAGTCGGTATGTGTTTAACCTATTTGGAGGTGCAGTCAGTTGGATGAGTAAGAAACAATCTGTAGCGGCACTATCAACTACAAAGGCAAACTACATGGCAGGCACTCATGTAAGCAAGGAAGCAGTTTGGTTGTAGAGATTGTGTTCAAGTATGGGGTTAGTACAGGGAGCTATAAGGATAGACTGTGACAGCCAAAGTGCAATTTTCTTGGCAAAGAACCATGCTTACCATTCAAAGACAAAGCACATTGATGTTCAATATCACTTTGTGAGGGATATGATAGAAGACGAAAAGATGTTGCTGGTAAAGGTGGACACTTTGAAGAATACTGCAGATGCATTAACAAAATTTGTGAGCTCTGAGAAATTCTCTTGGTGTAGAGAAACAATGGATGTTGCAGGGCTGGATAAATGACTAAGTTCTCCTATGGCCCCCTGTGGAAATAAAACAACAATTGGGAGAATATTGGGTTGTGTTATATTCTTTCCATGACTAGCCCACATAGTTAACTAGGGGGTTAGAAGGGGGGCAGAGCCCCCCCTTTTTTATGCTGATTGCGTAGCAGGGGGAGTTACAGGGGGTTTGAGGGGTGCAGGTAACCCCACTCTATGGGGTGCAGGACCCTATATTAGGTTGGATGGACCTATCTATGATTTTGTGCATGTTTTTCGTACATGGTTTTGGACGCGATGGTTTTCGGTCCATGGTATTGGATGTTTCAACATGTATATATATGTATTGTAACATTGAAAGAAATATAATGAAAAATCAAGATGGTAATCTTGATTTTGGGATCCAGAGGAAAATCTCTGTTTATATGTGTTTTATGTGTTATGCTCTTGCATTGTTTATTTTTTTTGTTTTAGAATTTGTATGCAGGTAATTTCTGTACGGGGTTAAAACCTACAGCTAGATGTATCATCCAAGATAGGTATCTGATGGTGATATTTATCAGAAGTGTTTTTCTCGAAACAAACCTCTAAATTCATAGTGAGATACAAAATATTCATCTACACTTGAGCCTCTTTCATCTTGACCAGACCTAACAATTTCACATCCCTCGGCATCATGCTCAGGATAATCCATTTGAAATCCATCCCTATTAAAAGATGCATAAAAATTTTCTTCACTGGTATTTGATGATGATAACCTTTGTTGCATTAATTCACTTCTAGAGCCAAGATATGAACATGGATTTACAAACTAAATTGAGAAGACATATTTCCAAAAGCTTCACAATGGACATGAATTTAGCAACTATAAAATATCTTGATGTTGCACGTGTAAAACTTGTTTTGATAAATATCTTTATCAATGCCAATGCAAGAAAAATGTGATAAAGGGGAGAAGAATGCTCTATCAACAAGATAATGGAAAAGGCTTTCATTAATATATCCCTAAAAATGTGCACTCGTTTATTTCTGATAGCATTAGCCCCAACCTTTCACCTTATCTTGTATGGAGTTGCCAAGGAAAAAGTGTAACATTTCAAGACATGAAGAACAATATAAACCATTCAGCCCAAGTAACCCATTGTAATCATTGTCATCAAAGCAAACCAATTATACATATGAAAACAATGGCGACCTGCAAGAGAGAGAGTAACAATATTTTGTGCCAAGTGAGGTAGTTCATATCACCTCACTGATATAAGATACTTAATATTTTTGACAAGATAAAAGTTCAAATGGTTTGAAACTTAAGTATCTTGACTACTTCAGTTGAGACTTGTGAAGAAACTAGTTAAGAATTTGTTTAGCATTTGAAAAAGTAGTTTTTTCTTGTGCTTCCTTTCTTGTATCATTTTCAACCCACCTCTCATATTAGCTGAATCCGTCAAATACACCTCTAATGATGTTATTGATTTATAATTTATAGTAATAAACTAACATCCATTTGTACTTGTAATGTCAACACAATAACTTTTATCCTTTTCTTCAACCAAGGGCATATCTTCATATTCTATATTTTCTGGAGGTTTAGCAGGTTTTCTTGGAACTACATCCTCTTTTTTACTAGTACCTGAGGATATTAGACAAGATTGGGGATCTCCAAAATTGCTAACCCCTGAACCATGTGATATTCAAGATCTAGGTGAAACCAGATCCTTTCCATTCACCCAATCGTCACAAAGAACATCTAATGATCCACTTAAAATTGAAGGAGACTCCTCTTCTACATATGAATAAAAATGTGTTGCATTAACGTGGAATGTGACTTCTTCAAACAAACCATGCATGGCCGCACATTCAACTTGAGTATAAGGCACTATTTTTTATTTGTTTTCAACATGGTAATGAGACCTCATATTGCTGAGATGTTGAACGTTCTTGAGATTGTCATGTCACATTAGTTGTTGAAGTAGATGTCACTAAGGACTCCTTCAAAGCACTGATATCAGGAAGATTCAACATGCACAAGATTCATACATAACCATCATGGCTTCATCATATGCAATTGTTTCCTCCTCCACTAAAAAGAACGTACCCAACCGCAATCAACTTCCACAATTTGGTTCTTTGGTTTTTAGAACCCATTTTCCTAGCATTCTCTACCCAACTCCTCTATAATTGTAACATCCATTATTAGTACCAAGCTCTCCTTTCATGCAACCTTTCTTTGACCCTTTGGCGGGGTATTTCTTGAGTCCTTTTGTGTCATCTTTTGTATTCTAAAAATAATGAATTCATGCTCATCACTATGTCAGGGCCATCATATGATGAAATTAAAATAACATAAATAGCTTGTAACTAGAGAACTATATAGAAGATATGTGAACAGAGAATCACAACCATAAATATGCCCAAATATATTCTTTATTCACATGCCATACCAATAGATGAGGTTGTGATAGATGAAAGGAAAAATGTCCTTGTGCATTGCAGTGTTTCATTATCCTGTTAATTGGTCACCCTATGATGTGGTGCATCCTATGACAATTGGTATGTGGACTATACTAGTCCACTTTGCTGCACTACGACACATCCTTTTGCATGTGGACTGTAACACCCTCCTCCCACATCTACCCAAGTAACCAGCCAACCAAGGTAAACATGTGACAAGAAGTTACTATGATATGATTTGACCTCCTAAGTCACGTTAGGGAAGTGGAACCAATGGAAACATGCCATAGAGACATTCAACACCGGCATTAGGAGCCTCAAGAACCAATCCAACCTTGTTTCCAATCAGCCCCTGGGTCCCACTGAGATTTTGGACCACTTGACCTCTGGACACTCCCATGTTATGGGCATGCCAACATCCAGGCACCTCTAGATTCTCTCATAGGCATGCAAGACAGCATCCAGGGAGTATTTCCAGTAGACTTGTGCTAGAGTCTAGGAAATTTAAGGTACTTTTCAAGTCTAGAATTCTGGCCACTGCAGAAAACTTGTTGTAACTTCCAGAATTCATTAAACACATGATGACAAGACTAATAAACCAAAAACTAACTCCAGGACTAGGCCTAACCGTGCCCAACTGGCACTGAAATTTTTTCAAACACTTGGCATCCATGCAATCTACAGGTGTAAATAACATATCTAAGCATAGGGGTCTCATACTTATCTAAGATTTGTTATGCGACATTGTTTCCTTATCACTTTAGCTGTAGTTTCATCCATTAGGCCATAGATACATTGTTCATTCATATACAAGTAAAACCATGATGGGGGCCATACATAGCAACTGTCATAAAACATATACATAACCAGAATAATAGCAATAGAAATACCAAGGAAATCACAACCATATAATCCACATATAAACCAGTATAATACTCATAGAAATACAAGGATAAGTAACCTCGTATTGATGATGCAAAAGCCAAACCTGGGATGGGACTTCCACATTCCACCCTACCGTAGAATGGTTGAGCCAAATCTCTCTTCATCCATTCACCCACGTGTCATATTCCAAGCATGAATGTGGGATCTCATAGAACACATTAATCCAAAACCATCTAGGGCTTCCAAAGGCCATCCACCTCAACCCATCAAATAGCGATTCCACCTCACAGTCGGACATCACAAAACCATCACCACATTGGTCTCTACCTAAGATTTACAGGGCTCCAAAGTGTTTGTTCCAACCCAGATTCCATGACTAGTAACTCAACCCACAACTATTTTCGAGTTGCAGGGAATTTGTCCAACCAAGGCTCTAGGACTAGTAACTCAACCCACAGCTATTGTCGGGCTGCAAGACTAATAACTCAAACCAAGTTATTGCAGGGCTCCAAAGCGTTTGTCCAACCAAGGCTCCAGGGCTAATAACTCAACCCAAGCTGTTACAAGGCTTCGAGAGCATTTATCCAACCAAGGCTCCAGGAACTAATAACTCAACCCAAGATAAGGGAAACATGAGAACCAACTAGAAAAATAAAGAAATAAACCCACAACACCATGGCTATCCAGGAAATGGCAAGGATAGGCAAATCCACTGTCAATCTAGGCAATCCTCCATGTTAGTGACAAATCATGACCAATAAACCACATGCATATGCCATGCATGCCAAAACTAGTGAGGAAAACATACATGCAACTAGGTACCTGCAAAGAAATCCCCATATAGTTGTTGATCCCGATGCCCTCTTACACTTTCCTACTTTCCTTTGCCTTCTTGCTCCAAAACTCCAAATATGCCACACTCCCCAAGAGTGCTCCAAGAAAATCTAAGTGTCCAAGAGTATGAGAGAGAGAAAGAGAATAGAAGAGATCTCCACCAAAATTGAACTGACCAAGATTACATTGACCAAGCCTACTCACTGATCCTCATAAGCCTTTTTATGAATGAGGCCTCTATTTTCTTCAACTTCCATTATTTTCCTTCAATTTCCTCCTCACATGCAATTTGTGACCTTTCACCTCCCTTTTGCCCTAATTTCCATTATTTTCATAAATAAAATGCCAATAAATGCCTCATGCCTTTCAAAAGCCTTTGCCATTTCCTTTGCCAATTTCCTTAGCCATAATAAACTGAAATGAATGCCCCCTAGGATATTCTTCCCACCATTCAACTTGGAATATGTGTCCCATCACCGTGTCCTTATATATTTTTAAACAACGTAAACTTTGAAACGGGAACTGACACTGTTGCTCATTTTGTAGAGATAGCAAAAAAGTGATCCGATTTTGAAAAGGGGTGATGCAGAACACACATGTTTTTTTTTAGAGCATAGTTTTTGGCACTTTAATTTTTTTTTATGTACATTGCGGGTGATGCAGAAAACACATGTTTTTTTTAGAGCATAGTTTTTGGCACTTTAATTTTTTTTATGTACATTGCGTTTTAGAATGGTAGTGATTTTCATGCTGATTTTAAAAAGTGGTTATTCTGCATCAAACCCTTTTTTTTAAAGACCTATTTTTTGACTTTAAATTTTTTTATTGTATGAAACGTAAATAATTATTTTGTAAATTTAATAATTTTGGAAGTGGTCTTCTTTCTCAAATTTTCTTGTTTTTATTTTTTTTTGTAGTTAGGTTTTTATTGTTTTGCATATTTAAAGAAGAAGGTCGATATTTTGCATTTTCGATATTCTACATATTTATACATCGTTAATTAAATTTTCAATCCACATGAAATAATTGTCTTTAAAAAGAAAATATAAAAAAATATATAGAAAAGACAAAAATTAAAAAACATAAAAAATGTTAAAAGAAAATTATCTCATAAACCATAAAAGAATTTGGAATTTAAAATATATATATATATATATATATATATATATATATATATATATATATATATATATATAATAATAGTAAGTAAATTAGAGAAATTAAAAAAAAAAAAAAAACATTAGCAAAAACTAGGAAAAAATAAATAAGTAAATTAAAAACAAACTAGTTTAAAAAAAAAAAAAAATAACGAAAAAATTAAAAAACTAGTAAAACTAATATTAAAAAACAAAAATAAACTCAAATTTAAAAAAAAAAAAAACAAAAAACAAAAACAAACCTAAAAAAATATGAAAATGGCGTAAAATATATGTATTTTCAAATGAAAAAAATAAATAAATAAATATTTACAGTTTATAAATAAATGCCTAATTTTGATTTAAAAAAAAAATTATAAAAATTCAAATTATAAAAATAAAAAACAAATAATAATAATAATAATAAATAAATAAATTCAAATTATTAAAAAAAAAACCAAAAAATTGTGTATTTTTTATTTTAAAAAAATTTATTATTATTTTTTTTTATTAAACCTAAATTTTTATTTAAAAAAAATTAAAATTTAAATAATTTTTTAAACAATCATTTTTTTTATTAACATATATATATATATATATATATATATATATATATATATATTAAAACTATTTTTTTATTTAAAAATACAAATAATTAAAAATATTTTAAATTTTTTTTAACAAATTTTTTTATTTATTTAACAATACAAATAATTTTTTATTTTTTTTTAAATAAATTTAATTTTTTAATTTAAAATCTTAAAAATTATTAAAAAAATAAAATTTTAAAAATTAATATTTCTTTTTATTTTTGGCCCTCCGCCGACCGGCCGCCCGTGGGCGGAGGGCCCTGCGCAGGCGCCTCCGACCATGGCCGCCCGTGGTGGCGCGGCCATGGGCGGAGGGGCTTGTGCAGGCGCCTCCGCCCATGGCCGCCCATGGTGGAGCGGCCATGGGCGGAGGGGCTTGTGCAGGCGCCTCCGCCCATGGCCGCGCCACCACGGGTGGCCAATGGGCGGGAGGGCGATTCCGGCAAGCGCCTCCGCCCACGGCTGCGCCACCACGGGTGGCCGGTGGGCGGGAGGGCGATTCCCACCCACTGGTCGCACCACCACGGGCGACCGGGTAGCGAAGGGCCAAAAATAAAAAGAAATATTAATTTAAAAAAAAAAATTAATAATTTTTAAAATTAAAAATAAAAAAATTAAATTTATTTAAAAAAAATTAAAATTATTTGTTTTTTTTTAATGAGAAAAAAAGATTGTTTAAAAAATAAATTTTATTTATTTATTTATTTTTTAAATAAAAACTGTAGGTTTTATAAAAAGTATATATATATATATATATATATAAGAAAAAATACGCATTTTTTGTTTTTTTTTTTTATAATTTGAATTTATTTTTGTTTTTTTTTTTAATTAATTTTACTAGTTTTTTAATTTTTTTCATTAATTTTCTTTTTTTTTTTAACTAGTTTGTTTTTAATTTTTTTTTTTTTTATCCAGGTTTTTTTTAATGCTTTTTTTTTAATTTCTCTGTTTTTACTTACTTATATATATATATATATATATATATATATATATATATATATATATATATATTTTGTTTTTTTCTTCCAAATTCTTTTATTGTTTGTGAGATAATTTTTTTTAACATTTTTTATTTTTTACTTTTGTCTTTTATACATATTTTTATATTTGTTTTTTTAAGTAATCAATATTTAAATCTTAATTTTAGTATTTTTTTTATTTTTTTATTAATTTTCTATTTTTTTAAATCTAGTTTGTTTTTAATTTTTATTTTTTATATTTTTTGTTTTTTCTTAATTTTTCTATTTTTACCTACTTAATTTTTAGTTTTTTTAAATGTTTTTTTTTTCTTTTCCATATTTTTGTTTTTCTTTTGCCAATTTTTTTTATGGTTTACAAGATAATTTTTTTTTTTTAATATTTTTTTTTACTATTTATTTGTTTATAATTTTTATTTTTTTTTTAGTTTTTTAATTCTTACCATTAATTTTGTTTTTTTTTACATTTTTATGATTGATTTTTTTTTATATTTGATTTTTTTTTCGTTTTTTATTTTTATTTTATGTTTTGTTTTTAGTATATATTTTAATTTATGTTTTGTTATTTTTTTTTATTTTTTTTGTTTTGTGTTTTTTCATTGTTTTATTTTTTTTATTTTTATTTTATTTTATGTTTTCATTATTTTTTTAAATTTAATGTTTTTCGGGGTCATCATAAAATATTTTACGCCATTATTTCGAAATGTTGAAATTTTACTTTTGAAAAAAAAAAAAAAAAAGTGTTCTACCAGCATTAACACTTTTATGCCATTATTTCGAAATGTTGAAATTTTACTTTTGAAAAAATAAGTGTTCTACCAGCATTAACACTTTTCGTTTTGAGGGTGTTTTTCGGATAATTTTTGCGCAAAAAATTGGTTTTCACCGCCATTTTTAAAACATGTTGAAAATTTACCCTAGGAAAAAAGGTGTTATTCCAGCATCAACGCTTTTCGTTTTTAGCACTGTTTTTTATGTCCTTTCGGGGTTTTTTGGCCAGAGTTTCTGTTTTGAGTTTATAGTTCCCGTTTCAAAGTTTACATTGTTTTTACATGGATTTTTAACCAAGGTTGTTACAGAACCCGCCCCTTGGGGGAACACCGTCCTCAGTGTTTAATGACACCGAACCAACAAGACTGCTCACAAAAAAAACATACTACCCATAGAGCTTTATAACACAACTTGTTGCAGTATTTACAATCAACATATGCTTAAACGTGACAAACATGTTGTTTACTGGAGCTTTATAACACAGCTCATTATGGTATTTTCAATCCACATATACGTATACACATTTTCTTCAACTAAAAAATAATCATACTATCTATGGATCTTTATAAATCCAGCTTGATATAGTATTTACAATAATACACACATAGACACATATGCACATTTTCTCAACCAACAAATAAAAGGATATGATTCCTGCATCCACAACAAGGGAATCCAAAGGCTCATACCTCCACCTTTAACGTAATACCAGGATTCACCTCCTTCCCAGGAAGTCCATAATCCACTGCAAAGTCAAATCTGCATCCAATGTCCAACGCTACAATCTTGTGCTACATGTCCCCTCAGTGAACAATTACCGACTCATTGTTCTAGGTTGCACTCCCAATGTGCATTCGATTCCATCTAGAAATGCTAATGACCAAAACAAATATATCCTCGGCCTTCCCTTGTCTACTACATAGTTCCTCGGGAAATCCGGTCACCCCCTTCCGTGTAGTCACACACCTTCCAAGTTGCACTGGTACCCCCATCCTGGGCATTCCATCCCTTGGAAGGCTTCTTCGCATCAGAAGATACAAAACCCAAGGCATATCCCTGCCTTAAAACCATAATACCGGTCATAGCATGCTCATGGAAATCAATGGACACTATTGGGTATCAGTGTCCCACAATGGCCCTGCTCCTTAATGCTTTACCAACATATTACTGCCTATTCTAATTTATTTCACTATTGCTGCTAATTCTTGCAGTCAGTTTCAACCACCCAACTGGGCATTTCATGCTTTCCTGTACCAAGCACAAAATTTCCGTTGGATTCAAAATAAATTGAAATAAACTCACATCATACCTCATTGGTGGTCGTTGGTAAGCTACATTTACAATTCAGTTCACTTCTTGTCACAATAAGTCAAGCTAGCCATCTTTGACCAAATCATCATGTATAAACATATCACATCATGTTAGCTCAAAACACAACCATCATAGATCAAAATCATAAATCACATGTAACCATCATAAACTAGAATCATAGATCACATGTAATCATCATAGACCAGAATCATAAATCTCATGCATAATAAAACTGAAATAAAATATTGATACTTATCCTTTAATCAATCCTTAGACTCTACCTTTGTCCTTATTTTGTATGCACATCGGATAGGTTGCCACGCTCGACAAACATCTAGTGCCTTCTCCTCAACCATGTGCACATACACATAGTTTGCATCACACGCATACAACCACACACGACATACAACACCATGAAATACATGCATCTACACCTAACACGCAACACATTCACCTACACCTAGTGTACAACACAACACAATACATGTGCCTACACCCGGTGTACACCACCACAAAGTACATACACCTACACCCTAGTGTACAACACAACACACATGTACACCTACACCTGATGTACAACACAACAAATACGTACACCTACACCCGATGTACAACACAATACATCCATCTATGCCTGATGTACAATGCCACACAATACATGTACCTACACCTAGCGTAAGACACAACACAATACATCTATACCTGATGTACAACACCACACAATACATATATGTACACAGAGTAAAACATAAAGAATACACATGTCACGATACCATGACTACACAATGCACATACATAGTACAGCACGCCCGTAACAGAGCATGTATGACATGCACACAATACCAAATGTACACCAGTACGATATGTACAACATGTACGTAGTACCACATGTACAAAGCACCACCCGCACAATGTGTGCACAACATCACATGTACATGACACTTCCTGCACAACATATACATCATGCCACCTGTACAACGTGTACACAATACCACATGTACATAGTACCACATGCACGACATGTACACAACACCACATGTACAACATGTACACGGCACCACATGCTTACAGCACCACTTGTACAATCATGCACACAACACCATATGTACATAGAACTGCATATACAACATGTACATAGCACCCTATGTACACAACACTACATATCCAACATGCGCACAGCGCCATATGCACACAACACCACATATCCATGATGTGTCCAGTACAATATGTACACAACATTGCATATCCAACATGTACATAGCACCATCTATACCTCACACTGCATATGCATCATTCGCACAACACTATATGTACCATCATGTACATAATATTGTATAAACAACATGTACGCACACTATGTATACACAACATCGAATGCGCACAACATCACAGATGCAACATGTACAACATATGAATAATAGTAGTACCACACATCCAAAACCACACTGTCTCTACCAAGCAACCTTGATTCCAATGTCTCTCTGTCATCCATGCTTATACTAGCATGTTGCAAAGCACATTGTTTTCATTCCATTGCCATATCCTTCAGTGTTACATGTCATAACATAAACATAGGCATAATACAAGTATACAATATCAATTCATATCCACATGATACTAACCTCATATATTCGCCATGACTACTCTTCCCAATTGATTCCCATAAGACCAGGAAGCTTGTCATGCCATTCACTTTCACAAGCAATCATTCCTCCACAAGAATTATACCTCACAACCATGTTGGACAGTGACATAGATACATATATATAAACATTAGAATAAAACAATCATGATCCATGATGACTCTGTCATACATGACAAACATACATGTATACACATATAGACATCATCATAATCATGATCACAACATAATTACCAGATAGCATAAGGTTAAGGTTAAGAGAACTCCCTTTATGTGTGCAACACATGTGCAACATCGAGAACAACATTTCCCAACATAGCCAAGGCATATGACGCCTCAAATCCATTTACTTCACCTTTCCTATTACTTTTCCCATGAATGTCTCGTCATCATCTATTTACACCAATAGACCCAACCAGTCCAATTGGTTTTCATACTCTTGCCTCCAACTACACTTACTCATGTACTGAGCTTCATCTAGGTATTACATTACCTGCTAGGTTTCATTCATCTCTCCCCGAGCTCCATTAACCTTCCTCTTTCCCAACCAATTCCCAAGACTCTCAAAACAATAAAGGCAAGACTGAGAAGCAAACAAGAAGAAAACCATGGACACCCAATACAACACGACAAACAAAGTGGCATGATCATGCACTTAGACATAATAAAACTGCAAATCAAGTCCACGAAAATCACAAAATACCAAAAGAACAAAACTAAAAATAGAGACCATGACTCAATCCCCATGGTTCCTAGTGCTTCCAAAGGAAATTTCAACATGAGCCTTCTTGAAGATTTCATGGCAGTCTCTTTGCCATGAAATCACCTACATCATATTTCCGTGAACGCATAACTGTCAGTGCATAAATAAACATAACAACATACTAGTTACCTTACCTTGTTGTGTCAAGCAAATTTCCTTATAACTGAACATGTCCATGTCATCTCTCAAGGGACTCCAATTCCCTTGACAAACCCACCTCTAACTAGAGACTAGCTAATATACTGGTCAAATACATGTCCATGAATATAGCACATATCCACATAATGTCAAACAAGATTAAGCTTAAGAATACTTCCTGTATGCAAAGCACTCATTCTTTTGGAATTAGGGTTTCGAAAATAGCCAAAGGAATTCTTGCCAAATTCATTTATTTTACCTTTTTACTTTGTTGGAATCGAGGCTTACTATATGCTGTCACATCACCCAATTGTTAATTATATAAATACATCAAATATTACCTTGTCATGTTAATATCAAGCATGTTTCCTGCAACTCTTCACACATGTCAACCACACGTTCCAAATATCAAGACAATCATATCTATCAATTTGAAATAAACCTTTACAAATACTAACAATCATGTCATAATCTATAGTCAACTCATAGTCATTAGACATAATGCTACAACTATCACCTACTACACTCAAGTACATATCATATATCTCAACACATATATATTAGTACAATCATCTTAAAACAAGATCATTTGAACACATACTCATATTATGCAATTCATCAAACATTCAACCAACTTGCAAACATACAATGTTAAATAAATCAACTAGATGACATAATAGAAGCCAAACAAACAAAAACGAAATAGATGACATAATAAAACATTAATGCACAAAGTAGACAACATAAGCAAGCTCATACCTTAACGTATCCCAGGGGAGGAAATCTTGTCTGCACAATCAATCCAAATTAGCACAATATAACTTCACGACATATCAACTCAACCACAAATAAGGTCATGATATGCACAATAGTCACTATCTAACATGTCCACATCATAAGCTCATAAAAATTTATCATTCATACATAATAATCACATCTGCATAGTCAGTCTAGATTAGTATGACCTAATATCACAACATATTAACTCATACATGAATTTCATAACCCTAACCATTTGCATAGACCAATACATATAACATCAATATCTTAATGTAATAACCCTAATCATCAAGTTACTAGCATATAGCAAAAACATGTTATATATCATTCCCATCAACAACATATAACCTAATCATCAAGCTAACTATCATATAACAAAAACAAGTTAACCTATAACATACTCATCAAGAACATGTAACATAATCATCAAGTTATCTAACATAAAAAAAACAAGAGAAATGCATAAAACCACGGGATACTACCACTCATGACTATCTGACACATGTGCATATGACTACACTAATCAACTAGCATATATCATGTATGTAATCATAACATCAATAGACATGTACATAAACCTAATATATATAACCCTAATTCATATAACAATCCATTAACTAACATACCTACATGCCAAACATACATTACTTGTATGATGATATGTCCTTGTCTCGAGGTCCAATGTTGCAACTTCACTTTGATGATATGCATCTCTTGCTCTACCTCAGCCAACATATTAGCATCATAACATAACACCAACATCATGATGACACAATACATACAATTACCTCACAATGCATGTTGACCTACTATACATGCATTGCCATAACCATAACAATGCATGCATAACAACATATAGACACTAACATGCATAACAATTCCATATACAACCATACACTCATGACGACACATTCCACAGTAACACCATCAACCTTCACATGGAAACATCACTACAACCATGATCAACACCATGCAAATGCAACAAGCACATGGACTACAAGCATAAGGAACACATATGCAACCAACATGAATGCATGACCAACACACAACCCATCCAGTCCGAGGGTGAACCATACTCTGATACCACTCTGTGGTATTAGATATGACCCAAAGAGAGCGTAAACCACTCTGATACCACTTTGTGGTATTAGAAATTTAGATATGACCCAGAGAGAGCGTAACCCACTCTGATACCACTCTATAACACCCTCCTCCTACATCTACCCAAGTAACTGACCAACCGGGGTAAACATGTGACGAGAAGTTACTATGATATTATTCAACCTCTTAAGTCATGTTAAGGAAGTGGAACCAACGAAAACACACCATACAGAAATTCAACATCAGCATTACGAATTCAAGAACTAATCCAACCTTGTTGTCAACTAGTCCCTGGGTCCCACTGAGATTTTGGACCACTTTACCTCTGGACTCTCCCATGCTATGGGCATGACAGCATCTAGGGACCTTTGGACGCTCTCACAAGCCTGCAAGCCAATGTCCAGGGACTATCTCTATCAAACCTATGCCAGAGTTCGGGGAGTTTAAGGCACTTTTCAGGCCTAGAATTCTGGCCACTGCCCAAAACTTGTTGTAAACTCCAGAATCCATTAAACACATGATGACAAGACTAATAAACCAAAAACTAACTCCAAGACTAGGCCTGACCATCCCCAACCAGGACTAAAATTTTTTCAAACAATTGGCGTCCATGCAATCTACAGGTGTAAATAATAGATCTAAGCACAGGGGTCTCATACTTATCTGAGATTCGCTATGCAACATTGTTTCCTTATCACTTTAGTTTTAGTTTCATTCATTAGGCCATAGATACGTTGTTCATTCATATACAAGTAAAAACATGATGGGGGCCATACAGAGCCACTGTCATAAAACATATAAATAACCATCATAATAGCAACAGAAATACCAAGGAAATCACAGCCATATAATCCACATATAAACCAGTATAATACTCATAGAAATACAAGGAGAAATAACCTCATATTGATGATGCAAAAGCCAAACCCGGGATGGGACTTCCACATTTGACCTGACCATAGAATGACTGAGCCAAATCTCTCCTCATCCATTCACCCATGTGCTATATTCCAAGCACGAATGTGGGATATCATAGAACACATCAATCCAAAACCACCTAGGGCTTCCAGATGCCATCCACCTTAACCCATTAAACAATGATTCCACTTCACGGTTGGACATCACAAAACCATCACCAGATTGGTCTTTACCCAAGCCTTCTAGGGCTCCAGAGTGCTTGTTCCGACCCAGCTTCTAGGACTAGTAACTCAACCCATGGCTATTATTGGGCTCCAGAGCGTTTTTCCAACCAAGGCTCCAGGACTAGTAACTCAACCCACCAAGGGCTCCAAAGCATTTTTCCAACCAAGGCTCCAGGACTAATAACTCAACCCAAGATGTTACAGGGCTCCAGAGCATTTTTCTAACCAAGGCTCGAGGACTAATAACTCAACCCAAGCCGTTATAGGGCTTCTAGAGTGTTTTTCCAACCAAGGCTCCAAGAACTAATAACTCAACCCAAGCTAAAGGAAATATGATAACCAACTAGAAAAACAAAGAAATAAACCCACAACACCATGGCTATCCAGGAAATGGAAAGGCTAGTAAAATCCATTGTAAATCCAGGCAATCCTCCATGCCAGTGATAGATGATGACCAATAAACCACATGCCTATGCCATGCATGCGAAAACTAGTGAGGAAAACATACATGCAACTCGGTACCTGTAAGAAAATATCGATGTAGTTGTTGATCCCGATGTCCTCTTGCGCTTTCCTGCTCTCCTTTTCCTTCTTGCTCCAAAACTCCAAATATGCCACACTCTCCAAGAGTTCTCCATGAAACTCTTTGTGTCCAAGAGTATAAGAGAGAGAACAGAAGAGAGCTCCACCAAAATTGAGCTGACCAAGCTTACATTAACCAAGCTTACCCAACAATCCTCAGAATCATTTTTATCAATGAGGCCTCTATTTTCCTTCAATTTCCTCTTCACATGCAACCTGTGACCTTTCACCTCCCTTTTCTCCTAATTTCCATTATTTTCATAAATAAAATGCCAATAAATGCCTCATACCTTTTCAAATACTTTGCCAATTTCCTTATCCATAATAAACCAAAATGAACACCCACTAGGATGTTCTTCCCACCAGTCAACTTGGAATACGTGTCCCATAACCATGGCCTTATATATTTTTACATGGATTTTTAACTAGGGTTGTTACATGGACTATACTAGTATGTTGTGTTGTGTCGGTACTTTTAATTTTCTCTTCCAATCACTTATGCTCTTCCTCACAATCTTTCCTTTCCATTTATTTTGAAGAGCCCTGACTTTTCAACAAGAAAGTGACTGCAAATTCCTTTGTAGTTCTTTGTTTTATATATCATTTACATCATTTTTATCTTGAAGTCTCAGCCTTTGTGTATCGTTGAAAAGTGTTACAATGTTTTCTTTTCCACCTATGGAAAATTTGGCTTTCAAAACACAATGACTTCCATGGGCAGATATGTTGGCTAGAACCCAATTGTTAAGTCATGCACACTCATTTCAATTCCTGAGAGGAGATTTTTTGTTGCATGTGATGATTCTTGAGTGACTCGTTGATTTCCTTTAATAATTCAATATCCTTGAACATTCCCTTAAGTTTATTTGCGAACTAGATTCTACACTCTATCTTAAGCTTAACAATCATTTTCTTTACATCAATGGATGCACCTTTTCTTAAAAGTAGTCTTTTGAAAGATCCCTTTTATAGAATGCTTCAAAGACTCATTTTCCTTAAATAAACTTGGACAAGATGAGAGCTCTATCTTTGAAGTACCCTTGTTACTAGATCGAAGTTTCTCATAAAGAAATTTGGCAATAAGTTCTGATGTTTGGTTCTACCTTAGGTTGGTCATATGCTTAAAGGCATCCATAATAGTACTAGAAAAGGTGTTATTCTTCAAAAAAAACTTCCCATATTGTATCAAGTCAAGGTTTCAAGTCCAACATTGATGATACGAAGTTCTCATCTTCCATTTCTATGTTTTCTAAATTAGCATGCAGTCACATTCTAAGCTTTCAACTTCATTACGTTACAAGTAATTTCGGTGTCTTTTGTACTCTTAATCATTGGATAATAATCCTATTATCAGTCATTGTATTCCCATACCAAATGCAACATAGATGTCATTAGATTCCCATGTTTTTAATGGTATGGTAATTTCTTTGTTTCTAACTTGGCAATGAAGATCTGTTCATAATTTCAAGTTCCTCTTGCAATCAAACTTAGTGTGATGATTTATTCCTCAAAGATAAAACTATTGCATTTTGTTGTCTCAATTCACAAAGGATTGGTACTCAATACATTCTTATTGGAATTGAACACAGTTTCATATTTCATTAATAAATATTAAGAGACTAGAGTAAGTTGCAGTAAAACATGGACCATATTTGTTGAAATTGTAATTAGGTTCAGTCTTCATAGTATATATTTGTCATTATGATTTTGTAAAAGAGTTAGAAAAAACATATTTGAGTCAAAAGAAAATTATTTTGTCCCATTTGGGCATTTAAAAGGAAAAATAAAATTGAATTTTTAAATTTTATTTTGTGTCCCCAAGTTGACCAAGTTGACCCTCTAGAAGTCAAGTCATCTCAGCCTTTAGAGGCACCTTTTCGAATGAAGAAACAACTATATATTGGCATTTATTTTCCACAATTTGGAAATCAATTCAGACTTCATACGTGGAAGAGAAATTCAGATATCTATGGCACATTTCTCTATGGTATACGAGCTTCCTGGGACACTACTTTTTGTGATAATGTGAGTTATTTGAGAGCTATTTTCTCTATGAAATGTGAGCTACTTGAGGATTGGTACTTCTATGAAATGTGAGCCATTTGAGGATCATTGCTTCTATGGAAAAAAAACTACCCGGAGACTATTATTTTTATAAAATGTGAGCTACTTGAGGCACTCTATCTTTGTGGGACTTGGCATCTAAGGATAGACATGTGGCAAACTTCTTGAATATCTTGTGGACAAAGATGTGGTAGAGTTTGGGCTATTGGTAGAGGGATGAATTGGCACTTGGATAATTGATCTACTAGTCTATTGAGATGTGACTTGGATTTCTCTTGTTGACAAAGATTCTATAAGGAAAGGATTGTTAGGTTTTTCCCTTGTGGTTTTTTCCCTGGCCTTTGGCCTAATTTCCAGTGTCTCTTGTCTCTTATGCACTACAATCTCTACTTTCTTGCATAATTAAAAGTACAATTGCTTGAAGACATAATTCAATGAAGAGAATACTAAAATTAAAATTAAATATTAGTCACAAGTAATTATCATAATAAGAAATTATATCCCTCAATCAAACTTCAACATGGTGTAGAAGTTAGTTTTGAACAGAAGTTGGAGGTAGTCGCAGACCAAAGGAGCCTAATCCAATTTTGAGAGAAATATAAGTCTCGTATGTGTTCTTGTTTGAGTTTATAATTGTTTTTGGGCATACATTGGAGCAGGCACATGTGCAATTGGACCAAGTATGTTGTGCATCTTGAAGCATGTCTGAGTCTTTTGTTGGAATCAGTTGGACATAGGGTTTATCGCCTGTGTTGGAGTTGTCTTAAAGGTTGATTTAATTTCAAGTACATTGAAGGAAAGGATGGTCTACAGTAAAGGTACATGTAGGTATTAGAGAAGTCTACAAGGCTGAGTTGAAGGGCAGACCTATAGATTCTATAGGATCCCTAAAAGAGGGTCAAAAATATTTTTTATCTCTTGCTTAGGACCAATACCTTAAGGGTGGAACAAACATATATTTAAGGTCTGAAATATCTATGAATTTAAGAGATCGAACCTCTATAAAAAGGAAACAAGCATTGGAATATTGTAGCGAAGATTCAAGATCACTATGTGGCATACCAAAACCTTTATAAATTTATTACCAAGACCTCATAAAGAAGGAACGAGAACTTTGGAATAATGGCTTTATATGAATACTAAGCAAGGATACCTAAGACTTGTTCAAGAGGCCAAGAGATGAATTTGATGCTAGCTTGCAATATCTCTGGTCTATACATACTATAAAGTAAAAGTTTCTAGATGAAAAAGGTAGTGCTTCGAACCAACTCGATAAGCAACCCGAAGAAATTTTTTCTCTAACACAATACTCAAAGATTGAGGACCGGTAAAGTTGAAGTATTACTCATTATGCTCTGCAATATGGGTAAGAAATCAACTATCAAAATCTGAAGACAGATGCCTGCAAATGAATTCAACAAAGCAATGATGATCTCAAGGATGTGTGCTCTTAGAAGGATACACACATTGTATGGAATGTTGATAAGTTACGTTATAAAGGAATCACATACAACATGATAAAGAATTAACAGACGTCTCTTGAACTTGTTAGACAGAATTGTGGAAGTTTGATCTTTTGTGGTAGGAATATTTTTTATCAATACAATTTGAAGTCTAACTTGTAAGATCTAAAGTTTCCTCATCATTACAAGCCAAGGATTTTGGACTAAAAGATGTTGAGTTACTAAGGGGATCCAAACTTATAAAGTATAAATGCCATATGTTCTTAGGTATTGAAATATACCTTGATAAGATAACAATGATTCTAATAAGTCAGATTAATTGGCTTAATGAAGTTAAGGTTAACTATTGATTAATTTATGACATAAAGAATCTAGGATTTTGGCATTTCGGTACCTGCAGGTTGGGAGTCTAGGGTTTACAAAACCTTAGCAAGTTGAGAAGAGGTTAAAAGGAAAAATCTTGATGAATCAAGCTAAATTCAAGTGTGTTGAAGGTTTGAACAAGAAATACCTAGGGTTTGTAACCTCAGATTAATTGCGTCCACTGAAAGAAGAAGAAACCCTAGCTTTTGAAAGAAGGATATGACATCTTGATAGTGATGAAGACAAGGATGATGAACTTGCAAGAAAAATGCAAGAAGTCCAAGAGTTAGAGGGAGCTAACTTTTGTCAAAAGATAAGTATTATATATATTTATATATATACTCTCTTTGATTATTTCTATTGTTATTGTCTTTATCTTTAGATAGTCTCTTGTTGTATGCTTTGCTTATTTATATTTGTTCTTTCATGGCCTCCTAGTAAGGATTAGCCCTTGGTAGCAGATATAGGAAATGAAAGAACATAGCAAAGACAGAGGACTTTCCAAAATTATAGAATATTGAATGCAGAAAGAGCGACTGATTTGAAATATGCATTAGAGAAGTCAAATCTAGCACGCACCAAGATGACAACATGGAAGCAAGATTTCAGAAGGTTCTCCCAGTAACAAGTAAACTTTCATGATAAGATGTTTGCCTTAGTTGGAAGAGTTACCCATGGAATTTTCAAGCACCTCATGATTGAAGAAGACCTCATATATTGAGATTGATTGATTAAGGATGATCTTAATGATTTTTTTTCTGATGATAGAAGGACTCTTGAGTAATAGGAAAGGATATTGCCTTTAGAGGGACCAGGGAACAGAACTCAACATGAAGAATCTTGGACTGATATATTACTACTTGGGACTTGAGGTTGGCAGTGTTGATGATGAAATAAGTACTATTGGTGGTTGTTTCTATTTGTGATTTTCTATGGTTTCTTAAAAGGGCATGAAGTAGGATTATGTTGCACTAAGCACTACAGAAGAAAAATATATGGTAGTTTGTGAATATATTTACGAAGCGGTTTGGCTCCATAAAATATTTGATAGAATTTTTATTGCATAATGGACTCAACTGTGATACTATGTTGTATACAGATTGTCAAAGAACTTGGTTTTCATGGAAGTTCGAAACACATTATAATTTGATATGTGATGCAGATGGGAGAGTTGACGGTGTTGAAAATTCATCAACCAAGGGGGTCTCTCTGATGTGAAGTCCCAATTAGACCTCACACCATTTGGAATAGGATCCCCATCTGGTATATTGGCCTGGCTTCCATATATTCTTATAGGTTTGCCTTGGATACAAAGTTCAAGCACAAGATAATTATGCACAGGTAATCTTGGATCAACGAGTAAGTATGCCTAATGAGTGTTCGGTTGTATGTGTGTCAAGATTCTTCTACTGTGGAGGGAAAGGAATGTGAGCCTCTAGGAGAGAGGTAATAGTACCAGCCTAGTAGAGACACACACATAGAAGATATTCATCTAGCATCTAATGGAATAGTCCATAAGATGCGACGGTCATTACAACCATTATAAACAAGAAATATTTTTCTAAAATCCATCAGAATAGTCCACAAAGATGTGATAATTATAGCAAAAATTATAACACATTCTCAATTAGATAGGCAATAAAATGACAAAAATATTTCAACGACTTTAGTACAGGTGAAAGCAAACATGAAGCATAAATATTCATAGGACAGTCTTACAAATATTCATATTCCATGCATGAAAAT
Organism: Pinus tabuliformis; assembly: GCA_031772625.1. Classification (NCBI taxonomy): domain Eukaryota; kingdom Viridiplantae; phylum Streptophyta; class Pinopsida; order Pinales; family Pinaceae; genus Pinus; species Pinus tabuliformis. Next base: position 1,025,030,413 of record CM062816.1, on the reverse strand, counting down.
GTGTCGATCATCAGGCTTCAAGTATTAAGTAAAAGTCACAAGACACATATATACAGTGAACACCACTAGCCCCAATAGTCGAGCATTGGAGCCACACCTTGCTCCCCAAAAGAACTAGCTTGTCCCTTTAAAGGCTTGCTGGAGGAGCCAAGGTGAAAAGTCCTTTTCTCATACAATGAACTACCCTCATGATTATTTAACTTCCCATGAATTTTCGAATTTACATGACTCTTCATATTCTATATGTATGTTTTGTACTTCCACTTTACAATACATTTTCCAATAAGAAATTACATAATCCACAAGAATGATGTGGCATATGATGACTCATGACATGAAATGGCATGACACTATTAACAAGGACTTCTTGATGACATGGAAATGTTGAGCCATTATTGTTGCTCCTTTGTCTTCAAAAATAGATGTGTAAAACTTCATCCTCATGAGAGATATGATTTGTTCTTCATAACTACCCTCCAAAAGTTTTGAATCAGATGGAGTCTTCATGTGGTCTTTATATTTGGTATTCCATTTAATCAAGTGTTCCCTCATCTTCCTTTCTGATGATCATTTTATATCCATGTCTCCTTAGGTGTATTCTATCATGTCCTCCTTATCCATCTCCTTATTCATCATCTTGTCATAGCATGATAGAATTCTTCCATCTGCAATCCACTCATGACAAGATGACATCAATCTGATAAACCCCTAGTCTAAGATGATGCATGATGATTCACTGATTGAGTCGAAACTAGGTGGTAGGCTAAGGGAGGCTCAGTGACCACACATTTGTGTAGCTCGAGAAGTCAAGGATAAGGCTTGAGCCTTGGGACTACACGAAGAAGATTGTGCAGTTTTGGAGCTCGGTGAGGCAAGCTAAGGGGTTGGGCACTGATTCAGCTAACTACGTAATTCTGAAAGACAGAGGAAACTGGGTGATTGCATTGTTCAGGAGCTCAAGGTTGAGGCTTGAGCCTTGAGACTATGCAATGCACAATTCTAGCTAGGCAGGAGAGAGAAATTGCACAGCTTTGGGCGTCAGTGGCCCAAGCTAAGGGGTTTGCATTGTTTCAACAAATTGCACAGTTTTGGGAGGAAAAGTAGACCTGATAATTTCACAGTTGACCAATTCAAGAGCTCAGAGATCAATATTTATTTCAGATATTGCGCAGTTGGGTCCAGGTTGGAGGGTTGAATTATGAAATTTGGGAGGCCAAGGCTTGTGATTGCGCATTGAAATTGAGCAGCGCATAGTCCTGGGAGGTAGGAAATGTGCATTGCGCAGTGTCAAGAGGCATGGTTGTAGCTTTAGGGTTGGTACTGTGCAATGCGCTATTTAGGAAGGTCGGATGAGGCTAAGTTGCTGGGAATTTTCCAAAATTTGGCTAAGTGTGTGATCAATGAAACTTATGTGAACAATGATAGGACTTGAATGTGATCACGCACTTAGATAGTTGACGAAAAAACATAGATTATCTAGAACACATGAACACATACTTCCCTTAGTGCGACAACCTTTGCAACAACTTATGACAAGTTCAACACTAAAGATACACTTTGCGACGACAATGATGACACTTGTGCGACAATGTGTGAAACTTTGGGAATGAGAGCGAAACATGCCTACATGATAAGAAAAACTCACTATTACAAAGATTTCCATTTGAAACAAACCAATACTCCACTTTACATGATGAATGGAAATTCACACGCCAAAATATGACACTTGCTATATGAAAACAAAAGTGTGAACGACACTTGCGATATGTGAACGACGGTGAAAACCACACATTCCAGGGTGAATATAACATGAAAATGACACTAATGAAATGGAAAGAAAGAGAAAGTGACAGTCATAAACATAAAAACAACACTTGCGACAGTAAAAGTGAGCAAAATCGATAATTCTAGAAACTTACCAAAATAGAGGTACGATCACAAACAAAGTGAAGTACTGTCGATGTCAGTGTGCACTAACTGCCGACATGGGTTGAAAATTTGATGAAAGGATATTTTGGGGGTAAGGAAAAATCCCTTTCATTTACAAATTTTGATCCTAAAGCCTGTGGGTTATGAGCCCATTACTTATCGGAAGCGTTAAACATTACACTCAGCCTCAAAAACCAAGACCACACAACTATCGAAATACATGGATGCAAAGGAAATACACAGAAAACTCGACCCGAAACACTTAAGGTCGGACTTCAAAATTATACACCTACATTCAGAACTCTATCAGATCCGTCTAGGTCTAAAGTTTTTCCGTTGCTCCGATCATTCGTTATCTCTGATCTCTGATCAACACTATATTGGCCTATCAGTGATATCACTTATTGGCTATCGGCACATCGCATTCCCGAAATCCAATCACCGATCAAATCAGGACCGTCGATCCTGGCTCCAATCCGACAATCCTCATTCAATCGCAAAACCGCTATCACATCATCTCTTTGGCTGGTTCCGATATCGTTCCAATGGGTTTTCTCCGATGCGATATATCGGCGATCGCTCATCGGCATTTCTTGAAGCCTAAGGCCCGTCCCTTTGTAAACCATATTTGTCGATGCGATATTGATGCAACTCTGTCCTCAGCGATATGATCCTGTCCATTGATCATATCGATCCAACGGATCCTGTGTATTGACCCATCCATTCCTCTTTGGCTTGGTCTCGTTTGCCTTTGATGGATCTCTGTGTTAAAACACGGATCTGCCACATTCGTTTAAGCACGTGACACAACAATTAATTCTATATCTTTAGATCGCCATCAATCCTATAGTGATCGATGGTCGATCAACAATCTCGCAACACAGGATTTAACTTATTTATGAAATACATACACATGCATACAATATCAACACTGAAACACACTTTTATATTATACATCTACAAGCTTATATTGTAGCCTAAGGCATTGCAGCCTTAGGAACAGTTCTCCTTCGATTACATTTTCATCACTTTGTTCTCACAAATTTCTATTTGTCACTCTGTATTCCTATAAATCTCCTTCTCACACACATAGGCTCTCTTTTTATAAGAGATTACAACAGTCATGAATAATCTAATATGCACTATTTCCTCCCACAATCACTCAACAAACCCCTAAACTCTCTATACGCATACATGGCAGATTAGATTACATTAAATAAGTCTTTTAGAGACTTTATCCATTCCATCAAACTAGCTCTATTTTAACAGAATTTGTCTCCTGTTTTGCTCCGATGGTCCACGTCCTCCTCCTTGCTCCGCTTTGGATTCCTTCTTTAATGAAGAGCGTCAGATGCTCCTGCATCAAAATTGCACAGGCATAGTCTTGATGGACCGTGATATGCTTTTTCAAGCTTGCGTAAAAGAATGCGCACGTGAACTTGTTGTAGACTTCGACACTTGTGAGAAAGTGACTTCGACACTTCTGATCCAAGAAGGGGGATCAGAAGCATCAATTGACCAAGAAGTGACTATGGAATGACCGATCGCAAGATCCATAGTAGGCTCCAAAATTTGAGTGTAGGAAAAATTTTGGATGGTGTTTGTCACAACGACAACACTTGGTGACACACTGGTAGAACTATAGGTTCTCTGTCTTGGTCAATTATTTTGTGCAGGGTATAGTTCTTTAGGAAGTATTGATTCGTCATTGAGATTACCATGGCTTCCCCACTTACCATGTGCATAAACATAGTCTCCTTCATTCCTTTACTAGTCAAACACAAACATAATATCAGTGATCACACAATGTTTTGAATTAGGATAGGGTAATGAAGTTCGCAATCTTTATATTTTCATAGTATAGTTTCTCATCTCTGGTGTTGCTTTTTTGCGAGGAGGCCTAGACAGTATCCCAATGGAGTCACTTCAGGGACACAAACATTACTCCACTACCAAGAAGGCTGGAAATTACCCCGATGGAGTTTCTTGCTTCACCTCTCCGCGCATGAATCCTTTCTCTTCTTTGGCCTTTATTTATTATTTTATATAGGTTTCTGCATCGACATTATTTCATGGGCAGAAGAGGGATCCTGACTTATTGAGAGCAGGAGAGGTTGTCCCTTCAGAGAAGCATATATAAGACCTCTAATACTGGTTTTCTCGTTTATATTTTCTCCTTGTCCTTCTCTACTTGATTGGATCAGCCTCAAAACACCAAAACATAAAAACCCGAGTGTAGGCATGAGGTTTCCATAATAGATATGGAGGTCATGGTTTGACATAAGGATTTCTTAAAATGAGGATCATATTTTCCATCGAAACATCATCGACCAAAAGATGTAACCAAGACAAGGAAGATGGAAAGAGAGTCAACCAAATGTCACAGTGTCACAAAGTCCTTTTCTGTTTTTCCACATTCCCTTTTTGAGCCAACATGGCATATTCATGTAAGATCTCACAAAACGAAAGGAAAGACAACACACAACAAGGAACAAAAACCAAAAGAAAAGACAGAAAGTGGCTAAAGAAAAACATGATGTGAAACCAAAACCAGAAAACATAAGACAAACTATAGGAAACGAATGTAGGATGAATGTGCAGGTAAACTAAAATGCAAATAGACCTACTCCTAACCTAATCATCTAGAATATCAGGGTCACATATAATGGAACTTCCAATGTGGCCACCATAATTGTTCCTGGCCTGCAATCACAAAGATTTGATCGATTAAAACAAATATAAAACAATGTGCAATGGAAAAGATAAGAACTTATATAACTTGCACAAAAAATCTAAGGACTTGCATGTCAGTAGAAATATATGTTGTATTTACTACTTTTAACCAATTCACATTCTTACACTTTCGATGAGAACCATCATTCAACAAACCTTGGAAGCTTCTCGCGGATGTGTCTCCATCTACACCGAACTCCTTATCATGCGCAAGGAAAGATCGAAACTTGTTATTTGCCACAAATATTACCAGGTAAGATTATTCCAACCATTCAACAATTGGATCGTAAAATTCATGATAATTCTCTTGAAAACCCCGAAATATTTGAAAAGATGAATTTTCAATTAGAGGCACGAATTACGATGAGAATATTATGAGGGAAAATCGATCTGATCATATTCAGAAAGCATGTCAATTTAGTGAGGACCTGACATAACCATCAACGAAAGGTGAAGTACCTCAACTGATCGAAAAATATCTGAATAGTGAAATATTGAGCCATAAAGATCAAAGGATGTAAAACAACTGTCATTGGATGTGTTGGTGGGAAAATGATAAGTTGAATGACAGTCATCAGAGACAATAATGATCATATGGGATGATTAAAACATCATATTCCTAGTTTGTAATTAATAGAGATAAATCAATTTGAATAGCTTTGTGAATGCTTTGAACAATCGAACCAACTTCCTCACAGGCCAAATGTGACAAACCATTTTCCTGTAACCAGTGACAAACTATACAAGCATTGTAATCATTGAAATTTTTTAAAAGGAATACCAGCACAACAAACACATGAGAGAAGTGAAGACATAGTAAATGGGGAATAATTTGATTCGTGCAATAACTCATGCATTCATTCTCACTTAAGAGGATTTCAGGTCTGATGAAGGGAAAATCTTGTAATATAACATTTGTAAGAGAAACCAAGAGCTGAATATTAAGAAATGAATCTGATGGGCATGATTCCTTCGGCCAAATATAGTCTTTGAAAGTATCAACTTCACAATTCCATGACCCTATGAGAGAAACATATTCCAAACTTGATCTTGATGCAAGAGATTTGCATGAAGATGAATCAACCAAAGAAGATTCTTGAATCCGATCAGAAGTAAAATATTGAAAATTTGAAAGATTACATCTGAAATACTAAACATCTTTCAAAAATAAATTTGCATCGAATAAAACCATGCAAAGAGAAGGATGTTGAGAGACAAATTAGATATGACTTAGTTCGAGGGGCTCACTAGAGTCGCAAGATCTTGAAATAACGATCAACGAAAGTTGAAGTGCCTCAAATTCTTGGCAAGTCCCAGAACTTTTAAAGATTGTAAAATCGCATTTTGAATATTGAAACAAATCGTGCATGGTGTGAGGATAGCTACTACAACTAGTTTCAGTAATACCACTACTCACCGGATGGTAGCCATCTCTGTTACTGATTTGAACGGATTTCTCAACTTTAACAACTAGATTACTCAAGTTGAAATATTCCTCTAATCGCAAATATGAAGAAGTATGAATCAACAAAATTTAATGATAAGACTGGCTTGAAGAGTTGTCTTCATGCAAAACAAGAGATGATGAGGGATGGAAAGAGTACATAACGATTTAATTTTTTTCACTTTCTTCATGGATAATATCACCACCTTGTGTTAATTGAGAAGTTAACTCATTGAATCAAGAACTTGAAGAGCATGGAGTATCCTCGTCGCAAGTAGGTGCATCACAAATGGTAAAGCACAAGGGATAGTGAGATGAAGAGGAAGTTTCAATAAGGAAATATTCTTTGACTAAATCGGATTCTAGACCTAAAGTAAAGTATTCATGAGAAATCGAAAGATCAGATGATACACTTGGGCATTCTTGATCACATACATCAACAAAGTCATCATCATTGGAATGCTTCTTTTCCAAGGCTACGGATTGATTGAAATAATTGATTGCATTTGATTCACTACCGAGATTACCAGATTCAATATCATCCAAGAATGGAAGTACATCATCTTCACATCGAGGATTTTGGAAAAGAGAAAAAATATTGAAAACGTCTTCACCTTCCTGCTCTTCTACCTGTGTAATTTGATTGCCTCATATTTGATCGTAGTTTGAACCCACAACTCAAAAATCAAGAGAGTGTGAAAAACTAGCTGGTCGAGCAAATTGATCGGGTGGATCATGGTACAAAGATTCATGGCACATAGATGATAGAGGATAACATATATTCAGATCATATTCGAGACTAGAGTTATGAATAGTAACGTAAACTTACGAAATGGAGGATTTAGTCTTCACCATGGGATTCATGATCCATTTTTGGATTCCCTCCATTGAATCTGAGTCATGACAAGAAAAAGAAGAATTAGGAGATGGATTAGGAATTTGATTAGCATATCTCCAAACTTTATTATCATCGCAAGGAGGCACATTCATTGGAACTGGAAAAGGAGGACAATGAAAAAAAGGAATAGTAGGTTCCTCCTCTGAAATTAGGGGTGTCTCATGGTTTACAAGAGTTGGGGATGCAGAAACATCATGCAGTTTGGATTCACTGTGCAAAGAGATATGAACCAAAAACTTTAACTTTTGTTTAAATAAATCCCAATTCGTATTTTCTTCAAGAAATTCATAGCAAAGGTGAAGGAAAAGATTAGAGAAATCCTCAATTGATTCATTAGGTTTCATTCTTAATTGATTAATTATTTTAACATCCTAGTGATCATACCTATCAAATGCTTTATGAAAATCCTTTGCAAGTTGGTCGAATGTATGGATCAAAGCAGTGGGTAATGCATGATACCATCTCTTAACACAACCTTCAAATGTGAGGGTGAGAAATATAACCATGACATCCTTGCAATGTATTCCATTAGAAACAAAAAAAGGGACAACTTGAAACAAATGTTTATAAACAGTCACTTCACCCTCGCCATCAAAAGTAAGCTGGGATAGGTTATGGAAAACTTCCATATGGATGGTAAGCTCAAGATCTTCAGAAAACATCATGGGATTATGATTTGGGGAAGAGCCATTTTGGATAGGAGATTCAAATCAGACTCAATGAAACACCATGTTGTTTGGCCCTCCTTATAGCGCCATTTTATTGACAGTGTTGGAAATTCGTCAACCAAGGGGGTCTCCCCAATGTGAATTCCCAATTAGACCTCACACCATTTGGAATAGGAGCCCCATCCAGATATCAGCCCCACTGCCATATATTCTTATAGGTTTTCCTTGGCTACAATGTTCATCACAAGATATTTATGCACAGGTAATCTTGGATCAGCGAGTGAGTATGCCTAGTGAGTGTTCGATTGTATGTGTGTCAAGATTCTTCTACCGTGGAGGGAAAGGAAAGTAAGCCTCTAGGAGAGAGGTAATAGTACCACCCTAGTAGAGACATAGACACACACATAATATATATGTGTAACATCCAGTGGAATAGTCCACAAATATGTGACGGTCATTATAACCATTATAAACAAAGAAAGATTTGTTTAACATCCAGCAGAATAGCCCAAAAGGATGCGAGAGTTATAGCAACCATTACAACACATTCTCAATCAGATAAGCACTAACATAGCCGAAATAGTTCAACTAATTTAGCACAGGTCAAAGAAAACATGAATCATAAATATTCACAGAATAGTCTTACAAATATTCACAATACATGCATGAAAACATGTCAACCATCAGGCTTCAAGTATTAAGTAAAAGTCACAAGACACATGTATACATCGAACACCACTAGCCCCAATAGTGGAGTGTTGGAGCCACTCCTTGCTCACCAATAGAACTAGCTTGTCCCTCTAATGCCGCTAGAGGAGCCAATGTGAAAATTCCTTTTCTCATACAATGAAGGTGTATATATAACCTAGAGGTGATGCTTCACCTTCCGTGTGACTCTTTGACTACCCTCATGACTATTTGACTTCCCATGACTTTCCGAATTTACATTACTCTTCATATTCTATATGTGTCCTTTGTACTTCCACTTTACAATACATTTTCGAATAATAAATTGCATAATCCATAAGAATGATGCGGCATATGATGACTCATGACATGACATGGCATGACATTGTTGACAACGACTTCTTGATGACATGGAAATGTTGAGCCATTCTCGCCGCTCATTTATCTTCAATAATAAATGTGCAATGCTTCATCTTCATGATAGATATGTTTTGTTCTTCATATATACCCTCCAAAGGGTTGTGAATCAGATGGAGTCTTCATGCGGTCCTAATCTTTGGTATTCCATTGTAATCCAATGTTCCTTCGTCTTCTTGTTTGATGATCATCTTATCTTCTCAGCTCCTTAGGTGTCTTCTAGCATTTCTCCTTCTCCATCTCTTTTTTCATAATTTTTCCATATCATGATAGAGTTCTTGCTTCTGCAATCCACTCATGACAAGACGACGTCAGTCGGATAAACCCCTAGTCTAAGATATTGCACGATGATCCACTAACTAAGCTAGAATCGAGCCATAGGCCAAGGGAGAGGCTCAGTGACTACGCAATTAAGCACCTCAGGTAGTTAAGGGTTAGGCTTGAGCCTTGAGACTGCACATTGCATAGTTTAGGCTGGACTAAGGAAGAATATTATGCAGTTTGGGAGCTCAGTGAGGTAGGCTGAGGGGTTGGGCACTGATTCATCCAACTACGTAATTCTTGAAGATAGAGGAGATTAGGTGATTACGCAATTTCATAGTTCAAGAGCTCAAGGCTGAGACCTAAGACTTAAGACTGTGTAATGCGTAGTTCTGGCAGGCCAGGAGAGAGAAATTTCGCAGTTTTGGGAGTCAGTGAGCCAAGCTGAGGGATTTTCCATTGTTTTAGAAAATTGTGTAGTTATAGGAGGCAAAGTGGGCTTGGTAATTGTGCAGTTTCACAGTTCAAGAGCTCAGGGTTCGCGCTTGAGTTCATATATTATGCAGTGTGCAGTTGGGTCTGGGTTGGAGGGTTGAATTGCGCAACTTTGGAGGGCAAGACTCGGGCTTGAGCACTAAAACTACGCAGTGTACATTCCTGGGAGGAAACAAATGCACGTTGCACAATTTCAAGAGGCAAGTTGCAGCTTGAGGGTTGGGACTGCACCATGCGCAGTTCAGGAAGGCCATATGAGGCTAATTTGTTGGGAACTTTTTGAAATTTGGCTAAGTGTGGTATTAATGAAACTTATTTGAATAGTGATAGGACTTGATTGTGATCACACACTTCGATACTTTACGACACAACATAGATCATCTGGAACACATGAACACATATTTCCCTTAGTGTGAAAACCTTTACGACAACTTACAATAAGTGCGACGACAATGACGAAACTTGTGGAACAGTGCGTGAAACTTTGGGAATGACTATGAAACATGCCTACATGATAAGAAAAATTCATTATCACAAATACTTCCCTTCGAATCAAACCAACACTCCACTTTACATGATGAGCGGTGATTCCCACGCCAAAAGACGACACTTGCTATCTGAAAACAAAAGTGTTAACAACACTTGCAATATGTGAACGATAGTGAAAACCACACATTCCAACGTGAAGATAACATGAAAATGACACTAATTAAAGGGAAATCAAGTGAAAGTGACATTAATTAAAAAAAAAAAACAACAACAACAACTTGCAACGATAAAAGTGCATAAAAGCAAAAGCTGGAAAAAATCACCAAAATAGAGGTATGATCACAAACAAAGTGAAGGATTATCGATGTCAATGTGCACTAACTGGAAACATGGGTTGAAAATTGCACAAGAACTGTCGTGATGGACCTTGTTATGCTTGTTCAATCTTATGTAAAATAATGTGCTCATGAACTTGTTTTGGATTAAGCATGTGTGAGAAAGTGAATTCGACACTTCTAATCCAAGAAGGGAGCTCAAAAGCATCAGCTGGCCAAGAAGTGACTATGGAATGACCAATCGCAAGATCCGCAGTAGGCTCCAAAATTTGAGTGTAGAAAAAATTTTGGAGGGTTTTTATTGCAGCGACAATAGGGAGCTAAGAAGATACAACAAATATCCATGGATGAATAGGCTGTTGATGCAAGGGAAGTATGAATACTTCCAAGACAAGCTTGGGCTTGTGGATTACTCCTCCCAGGTTGAGAGGGAGTGAGGATGGACAACTAGTTCTCCATGTACCATGTATTGTGGCTAGGATTAACAGTTGTAATTCAAGTACATGGACACGGATAGGGAGAATGGTAGATTGGACAAGCATCATGGACAGACATTCTTAGGTCATGTTGTATGACCAATTAGGATTAACACTCAGGTCAAGTAGATGGACTTAGTTAAAGAATGGTCCGGTGGACTAACATTTCCTTGTGACAGATAGGAAATGGTCCTATGGAGGACATACTCTGGTGAAATTAGGTGGATTATGTACCTCTGAGAGCTGGTGTGGTTTCCTATAGAATGCCTCCCAACATTGTGCTCAAATCTAGTGGAGAGATAAAGCTTACTTGTCAAGGCCCTAGTAATTTGACAATGTTTGTTATGATGATGTTATCATCAATGATGCTTATCATCAATGATTCTTATCAAATATATCCTTTCTTATATAATTCTTCAAGTTGAGAATATCTTTATGAGTCATTATGAGTATCCCCCTAATTAAGAGGAAGTGTTGAAATTGTAGCTAGGTTCGGTCTTCATAATGTATATCAGTCATTATGATTTTTTAAAAGAGTAAAAAAGGATTTATTTGAGTCAAAATAAAATTTATTTTTTCCCATTTGGAGATTTAAATGGAAAAATTAAATTAAATTTTTAAAGTTTATTTTTGTGTCCCCTAGTTGACGAAGTCAGCCCTCCAGAAGTCAAGTCGACCTAGCCTTTAGAGGCACCTTTTTGAATGAAGAAACAATTATATATTGGCATATATTCTCCACCATTTGGAAAGCAATTTGGACTTCATCTATGGAAGATAATTTTGAATATTTGTGACACATTTATCTATGGTATACGAGCTTCCTAAGACACTACTTTTATGTTATAATGTGAGTGTTTCTGAGAATTATTTTTTGTGTGAAATGCATACTACTTGAGGATTGTTACTTTTGTGAAATGTGAGCTATTTTAGGATCGTTACTTCTGTGGAAAGTGAGCTACCTAAAGACTATTATTTATGTATAATGTGAGCTACTTTAGTTAGACTATCTCTATGGGATGTGGCATCTAAGGACAAACATGTGGCACACTTCTTGAATAAATTGTGGACTAAGTTGTGGAAGAGTTTGGGCTATTGGTGGAGGGTTGACCTGGCTCTTGGATAATTGGTCTACTATTCTAATAAGATATGACTTGGATTTCTCTTGTTGACAAATATTCTATAAGGAAAGGATTGTTTGGTTTTCCCTTTGTGGGTTTCCCCTGGTCTTTGGCCTAATTTATGGTATGTCTTGTCTCTTGTGCACTATGATCTCCACTTTCTTGCATAATTTAATATATAATTGAATGATGGCATAATTGAATGAAGAGAATGCTAAAAGTAAAATTATATATCAATCACAAGTAATTATCATGATCATAAATTCTAGCTTTTAATCGAATTTCAACAATATCAAAGTTTCAAATGAACTATCTTCTTTTTTACCATGGTATTATATTTTTATCATCACATAATTTGGTGTGCATAGTCCTTTCACAAGAAGGAACATTTCTCTCAAGATCATACGTTCATATTAATATAGGATAGGATCTAATTGCTATCCAAAGACTCATTTATGTCAGCATTATCTATAGCTCAAATGACATCCAATCTCTCTTTCTCATCCAAATTCAAAGAAATACAATTCCAATAATACTTGAAGCAGTTGAACCATTATGAAATTTGTCTAATACACTAGATAGTTCCACAATCTATTTATAATTTCCAATATTTCTCATTTGCTAATCCATGGGATGATGATACAATCCCTTTGGTTTCTCTAGAATCAATTTGCAAAGGAACAAAGTCCTCCCTTCCTTGAATCTTATCTGGAATGTAAGATTCCATGTTGCAATTTTCTAAACCCTTATAGGGCCTTAATCCATGCACTCTAGACATCTCATCAGTCATACTTTGAGAAATAAATTGAGATTCAAATCGAGTGCCATCATTTATTGTGTTATTTAGTTACACATGGGAAGAAGCCTTAGCTTCACAATTATATTTTGTAATGTAGCATACATTTTTTTCTCTTCTAGTATTAAATCAATTAGTCCATGATAATCATTCTCATATAGGTTTTTTTTTTAAGCAAATGAGATTGTAGATTCCTATTTTCTAGGGTTTCTATCTCTATATTGACTTTCTTTGCATAGGAACTTCGAAGAGATACTCAACACACGGGATAGGTTGAGTGTTGCCTTAACCATATGTCAATACAATTGATGTGAAATGCATGGCCACAAGTAGGAAAGACCCATAATATGTCCTTCTCTTCATATTCTCCAATGCATACTATACGTTTGTTAAATCATTTATGGTCATGGAAAATTTTTATTGCCACCAATTAACTTGTAAATTCTTCCATTGTGTATATGGATCAATTTTGACCTTGTTAACAAATTTCTAAGCACACCAAGTCTACCACAACATTTCTTCCACATGTATCTGTATGTTTTGATTCTAACAAGTAGGCTACAAGTGGCCTTATATATCGAAGCATAATATTTGCAAATCAGTTATTCCCATAATTGATCAGCCACATGGTGGCATCCTTAGCTCATTCCAATTGAAAATCTTCATGAATGTTTCATAGGGAAACAATACCTTTTTAGGCCTCACTAATACACCATTAGTAATTCCATTGGCATATTCTAGTTTGTGACCTTGATTCCAATGCTTGGTTTGGAATTACAATGAGTTGTTCCCTCTCTTTGACATATTTTGACAAAGAGATGTATGAGTGGCCTCCATGAAGAAAACAAGTTCCCCTTTGCGCTCCAAAAAAAAAAAAATGAGCCGCATTCTTTACATGCATATCAGGAGCTGGAGAGATGACCTTTCACCTATTGATTGGATTTGAATGAGGATATTGATGTACTATGGATTTATCATCGATCGCTAGGATCCACAGTGAGACAAATGGAACTTCTTGTCACGACAATGATTCATTAATAGACTGCATTAGGTGATGATTAGTCCATTTAAAAAAAATGTCTAAGTAATGCAATAAGAATGACAATGAAACTTTAAAAAAGAAAGGGGGCCCCAAAAAATTTAAATATACAGTGTGAATTTTTTTTGGGGGTCGTTGTAGAGCCTACAACAATTGGCTAACCACTGGTATAATCCAACATGTTTAGTTTCATCCCTTCAAAAGATAAATTCTTAATAGTGATGTGAGAAAGTATTGAATGGATACTGTGGGAACTGCTTTGAGCTACTTGACCATTTATAGATGTGTCATTCATCTATCTCATAGTTAGGTCGTGTTAATGCTTAAGCACTAAACCAAGAGTTCATCCACATAAGTCTTCGACAATGATGTATACAACATGATAGAGGGTTTGTAATTTTCAAACTTAAAATGAGTTTCTGGTGTTGCTCCATTGTCAGCAAGCATCCATAGCCCTGACAGAGTCATTCATGAAATTGTAAGCTTTGCTTCACTACCAACAAATTTCCATAGCCCCGGTGAAGTTTCTTTCATAACCCACCTATTCAGGAAGACTTTCTCATGTCTTTCCCCTTTTACTATTTTCTTTTCTTGGTGCAATTTTGCATCACATTTTATAAGGACGTTGTTTTCCAAGGGGGATGAGGGATCTTGAATAATTTTCAACAACTAGTTGGATTGCTTCATGTTTTACAAAAATGAAATATTTTCTGACTTAGTTTTTTCCTCTTTCCATATCTCGATATCACGTCTCCAACTCAATAGTGAAAATTAAAAAGCACAAAAATAAACCATACTAGAAATAGAGTTCTAGTTATAGATGTAGGTCCTATTAACTTATCATAGTTCCCCACAAGTATTGATTCATATTTTCCTTGTTAATAGGTTAGACTCAAATAAAATCTTTGGGACATAGTTCTATAATGGGGTCTACAAGTGATTTCCTCTTAGATCAACCATCATAATCGTACACAACCACTTATTAGGATTTCAACATTTGGGCAAGGAGGGTAAGGGAAGATCTTTATGGTTTTATTTATATGCATGCTTGAAAAATAAAAAGTAGTGCAATGAAATAAAGCTAAATAGAAAAGTAAATAAGAAATGCAAAGGAAGGAAACAATAGCTAAGTGCAATGAAAGAAAAATCAATTCAAGAAAACAAAGCTAAATGAAAAGGTAAATGAGAAATGCAATGGAGATAACTGCATGCAAAGACCGATTGGAACTACATGTGAAAGAAAACAAAATGCAAGGAATGAAACTAGCTACCAAAGCAAATTAGGCATGCATAACTACTCTGGTAATCAAGAGAACTAAAACTAATCCTAAACCTAATCTAACTCAAGAGGATATCATGATCAAGTGAATTTGAACTTTTAGTGGATCCACTTGAGTTGTTCCTGACCTGCAATCATATATATATATATATATATATATATATATATATATATATATATCAGTAATTGACACCAATATTAAGCAATGTGCAAAAGTAGAGAAATTTACCCTTTTATCAAGCATAAGAGAGATAAGGGGTCACTTATTTACAGAATAATTTACCATAAAGGACTCTTCTAACCAATCCATATTTTTATCTTGATATTTAAAATGATTGACTTGGAAACCATGGAACCCTTTCAAATATGAGCATGCATTCAGTGAAAAAGTACTATGAAGAGAATTTTGTGAAAAAACCTCAACATGATCTAGTTCAGGATTTTATCAAGATCTTGAAGTCCTGACATAACCATCAACTACAACTAAAGTGCCTTATTCCCCTGATAAATCTCTAAAACCCAAAATGTTAAACAATTGAATTATGGTGGATTGGTAATATCAACCAGTGTATGTGGACTACCATCACTCGATGTATCAACGGGATCATTATTAACTAGATTCCAGTTGTTAAAGTCGTTTGTTTAATTAGATGTTTTGATTTTTCTTAGCCGTTCTTTCAAAAAATAAGACTCTTCATTCATGATAAATGGAGATGAATCAAGAGGAAGGATTTCATGAATGGTCTTAGCTATAGAATTTTCTTCTTCCCATGCAAAGGATTGCGAACCAAAAGAGATATGGGAAGTAGTTTGATTGTTTTCCTCTTCCTTAAGTAAGACTTTACTATTTTGTACTTGATTAAAATCTTGCTCGATAGAGTGGAGAATTTAAAATGATTCCTTGTGTAGCAAATTCATCAAACAAGTCAGGATACAAGGAATAATGAGTTGAGGATGAAAGAAGACGGAAAGAAGATCTTGAAGAAGCATCGATTCCCATATGAGACTCTTCTATAATCAGTTCTAATTCCAATTCTATATTTTGCAAGTTTATATCCTCTTGTGGTATCAATAGATCATCATGTATGTTATGCTCTATGGGACTATTTGAACAATCAACGTCATCCAAGACAATTCCTTGGTCGTTACATGGAGATAAAAATAAGTGCATGCTATGAGGAGATTCGGGGATTGTTTCTAATTGAGGATTAATAGGATCATCTTGAATATCATCGACATGATAATGAAGAGATAATTTACCAATTTCATTTTCATCTTGTCCCACTTTTGTAGTTTGAGATAAGAAAACTTTGTTCCTCTTCGTTTTAAATTTCTTCATTACCCAGTTCATTGATAATAGAGATTTCATTGTTTGCAAAAGAGATCATTTCATTTGGTGATGAATATGGAGGAGGATGAGATATATTAGAGGTGAAAATTTCCCCTTCTGAGGCCTAAAATTTTCCTTGAATCACATTTGAAAAAGAGGCAAAAGTTGGCATGATAAAAGTGAGAATAATATTTTTCTCATTTGTAACTTGGAGATCATTGGAATCTTGTAATTGATTATCAATATTTGATTTAGATTTATAGTGTTCCTCATAAAGGTAAATCAACCATTGAAACATTTTTTCCAAATGATCCCAATTCACACCCTTCAAAGGAAATCTATAACAAATATTGAGAAATATATTTGCAAAATATTCCAATGATTCATCTAGTTTCACTCTAAGATCATTGATCTTTTTAAATAATTTCTCATAAATGTACTTTCCTTAAGCATATAGAAACTCATTAATAAATTGTTTCAATGAATGAATAGATGTGGTTGACAATGTTTCACGCCATCCTTTAATGTGGACTTCAAAAGTGAGAATGAAAATTTTGAATATGCCAACTTCATGGGACACTGTTAGAAATTGTAGCAAGAAAAGGCTCAATTTTGACTTATGCCTTAGTCAAATTGAGATTTGATTTTCCACATCAACAGGATGTTGGATTGTATTTAACTTATGCGACATAGCTTTTTCTACTAGTTTACTCAGTAAATTCGAGTTATAGGCTAGAAGTAGAGTTGTGCATTTAATGATTGCTAAAATTTAGAAATCTAGTTCAGTGATTTTCAATTTGGCTCAGTTAACTGAGCTTAAGTAATTAATTGAGTCAATTGAGTAGTAGAATTGTTGTTAACTCAGTGATATATCAGTTAAACTAGTCAATCAACTAAAAATAGCCCAAACATGCATGGAATTTGAATTACCTAGCTGGAGTGGAGGAAAAGGTACATTATAATTATCAATTGTATACTAGTTGAGTGTACAAGCTTGGTTATTGAGAAGGTGAATCATCCCTTGGAAATTGCGCAAATAAAATAGGAGGAAAATCCTATCTTTTAGGAGATAATTTCCTCAAGGATTGTGCAAGGAAATAGGAGGAAGTTGGGGCCTTGAATTGGCTAAGTGTTGGCCAGAACAGGACAGTTAGTGGGAGAATAGGTTTATAGTGCAGGGTGTGCTTCAAGATGGAATCAAGACACTGTAATAGTTTCTCATTCTCTTATAATTAATAAAAAGTAGCTCAAGGATTTTTCCCAGTTGGGTTCCCCTGTAAAATCATTGTGTTCTTGTGGTTTTAACGGTTGCATGTCATTGCATGTGTTTTTAAATTGTGATTTCCATTTTGCATAATATTATAGGAAATTTGTAATATCTTGATTTCAGTTTAATTTCATCAGTAGTAGCAAATTTCTATTAATTTCTACATGGTATCAAAGCATAAATCACAATGGAAACCAGTCTATAGAGCCTCTTCTTCAGAGATTTCGATTTGCAAATTCAGTGAAGTCATTTTCTTTCATGTGGAAAATGCCTTTCAATAGATTGAGATTGGAGTATACCCTTGAGGGAACCTCAAATTTCATATCTTGGAAGGATAGGATGGAAGAAGTGCTTGATGATAATGGTGTGCTAGAGTACACCAAAACTAACATTCCATAACCAGGAACATTTGATGCACAAACACTTGCACAGTGGAAGAAGGATACCGAAAAATCTAGGAGGATAATCTGGGAGGGTGTGAGAAACCACATAGTCTCGAATTTACATGGAAAAGAGACTCCATTTTCTATGTGGAAGACCCCCACTGAGTTATTTAAAAATAGTAGTGATGCTAGGAAATTGGCATTGAGGGACAAGCTCAGAAAAATTTGCATGCAAAAAGGTGAAACCATTCCACAATACATCTCCAGGTTTACTCAGTGTCAATATGAGCTTGTATAAGTTGGAGAAATATTCCCTCTTCAGAACTAGTGAGCCTAGATCTCCTAGGCCTTCCAAACTCCTGGCACAGCTACTAGGACTCTGTAAATCGAAGGGAAAAAATTCCAAATTGGGAGATACTTTGGTCCGATCTAGTGCAGGAAGAAATTCGAAGGAACACTAGAGATGGAGTAACATCCAAATCTAAGGAGAAAGAGAATTTTTCCTTGGATGGGAAGGGCAATAAAGGCAACGGCAAGAAGGCCCAAAGAAAACTAGAGATCAGCCAGAACAATGGCAAGAAGAAGGACTTGAGCAAGATAAGATGTTTTCACTGTCATGAATTTGGGCACTATGCAACAAAGCGTCCGCGTAATAATTCTAACAAGAAGCCTTCAATATGAGCATGAGGTGAATCACTTACCTCACAATTCGAATTAGACTTCACCCTAATTGCAATGCATGGCAAGCATTGTTATTGGGAGTGTGTGGTATCTATATTCAAGTGCCTCATTCTATATGATGGGATGCAAAGATTTCTTAAATAGCCTCAAGGAGAAGGATCTCCAAATGCACATAGAACTTAGGGATGATGGGTGGTACATTACCAAAGGAATTGGTACCATAACCTTTAAGAGGGAGTCAGGCTCCCACCTTCATTTAAAATATGTCATGTATCTACCTAGGCTGAAGAAGAACTTGATATTTGTAGTTGTATTGGAGGATAGAGGCTATGATGTTGTTTCCAATAAGGGGAAATCCTTTCTGAGACATGTAGCTACTGGACAAGTGAAACAGATTGGAGTTAGAGTGAAAACTATTTACAAGCTAGAGGTAGGATTTTCCATCCATGCATCTATACCTCTAGGAGTGAGGTGGGGTGATATAGAACCTTAGTCCCAAAGGTGCAAATATTTGGGCAGGGTTCATAGGAGAGCAGTAGCAGTTGCAATATAATCTTCACATGGATCATTGCCCTTCTTACAGGGACCCGCAGTATTTAGTAGCAGGAGGATCAATGTTAGTTGGAAGAACAGATACTAAGGAGCATAAAGCAATGGTGACAGCAGAGCAGGAGGCTCAGTAGCATATTCAACAGCAGTGTAGATTTTCCAAATGACAGTGTAGAGACAAGTAGTAGTTAGATGCTCAAGAGACAGTTGCAGCTTAAAGACACGGTTGATTAACTTGTGCCTTACTCAAATTGAGTAATTTTATTTTCGGCATCAACATGATGACTTTGATTGCAGTTAACTTGTGTGACATGTCTTTTTCTACTAGTTTACTCAGTAAATTCGAGTTATAGGTTAGAAGTAGAGTTCTGCATGTAGTGGTCACTAAAATTTAGCAATCTAGTTCAGTTATTTTCGGTTTGACTCATTTAACTAAGCTCAAGTAATTAAGTGAGTCAATTGAAGGTTAGTTGAGTAGTAGAATTGTTGTTAACTCAGTGATATCTTAGTTAAACTAGTCAATCAACTAAAAATAGTCCAGATATGCATGGAATTTGAATTGCCTAGATGGAGTGGAGGAAAAGGCACATTGTAATTATCAATTGTATACTAGTTGACTATACAAGCTTGGCTATTGAGCAGGTGAATCATTCCTTAGGAATTACGCAAGAAAACAGGAGGAAATTCCTATATTTTGGGAGTTAATTTCCTCAATGATTGCACAAGGAAATAGGAGGAAGTTGGGGCCTTGAATTGGCTAAGTGTTGGCCAGAGAAGGACAGTCAGTAGGAGAACAAGTTTATAGTGCAGGGTGTGCTTCAGGATCAAAGAAAGACATCGTAATGGTTTATCATTCTCATCTAATTAATGAAAAGCATCGGAGGGGTGTTTCCCAGTTGATTTCCGCTGTAAAATCATTGTGTTCTTATGGTTTTAATGGTTGCATGTCATTGCATGTGTTTCTAAATTATTATTTCCATTCCACAGAATAGTAGAGGAAATTTGTAATCTCTTGATTTCAGTTTGATTTCATTAGTAGTATAAAATTTCTATTAATTTCTACAGACACGTGATTAAAGCTACAAATTTTAGGAAATTGTAAGATATGGTCAGATGCAGAGATTTCACCCTCACAACCAAACTTATTTTTTGACAAGAAATTAACTATCTCGATAGGAGTTCTGAAATATAGAATTCTAGAAACACAACTCCAAATAGGGATTTTGGAAGGACCCTTTTAAAACAAAACTTTAAGATGTGGGCTCCATAGAGTTAGTTTGTCATCTACCTTCTCGCACCAAAAACCATAGGCACTGCATTTCGCCCCGTCAATATATTAATAAATATTTAATGATAAATATTTACATAATTTTTTAATTTTGATGTTTGAAAAAAAATATATATATATATATATATAATAATATTTAAATTTTGATGTTAGAAAATAAAAACAGTGGAATTTTATAATAAAAAAATTAAGTATTTTTTTAAATAATTATATTTTAATATTAAAATGGTTAATTTAGTATATTTTAATGCATGAGTTTAAATATTTTGTGTTTTCAACTTTCATAATAATCATTGTTCGATCTAGAAAACATAATTTTTTATAAAATCTCAATTTTACATGGTTTAGCTCATATTTTTTAATGTAAGTTTGTAAAAACTTAGATTGGGATTATGAAAGGTCAACGACTAAAATATATTATTTCAAAATTTTATGTTTAGATGAGGGTTATTTCAATATTAAGAAATGTTACCAACACTTTGGATTTAAACTTTCTAATTTTACTTGTTTATTAATTAGATAAATAAACAAACATAATCTTAAAAATAAGAACTAATTGTTTTGCAACTAAAGATCGTGTTATAATAATAATACCACTAAGTGAATAAGAAAAAACATAAATAAAATGTTATAATAATATTACCACTCGGTTTTATTAACTCTACAATCATCCTATTAATATATTTGAACTTTTAAAAAAATATGAATGGGAAAAAACATAAATAAAATGAAATGAAGTGTATTATATAAGTAGCGGAAAGAAAAATTATCTTATTAATATATTTGAATTTTAAATTTTAAAAAAATGGTTGAATGTGAATGGAAAAAAAACATAAATAAAATGAAATGAAGTGTATTATATAAGTAGTGGAAAAATAATTAATATTAGTGAGTTAATAATGTTAGTAAATGCAAGTATTCGGGGAGTCCTCAATTCCTTAAGACATAAGTTAGTTCATTTTTCATGGGAGTTTGGAAATGTTTTGAACAATTTAGTTGAGGTTTATTTATTTGGTGTTGTTTATTTATTATCAAAGTAAAAGAAATCAGTTTATTATTGGTTTTTTTTGGGACTCTATGTTGATTATAAAAGCAATGAAATTATTGTCTATGTCGAAGAGGAACAAGTTCAAATCCATTTTTTCTGGAATTAATTCTACAATACCCTATTTTGAAAAGGTCTTATTTTTCCATATGAATTAGGAATTAAATAGGGAGGCTAATAATTTCACTTAAATGTCTTCACCTTGAAGTTCAAGAACCCTTGCAAAAAATGTAGACCTTAACTATTATGTTATCTTTTATTTATATATATATATATATATATATATATATATATATATAGTGGGTTTTAAATTGGTGGCATATCCATCATGAAAATTTCAATGGTCAACTATTGGTCATGGCTTGGGAAGGATGATATGGGGTCGTTGATTCTTCATCCTCATATGGAATGCCAGGGTTTAATCATGTTTATTTAATGTGTAGAAATCGTTTTACGTTTGAAATGTGAGAAACCACTTGCCCTAAGGTATTTTTGGGGAAATTTTCTTGTTCTTTGGATTTGAGCCTATTGGGTTGGTATTCTAGAGGTAATTGTAGTGTCCCTTATGGTGTGCCTTTAGTTTCATGGTGCAACAATGTTTGTTGCTTCTCTCTGCCTTTTTCCTAAGACAATTGGATTTCATTATAGTGGGAAACGGTTTGAACTTTAATTCTCCTTAGGTTTATGGTGTCGGGTAGTTTTATGTTCTCAATGTTGGCTCTACCATCCTTCCAATTTTATCATTGAGCTCTATTTAGGAAAGTCCTTATTCTCAGGCTCTTTTACTTTGACATCTTTATTCATGGTTTTCTTTTATTTTGCTTGTCAGAGCTATGGAAATGGGTGAAGCTTGACTTATTAGTATTTTCATCTATGGCTTGTGGATCATCCTTTTTTTCTATGTTTGATTTTTATTAGCTTAGTTTTAAGACTTGTAACCCCCTTATGTTCAAGATTCTTTGTGGTATTTTCTTATGATGATGCAAGGGAAATAAGATGAGTTATTTTCCAACATGGGGACATCATTCAAGCCAATAGCAATGCATTATTGGTAATTTCTTCTGAACTTGCTGAAATTGAGTAGGCCAACATTACCCATAGTACAATACAAACCTTCTCTTGTTCAGAAGCAAAGAATTGATTAATTAGAATTAATAGAGTTCACAATCTAGTTCTCCTGTAGCAAGTGGAAGCTCTCTCCATTACCTCCAACAACCAAGGAATAGAGAGTTCAGTTCAAATAGGATTAAAGGAAGATGAATATGTTCACTAGTTTTGTGATGTTGTGTAGATTGAGGGACTGAAATCTCCTCAATTTAAGGAAAGGAAGAAGAAAGTTTGTTTGTCATTAATTTAAATGTTTTTTTTTCAAATAATTTATATTTTAAATTAATATGCCAAGCAAGTGCCATACATAAATACTTAAAATTCATATTTAAAAGTGATATTTATGTGTTATGATGTTTATCTAAAATTATGATTTATTTCAAAATTTACAAATCTAGTTAAATATATTTTATTACCAATTTTGATATAATCAATATTTTAATAAATATAATATTTTGGTTTACTTTTTAAAAATTATTATTATGTAATAAATAAAAATTAAATATATAATTTATAGTAAATAATTAACTTAACTTATAACTTATTTATTTTTAATTCATTAAAAAAAATCTTAATATAAAAAATAATAATAAATAAATACGAACAAACAAAAACAAAATTACATGCTTATATGAGTGATAATTTATATATGAGTGGTACTTCAAAAAACAAATATGTTAAATACATATCCAAACCTAGGAGTATATTGTTTGACGAATGCATCTCCTTTGATGGATGGTCGTAGCATTATGACCCATGCAAACCCTTTGCCTTATCACATTTTACAAAGAAAGAGATTTTCCATCCACTCATACCCTATTAATATATTATGATTTAATAAAGTTTTGCCATTATATTTACTCAAGATTTTATATGAGTTTAAGAAACAGAAAAATTAAAGTTATATATTATTTTTAAAAATTAAAAATGATATTTTGGATGATTTATTATTCTATTATTAATATTATATTTATTATTTTTTATTATTATTATTTAAAATAATTTTAAAAAAGAAAAGTAGGTTGCATATTTATTTTGTTCTAAGATAATTGGAAAATTGTAAAGATAAAAAATAATGAATCTCAAAAAGAAGTGGTATTTAAAGATATTATTACAATATTGAATATAAGTGAGGATAGTTTAAAGTATAGAATATTATGCAAATTTTAATTGTTTATTGGTGTGGTAAGTTTATCTATAGGATCATCTACATATAAGTCAAATTATAACTAACTATTATAAGGTAGAGAAAATATAGATAACGTAGATCACCTTAGGCATACTTAGATATTTGATATTTTTTTCCTTGGCCTATGAACCATTCAATGGAGTTGGGATCACCTTTAGTCATTCTAATCAACTACTGGATAACTTAGTCTACCTCTCCAGTTGATTACAATTTGACTTTCTCCAAAAGTTCCATAGGTGAGTTGAACCTAATGTTCTAATGCCTCCCATCAACAAAACTCTCTAGAATTCAAGAGGTGAAATTATTTTTGTACACCACTCCACAATCATAGCTTCTTAGAGCTCAAGCATAGCCTAAAGTTTTACAAAATTAGTTTCTATCAATGGCTTTGCAAAGATAGAAATGATATTATCATCATCCAACAATAAACAAGAACCACAACATTTTTCGATACCCACTCTCAAATAATAGGTATGAAGCTTTCATTTTACTAAAAGAACTATGGTTTCCAGTGAGTTTCATTACACTTTGATTGCCACAATACACTATAGTTTGTTCCTTAGGGGTGAATCCAAGCTCACCTAGTAGGTTGAAAACCCATAACACCTTGTGCCAACATTAACCACACCTTTATATTTAGCCTTTGTGGTCAATAAATAAAACACCTTCTATTTTGTTCCAAGGCCATATGATGGGTTACATTCAAGATGAAACACATAACCATAGTATGACTTCTATTCATTTCCATCTCCACCCCAATATAAGTCGATATAATCAACCAAATAGTACAGATTCTCATTGCAATACTTTATACTGAGATAATTTTTACCTTTTGTTGACAATCTTTGTTAAAGAATGCCAACTACAGTCAAGGGAAGCTAGAAAATGGACAAGAAGTAGAAGGATGAGCAGGATGTCGTACAATAGGAAGAGAGCTTGAACAAGTTCAAGCCAATTCAAGTGTAGAGGGATAAAATGTTGATCACACAAAAGAATACAAAGTTGAGAAGTTCAGGCAAGTAGTTCAAATGCAGAACAGGAAAGCCAAAGAAGATCAATCCAAAAGGGAGAAAAATGGGGTAAAATCCCAAAATATTGATATAATAGTGATTTGGCATAACCTTTCAACAATTAAGTTCCTCGTCATCAATTAACAAAGAAGTAGCTTGTCCTCAGTAGATGGTTAGTGGTATTGGGTCAATTGGGCCCCAAATGCATCGAATCATATCAAGCTGCAAGGCAGTAAGCTCAAGAGGGGTCACACGATGAAACCAAGGAGGTTGAGGAGGCAAATGGATAAGGAGGTAAGCCTCGATAATTTCCCCTAGTCATAGACGATCGATAAGATAGTGCCTAACGACTATGATCCCATCAGACCTCAGGAGAATTGACCATGTTTCAAAGGCACTAAGACTCTCTAACATCCCCACAAACCAAAATCCTAAGATGATGTGGCATGATAGGTGGTGTGAATGACGTGGACGCTGGGTGGCAGGATAGATGACATGGACACATGAGGTGGTGACACATGGTAGAATGATTTGGAATTTTCGATAAGCTAAGTGAACATTTGGCAGGTGAGATGGTGAGACACATGGTAGAAGGAAAAGCGGTAGTGATGACATAGTAGACTCAATGTCATGGTAGCAACAAGTGATGACATGTGGCAAGTGACATTGAAAGACAGTGGCAAGTACAAGTCAACACTAAGACATGTGATAGGTTCTAGTTGGTCAACGTAGTTGACATGCCAAGTTACATGGAAACATATGTGGCAAGTGCTCTAGCAAGGTGGGTCCCATATCGAGTTGTAGTCATCAGAACACCATAGAGTTAAAACGAACTGGCAGTAGGTTGACCTGAGAGGTGAAGTCCCAAGGTGATGGGAAAATTAATCATCAGTTGCAAGACAGGCCATAAAATTAGTAGTTGATTGAAGTTTAGGCTTAGGACTTCGGTCTCAGTGCACAAGCATATCATGTTTGGCAAGCTCGATCCACATATATCTGACAAGGTTCCAGTCCTAGGTAATAGCCTCTGGTCGTGAGGTGCTAAGTGATAGTGTCCTAGTGATTTGATCTCGTAAATTTGCTCTTGGAACATTCCCATAAAATATTTGACAAGCTTGGTTTATTGATGTCCGATGAGTTCAAGCGAATAGTTATAGCATGTGGTCATGGGAACTATAATTTCAACCCTCAGAGTTATCAGTCCATTGAATCA
This sequence comes from Pinus tabuliformis, assembly GCA_031772625.1. Taxonomy (NCBI): domain Eukaryota; kingdom Viridiplantae; phylum Streptophyta; class Pinopsida; order Pinales; family Pinaceae; genus Pinus; species Pinus tabuliformis. The sequence goes on along the minus strand of CM062816.1, from coordinate 1,025,004,287 downwards.
TCAGTGTGTTGGGTAGAACTGAAGTATAATTTCCCATTTTCTAAGGTGTTTTGGTCATAGCCCACAAGCATGAATGTTTAAAATGTTGGACAAAAACGAGTTGTAGAAATTTAAGTTATTAAAGTTTAGCACCCTTACAAAGTGTTGTTGCAGTTGAAAATTTCGTAAATGAGGACTGGTGGATTTAAGGAATTACTGAGAGCATAGTGACCCAATCAACCCATAAAAACATGGGTGAATACCATGGTTCAACACCCATGGTAAAGGAAGGGCCAAAAATCATAAAAGTAGAAGAAAACTCTTGAGAATTTGCTCAGCCTGTGCATATAAGAAAGAAAGTAAGCTGAAGGAAGAATACGAAATCTAGTCAAACACTTTAGATAATTTTGATTATAGGTAGTGATCCTATAAGAAAAATAATGCTCTAGTAGACCAAGAAAAAGAAAAATCAGTGTGAGTAGAGAGAAAGAGCCTAATTGTGGTGATCAAGCAATTTAGTCAAAGGTAGAGACCAGAGCATATATGAATGTAGATATGAGTTGCAATTGAGTTGCAGCTAACTTGAGAGCATAAAAGAGCGTGAGCCAAAATTGAGAAGTGTGAGATAAAAATCAATAAAGAGGAGAACATAACATATCATATTATAGATTTGAGATACAATTGAAGTAGATAAAAAATTGTGTGGTGACATAAACAGAGACTAAAACATATCTAAGTGCATATCTAAGTTGCAGTCGAAGTTGATTTGAGAGCTGAAGATACCATGAGTGGATGATGACTAGTGTAAAATCAAGATCAGGAAAGAGAACAATGATGTCCAGAGTTGTGCAAGGGTAGGTGAGTTAATCAAGAAAAAGAAAATTGTTGTCGTAAGTAAGGAGGTAAATGTTACATCAAAAATAAAAGAAATTTGTATGAGCAAGTTTAATTAGAAAGCCTATGGATTTGTGTTTGAAAATGTTATGAAAAAAGGATCTGATAGGTAGATCAGGTTGGTTCTTATAAATTAGGGGGATTGAAGTCTCCTTCAGATTTTTGCTTGTGAATCTCAAGGAATCAAAGTCTCTTTCAGGTTGGTTCCTGTAAATATTAGGGGATCGATGTCTCCTTCAAATTAGTGCCTGTAAATTAGGGAATCAATGTCTCCTTTATGTTGGTGCTTGTAAATCTCAGGGGATGGGTGTCTCCTTCTATTTGGTGCCAGTAAATTTATGTAATATTAGGTGGGTTCCTACATTCATATATAAAGAAGAAGTTGTTCTGTGTTTTTCTCCCATATGGGTTTCCAATAAATATTTTTGTCTCATTATCTATGTGTGTATTGTTTGATTTATGGTGTGTTGTGTGATTTATTAAGACATATTTAAAATATATTAAATATTGTTAAAACTAGTATAATACTTATCACCCCCGCCCCCACCATCCGGAGTATTATCTTAGATTCAACACCCTTGATGTGGTGAAAATTCCTTGTCATAGCCTTCAAGTAGCTCTCTTTTATGTCTTGCATGAATTTGGAGACCACATAACAATAAAGGGTATATCAGCTCAACTATGAGTCAAATAAATAGAGCTACCAACAAGTTGTCTATAGAGAGTAGCTTTAATTCTTAGAGTATCATCATCCTTGGTTGATTTCACCTTTCATTAATATGGGGTAGAAAATGTTTATATTCTTCCATCTTGAACCTCTATAATATATTCAACCTATATTTGGTTTTGAAATAAGATGTTTTCGTTCAGTTGAAATCTTAATGGATCCTCATATAAAAAAATACAACAATTTGAGGTAAGTCATTTGAACATATCTCTTAATTGTTTCATCAAACCCAAAATTAGGTCAGTATTAACATTGGAAATGATTAAATCATCAACATATGGTGAAATGATTAAAATATTCTCATTTATAGGTAAAACATATATGTTGTGATCTAGTTCACAATGCTTAAACCCAAGAATACGAAAGAACCTAGCAGTCTTATCATACCATGCCTGAGGGGCTTGCTTCAAACCATACAATGATTTCTTTAGTTGACACACAAGATTGCCATCCTTATCAAAGCTTGGGCCTATTTTCTCCATATAAATCTCATCAGTGATATCAACAAGTAAGAAATCACTCTTGACATCCATCTAATGTACCTCCCATCCAAAATGAGCAACAAGTGAAAGACTAAGCTAAACATAGGTCATTTTTGCAATTAAGGGGAAGGTATTGATGTAGTCATTGCCTTTCTACTAAGAGAACCCATTTTCTACCAATTTATCTTTATGCCTCTCAAAAACATCTTCACATGTGAATTTAGTTCTATAAACTCATTGAATTTTCACCACATTTTTCTTTGTGATCAAGGAACTAAGCCCAAAGTCTTATTCTTCATCAAGGAATTGTACTTTTTAGTCATTCATTCTTTGATTTAGGTAAACCTTATGCAGTTACATATGTATTAAGATCACATTTCTTTAGCACACTTACCATCAAAGAAACCCTACTACATTGTTTCCATTATCTAGTTTTCTGAGTCATTTACATTTTTTGCATCAACACTAATAGCTTCAATTGTCTTGGTCACCCATCGAGGAATGTAAAAGTATTTTATAGAAGAATTTTCTACATCAAATTCACCCTGAGAGATCATTGTAAAATGATTAGGAAATCCATTACTTATAATTGGCTTTGTTGTAGAAGCTCGACTACAAGTCAGATCTATTATGTGGCATGAAAATCTATTTAACGCATTGGTCAATGCACTAATCAATGTTATATAATATTCAATCAATCCATAAATTTTTGAAATGGAAACTATTTGATAATCCAAAATAAGAGTTTAAGAGAGAAACACTTGAATCTTGGTCATGAAAGATAACATCCCTCCTACAAATAAATTATTATTTGACTGTCCAATCAAAAAACATGTAGGCTTTCAACTTATCAAAGTAGACCACCATAATATAGGCATGACTATTTGCATCCAAATTCTTGATTTTGTCATCAAGAATGTGAGCTCAAACTATACATCCAAATGTTCTAATATATTTAATTTAGGGTTTCCTTCCACTCCATTTCTCAAAAAGGGTCATATCGCACACAAATTTGATTAAAATCATAATTGGATGGTCATTTGAACAATAAACAACCTCCAGTAAAACCTAGTCAACATGCATTCAGACTGAAGCAAACACCATGTCATTTCAACTAAGGTCCAATTCTTCCTTTCAACAACACCATTTTGCTAATATATGCAAGATATAAAACTTCCCAAGGGATACCATGTAATGATAAGTAGCTCTTAAGCCCTTGATCACATGTTTTCCTCTTTTGTTAGATATTATATATTTCACAAGTCATTCGCATTGTTTTTCATCCAATGCCCTAAATTCCTTGAACTTTTCAAAGACATGATATTTATTATTCAATAAACATAACTAATTATACAAATTCATCAATGAAGGTCAAAATATACTTGCACCACCTTATCATGGTTGGTTCATTGTAAAAATGTCACTATAGATAAGTTCTAGCAAATTCTTTGTTCTCCAAGCCTTCCTTGTATCAAATGTGTTCTAGTGAAGCTTTATGCATACACTAGCATGAGGCACTACCCTAGGTAGTCCATTTACCATATTAAACTTCACCATCAATTTCATATTTTGGAAATTTAAAAGTCCAATTCAATCATGCCAAATTTTTCTCTAGTTGTCAAAACTATCTAAGAGTGTCATTAGTTCGAGAACAAGCTTAGAAAAATATAGAACTCATACAACTTGTTTGTAAGATCAAGGAACCCCCAACAAAAACAACGACGACAATAAAGTCATTTTTAATATCCTTTACAACAAATTTTATTATGGCCTAATTCAACCTTCTTGATAGTCTATGTTATTTGAGGCACATACAACAAAATGGAATTCAAAATTGGTACATAATATACATTAATGATCACATTATTTTGGGATTCAATCCTACCACAACCAACGACCATGAGAGCATAATCATCTACAAATTTATTCTTATGTAGTTTTACTTAATGATTATAAAATATAAGCATCATTTGTTATATGATGGGTGCAAGTAGACTCAACTATCCACTCTCTTTTAGAAGTGTGAGCATGAATTACCTAAGAAGCGTAAATGGAGATGGTATAGTTATCTCCCTTACCTTTAGCAAAATTATGTTGCAAGTTGATAAGTTGACTAGTTGATTCTTAGCCTTCAAGCTCCTTCAACTTATCCTTAAGATATTTGGTCTTCTTCTAGGTATATTCTCGACATGTCCTTTATTTCCACAATCTTGCTAGGTCCTCTTCTTCTTACCCTTCCTAATCCATCGATGGTTGATCACCATGCCTCTTTTGGTCAATTTTGTTGACACGATCATGCTCTTTTTCCCAAGTGTGTACTCTAGCTCTTTCTTTATAGTTTCACTAACCTTTTCCTTTAAGGAGATGGGATTACTACTTAATATCAACTTTACCTTCACTAAGAAACTTTTATTGTGCCTTAATTACTGTGCAGAATCCTAAACAGTTTGTAATTCAAAACCTTGATTCAATCTACCAAACAATATCTAACTCAACAAGAGTGTTTATTCAAGCAACAACCTCCAAAGTGACATGTAGACAACATGTTAGGTCTCAAAACAATAATCAATACCATGTTGGAGAAGCAAGGAATTACATAAGTGAATAACAATGAATTTTAAGAAGAAGTGGTGTCTCAAGACATCGTTGAAGTTTGAAACACAAGTGAGCATAACTCAACATATGAAGGATCATACAATAGTTTATCATCATGATAAATCAAATCCATAGTATCATCTATATATGACCCAAAGTATAACTGACTCCCATAAATAAAAAATACATAGTCAACTTTGATTACCTTAGGTATGCCTAGATCTCTTGCCTTTTTCCCTTCAACCTAAGCACCATTCCAGTGAGTCTAAACCATCTTTATTCATCACAATAAACCAATCAAATACCTATTTAACCCCTCTAGTTAATCTTTTAATTGTTTACTCACTATTTCCAAAAAATAATTAAAAACATCCATAAATATAATGAACTCAATATCCTAACACTTACCCCAATCAACTGCCATAAATATGATAAACTCAATATTCTAACCCTTGCACCCAATCAACTACGATATTAATAAGAGGTTCACTATACCCATGAATATAATAAATTTATATTTATATTTTATTATAAGTAAAATTTAAAAATATTTTAAATTCATAAAAATTATTTATTAACGTCCAATATAATTATATAACAATAATAAAGAATAAATTATATATTTTTTAACAATAAAAAATTATATATTAAATAAAAATTTCAACAATAATATTATTATTTTCCGGAAAAAGAAACCCTTACAATAATAATAAAACGTAATTTCAAATCAATTTTATCCTAGATCAAAAGAAAAACTTTTGCAGGACGTTATAGGCACAATTTTAATTCTAATGTATACTTATTTGTATAAGTGTATGTTCTATATTAACTGAAATAGATGGTCGTTGGATGGTGTATGTATATGTCAAATGATGTCATGGTTTCTGTTCTAACATTTAGCGCATTTTTATTGAGCCATTAAAAATGATTGAATGAGATAACTAGGCATGTATCTTGGACATGATTTTGTTGGCACTCTTTTTAAAAGACCATGTTCATATTTAACCATGTTAGTTTTAAATTGATTAAAAAGGAAGATGAATTAAGAAATGTGAAAAAGAAATTGAGATATGATATTTTTTATGTTTTTAAAATAATGTTAATTAATTAATATTATTATTATTATTATTAAAAAAATAAATTTGATTGATTGTTTATATATTTATGTTCTTTATGTATATATTTTATTTAGATGTTGAAATATTTAATCGTTATTATAATTTTTTAATATTAAGTATTATTTAAATGTTTGGGATGAATATTAAGGTAATAAATACTTTAGTGATTATGAGTTTTATCGCTTATTAAAGTTTAGCCTTAATCCGTATAGGTATTATAATATATATATATATGCAAGTTGTAGTTCATTTTCACTTTTATGAAATTGGTTTTTGATTAATTAAATAAAAGACAAAAATATCATATTATTTGAAATCAAAAAATAATAATTGATATACAAGTAATACTGCAAGGATTGTGAATGATCATAAAGTTTTAACTATTTACCATATATCTTGTAAGATACAAAGAGATTTCAAACTAGCTATATCCATGTTCATCTTATAATATAAAAAGGGATGTTATGGTTATTTGGATCTACAAATCTCGTATGGATTGTCTACATAAGAGATCACTTGAACATCATAACAAGTAACTTTGAGCAATAATAGTTTAGAATTTGAGCAATAATAGTTTAGAAAAAATAACGGATGAAATAAGGTTAAAGACAATATATTTGTCCAATGTTGGCACTAGAGTTTGCTACCAATAATGTATAAGGTTGAAAGACACTAATTCACATACAAACATTTTAAATATGAGGATCTAGGGGCCTTATTTGTGGATGATTGTAGTGCCCCTTCTTTATTGTATGGTGGGTTTGTTACCCCTAACCTTCGATGACAATAATGAAGCAAGGGGAGAAAGGGAATCCTATTACTAAAAGAAATGGTAAATGCTAAAACTAGAGGCATAAATTAAAGTTTTTAACTGCCTCACACTTGAAAACAAAGAGGATATATATATGAATTTATAGAATATTATGTTGATGGAGTTCATTTTCTTTCAAAGAAGATTGTCCATCCACTTTCATGCTACCCAAAAGAGAACGTTGATCAAGTTCAAAAAGAAATCTCAAATTTTAAATGATGTGCAAGATAACATTATTTTTAAGATGCAAAAGTATCTAAGGTGAGTTCTTGAAGTTTAAGAAGGAGTAAGTCCATTTACATTTTATTCAACTCCTTAATTATGGAGAAAATGAATCATTCATAGGAATGAGGCTCATAAACAAAAGTATTATTTATTTTAAATGATTCTTCCTTGCTATGTTATCTTTAGATTATTTCTCTATTTCTCCCTCACATCTTCATGATGGATTATAGTTGTTGATAATATGAAATGTAGATTATAGTACTAATTATGCAATGAATTCTAAAATAATTTTGAACAAAAATTACAACTACTTTTTACTACTATATGGGGATGATGATTAGGCTCGAGAAGGTCTTGAAGAAAGGTTGGGATCAAGTCCTCTTAAGGTATGTTTTTTGTTGGTTTGAAAAAAAATCTTGAGTAGTGTGACACCTAGGCTTCTTTGTTCATATAGATCCCAAGATTCCATTTGTAGCAACAAGAGGAGATAACCAACCCACATTAGAATTAAATTAGGAACCATATGTCCTAACTAATCTCATAACCACCACATAAGGAGAAGTTTATGGCACATGAAAAAGGTGGCATATAATAATATTCGATTAAGAAAACTAGTGACAAGGATAGGGTTTGCATTAAAGTTCTAGTAGTCTTAGGAAGAAATGATATTGATAGACCCATATTATGACACTAAAGCCAACAAACACTTTACCTTTTAATCAATTATTAAAAAAAAGTAGAACCCAAATAAGAGAAAGGACACAAAAATGCATTATAAATCATGATTTGAAAAGCCTAGTCCTTATAGTTACCCTATCAAGTATACAACACTTTTACCACAAGTAAGGTAATATGAGGCAACATCTAACATAATCAATGTACCACAATTCAACAACTATAATGATTGAACCAAATTGTCATGGGAAAACACAAACACCAATGAAAGTGTGCAATACCCAAAATCAATATGACCAATCCCTCTAAAACTCAATACAATGATAGGCGTGACAAAGAATGGCTTAAATATGCAATGCATGTGGAACTAGAACCAATGTAAACAAACATTGCATATAGTATTGCAATAATGACAATTTAGGAACCAAGAGAGCAGTGTCAATGCATACCAATCTACCAGGATAGTTTCGTAGGAAGTTAAGATATAAAGAGACCTAGCCACCCTTTCTTGAAAATCCATGCCCTCCATACTCAGATGTGCAACATACAATTTGATAATCATTTTAAAAAATACAAGGATGTATCCTAGAACAATGACATTAAAAGATAACTATAGAAACAATGAATCCATATCATTCGTGTTAAACATGATAAGAGATTCAAATGATAATCATTTGTGATAATAAATTCACCCCAAACTTATCTATTCATTTCTTCTCATTCTCTTACAAAATTACATAAACATTACAAAATATTATTTGAAAATATTACTGGAACTATAAATCTTATATAAAAAAATAAGCACACCTTTCACCTATCTCAACCACTCTACAAAACATATAGTCAATCACTTTATTGTAAAGTCAATCACTTATTTTTTTTAATTAATACTAATTACAATATATCATAATATAATATATTTATTATATAATATATTCATTAATCATCATAAATATTAATTATATTTACCTGAAAATTTTAAATATAACCACTTTTGCAATCTACCTTTCGTAAACTACAACAACATAATATCCTAAATTTATCATAATCTTTCTTTTTCACACATCGAAAGCTTATACAACTTGTCTTCCTTAAAATCAAATTTCTCATAGATTCCTATCCTACCTTAAACATAAAGGTAAGTGGATATCCCTTTTAACTTTAAGGAAACGTGTTCTTAATATCATATCATGACTATCTTAGCTTCCAATGGTACAACCCATGTTCTTAATATAATATCAGTAGCATCTAAGCTTCCATTGGTACCAAATTTGACTTCATAACCATTAATAATTACTTATGAAAAAAAGTTGTTCAACACACCCCTCTAGAACATTATAAGATATTCATTTCAATGCACTTGTATAGGGCCCACTAACTTTTTGACGAACACAACCTCAATTTGAAAAACGAGGTGAGTGGCGTATTATTACATGTGGCCATCATTACATGTGTCCGTATTTGTGTAGGGCTGACTGAAAGTTGTGTTTGAGAAGAAAGTGATAGAGCGGGATGATTATTATGATTTATGTAGAGAATTAAAAAAATGAAATGATGAAAACCCACTTTTATAGATGTAAAGTTTGTTTCAAAACAAGTCATTGAAAATGATGTTTGCTTAAATATTAAATTTGCTTGGACCCAAAAAAACAAATTCAAAGTTAGAAATCATTTCAACTAGTTCCCAAAAAGGAAATCTTAAAAACAGATGGAGTATGATCACAACTAAAAGCATTAACAATATATGTATGTGAAATAGGTGGAGTAAAAATTCATTCACTGATAACAAAGAACTCAAATTTCCTTTTGCAGGCTACTGAACTCTCGATATAAGCTGAAAAAAGATAACTTTAAACATTAACAAGACATAGTTCATCTAGGTTTAATAAAAGTGAAGAAAGTTAATTTGAAACATTAAGATGAAATAGTTCATCTACCTATATTATTATTATTACTTAATTAATTAAGTAAAAAAATCATTTTAAATATTAACATGAAATATTTCATCTACTTATTATTATTATTATTTATTTATTTTTATTATTTATTTAGAAATCAGTTTAAATGATAAAAATTTTAAAAGTAATTTTTTTGAAGATTTTTAGATGATGTGATATTCCTACTTAGTGTTTCATTAAGTAAATATCAATTTTTGCTCAATTTTGGCGTATTGCATTGTTTCACTTAGGATAAGTGGGCCTAAGGGACCCACAATTGATTTTTGGCATGAGAAGCACCATAACTTTAGAGTTCGAAGGAAAGATTGAGACTTTGGTGGAGTGTGGGGGCCACCACAAAGGATTTTTGGTCCACATGGAGAGTGCGCTCTCATTGGTGCGAAAAAGGTGAGGGAAATTTGATGTGGGCCCACATGGGCAACCTTGGAGGCAAATCGACAAAAGGAAGGAGGGGCTCTCATTTTGCTCATCATCCATATTTTCAGAATTTGTCTTTTGACAAGAGCATGCTTGAGTAGTGAGCTAAGTTTGCACGTGTTGTTTAGCACATGGGTGTTTCCGAGCGGAAATCCCAGCCTTTGCTTCGGTGCACTTCAAGTGGCAAGCCTAGGAGGGAATTCCACTTCATCCCAATTCGTAGCAGTAATAGGAATTCGAGTTACAACAACAGGGAGAGTCACAACAGCACAGGGACTGCGCAGTCACAACTAGAGGCACTTCGAGAGGTTGTGGAGATAAGGGAGTTTGAGGAGGAAACTTGGTGGGAAGGCTTGGGGAGTCTTCTAACAGGGATTGTAGGCATTTTGAGAGCATTTAGCAACAGATTTCTCAAGTGGGTCGATTTATCTAGCAGGAGAGCCAGCCAAGCCCAAGAGGGTCGAAATTCCGGGGTCGACCTTTGACTAAACCCTTCGTGGGTTACTATGGGTTTATTGTGTAGAGGTCGGGATTGATTTCCCTGAATTTTTTGAGCAGTGGGAAAGGCTCTAACAACAGACCATTTCAGGCAGCAGCACCTTTCTAGGCAGTAACAATGCAATTCTTGGGCCAAATTAATAGCAGATTGGAGGAGGGTGTTCCATTGTTTATTTTGGGCTTTGCTAGCTTTCCAAGAGCAAGCCCAGGTACACACATTCCAACACCTTGTTGTACACTTCTTCCATTTAATAAAATCTGTAGACAACGCAATTTGAGTGCCAATTTCATGGTCCGATGGTTTGTTTTAATTTCATGATGCGTTTGTCTATTTTGCTTTGCATATTTACTGTTAATTTTCCTTAGGGATTATAGTGGTATTAGAGCTCATAGACTTGGCACAGCCTATGGGAGCAGCGTAGTCTGTTACACCGAAGGATAGGTAGAAAGTGACATACTAAAGGTAGAGGTATAGGAGCAAGGAACGATAGTTAGAGATCACCCCTGATCCTATGACTACAGAACCAGAGGTAGAGGAAACCAACATGGGGGATAACGAAGGAGACAACAGGGAGGAGGAGAAGGAGTTTTCCCAACTCCTATTAAAGGTAGTGCAGGATTTGTCTTGAAACATTGAAGGAATGGGCCACCAAAATGGTAATGGCAACAAGGGTAAGGGAGTCCAAGGAGATTTCCATTATGAAGAAGGATCTGACACCTCACATTAGCATGCATATCTCCAAGTCAACATGCCATTGAAGCATAATACACCCCCTAGATCCACCATTCCTACATTCCTACAATCTAGAGCAGGTGGGTAGCCAAAGCAGGAGGAAGCACCTTATAGGGACTATTTCCTGGAGTATCAGTCTTATGGGCCCGAATTCAGGAGGGCCATCACTTTCAAAGATTTCTACTAGTTGAAGGGTAACAACAAGCCCAAGGGACAGAATGGAGGTTATATGCAGGGGACAGATTTTCAACCCACTGTGGGGAGGTTATTTCTCCCAACCTTCAATGGGTCCTCCAAGAGCTTGGCCAAGGCATGGGTCGAAAAGTTGGATGTTTATTTCCAGTTGAACCAAATGACAGAAGGAGAGACAATCAATATTGCCACATTGCATCTGGAAGGGGAAGCCCATGACTGGTGGTTCCACGAATTGACCACATTGGGACATGCAGGATTCACTGCATATGATGATTTCACCAGGAGGGTGTTGGATCGATTTGAGAGGAAGGATTTGGAGGAGTATTTTGGGGAGCTGAAAAGGCTCAAATAGGCCGAGAGTGCAAAAACCTACATCTCAAAGTTTCTGTGATTATCTGTGATGGTGCCTGACTTGTCAGAGTCTAGGAGGATTTTCATGTTTGTGGATGGGTTAGTAGAGCCATTGCGTGGGTTAGTGAGGTCCAACAGACCCACTACATTACAGGATGCATTTGGGAGAGCTAAAAATTTACAGGATTCCCTACCTAGGGCAAGGGCACCATTACCCCCTATACAGGGTTTCCAGCAGAGGAGGAAGGACATCAGGGCTCCACCACCGAGAGCCAATCAGGGACATGGGCAGCTAGATGATGAGACCCGGAGAAACATTAGGAGGAGGAAATTGTGCTTCACTTATCAGGATTCGTGGGCACTAGGCCATAGGTGTGCAGCACACAAGGCCCACTATATCGAGGTCTTCTCTGACAGCGATGCAGAGGATGAGACCTATTTTGAGATGAGTGGAGAGGACAACATCGCACCTCAGGGAGGAGGACGACCACCACCACCAGGGGGAGTTTCCTTCACACCTACTTGATCCGGATTTAAACAGGAACGCAACAAATTACAAAGATAACCATATACACAAAGATGCAGCGGAAATAATACTTCATTTCATTAATGGAAAATACTTAAATATGCTTACAAACAGAAATGGAAATAAACCAGCTAGGGCGATGGTAGCTTATCTCTGAGAAGAGATGTGATGGCTACATGCCTCTGAACTGTGTTACAATGAGGCTCGAAGGCCTATTTATTGTTAAGAAACAATGGAAAAACCCTTAACATTCCAAAACCTAACCCTAGGAGATGAAACGCCAAAACTGTGGGCCCCGTTTGGGGTAAATTGGTACATCAACTTCTCGGGGTCGTAACTTTGGCATATGATCTCCGTTTGACACGTACAATAGCTCATTAGAAAGATCTATCCGAGCACTATCATTGATGGAACGAGCAACGTCGGTCCATTCCATGGACCCATGTTGCCCCCGGATTCCCCAAAAAACGTCGTTTAGGGCCTCAAAACGGCTCCGGAAGTTCAGGACCCGAAAAACTGCTAAAAATAGTAAGTTGTGCTACAATTAAGGAAACTGAAAATGCTGAGAAAGACAATGGTGGGGGTCCAGGTGGACTTGGCAGGTGGCCACCAATATCCACCTGGATCATTCCTCCCCCCTTAGGAAGCAATGGTCCCAATTGCGTTGAGCTCCTCCATGAGATGAGGAAACTTCTGCTGAACTTGTTCCCTGGTGAGCCAATTGCCCTGCTGAAGGAGTTGGCCTGCTTTGACAACTCGATACAGTTGGATATTCTGTTGGCGAGTGTTCTTGATCTGTGTGTCCATGATCCGATCAGTTGCAGCTTGTTCCATGCAATTTGGATTTAATTCCGTGGGTTTGAGCTATTATGCAATGTTGGATGTGTCTAGCAATGGTGGAAAGTATGGCCGAAGGCGGTCCACATTGAACATTGGGTGCAGGCCAAGGAATGGGGGAATGCTGAGCTCAAATGCATTGTCTCCCATAGCCTTAGTAATGGTGTAAGGACCATATCGGAGTGGTCTCAATTTCCGATAGGCTCCAGTAAGGCGTTCCTTTTGCAAATGCAACCAGACTTTGTCGCCTACCTGAAACTTGTGTGGCACCCGATGTTGATCATGTCGCTACTTGTACTTGGCATTTGATTTCTCAAGAATGTCATGCACCTGCTGGCGAATATGTTGGATGCGCTCAATGAAGCTGGTGGCCTTATCTGTTTCGGACTGGACATGAGCTGAATTCATGTGAGTAGCTGCAAGTGGCATGGCCACATCAATGGGGCACAGTGGCTGGAATCCCAAACCCACCTGAAAAGGGCTATGGCCAGTGGAGCTGTGAAGAGCTCGGTTGTAGCTGTGCTAAACATAGGGGAGGCTCTCGTCCCATGTGCGTGGATGCTTTGAGTTATACATGCGCAGAATGTGCACAATCATCCTATTGACAACCTCTGTCTGGCCATCAGTTTGAGGATGGAAGGCTGTGGACTTCGTGAGTTTGGTGTCCAGCATTGACCAGAGACTGGACCAAAATGTGCTGAGAAACCGACTGTCCTGATCTGATATGATAGACTGTGGAATCCCAAAGTGCACCCACACTCATTCAAAGAAGAGTTTAGCAGTGGCTTCTGCTGTGATATTCTTCTTACAGGCCATCATAATGGCCATCTTCGAGAACCTGTCGACGACCACAAAAACACAGTCATTTCCATGCTTAGTGGAAGGAAGACCTGACATGTAATCCATGGAGATGGATTCCCAAGGTCGACTAGGGGTAGGCAACGGGGTATAGAGGTCGTGCTTCTTAATGGTCGGTGTGGCAATGGCACAGGCAGTACATGATCGGATGTACTTCCCAACATCCTGTCGAAGATTCGGCCAATAGAAATAATTTTGCAGTACTGCCACTGTTTTCTCGACCCCGAAATGCCCAGCAGCCCGACTGTAGTGTGCTTCCCAAATCATCTTGGCACGCTCGCTTGAAGGAACACAAAGGTGACCAAGGTGGCATAATAGGGCATCCTGGAGGTGAAAATCTGCAACATGCCGACCCTCCAAGAGTGTCTGGTATGTGTGGCCGAATTCTGGGTCGCTTTTGTAGAGAAGTGGCCAATCAGAAGTCTCGTGCCCACAAGAGTTGAGCACGGTGGTTAGCGCCATGATCGGTGGTCGACTGAGGCAATCTGCAACATTATTGGTGCTGCCCTTTTTATACTTGATATTCAAGTGGAACTGTTGCAGGTATGTAGACCACTTCTGATGGCGATCATTCTGCAATTTCCCTTGGGTCTGTATGAACTGCAGGGGTTAGTGGTCTGTGTGGATGACCGTTTCCTTCCCCAAAATGTAATGCTTCCATTGTCGGCAGGCCTGTACAATGGAATACATCTCTTTATCATAAGTGGGGTACTTCCGGACTGTGTCTGAAAGTGTTTCACTGTGATATGCCACTGGATGTCCATGTTGAGTAAGGACTGCCCCAATATCATAGTCAGAGGCATCTGTCTCGACCTCAAATGGTTGTTGTAAATCTGGTAACGCGAGCACTAGTGTCGTGCAGAGGCGATCCTTCAACTCCCTGAATGCCTTCTGTTGAGATTCAGACCAAAATAATTTTGCTTTCGCCCCTCCCTTGGTGACTTGACTCAAGGGCCAAGAAATATGAGAAAACCCCAACACAAACCTGCGGTAGAAGTTGGCAAGACCTAGAAAGCTGCGGAGCTCTGTTAGAGTGGTTGGAGAGGGCCAATCCCGAATGACTTGGATCTTGGCTGGATCGACATGCACCCCCTGTTCATCAATGATGTATCCCAGATACTGAACCTCGGTCATGCCAAAAGTGCATTTCTCCAAATTTGCACATAGCTTGTGTTGCCGCAGTGTTTGGAGAACCTGTCGGATGTGGTGGAGGTGCTCTTCCCAACTCTGGCTGAAGATCATAATGTCATCCAAGTATACTACTACAAAGGAGTTGGTGAATGGCCGCAATATGTCATCCATTAGCCTCATAAAGGTTGCAGGAGCATTCGTCAATCCGAAAGGCATGACCAACCATTCGAAGAGGCCCTCCTTGGATTTGAAGGCAGTCTTCCACACATCAGAGGGTTCAATTGGTACCTGGTGATATCCTGACTTCAGATCGATCTTGCTGAAATATTTCGCCCCCTTTAGTTGGTCTAGGAGGTCATCAATCCGCAGGATCGGGTACCTATTACGGACAGTGATCTTGTTCAGCGCCCGATAGTCAATACAGAGTCTCCACGTCCCATCCTTCTTCTGTACCAACACGATCGGGCTCCCACAGGGCGATGAACTCGGACGGATGTGGCCTTTCTGCAGGAGCTCCTGAATCTGCCTCTTGATTTCATTGTTCTCCAGAACGGAGCGCCGATAAATTGGTCCATTGGGTAGCGGCGCACCTGGGGTCAGATCGATGGAGTGCTTGACTTGACAGTGCAGAGGAACCCCTGCCGGGGAGGTGAAGATGTCCTCGTACTCCTCCACAATCTTGTCCATTTGTAGTTGTCGTGCAGAGGGACCCCGTCTGGAGGTCGCGACCACTGTCTTCTTCTTTCCTTGAGGGCGTATCATCAGGAAAACAAATTTCCTGGTTTTGGAAATGATCTTACTGCATTGTTTTGTAGTAATCAAAGAGATGGCGACAGGTGGTGCTACCTCTGGTATCCTGAACAACTTATTTCCCAATGTAATAATAATAGCACGGGGCCTTGATTCATACACAGCATGTCGCTTCCACAAGTATGGTTGTCCTAGTAATACATCACAAACTTCAAGGGGAGCAATGTCACACAATACCTCATCCGTGAAGGGCTTGATGTTGTATGGAAGGCGACACTGCTGGCTCACGCGAAGATCTCGTCCTTGGTGAAGCCACCCAATGGTGTATGGTTGTGGATGTGCTGTGGTCGGTAAGCCCAACCGCTTCACGACCTCTGCCGAAATGAGGTTCTTTTGACTCCCACTATCAACAATGAACTGTATCGGGGAGCCCTTTACCCACATCTGGGAGTGGAAGAGACACTCCTCCTCCTCTGGATCTTCGAGTTCATTTTTCTGGATCTTTACGGTAGCAACGGTGGCGCTGGGATCCGCATCAATGATCTGCTTCCCTTTTTCATACCCCTTATCGGGTTCTGACTCAGAGTCGGAACATGCATCTGATTCTGAAACCTTTAGCTCAGCCACCAGTGACTTCTTGGCCCGACACTCACTTGTGTTGTGAGTGGAGCTCTTATGGAACTCGCACCATTTTCTAGTGTCCTTTCTCGGCTTCACGGCGCTGTTCTTTGCTTGCAGCTTCGGCTGGTTGTCTTGGGTTGTCCCGCCTTGGCTTTGTCCTTTGTTCTGTGGTTTAGGGGCACCTTTCCCCTGCTTTGGATTCGCGGATCCAAAGTCTCCTCAAAACGGCTCCGGAAGTTCAAGACCCGAAAAACTGCTAAAAATAGTAAGTTGTGCTACAATTAAGGAAACTGAAAATGCTGAGAAAGACAATGGTGGGGGTCCAGGTGGACTTGGCAGGTGGCCACCAATATCCACCTGGATCACTACTAGAGGGGTCCTTGCATCACTGTGTAGGGTACCCAAATTCTTGACTATGAGGATTAGAGGCACTGTACAGGGGAAAAGGGTATCAGTTCTAGTGGATAGTGGGGCTACGCACAATTTCCTTGATGCTTAGTTGGTTGAGAGGCGGGGCATCACAACTGAGGAGTTTGAGGGATTCTCAGTTCTTCTACCTAGGGATAGAACCATACAGTGCACTCGTTATATGCTAGCCTTAATAGTGACCAAGGGGAATTACTCCATGACAAGGCATTTCTTTGTGGTGGATGTACTACACACCAACGTAGTGTTGGGAATCCAATGGCTCTATATGCTTGGAAGAGTCACAACTGATTGGCAGAAGCTGGAGATGGAATTTGTAGGGTCAGATGGAAAGATCGTGTTGCTTGGGGGGATGCACTCCTACCCACCTCAGACTGTTTCAGCCCACATGATGGAAGCTGACTTGAGACATGGGACATTGAGTGGGTTGTGAAGTTGAGGATCTTAGAGGCTGGGGGAAATTCCAAGCCACCACACCCAGAGATACAGGCTATTCTTGACAGGTATCTAGTGGTGTTTGGGGACAGGCCACCAGAACAACCACCTGACCAGGTTTTTGAGCACACTATCGAGTTGGAGCCAGGGGTGCAGGTCATCATTACCACCCCTTATCGACATCCCAAGCTTACCAGGATGAGATCGAAAGGGCCATCCATGAGTTATTAGCACTCAGGCATATCAGAACCAACTCTATCCCTTTTTCTTCATCAGTTGTGTTGGTGAAGAAGAAGGATGGGTCCTTACAGATTTGCATCGATTATAGGGCCCTCAACAAGAAGACGATGAGGAACCGTTATCCCATTCCCCGTATTGTTATGAAACCAGCTCACAAAAAGATATAATAGAGAGATCAATGCCTTAGAATTCAGCCTCTTCGAGGGGGAAACCTCCTTTACATTAAACAAATGAAAAATTCTTGGATGATACAAATGAAAAGACCTCCTTTCTATATATAGGAGTCTAAGGGGTCATAACATAAGCACAGCTGACATAACAATAATAATGTAAGGGCACAATAATAACAATAGTGGGCTTCTATGTGGCATAATAGTAACAATATGGGCACTACATGGGTACATCAATATAATAATTGGGTTGTACTAATAACAATAAGGGGTTACACTAGTAGTATAGGGGCCTAACATGCCCCTCTCCTTCAAAAAGCGTTGTCCTCAACGCTTGAGTAGTTCTTGATGCTTCTATATAAAATTCTTGTCCTCCCATGTGGAATCTTCAGCAAGTAAATTCTTCCACTTGATGAGATACTATGAAATTGATCGATTTCGTAGCTGTCGAATTCTTGTTTCTGTGACTGCTCCAGGTTCCAATATGATTTTTCCTTCCTCTTCAATTTCTGGCAATATTGTTTGAATTGGGATCTTTTGCAACTTTTGAATAAGTGGCCATACTTCTTCGTCCTTCTTCCATTCATCCCTTGCTTCGTTTATCCAATCTGGTTGGATAATAGAAATAGCACAAAACAATGCTTCCACATCCTCATCCTTGAAGAGTCTTCCCATTCGGTAAGGTCACCATTTTTTAAGTGCATGTAGTATTGCCAACATTTCCTTCTCATAAATAGCTTTGTATAAAAACTTTCCCTTGATTGGATGACTTTCAAAAGCAATGGGTCTTTCATCTTGCATTAAAACAACACCAATTCCATTTACTGAAGCATCACATTCCACAATAAAGGTTTTTGTGAAGTCTGGTGTAGCTAAGACCGGTGCTTGGCACATTGCCTCTTTAAGATGCTCGAAGGCCTTTGTTGCTTCTGGAGTCCATGAAAATGCATCTTTCTTCAATAATGTTGTTAGAGGTGTTGCTATTCTCCCATAATTCTTAACAAACTTAGGATAATACCCTGTCAACCCGAGAAATCCTTGCAGATGCTTTATGGATGTGGGGATTTTCCATTCCTTAATGGTTATAATTTTGCTAGGGTCTACCTTAACTCCTTCATGAGATACAATATGACCCAGATATTCCACCTCTTGTACTCCAAAGAAACATTTGGATCTTTTTGCATATAATTGTTTCTCCTCCAATAGTTGTAGCACCCTGTCAACATGTTCAACATGATCCTTCCAAGACTTGTTGTAGATTAGTATATCATCAAAAAATACTAAAACAAATTTTCTAAGGAATGGTTTGAAAATGGAATTCATCAAACCTTGAAATGTTGAAGGTGCATTGGTAAGGCCAAAAGGCATGACCAAAAATTCATAATGACCCTCATGAGTTCTAAATTTTGTTTCAGAATGTCTTCAGTCTTCATTCTGATTTGATGATATCCTGGATGAAGATCCAACTTGGTGAAGTAAATTGATCCATGCAATTCATCCAGTAATTCATCAGTGACAGGAATGGGAAACTTATCTTTAATAGTGAGCTTGTTGAGCTCCCTATAATCTGGACACATGCACCATGATCCATCATTCTTGTGCACCAATACTACTGGAGCAGAGAAAGAACTTTGACTCGGTTGAATTATACCAGCCTCTAGCATTTCTGCAACCATACATTCAATTTCACTCTTTTGGGCATAGGGATATCTGTACGGCTTGATGTTTGGAGGAACACTTCCTGGAATCAGATGAATAGCATGATCATGATCACGAATAGGTGGGAGACCTTTGGGAGTCTCAAATACCTTGGAATGATTATCCAAGACTTTTTGGAGATTTGGAGAAATAGATGATTCCAACGTGGAAACATCTAGCGAACATAATTGTGCAATTACACCTCTTTGTTCCTTTTTTAGAAGCTTTGTCATACCGTTAGAGCTGATTATCTTTCCCGGTTTCCCTGCAATACCCATTAATTCAACTTCCTTTCCTTCCACAGAAAATTTCATGGAAAGTTCTTGAAAATTAAAAGCTATTGTACCCAAGGATTGTAGCCATTGGACTCCTAGTACAACATCAACACCTCCCATTGGAATGGAAAGCATTGGGCTAGTCAATACATATTCTCCCATGGATAGCTTGATATTATGACACTTTCCAGAGCAATTTAATGTTCCTCCATTTGCAACCATCACTTGACACTCTGGTGTTGGATATAAGAAGCAATTCAATTCTTTTGCTACCTTACAATGAATAAAATTGTGGGTACTTCCTGAATCAATCAACACTATTACCTTTTTCTTCTTGATTTGTCCTTCTATCTTAATGGTTTGAGGAGTGGTAATTCCCGCCAATGCATTACAAGATATGGTTGGATTCATTTCTTCTTTATCTAGGCTTTGTTCCTGGAGTATATCCTCTTCTTTTGACCTTTCTTGTTCCTTTTCTTCTTCCTCTTCACATTCTATGTAGAATAATTTCTTCTCAACACACTTATGACCTTTAGTGTATTTTCTATCACAACTGTAAAAAAGTCCTTTTTCTCTTTTTTCTTCCAACTGTTGTGGTGTCAACCTTATAGGTTGTGGAAGATTAGGAGCAACAACACTTCCATCTTTATAGTTGTGAGTGGTATGCTTCTTGGTTGCCATAATTTTGCTTTCCATTTTTCTTGCTAACCTGAATGCCTTCTCTAATGAATCAGGTTCCCAAAGGTGAACATCATGTTGGATATTATCCTTTAAAGTCCCTATGAACACATCAATCCTATGCTCCTCTGGAATATTTTTTACCCTTATGTTCAATTTTTGGAACTCCTCAATGTGCTCCATTATTGAACCCTTTTGTTTGAGACTTATCAATTGGCTAAAAAAAGTGTTGCTTTTTGTATCCTCATAATATGCTGTCAATTCTTCCATAAAAATTGCCCAAGTGATAATTTGTTTACGAGAGCAAAGCCATTGATACCATACAAACTGATTTGGTTCCAAATATAAAGTTGCAATACGTACCTTTTGTGTGTTTTTCACATTATTGAGATCGAAAAATTGCTCCATTTGTAATATCCATGTTGTGGGATCCTTGCCATCAAACTTCCTCATATCGATTTTTGGAATATGGTGGGTCTTTGATCCAACATTAGAGTCTATGGAATCATGATTAACATTTCTTTTGTTCTCATCATGAGTTTCCTTTACTACCCTTTCACCATTATTGACCATTTCTTGTAGCAACTTATTCATATTTATCTTCAATTCTTCCATATTATCATCCATGCCATCAATTTTAGCGCCCATGCCATTCATCTTAGTTTCCATGCCATTCATCTTAGTTTCCATGCCATCCATCTTAGCTTCTACACCTTTCTTTAAACAATCCATCTTATCTTCTACGCCTTTCTTTAAAACATCCATCTTAGCTTCTACATATTTCCTTAAACCATCCATCTTAGATTCTGTTGCTTTTTGTGCAAGTGACACTTGTTGCACTTGGTCTCGTAATTTTGATATATCATGTTGCATTTCTTCCTCTTCCTCATGAGTCATGCTAGATATTTCAGGTTGCTTACTGGGTGTTTGCATATTCTTTCATCGGGGCATCAATTACGGATTCAAACTAATTTTTCAATCCAAGCTTATGCAAAAATTTTAAAAAAACTACACACCTTTTTTCACTTTGTAGAAGCTTGATATTGAATCTGATGTATCTCTGTAATTTCGGATCATCCAGTTCTGAAATTGCGAAATGTAGTAGGCCTCTGTGTCCTCTTTCCAATGCCACCAGTCTGATCCAAATTGGATTCTCCAAGGAAGAGTTATGCACAATCTCCCAAGATGACCTGATTATAGACTAGTTCAGTACAGCGAACTTGTACGACGTGCCACGAGTCATTGTTTCGACCTTTTGCTCTGAACAATATATACAAGAAACTATAGTCCGTCCTCTTTCTGTAAATTCTTACAAAATTTCAATTTGATGCTCAGATAGAAATCTATGACGATTTTCCCCAGGTCACCTGTTTGGAATGTAATTCAAGAGTCTGCAAAATGACCAACTTCCTCAAATCATATCTCCGCAAATATAGCGTGAAACACTCTGAAATTAGAACCCCAAATTCAGCACGATTTCTTCTCAAATGGTTTTTTTTTATCTTTTGAAACATCGCAGAAAAAAGTTATAGCGAAAATTCCACGATGACCTGTTTGGAGCAGCGAAACCCTAGAATCCAAAGCTCTGATACCAAATGTTATGAAACCAGCTCACAAAAAGATAGAATACAGAGATCAATGCCTTAGAATTCAGCCTCTTCGAGGGGGCAACCTCCTTTACATTACACAAATGAAAAATTCTTTGATGATACAAATGAAAAGACCTCCTTTCTATATATAGGAGTCTAAGGGGTCATAACATAATCATAGCCGACATAACAATAATAATGTAAGGGCACAATAATAACAATAGTGGGCTTCTATGTGGCATAATAGTAACAATATGGGCACTACATGGGTATATCAATATAATAAGTGGGTTGTACTAATAACAATAAGGGGTTACACTAGTAGTATAGGGGCCTAACACGTATAGATGAGCTGATGGACGAGTTGAGGGGAGCGAAGTTCTTCTCGAAGATTGATCTGCGGTCGAGGTACCATCAAATCCAAGTGAGAGACCAATATGTCTTGAAGATGAAATTCCAGTGCCATTATGGGGACTTTGAGTTCTTGGTTATGCCCTTCAAGTTGAACAACG
Organism: Pinus tabuliformis; assembly: GCA_031772625.1. Lineage (NCBI taxonomy): Eukaryota > Viridiplantae > Streptophyta > Pinopsida > Pinales > Pinaceae > Pinus > Pinus tabuliformis. Next base: position 1,024,981,883 of record CM062816.1, on the reverse strand, counting down.
CACCTGCGACATTCCATTCATGGATGAACCAGGTGTTTCGTCGGCAGTTGAGGAAGTTCGTGCGGGTGTTCTTTGACGACATATTGATTTACAGCTGGACGTGGGAAGATAGTTTATAGCACCTTGAGACAGTACTGCGCATTCTGGAGGAGTAGTAGTTTTATGCCAAACTGTCCAAGTGCAGGTTTGGGTTGACCGAGATGCTCTACCTAGGGCACATCATTGGGGAAGATGGAATCAGGGTGCATGAGGAGAAGATTAGAGCTGTCTAGGATTGGCCAGAGCCCTGGAATGTGACTGAGATGAGGGGATTTGTGGAAATTTTCACTTATTACAGGATGTTCATGATGGGCTTCTCCCAGCTGGTTGTACCCCTCATAGGCTTGATGAAGAAGGGAGACTTTGAGTGGACTACTACAGTGCAGGAGGCATTTGATCACCTCAAGGAGGTCATGAGTAATTGTCTGGTGTTGGCACTTCCTGACTTCACTCGGCCTTTCGTGTTATAGTGTGATGCATCAAGAGTGGGTGTGGGGGGGCGTATTGATGTAGGGAGGGCACCCCATAGGATTTGAGAGCAGGGAGCTACTGCCCCATGAGCTACTTTACTCCATATATTATAAGGAGATGTTAGCCATCATGCATGTGTTGGCCAAGTTCAGGTAGTACTTGGTGGGAATAGGTTCAAGGTCAAGACCAATCATAACAACCTCAGGTTCTTTTTGGAGCAGAAGCAGCTACAGGAGAGGCAACAGAAATGGGTAAGAAAATTACAGTCGTATGACTTTGACATTGAGTATGTCAAAGGAAAGCATAACGTAGTGGTTGATACGTTGTCTAGGAGACCGGCTACTTTGTCCTTGATGAGCATCGCCCCGGACAGGAGGGTGCAGTTACTAGTTGAGTACTCGGAGGAAAAGTTTGCATGCGAGGTCCTTGATGGGTTGGTGATAAATGATCAGTACCAGGTGATGAATGAGGTGATCTACTACCGAGATTGGATTTACTTAGTACCCAACTCCCCGTTGAGGGAGAAGATTCTACAGGCTGCTCATGATTCACTATTGGCAAAGTGTCAGGGGTTCACAAAGACATATCAGACCATCAGGGAGTGATTTTCTTGGAAGGGCCTCAAGGATGATATTCTGAGGCATATCTGGAAGTGTGACACATGATAGTGAAACAAGGGAGAGCATACACACCATGTGGGCCTATTGTAGTCGCTTCCCATTCCGGAGGGGAAATGGGAAATCATATCGATGGATTTTATTAATGGGCTACCCAGAGTACAAGGAAAGGACTGCATCTATGTAGTGGTGGGTCGCTTAACAAAGTATGCTCATTTATTTTCCATTCTAGTCCAGTACTCATCTTCATAGGTGGCCGAATTATTTTTTAGAGAGGCTTTTTGTTGAGAAATGGCAATAAGACATTCCAGTTTAATTTTTCCTTGAATTTAAACTGTGAATTAAAATCGTATTCTATTCTCATAGAAACTTGTAAATATTTAATTAAGTTTAATTAACTTAATTATCTTAGGAATTTTGAGTTGGAAGTATTTTTGTAGTCATGTATATGTTCTCCCTATGTTTTAGGGGTCCAGTATGAGTTTAATTGTGAGTTGTAATTAGATCGCTCGGTTTACTGAGTTATGTTCAGTTAAATTAGTTCCAAACTGCTTGTGGAACTAATAGAGAGATAATAGTCAGTTGGTGCACTAGTGCATCCACAAGTGTCACTCTAGTTAACTAAAGATTCCCTCATCGGAAACTCATGCATGTCGATTCTGAGAAAGACCCAGTTGAGACTAGATTGCAGGAACAATGTACAATCAGTTGTGTGATTTACTGAGTTGTAAAGATCATGCATGCAATTAGAGAAGGACCTATGTTTGAATTGTGCAGTTTTGGAAGCATGAATTCCCTTTAAATACGAGTTATTCATCCTAGGAATTAAGCAAGATATTAGGGGCTTGGAGAGTTGTTGAATAGGCTAAGGATTTGGCTTGAGCTAGCTTGTGAGCTGAGAGAGTTGAGCATACTTGTGCGGAATTATTCTAGTGAGAAAAAGCTTTGTATCTTCACTCATATTTCTGAATATGCAATACATATAGCGGGATTTTGAGTAATGGCTTTCCCTAGATACATCTTGTGTTATGTGCCATTGATTTATCTTCTTCTTGTTCATATTGTTTTCATCGATCTATTGGCTTCTGCTGGTTGAAAGAAGAAGTGGATTCTTGTATTTTTCTTTAGTAAATTGCATGAGCTTGTGAATCTACAGGATTTTCTACATGGTACCTGTTACACAAAAATATCGTCACCATGATTATTTGCAGTCAGTGTGGGTCTATCATCACTTGTACTGTCCTCCTAAGCAAGTCTCAGACCTCGGCTCTTCAAATCAAGCTTTGGAAATGAGAGAAAGACATTAAAAATCAATGTAACTCTGTTTCCGCACTTTCTCTCATGGTCACCTGCGGTCCCGCACCTTCTATGTACAAAAGCTACGTACCTGCCCGCTCTGTCCCTAACAGTGCAGGTGCGGACCCCTGTGAAAGTCAAAAGGCGCAAGTTTTATCTTTAAAAACTCACTTTGGGTTAATTCTGGAGGTTTCTAGAAGGAATTTTGACGTGGATTGTTCGCTCTAAGGTGGTTCATGCATCCCAAAAGAGAAGGAGCTAATCCCTTGATGAGAGGAGCTATCCCTTTGAAGGAGGGTTTTATCCCTTTGAAGGAGGACCTAGTAACCTCCCTCCATTGCACTATAAATACAGGCATTGCGCTGGTTGCTAGGGAGGTTAGAAGCTGAACATTTTTTAGGGTAAATGCTGGTGAAATCAAGACTTCCTAGTTAAGCCTAAAGAGGAGAGATCACATACCTTTTTGGTTTCATTGGGGAGTGAGTGAAACTTGTCAAAGTAGAGGAGACTTCTTGTTGGACCCTGGGAGGAGCTTGTACAGCGTCAAGGCAAAGGTTGTAAGGTTCTTCTTCTTTTGAATTAATACAATCAAACTCATTTTTCTCAACAAGTATCTTATGTTATTTGTTTCATGGACTCCTTGACTTTCATGTTAAATATGTTTTATGCAATTGGCTTTTCAGGTGCTATTTAATTTGTTTGCCTTGTTTGTGTTTGCAGATTCACGAAAAGGAGCTCATTTGGATCGAAGGAGCGAGGGCATCCACAAACTAGCGTTGGACCTAAGGTAGGCCCTAAAAACACTTGTTTGCTATTGTTTATCAAAGCATATTTAGAGAAAGATAGTGTCTGGTTGGTTTGCTTGTCATTAGGTCTTCTTTAGATTCTAGGAAGGTCTATCTTGTCCACAAGAACGACTTATTCCGTGTGAAAAAATGGCGACTCCACTGGCTGGGGAATTGATTGTTTTCCTTGTTTATACTTTGACCTGAGAAACTGTATTTTTTGTTTTTGTTTTTGACTTGATGATTGTGGGACTGGGTGGATTTAGTTAATTTTGAGTTAGTTTTTATTTTTCATAGTTTTGGGAGAAGTACGCACCCTCTGAGTTAAGCACAGTGCGTACCTGTACGCGCTTTTGCTTTGTGCACAGAGCGTGAACGCACCTGTGTAAACAGGATACCTGCGTACCCTGTCAAAATTTTGAGAAATTTTAAATTTTTCTCTTTTTTATCAGTTTAGAATTTGTTTATAGGTTTTAGCCATTGCCCAGACCTGCGTGTACCCTGTCAAAAACTTTCCTTGGTTTAATTTCACTAGTGTTAGGGTTTTAGGTGAAATTCCTAGGAGTTTTGCTTGTTGGGTTTGTTTTTTCATTTTGGTTGTGTAGTGGCTCTGAGCTTAGAAGCTGTAGGGACTTCAGATCACCTTAGTGTCTACCAGCCTTCTTATGAGTCTGACCATGTATGAAATCTCCCCTTGTTGAGGAATCCGCTTTGTATTTTCTCATTTCAAAACTTCGAAAAGCTTGTATTTGAAAGTTTGGATTTTCATTTTCAAAAAGAAAACAAAATTGGTTGTTCTTGACTGATTTGTGATTCTGCATAAATTAGTCCTTAGCTTGCATCTAGCTGAGTAAAACATCCTTAAAAAAGACTTTTAGTAGGCTTTGACTTCAAATAGGTTTTTATAGTTTGTAGATCTCAAAGTTAATCATTTTCATTAGTTTTGAGTGTTTTGCAAAAAAAAAATATATATATATAAAATCTCTTTTGGAAAAAGTTTGTTTTTTGTAGTGATTAAGTGCTTTGAAACGAAAAAGGGAAAATTTTGTGAAATAATTAGTTGTCTCGTTTTGAGTGCTTTGGAAAGGAAAAGCTCTTCTTTTAATTTGTTTAATTGAGAAAGATTTGTGTTTACAAAGTTTTTGCATTCTCAAACTCTTTCTTAGTTTAGAAATTCATCGAAGAGAAAAAGATTGTTTAGATCATCTTAGGTGCATTTTTAGTGATTTTGAGTCGAGTTTTCATACCACGAGTTTCATCTCCGCACCTTTGGACTTAAACAAAAACCACTAAAATTAATGCTTAAAGTGAAATTCACCTAGTAACATTTTTATTTCTAGGGCTCTGATACACCAACTTAGCTTAGGCTAGTGTCTTGGAGTAGGAGAGTAATTAACTCTCCAAGACTGTAAAAACAAACAAGTAGCTGTATCTTGTGGTAGGGAAGAAATCCAATTGTTGCATTTATGCTCTGGGAAAGCTCCTCTTAAAGGAGAAGCACGAGATCGTGTCCAAACCAGTGTGGGAATCAATCCTTCCTCATTGGGAATGACGCCAGATATTCACGTATTAAAAACGGTAAACCTCGGATTAACCATTGTCGAGGAGCCTGGGGTCACTTGTTGGTAAACCTTGGATCATGTCAAGGAGCCTTCAAGGGGATTGAGCTTGCTACTCTGCCCTTGCGTGCGTATCGGATCGTAGACTGTTCCCCCAGGTGTATTTGTCTCAGTTGGTAACCTTAGTGGCCATATTCTTTAGGACTCTTCCTGAGGTGACAGTGGTGGGAAGATCCCACTGTACCCGGAGCAGACGTCGGCTAGACTCACTTGGATTTTCTGGGGGGTTCACTTCACTCGAGACAGTTAAGTGGAGGAACTTGTGCCAGTCTATTCATTAAGCAGGTTGCCGGGGTAACTGTTCCAACCGCCATTTCTGTACTGAACTCTGCGACGTTGGATTTCATCACCAACTAGTGTTTTCGGTCCAGAAAGTTACTGTTTGTGTGTGTTTGATCTCCTAGATTCTTTAGGCGTGTGATTCAAATTTGTTTGGTTCTTTAGAAACCTTGGGCGCTTTTTATTGAGATTTTACTTTGTTTGCGTGTGAAGTAGTTACAAGTTTTTAACTGTGGCTGAATTACCAAGACAGTCCCGTAGACTTCGGGGCCAGTCTCCTGAGATTGTAAACGTGGCTGAGTTACTGAGGAAGTCCCGTAGACTTCGGGGCCAACCTCCTGAGGAAGTACCAAGCCAACTTGAAGGCTTAAAATTCCTCGTAACTCCTAGAGACAGTAGAGTTGGGTCACCGGAAGAAGGAGAATCTTCTTTGATAGTACTTCCTGATTTTCAAACGCCAGTAGCAAAATATAATCCACAGTCAATGTCTGTCTCCGAAATCGCTGGTAGCTTTTCATCTACTAGTGATATAGGTGAAGAACCCAAAATATCCGAGCCTGAAAGTGAATTTGCTGCTACTCCGACATCGGGGTTTGTTTCTCCAACTTTTAGTGCTCCTGGTTCACCTAGGGTAGAAAGAGTAATCACTCAGGATCTTCCTTCTGGACTTATTTCTATTGAGGAACTTGCTCCGGAAGAAGAAGAAGTAGGCATCCCTATCCCTGAAAATCAACCTGTTATTGAACTAAGGGAGCGTGAATCAATTTTTTACAGTCCACCTAGGAGTAGTTCTTGGTATCTTTCTTTGACTAATTATTTAGAAAACTCAGGGTTAAGTTTTTCACCACCTCGTGCTCCTTATCACCCAACACCTAGAGGTTTTTACACTCTCGTCAATATGGCAGGACAGTCGTCCATGTTTACTCAATTGCCCGAATCCTTTTTGTATGACGGTCCTTCTGTTACCTCTTGGTATCAGTCTCTTTCTGGTACTTTTTTGGGAGCATCTCCTCAACCCATTGAACAAGGGTTATTAACTGGAAGCAATGGTACAAATCCGTTGAGCGTAGAAGACATTCTTATGATGTTAGGTTCTATTCCCAACCCTCAACCTCAAGGTGGCCAGTTATCGCCAGGGGGGCAGCCTCAATTAACGCCTGGGGGGCAACCTCAAGGTACACAATTTGCATCTGGGGGGCAACCTCAAGGACAGTACATACCTACGGGACAGTACATTCCTCAAAGTCAACCCCAGACTCAATATGTACCCCAAGGTCAACCTCAGTATCAATTTATACCTCAAGGTCAACCCCAGTATCAGTATGTGCCTCAAGGGTATCAACCCCAAGGTCAATACTCGAACCAAGGTTTCCAACCACCCCAAGGTCAAACGTATGTTCAAGGAACAGGAAATGTACCTTTCAATTATCAATCCTACCCTCAACCCGGTTATGGTCCTCAGTATTCTCAGCCAGTTATGGTGAATATAGTGTGGGATCCATCGCAAACCCAACAAGTGTTGCAGCCAAGTGTACAGTTGTCATCTCAAACTGGACAACCCCTAGTTGCTGGTACACCCCAGCAACCAGTCCAGTCTAACATTCAAACTTTTGTACCTTCGGTAGTTTATCAGCCTGGGCCCAGTACACCTCGTACTCCGCCTCAAACGACTGCTACAACTACCGCTACATCTGTTCAATCTACCCCACCTACTTCTGCAGTATCGACAACTCTGGTTTCTACTGTTCCTATATCTACTCCTCAGACATCTTTACCACCGTCTGGATCTACGATTCAAACTTCGGTTCAGATGCTTGTAGGACAACCTGGTTTAAGTACGGTTGTCACAAGTCAACCACAATTCACCTATCAACCGTACCAGGGACAGTACCAATTCGGTCCTGCTGTCCAGCAGCCAGTTTATCAGTATCAACCGTATCCTGGGTACACTTATCAACAACCTCAACAACCCTAGTACGGTCCGGTTAATCCTGGTTTTCCGGGAGGATACAATATCACGAACGCGATTCGTATTCCTAGTTATCCTGGATATCCTCCTCCTGGGGCTGGTCTCATGACCTAGAGTTTTAGGGATCCTAATCGGCAGTTACCGTTTATCGCAACTTTGGACTTGCCTGACGTGTCGTGCCTAACGAACGATCCCATTAATTATCTTTCGTTTTGGCCGCCAATGCCGAATAAGTTGCCTAGTGACATTCCCAAGTTCGAAGGTAAATCAGGAGAGGACCCGTCGAACCATGTGATGACTTACCACCTCTGGTGTGCGTCTAACTCCATCATAGATGATTCAATCCGTCTTAGACTTTTCCAGCGCACTCTAATTGGTCTCGCGGCCAAGTGGTACATCGAGTTACCGCGAGGCACTTTTTATAATTTTAGTCAGTTAGCTACCTCGTTTTTAACTCATTTTCAGTTGCCAGTCCGATATGACAATGGCACAGAATTGTTAACTTCGCTAAAACAATCGACATCCACGTACATTTCAGATCATATTCATGAGTGGAGACGTCGACGTCGCTTAGTGAAGGTATTTATTCCGGATCAGATCTTGGTTGAGTGGTTTGTAAAATTTTTGTTGCCAAAGATCACTGAAGATGTTGCTAAAGCCGGAGTGGTTACTGAGGAGCAAGTCATTGCTCAAGCACAGTACCTTGACTTGTTGTATACTCAGTCGGGTACGTTACACGAAAAAATCCCCGATCTTCCCAAGAAAAATCAAATCGCTGCAGCTCCTTCGGGATCTCATGCCGCCGATGGTATGATTGGCTCGGTTAACACTAAAAGTAAGAAGAAGTCTTCCAAGAATTCTTCCCCTAGCATAACCTTGCCTGATTCCCCAACAGGAGATTCTTCTGCAGATATTTTCGCCGATATTCACGTTGTAGAATCATCTACGGCCAAATCAAAATCCGTTGGGAAGAAGAAAGGAGAGAAGAAGAATAAAACGGACAAAAGTTCAAAGGAGAAACCTGAAAAGGTGGAATCCAATGACGAAAAGCGCAAACCTCGTTATCCTTGTCTCATTTGTGACAATGAACATTTTACAAGAGACTGCCCTCATCGTGCAGAGGTTGCAAAAATTGTCAAGCGTTCCCAAACTCCTGTTGTTTTGAAGGATCCTTTTCCGGCTCAAGACAGTAAGATGATAGGTTCATCCTCGAGTGTCAATGAAGAACCCATATTGATGATGTCCCATGTTAAGATTGCGACTCGATCGCAAGATTATGGTAGTAAGAGTCCTGTTGATGGTAAAGAAACAGAATCTTCTCATTCTAATCCATCAACCTCAGCTCCCGATTCCGATCCACTACAGATCGAGAAACCTAATCCGGACTTGGTAATCAAACCGCCCGCCAAGGGTATACTTCGAAAGTCAGTTTTCAATCCACATGCGAGAGCGGCTCAAAATTATAACATTGTTGAGGATTTAGTTGTTTCACCCTCGGCAATGTCGGCTTTGGAAGTGTTGCAATCATGCCCAGCACAACGTAAATTACTTTTGTCGGCTATAGGAGCTGTTGATGTTCAGGACCCGAACCTAATAATTTTCGATCTAGAAAATAGTACACCGCATTTGCCTCATCAAATGGCTTTCCAGATTCCAGTGATAGTAAAAAACAGACCTATTCATCGGACTGTAATTGATGAGGGAGCCTCAACGTGTATTATGTCGATATAGTGTTGGAGATCGCTTGGTTCTCCTTCACTAAATCAATCCCCGATGATTCTAAAGGCCTTTGATGGCCGTGGGTTTCATCCTTTTGGCATTTTACAGGATTTTCCTATAGGGGTTGAAGGAAAACCGTTAGTCTAGATGTGGAGGTGGTTGATGCCCCTCTAGATTACAACCTTCTCTTGGGTCGAAGTTGGTTTTACGCTATGACAGCGGTCGTTTCATTGGTCTTTCGAGTAATAAAGTTTCCACGCAATGGAAAGATCGTAACAATAGACCAGCTGGCTTACTTTTCATCCGACCCAGCCTCTTCGGAGAGTATACATCATGTTGGTAAAACGACTATCCCATATAAGGATGTTGGAGTAGGACTAGTTAAAGATGCCGGTTTACTGGGAACTTTTCCTTTTCCTCCAATAAATGCATCATCTTCATTCACAACCATTCATATGATTACATCAGACACCATTGTTTATGATGATCCTTGGATTATCCCTTCTGAATCTGAGATAGACTCATTTGGCAATTCCATGCCTTTGAGTCCATATGAAATTGCCTATGAAGCCGTGCAATCTTTTGCTGACCCATGTTCAACCAAAAATGACTTAATGAATGTGGTCCGTGAGGAATCACTTTTCACATCAACCTCGGATTTAACCACGTTTTCTAAACTTGTTCACTCTGATGAGCAAATTCGTGAAATCCTATGTGTAGATGATTTACCATGGGAAGATCTCCATCACAGATCTTCGTTTTTACCTGAGGATGATCGTTTTGAAAATGATTTCTCATCAATTTTTACAACTGAATATGTCAAGGAACCTCAGAATCCAATGAAACATCCCGATTCAGAGTTAAATTTGGGAAACATCTCTCAAACTATTCCTATTGACATTTCGGTTAAGCCCGGAATTGTTGAGAACATTCATATAGGTGCCTCGTGTACAAATGACGAAATTCAATTATATAAGGCCCTATTTCAAGAATTCCGCGACGTGTTTGACTGGTCCTATGAGGAAATGCCAGGAATTGATCCCGCGATTGTTGTTCATGAGATCAAGACTTACCCGGACGCTAAACCCGTCCGGCAACGTTTGCGTCAGATTCACCCACGAAAAGCTACTGCAATTAAAGCAGAAGTTGAAAAATTGTTGAAAGCAGGTTTCATTTATCCGATCCCATTAATGGATTGGGTATCGAATATTGTTCCGGTTAACAAAAAGCAGGGAAAAATAAGAATATGCATCGACTATAGGGACATTAATCGAGCCTGTCCAAAGGACAATTACCCAACCCCCTATATCGATCAAATCATTGATGATTGTGCCGACAGCAAAATATTTTCCTTTATGGACGATTTTTCCGGATACAATCAAATCAACATTCTACCTGCCAATCAACCAAAAACGGCTTTCATTTGTCCATGGGGGACCTTTGCTTATTGCAAATTACCTTTTGGGCTTAAGAATGCCGGAGCAACTTTTCAAAGGGCGATGTATTATGCGTTTCATGACATCAAGCACATTGTGCAACCGTATCTCGATGATTTTCCTGCTTATTCATTACATCGAGTTGATCACCTCATCCATTTACGAGCAATCTTTATGAGGTGTAGGCATTATCGTATTCGGTTGAACCCACACAAATGTGTTTTCTGTATAGAAACGGGTCGATTGCTGGGATTTGTAGTTTCGAAAGCCGGCATTCGCGTTGATCCCTCGAAGGTCGAAGCTATCATCAAATTGCCTCCTCCTTCAAATCTTTGCCAACTCCAAAGTTTGTAGGTGAAAGAAAACTTTTTACGACGATTCATTCCTAACTACGCCGAGGTTACAAAGGGTTTTACCCGGTTGTTGAAGCAAAACGCTCAATTCTATTGGGATGAGATAGCTCAGAAATCTTTTGATGCACTCAAGCATGCATTGACCCATGCACCGTTGTTGCATCCTCCCAATTACAACCAGGATTACTTCTTGTATCTCGCCGCCTCTCATTCCACCATTGGAATGGTCTTAGTTCAGGAAGATGAATTCGCAACGGAACATGTGATATATTACCTCAGTCGCACGTTAAATCCAACTGAGCTAAAATACTCACATGTGGAGAAATTGGCATTGGCAGCCGTTCAAGCTGTCCAACATTTCCGTCACTACATTCTACTACGTAAAACTACGGTGATTTCGGATTGCAACCCTATGATCTACATTTTGACCAAGCAATTGCTAGGGGGCAAGTACTCTAAATGGATCGTTATCCTGCAAGAGTTCGACTTGGAATTTGAAAAATCTAAGTCTAAGAAATCTTTAGTTTTTGTGGAGTTAATGTGTGACTTCCCGCGTGCTGACACGGAAACTGTGGCGGAGGAGCCCATTGCGGACGAATCCTTGTTTCTAATCAGCACTTTAGATCTGTGGTATGGGGAATCATTGTTTATCTCCAGACCCAATCCTTTCGACCGGAAATTTCAAGGTCAGAACGTCGGAAAATTCGATTCCAGTCCCAACAATTCAGAATTATTGGAGATACTCTTTATCGTTGTGGGGCGGATTCTATTTTTCGACGTTGCTTAACTCACAAGGAAGCTGAAAGGGTTCTAAATGACTGTCACTCTGGAGTGAGTGGCGGTCATATGTCTGGGTATGCCACAGCCCAAAAGATATTGCGCGCTGGCTACTTCTGGCCGTCTTTATTTAAAGATTGTATTACAGCGGTCCGAAAATGCCACAACTGCCAGATTTTTGATCGTAAGATGCGCGCTCCACCTGCTCCTCTCCACCCTATAATTGCCGTTGGTCCTTTTGCCAAATGGGGTATCGATTTTATTACATGTAACCCTCACTCGGCCAGGGGGCATGCGTATATCATCCTTGCGGTAGATTATTTTACTAAGTGGGCCGAGGCGATGCCTACATTCGAGGCAGACGGCAAGACAACTGCAATTTTCGTGTTCAATCATATAATTGCTAGGTTTGGTGTCCCGCAAGCGATAATCACTGATCATGGGCATCATTTTCGAAACGTTATGATGACCGAACTTACAAGCCAGCTTGGTTTACGTCACGATAGTTCAACCCCTTATTATCCACAAGCGAATGGTCTGGTTGAATCCATCAACAAAGTTTTAGTTATCATGATCTGACGAATCATTGGGATTCATCGGTCGAATTGGCACAACATGCTATTTTCAGCGCTTTGGGCGTACCGAACTTCAGTAAAAACATCAACAGGGTTCACTCCTTTCCAACTAGTCTATGGTTTGGAAGTCGTGTTACCCATTGAATGCGAAATCCCGTCACTGCAAATGGCCATGGAATTAATTCCAGCCACTTCCGAAGAGGAAAAGAGTTTGTTATACTTGGCTCAATTAGATGAGAATCGATGTGATGCTGCATTGGCAATCGAGACTCACGCAAAACGCATGAAAGCTCAGTATGATCGAAATGTGACCCCTCGAAATTTTTCGGAAGGAGATCTGGTCTTAGTTTATGATCAAGCTAATGATAAATTAGGTGCTGGAAAATTCGTTCCTATGTGGCATGGTCCCTATGTTGTCAAGCGAAAGCTAGCCAAAGGGGCTTATGAATTGGTAGACTTTGATGGGGACTCTTTGGGTAAACCCAGAAATGGTCTTTACTTGAAGAGGTATTATGCTTAAAAGAATGGGTATGGAGATTTTTTAGTTAGGATAGTTTTTCTTTCTAGCTGGTGTGTTTTAGTTTAAACAGTGCGCTTAGCTTAGAGAGTGTTTTTTCGTCATTATTCCTGCTTATCTTGGTTTTACTCTTGATATTGCAGATGTCGATGCCTCTCCAAAAATACATTGGTTTCACTGATGTTGCTTGTCGTAATACACGGAACATCTCTTCCGCAGCTTGCGTTATCTATTCGCCCTCTGACGAGTTAGTATCTATGCATGGGGTAAGCCTCGGTCAAACAACGAACAACATTGCCGAATATAGTGCAGTGATTGAGTTATTATCTGAATCTATTTCATTTGGGATTCGGAGTTTGATACTGAGGTTAGATTCTGAACTCGTTGTATTACAGCTTAATAGAGTGTATGCCATTAGAAATCCATTGTTATTAAGATTTTTTTTGAGAGTGCGTCTCTTGGAACGTGAATTTGATTACATTGAATATCAGCATATTCCGAGATCTTTAAATACATTAGCAGATGAAATTTCCTCTCGAATGTTAAATAGACATTTGCAATAATCATACATGTAAATTTAAAACCATTCCATAACATGATTTACAAGATAAGCCGGTAATAGTGATATATATATATATATATATATATATATAGGAGTGTGTCAAAAAATACATCGTCTTCGATCATAGGTTGAAAAACACCTTATGATCGGCAAAAATGATAAGTACAAAAAACAAAATGTCACATGTGCCCACAAAAGGCGATCATCCTATCACTGGTGATGATCTCTATAAGAAACCACTGCACGGGCCACCTTGCAAAGGAACCTCCTAAAAGGTCCCGGGACTCCAATCACATAGCGCTGAAGTCGACGAGGAATGTCGTCTATAGTGGTCTCGGGAATATCTCCTGTCAAGCGCTCAAGATGACCCTCCAACTCGGCCAAAACCTCTGCTGACTCGTCCTGTGGGGCTGGCGCGGGTGCAACTGGTTGCCTCCTCTCGAAAGGCCGGAGAGCGGCTGGTCGCTGTGGACCCACATCTGCATTTTAAAATTTTTTACTATCAGTTTTGAGACGATAGAAAAATAAAAATAAAAATAAAATAGGAAAAATGTTGAAAAGGATTTTACCTGACTCGTCCCACTGCTCTCCTGGTGGAAGAACCATGTCTGGGTCACCACAAAAATCTATCCCAGCGTAAGGGAAGTCCTGAATGGAAAAGACCTGGTTTTCCAACCATTGGAAATACTCAGGTTTGAAGCGAGGAACCTCTGTCCTCTCGTCCGGGTGACGGGCCATGACTGCGACCCATCGCATCAGTTTGGGCTCTCGAGGAAGCCCAGCTCCAACAGTAAGGTGCTGTGGGATCAGCATAGGAACCCTCTCCAGGCCAAAGCTCACGACCAAAGCCCCATAACCAAAGGTCTTTAGTCGTCTGTTCTTGGCCCTGGTCAGTTGGCCTTTCACATTGGCCAACACGGCATCGCACCAGTTGAAGATGGTGCCTCGAAAGAAATCAACTGCCATACGCATCTGGGATCCGGTGGCAATATGTAATGCGGTAGCTCCGCAAAGTCTGGTGACAGTAAATGCAATCACCATGAGCTCAGGATGGGATATTGTCTTTATGTCTATCCCTTTGTCTCTAGCCTGGCTGTTGCAGTACTCTAGCCGGAGGCTATCGACAGACTGGCCACCTGGCCTAGTCCCATGCAGAGTCAAGTCTTCGCCTCTCTTAGGCAAACCAGTCAAGAAATATATGTCCGCCGGCTCGATTTCGAGCTGGTGACCGCCAATGAAGAAACACTGGTCCTGTATGCTCCATCTATCGACCAGCCACTGTAAGAAATCCACCTGAGCCCTCATGCCAGGAATGGCCTAGAATTTGTATAGTCCGCACGCCCTCAAAGCATCAAGTGAAGGCTGATGATTCCATGCGGCAGCATCCACGTCCTCATGCTCTCGTTCACGGCAATCTAGCATGATGTACTCTCTGCATCAAGTATAAAGATTAATTAAATTGCTAGAAAATATTTTGATTGGTCCATTTTTGAGAATTTTTGGGTTCAAAACCTTTGCAGCGGGGTACGCACCTTCCAGGTTAGACACAGTGCGTGGGACCGCACTTTGTCTACACCGAAGGTGCGAACCCCGAGTTTTTTCCCAATGGAGAAAAAGTCGGGGTCCGCAGGCCCGCAATGGTAAACCTGCGGGCCACCGCGCGCGGGTTTTGCACCTAAAAACCCTCCCAAAAATGAAAATAAAAGACTAAAACAAAAAATTAAACGGTTAAAAATGAAGAGTACGATGATGTGGATTACCTGGAGAAGACGGCGCTCATTTCCGACGGTCGGATTTTCTACAATCTTCACGGGAAGTTTTCTGAGCAAAAGCACTATTTTCTCACCCAAACTCAAACGGTAAAAATGAATTGACAAAGGTCCTTTTTATAAGTTTTTTGAGTAAATAAATCACAAATTTGTTTATGTTTCACTTTGAAAAGGTATTTTGCGACGTTTTTATCCATTTTAAATAGGTATGAGTAATGTTTGTGTTTTTGTGTAGAATAAAGGATTATTCAGGCGAAATCTATTATTTTCAACAGAAAAACATGTAGAGTCATCTTTAAGCTCTTTTCTGACTCCTAAAACATGAAAAGATTGCCGAGTGTTTCTTTTAAACTCGTTAAAACGGAATTAAAAGACGGTCCACTTACAGCTCTTTTCCAACCGTAAAAACATGAAAAGATTGCCGGATTTTTTTCGTTTCAAATTTGATATTGGTTATAAAACGACGTGTCATTGATTGCTTTTTTACTTTTTCGGGTCAAAGGCACTAATAACGAAAATTACTCCTTGGTCGTAAAAGATCAAGCGGTTCTCTCAAGTATTATTTTATACTTTTTCGGGCTTGCGAGACACAAAATTATGAAAAAGGTCAACCCTGGAGTCTTCTTAAGTTTTTTCAGACTGTCTAAAATTGAAAAACGTCGAGTTTCTCCTATACTGGACTCGTTAAAAATTTCACAGTAAAGGACCTGTTCAATTACAAACAGGAACGAACCACTCCTTCTTAGGGTTCGAATTTAAACTAAGTTGGACTCATCCGAAGGATGAGCTTATAATCAAGCAAATGTTATCCTCCTCAAGCTTGTCAAAAATAAAGAGGTACTTGCCAGCAATGGTGGGGGAAAAGAGAGAAAAATGAGCCTGTTTGTCATACTTTGTAACCACTTTTGAACACGACACTTTTATTCACCTGGGTTGGGAAATCCTTTGCCTAACAGTTGATCAAACCACATTGAAAATCTTCAGCCGGTTTCTGGGTATCAACTTTGGGTCAATTATCACCAAGCCCTCTGTCGTGTCGTTATGTGTTCAAGAGGTCACTGCCAATAAGCCATTCATCTGCAACATATCTGTCATCCATCTTGACCATCCCTGAGTCAGTTCTTGCAACTAAATTTCTTCAACTTGATCTATGATTTCGTGTTGTGGGCTTGCCTACGACGGATCGCTTTCTATCGACATCAGCTCATTATCTAGAAAGATGATCTAAGAATTGTCAGTACCTTGAGATCTGCATGCATCAATGGCAGGTTTCTCGCCTTTGACGACAGTTTACATCATTGACTTTCGATCAAAGGATTCCGTGACATGCTCAACATCAACACATTTATTTGCATCTCACGGACTGTACTGGGTACTTTGAGAGCCATTGACATCACTGGTGGTTTCTCTCACACTTGTTAACAGTTTACATCATTGACTGGTAATCAAGTGGTTTCTACCATGTTCGACATCAACACATTTATTCGCATGGATAGAATCGTATTGTTTCGGGAAGTGGAAATGAAGACCCTGGATCTAGTTTCCACAATCCAGGTTGCGAGGAATTTTGTATTCATTATATAATGGACTATTCATAAACATATGGTTGCGCCCATACTGTGTCCACATGGGTCTATACTTGTGATGTTTTACAAGATCATTCCTGTATCAGAACAGTAGTTAGTTTCTAGTCAGTTTTTATCTCAGTATGGGAATGCCTACCTCAGCGATGATATGATCTCATATATATATCTTGCATTGAATGTTTTTACAGGTTCCAACCGGGTTCTCCACAAGATGATCCTCGAAATGATAAAGCACTTCACTCTTCCTAAATGATAAGAAATCCTCATCTACTACAGACTTCGCACTTTAGGGGGCAATCTGTTACACAAAAATATCGTCACCATGATTATTTGCAGTCAGTATGGATCTATCATCACTTGTACTGTCCTCTTAAGCAAGTCTCAGACCTCAGCTCTTCAAATCAAGCTTTGGAAATGAGAGAAAGACATTAAAAATCAATGTAACTCTGGTTCCGCACTTTCTCTCATGGTCACCAGCGGTCCCGCACATTCTGTGTACAAAAGCTGCGTACCTGCCCGCTCTGTCCCTAACGGTGTAGGTGCGAACCCCTGTGAAAGTAAAAAGGCGCAAGTTTTATCTTTAAAAACTCACTTTGGGTTAATTCTAGAGGTTTCTAGAAGGAATTTTGACGCGGATTTTTCGCTCTGAGGTGGTTCATGCATCCCAAAAGAGAAGGAGCTAATCCCTTGATGAGAGGAGCTATCCCTTTGAAGGAGGGTTTTATCCCTTTGAAGGAGGACCTAGTAACCTCCCTCCATTGCACTATAAATACAGGCATTGGGCTGGTTGCTAGGGAGGTTAGAAGTTGAACATTTTTTAGGGTAAATGCTGGTGAAATCAAGACTTCCTAGTTAAGCCTAAAGAGGAGAGATCACATACCTTTTTGGTTTCATTGGGTAGTGAGTGAAACTTGTCAAAGTAGAGGAGACTTCTTGCTGGACCCTGGGAGGAGCTTGTACAGCGTCAAGGCAAAGGTTGTAAGGTTCTTCTTCTTTTGAATTAATACAATCAAACTCATTTTTCTCAACAAGTATCTTATGTTATTTGTTTCATGGACTCCTTGACTTTCATGTTAAATATGTTTTATGCAATTGGATTTTCAGGTGCTATTTAATTTGTTTGTCGTGTTTGTGTTTGCAGATTCACGAAAAGGAGCTCATTTGGATCGAAGGAGCGAGGGCATCCACAAACTAGCGTTGGACCTAAGGTAGGCCCTAAAAACACTTGTTTGTTATTGTTTATCAAAGAATATTTAGAGAAAGATAGTGTCTGGTTGGTTTGCTTGTCATTAGGTCTTCTTTAGATTCTAGGAAGGTCTATCTTGTTCGCAAGATCGACTTATTCCGTGTGACAGTACCAAAGCATAGAACAGTATACTAGAGGATATTTCAAAGTTTTGAGTTTTGGGTTATAGGTGAAATTCGAATTTGTAATACATACTTTAGGATCGGCAGATGAAATTCTACTGTTTGCGGCCTGAGTATTCCTTAGAAGGTAGCTCAAATTTTATAGCCTAGAGGGACATAATGGAGTCTATGCTAGAGGATAATGACTTGATGGAATTCATTGATCAAGCCTAAGCCAACAACATCGGATGCACAAAATTTGGCTGAATGGAAGAAGTGTGTGGCAAAGGCAAGGCGGAAAGTCCCTGAGGGAGTTTGAGACCACACTATCTCGAGTCTCCATGGCAAGGAAACTTTGTATGCTATGTGGAAAGCATTGCCGGACTTGTATCAGAATAGTAGTGACCAAAGGAAATTGGCATTGAAGGACAAACTATGAAAAATCAAAACGAAGAAAGGCGAGACGATTCCAAAATACTTTACCAAGTTCACTCAGTGTCATGATGAACTTGGAAGTGTTGGAATCATGGTTTCCGAGGATGATATGGTGAGTCTTGCTCTTCTAGGACTCCCAAAGAGTTGGCATAGTTATCAGGACTCTGTCAATGGTTGGGAGAAGCTGTCAGATTGGGAACGATTGTGGTCAGATTTGATGCAGGAGGAGTGATGAGCCTAGGTATTGCAACTCCCAGGGCTACCAACTTTACCTATCAACCCAGGGTTCATACAAACTTGGATATGACAGTGCTATATGCATAAGTAGAAGTGAAGGTACTGCCTTTTTTCATTGCTCATCTGGCAAGAGACCCCAGGTGTTCCAAGCCAAACTTCTATAGGGTCAAAAGAAGCTTAACTCTTTGATGGAAGAAGAGAAAATATATCCTAAGGGAGAGCTACTTCTACTACAGTATTGAAGAAAACTGTTGGGCATGGAATCCCCCCACAGCATGTTTTGGGGCTCAAATCCCAAGTTTTGAGTAATGTTGTTGTAAAAACTCCGCGAATTGTGGGTGCGGAGTGTGAATTGTATGTTAGAGTCATAAGGATGTCTGCCCTAAGTTTTGAATATAGTGTCAGCCTACCGATGGTCCGTGGACCATGGGATTGTATAAATAGAGCGATGCTCTAATTTTTAAAGTAGTTAGTTAACCAATGCATGGAGTCTGAAAGATAGTGAAGCATTGAGCAAGAGTCTAGTATCTTGGGTCGTAGTAGTAGGAAGAGGCTCTGCAGCTGAGTGAACAGAGGCCTGGTAGAGTCCGCAGCTGAGTGTGCGGACCCTTGCAACTGAGTGCACAGGGCAGAGTCGAGTCGATAACCAAGGAAGAAGAATAATAAAGAGAAGTTTTATTTGAATTCTATGTATCTATTCTTGTGTTATTTCCTGTTTGATATCATTTGCAATTATACTGTTTATTTACTGTGCATACTTGTATGAATGGTGAATATTGTTAAGTCTAACTGAAAGCATACAGATAAGCTAAGTTAATCAACTAATATTGGCTTACTAGTAAGGATTTGAGTAATAACATTGTTCAGGCCCTGAGTAGGGTTGCGCGAAGGCAACATCGCAGGCTGTGAGGTACTGATAAGTGCGCGTAGCGATGTGCACGCAGGGTCAAACTGCAGACCACTTGGAACCCATCAGACATCCCCAGGGTGCGGAAACCTGGTTCTAGCACCCTCCCATACTACTTCAGGTGAGACCTCAGTCTGCGCTCCACGGACTGTTGCCGAAAGGGCCAATAGTACCAGGATTTGTTTGGCTAAATCATCTCCGAACCTGGGTCAGGCCCCAACAAGCCAACAAATGGTTCTGTTGCTGGGATCAGGATCTGCATAAGGGATGTTTGATGTCGTGTCACTAGAATCCAATGAAGAAAGAAATTGAAGGGTGGTTAGACAGAAAGATTCACGAGTTCGCGGCACAGGAAAACAGGAATCCACGAGTATCAAAGGAACAGTGGTTGGAGCGCTACTTATATATGGAAATCCACGAAATTTTCTTTGCATCCTTTCCCTCTAAGCTGTATGAGTGGATCGCGAAGCTAGCAGATAGCCAGGGAAGGTGTAGGCTCGACAAACCAATTGTGTGGACTCCAGAATCAGTGCGCGAACTAGAAGCATCAGAAGATAAGATCACGCACGATGTGGACCATTGGCTTGATCGAATTATAGGGGGGTTTATCACCAAGTTCGCGGTAGACACAGCAGTCAGATACAGTGAGGCAGAACGACGCTTCCTCAAAGGACCGTGAGGTGAGTACATTAAATCTTTGAACACTTGGATTAAGATGTTATTGTGTGAAAAGTGGGTTATGCGAACAAATTGATGTTTGGGGCTACGCGAAGTGGGAGGATCTATAGAAACAAAGGTGTCACAGAGATAGAAAATAGCTCCTTGATTTCGCCTCGGTAGGAAAGCGAGGAAGAGCTCACAAAAGTTTCTTTGAGAAGCACAACCATTTTGATAAGGCAGCGAATTCTGCGCCTACCACCTCCACCTACACTACCACCACTCTCACCATCTTCACCTCCATCTCCGCCCACACCACATCCACCACCACCACAATTCAATATGGCGAGCGCGATAAAATTTCTGGTATTCCTAGGAGTAGGGAACGAAGATCCAAACCAATTTTGGTTCGTGGTAAGGGCCATATGAGAAGCACAAGGAGTCGTGGATGATAATCTAAAGAAGGCAACATTGGTGAGCGCGTTGCAGGATTGCACACTGAAATGGTACATTAAGCATTATAATGACCATCCAAATGTGGGGATGCGGATATCCAGGTTGCGCTGAATAGGGAATTCAACATGCCAAAGTCGGAGACACAATCGATTATCAGGTTTAAGGAGATCGCGATGCTTCCAGGCGAGACCCCATGGGATCTAGATCAGATACTGAAGAGTATGATTCGCGAAGCCAACATGACCTTGACAAATGGGCAACACCTCGCATGGTTTGTAGCGTCACTAACACTGCATCTAAGAATGGCGTAATCGCAGCAGAAGTTATCCACCCAGGCCGAAGTTTTGGAGATTGCAATGAGACTGCATGAGACCCCAATACAAGATCCTAGCCTGGGAGTCCAACAAATCCACGTGCAATTGCAAAATTTTTGTCTAGAAATGAAAAGTTTGAAACAGGACAGGGCAACTCGCCCAGAAGCACACGAGGAGGTATGGTGCATAAAATGCAAAGGCCAGGGGCATGACAAGGACCATTGTCCAGTCTTCGCGAATTACTTAGCGGGAGGAGGGTCGATGCCATTAAGACCTGAGGCACAAGCAGGACCGAGCGTGGAACCTGCATTATGGTGCACGATCTATTAGATAGGAGGAAAACACGCTACGGATAATTGTCATCTATTGCAGAAGTATAGGTAGATGTCCCAACAATTGTTTTGTAATTTCTACAAGTCAGTAGGCCATGATGAGTGCACTTGTAGAAGCTATGAACTAATGATGGATCGAACTCCTGCCTACATAGTATAGATCAAAATGCGAGCCCTCGACCCAAATGTAGGAATGGCACACACTAGATTTCAGGGGCGCGAACGAGGTCGAGATGGAATGGGACTAGGAAGGGGTCACAGACAACTAATTTGTTACAATTATGGAGGGCCAGGGAACTATGCCCGCGATTGTACGAATCCGACAAGAACATCATGTTTATATTGTACTCAGTTTGATAATGAGGTAGAGGACTGCCCTACACTGATAGCGAGGTTGCGCAAGAAAGGGGTACTCCAGCCTCCCCCGACTCAGAATTTGCAAATGATAAGGTCTGAGCCGCGCAAAGAGAACCCGAATGTAAACATAGTGCTCATAAGCGGTATCAAGACAGGAGATGACAAAGGTAAGTAGCCTGAAGAAAGTGCGTGGGTTCGCAACTCTCCTACAAAGGAACCTGAATTTGATGTGAAGTGCGCAAAGGAGACATTCATGGAAGCTAAGAAGAGCTTCACAGAGGCCTCCACTTCAGGTAGTAAGGATCAACTAGAGCTGAAGATGGATCCTTCAATGATCACTACCTTTCTGGAGACATGTATGAAACTGATGCACGACAGCAAGGCTATGAAAGGGTTGCAGGAACTTATCACTAGGTGCGTTGGGTCAGGAGAACCATGCATAATATGGAAACTCGGAAAGCACACATCGCGAACAGGAAGGGAAATGAGATTGACTGCGCAAATCAAGGAGTATGAAATGGATCAAGTAATTCTGGATCTAGGATTGGACGCGAATGTGTTGCCAACGTAGACATGGGAGCGCATGGGTACGCCTGCATTGCAATGGTCCCCTATTCAATTACGAATGGTGAGCCAGCAGAAGATCCTACCGATGGGAAGATTGCAAGGGATAATAGTAGACATCGAAGGTGCGAGCGTGCTTGCATATTTCGAGGTGATAGAGATTGTCGATGACAACAATCCATATCCTACGCTACTGGGACTAGACTGGGCCACTGATATGAATGGAGTAATAAATATAAAGAAGCGCGAAATGACTTTTGAGAAAAAGTCACTACGCGTAGTGGTACCTTTAGACCCTGCGAAAGGAGTGCGCTACACAGAGCCAGTGCACGACGACGAGCTAGACTGTATCTACAGGATAACTGCTTGGGAACAGGATTGGGTGAATCCTACAACAGATGGATGGATTTCGTGGGAGCACGAAAGCTCTTGCACATTAGATTTGGATGAGGAAACAGAACGATGGGAGAACTGGTTACACGAGGTAACCATGCTCAATTGCAACATGATGGTAAGATCACTGCGCTACGTGACAAAAAAGTCAAGATATCTACCTGTGTATGACGGGTCGACGGCGGTGGATGAATTCCTGAACAAATTTGAAAGCGTAGTGCCATAACAGCAACGGTTCGATGCTCTGAAATGGGCACTGCATGCAACGCCCGCAAGGTGGTGGGGTACGCCTCAGAGAAGCTTTGATGACTGGCGCGGATGCAGAAGGATGATGTGCCTACAATTTGGGAAATTGTAGATGTGACTAGCAGACAAGTATGATGGACGGGATGATCCACGTACACACCTCGCGAAATGGACCAAGGTCTATGGGGAAGAGCCACAGCCTGAATGGGTACATTTATTCTATCATACCCTGGATGTCATACCCATGAATTGGTATACTAAGACAGAGCTCCGCCATGGTACGAGCGAATGGGATATCTTGTGCAAGGGATTTCTGTTAACTTTCACATTTGAAGATCGTTGGTGGGATACTATTGACGATGCGCTACAGGCAGTAAAAGCAGTTATCTTCAAAATACCCCAGGAGCCAATGGAATTACTTCAGCCAGAATGGGCGACACAACTGAGCTGCACGCTAGAGTGTTACAACGTAAATTTTGAGGAGGATGATGAGGACCCACGAAATATTAACATTCCAGAAACAGAAGGTTGTCACGAGGTTCGAGGACCATTGATTGAGGATCCCGACATCACCACGCCACTAAAAACAAAGCAGGTAAACATTGGAACAGAGGCGGAGCCAAAGTATGCAATGCTTGGGGACTATTGGGATGATGCCACAGTGGATAAGGTCACTGAATTACTCCGCGAATACCAAGACTTGTTCCCGACCAAAATTACGGACTTAAAAGGAATTGTTTGTGACTTAGGGATGATGAAGATCACCCTGAAACACAACACGAAGCCGGTTAAGCAGCGGCCTTACCGCTTGAATCCGAAATATAAGGAAAAGGCCTGCGAGGAATTAGACAAAATGCTCACAGCCGAAATTATTGAACCAATGGAAGAATCCGACTGGGTGAGTCCTATGGTAGTGCAGGAGAAAAAGTAGAAGGGCAAAATAAGAATATGCGTGGACCTCAAGAAGCTGAACGACGCCTGTGTACACGATCCATTCCCTACATCGTTCATAGATGAAGTACTAGAAAATGTTGGGGGCCAAGAAGCATACTCATTCACATATGGGTTCTCAAGGTACCATGAAAGCAAGATCGTGCCGGAAGATAGAAGCAAAATGACCTTCGCGACGGAATGGGGATGCTTTTAATACACCGTTATGCCATTTGGATTAAAGAACGTGCTAGCCATATTTTCGCGCATCGTTGTTGCTGCATTCAAAGAATACATCCACAAGTTCTTGGAGGTCTATCTAGATGGTTGGACTCTCTTTGGATTAGTTAAGCACCATGTAGCAAGCTTATGCTTGATGTTGGATACTTGCCACCGAGAACAGATTGCGTTGAACCTTAAGAAGTGCACATTCCTCGTTCCCTTTGGAAACCTGCTGGGACATGTGGTCTGCAAAGAAGGATTGATGATGGACCCTATGAAGATTGTCGTTATTCTAAATTTGGAAACACCACGAAGTGTTAAACAACTGCGCGCTACCTTGGGACACGCCAGATACTACAGAAAGTTTATCAAAAGCTATGCCCAAATCACCGCGCTGATGGAAAAATTATTGAAAAAGGATGTTAGATTTTGTTGGAATGATGATTATATGAAAAGTTTGGACGTCCTGAAGGGGAAATTGGCCTCCGCTCCAATCCTGGTCTTCCAAAAATGGGACGTGGAGTTCCATGTCCATGTTGATGCGTCATGTATCGCGCTGGGAGCAGAGTTCACGCAAGAGGGCAGGGAAGGCTTGGATCACCCTATCGTGTTTGCAAGTCGGAGGTTGTCCAAAGCAGAGAAGAACTATTCCACCACTGAGCGCGAGGGGTTAGTGATGGTGTACATGCTCCAAAAGTACTGACACTATTTACTCGGAGGACATTTCAAGATGTATACTGACCATTTCGTGTTGAAATACTTGGTCAATAAGCCTGTGTTGGGGGGGCGCATATGCAAGTGGCTCTTATTGTTCCAGGAATATGATTTTGAGGTCATAGTCAAGCCGGGACGCCTAAACACAGGACCGGATCACTTGTCGCAAATTGAGACGGGCGAGGAACCCACTAATTTGGAGGAGGGACTACCTGATGCACAGCTCTTTGTGGTGCGCGTCGCGGACAGGCACTTTGAAGATATAATCCATTTTCTAACAACAAGGACTGCGCTGAAGGAATATTCTGTCCAACAGAAGAAGGAATTGGTGGTGCGTGCGGCAGATTTTTCTGTCATCGCGGGGCACCTATACAAAATGGGAAATGATGAGATATTGCGAAGATACATACCTGAATTCGAACGAAGCCAGATCCTCGCGGAAGCACATGGGGGTGCTGCAGGAGGACACTATGCAGGATGTGCGACCGCACAGAAGATCCTTTGTGCAAGGTTATGGTGGCCAACCCTGCACTAGGATTCGAAAGCACACTGTAAGGCCTGCGATATATGTCAAATGACTGGAAAACCATCGCAGAGGGACGAGATGCCGTTAAATCCACAAATGACACTATAGCCATTTGAGAAATGGGCAATCGACTTTATGGGACCGATCAAACCTCAGGGAAAGACGGGCGCATGCTACGTCATCACTGTGACAGAGTACCTGACACGATGGGTGAAAGCATAGCCGGTCAAAGACTACACAGCCGCCACGACTGCGAAGTTTTTGTTCGAAAATGTGTTGACCTGATTTGGTTCTCCAAAAATCTTAATGAGTGACCGCGGAACACATTTCTTGAATGAAATCATCAGCGCGCTCACAGAGGATTTCTAGGTGTATCATCAGAAAATTACACCGTACCACCCACAAACTAATGGGACAGTAGAGTCATTCAGCAAAATATTGGAGACTGTACTGACTAAAGTATGCAACGCACAGCGAAACGATGGGGACCTGTGCGTACCTGCTATGCTATGGGCTTACAGGACAACATGCAAGAAACTGATGGGACCGACACCTTTCCGATTAGTTTATGGCGTGGAAATTGTCATGCCGATAGAATATATCGTACCTAGTCTACGAATAGTAGCGCTTACAGGCATGATGGACTGTGAAGCTTTGGAGGAAAGGCTCGCACAATTAGAAGAACTCAAGGAAGAACGGTTTTTGGCTAGATTTCATTAGTAGGTATAAAAGCAGCGTGAAAAATCCTAGCACGACCACCATATCAAGTTGCGCACCTTCAAGGTAAATGACTTAGTGCTGCTGTATGACAGTAAGTTTGAAATTTTTTTGGGAAAATTCATAATGCACTCGCTAGGACCATACGTGGTTAAGGAGGTCACAGATGGAGGCACGATCCAACTAGTCAAACTAAATGGAGAACCCTTCCCAGGCAAAGTAAATGGCAGTCGCTTGAAGCCCTACATGGGTGGGCCAGCTATCTGACTAACTGGCCAAAGCACAGTCTTCGCGACCCGAGGAGTCGGACAAGGGTGCGGGACTATAAACATACATAGCGGATGCTGTATAGATGTAAGGATACAATTCATACATGGAGGAACGAATGCAACAGGTTCAGCAAGCAGCAGCTCAGTGCACAGCAAACATCAACGCCGTACGGGAACAGTTGGAGGGACTCTGCACCAAGATTGCCGCGCTGAAAGAGTGACTCGAGGGCGAGTCACGATGTTTTTTTGGGGGGTTGTTGGGCATGGAATCCCCCCACAGCATGGTTTTGGGCTCAAAGCCCAAGTTTTGAGGAATATTGTTGTAAAAACTCCTCAAATTGCGAGCGCGGAGCGTGAATTGTATGTTAGAGTCATAGGGTTGTCCGCCCTAAGTTTTCAATGTAGTGTCGGCCTACCCATGGTCTGCGGACCATGGGATTGTATAAATAGAGCGAGGCTCTAAGTTGTAAAGTAGTTAGTTAACCAACGGATGGAGTTTGAAAGATAGCGAAGCATAAAGCAAGAGTCTAGTATCTTGGGTCGTAGTAATAGGAAGAGGCTCTGCAGCTGAGTGCGTAGAGGCCTAGTAGAGTCCGCAGCTGAGTGTGCGGAACCCTGCAGCTGAGTGTGTAGGGTGGAGTCGAGTTTGTAACCAAGGAAGAAGAATAATAAAGAGAAGTTTTATCTGAATTCTATGTATCTATTCTTGTGTTATTTCCTGTTTGATATCATTTGCAATTATACTGTTTATTTACTGCGTGTACTTGTATGAATGGTGAATATTGTTAAGTATAACTGAAAGCATACAGATAAGCTAAGTTAATCAACTAATATCGGGTTACTAGTAAGGATTTGGGTAATAACACTGTTCGGGCCCCGCGTAGGGCTGCGCGAAGGCAGCATCATAGGCTGCGAGGTACTGATAAGTGCGTGTAGCGACGTGCGCGCAGGGTCAAACCGCGGACCACTGGGAACCCATCAGACATCTCAAGGGTGTAGAAGCCTGGTTCTAGCACCCTCCCATACTAATTCGAGTGAGACCTCAGTCTGTGCTCTGCAGACTGTTGTCGAAAGGGCCAGTATACCGGCATTTTTTTAGCTAAATCATCGTCGAACCTGGGTCAGGCCCCAACAAGCCAACAAAAACAACATGTAATGATAAACCACACCATAACCTAACTAACCAGTTAAACAACTATGCTAAGAAGAATTGCTAAAACAATCACTAACCTAAGGCTAATTATCTAAGTTGTAGAAGTAAAGAGCATCAAAACTAGACTAAGGTGTAAGCAAAGAACTAAACTAACTTGGCTTTCAAGCGGAAGAGCAGTCGGAGGACGAAATCAGTGAAACGAGGATGTGCGGGAGCAACAATGCATAATAACCGTTGGATCAGTCAAGTGAAAGGCAAATGAACGGCAGAGATCGGATCGCGGGAGGTCACGTAGATAGATGGGAGAACAGGGTTAACTAATAGGATGAATGGTGGAGATCTTATCTTGGAGGCTTAAGCGAATAAATGGATGAACGGGGTTAATGAACAGGATGAACGGCGGAGATCGTATCACGAGGGATTAAGTGAGTAGATGGACGAACGAGGTTAACAGGAGATGAATAGCTAAGATCTAATTGCGCGGGTGAAGTCAAGAGATGGACGGACGAGGCTAACAGGAACGATGAATGGCTGAGATCTTATCACATGAGTGAAGTCAATAGATGGATGGCAGAGATCATATCGCGGGGAAAAGAAGTGTGGAAATGATGGAACGGGTTTCTAAGCCAGTAAGTAGTTTCTCGTGCACCCTCAAGGCAATAAGCGAAATTTTGAAATTTCACGTGATTAGCCTTACTGCACGACACGTAACACGAGAAAACCACTTTTCTCACATGCTCTAGGGCGGATAAAGTTCGTGCACTAATCCGCGCTAGATTGTGCGATAGTCGTTGGATCAGGCGGGGCTGATCAATGGTGGAGATCGACCAAGATAGTTGGCGATTGGGTGAAGCGATAGCTGTCGGATTAGGCGAGGTAGATCGACGGTGGGGGTTTAAAGTGCCTAAAGTGATCAGGTGACATGACAGCCGTCAGATCAGGCGAAGCAGATCGATAATGGGGACTTAAATTGCATAAAGTAAGTGGTGGACTCCACACGAGGCAGCAGTTGGAGAAAATAGTGAATCAGACGGTGATTGTGAAGGTTTGTTGCGGATCGGACGGCGAGGAAGCGATGCATGAAGAACGTGTTGAAGGCAGTTTCAAAGGAAAACGACAAAGAAAACTAGTGAAGGTAAACAAATATTTGCATCAAACAACAAACTCCATAGCTCATGCAAGAACCAGAAACCTATGTTTTTTGGGTTGTTGAAGGGTCTCTTCCTCAAGTCATGGTCCCAAAGGGAGGAGATGAGGCCGAGACACCTGCGCACAACTTGATAGTGATCTTTTTCCTCTAACTAACCTGTGAACTGAAAGAAGGCACAAATGAAAGTAAACTAAAGCACAACGTAGATGAACAGAACCAGAAAGCTATTTAAACAAATGAACAAGTAAACCAGAAAGCTATTTAAACAAATAAATAGAACCAGGAAGCTATTTAAGCATACATGAATAGTAAAGAGGAGTTGTGGCTGCTTGGGTCAGGCCCTAACCTAAGAGCTTTATCCCTCGGCACCAAAATGTGATGAACCTAGGTATTGCAACAAGAATGCTGCAACTCCAAGGGCTACCAACTTTACTTATCAACCCAGGGTTCATACAAACTTGGCGGTGACAGTGTTATATGCACAAGTAAAAGTGAAGGTATTGCCTGTTGTCACTGCTCATCTGGCAAGAGACCCCAGGGGTTCCAAGCCAAGCTTTTATAGGGTCAGAAGAAGCTTAACTCTTTGATGGAAGAAGAGAAAATCTATCCTAAGGGAGAGCTACTTCTACTGCAGTATTGAAGAAAACAATATGAAATGCTAAACCATACCATAACCTAACTAACCATCCAAACAGTTATGCTAAGAAGAATTTCTAAATTAAAACTAATCTAATGCTGCTACCTAAGTTTCTGAGGTAAATAGCATCAAAACTAGACTAAGGCGTAAGCAAAGGAAACTAAGCTAAATCAGTTTTCAAGCAGAAGAGCAATCGGAGGTCGAAATCAATGAAAGGAGAACGTAAGGATGCAGTAGCGCATAGGGACTGTTGGATCGATCAATGAGCAGAAGATGGACGGTGGAGATCTTACCGCGGGATCTTAAGCAAATAAATGGATGAACAAGGTTAATGAAGCGATGAACGGCGAAGATCTTATCACAGGGTCTTAAGCGAATGAATGGATGAACAAGGTTAATGAAGCAATGAATGGTGGAGATCGTGTCGCGAGGGATTAGGTGAGTGGATGGACAATCGAGGTTAATAAGAGATGAATGATCGAGATCTAATCGCGCGGGTGAAGTCAAGAGATGGATGGATGAGGCTAATAGGAGCGATGAATGGCTGAGATCTTATTGCGCGGGTGAAGTGAAGAGATGGATGGCAGAGATCGTATCGCGGGGAAAAGAAATGTGCGGAAATGAGGGAGCGGGTTTCTAAGGCGGCAAGTAGTTTTCAAGTGCCCTTCACGCGATTAGCCTTACTTCACGACACATAGCACGAGAAAACCACTTTTCTCGTGTGCTCTCGGGCGGATAACGGTCATGCAAGGATCCGCACGAGATTTTGTGATAGTCGTTGGATAAGGCAGGGCTGATCAACGATGGAGATTGGCCAAGCTAGTTGGCATCGAGTGAAGCGATAGCCATCGGATTAGGCGAGGCAGATCGAAGGTGGGGACTTAAAGTTCATAAAGTAAGTGGTGGACTCCACGTGAGGTAGTGGTTAGAGAAAATACTGAATCAGGCAGTGATTGTGAAGGTTTGTTGGTGATCGGACGGCAAGGAAGCGATGCATGAGGAAGATTCTTAAGGAAGTTTCAAATGAAAATGAAAGAGAAAACTAGTGAAGGTGAACAAATAATTGCATCAACAACGAACTCCATAGCTCAGGCGAGAACCAGAAACCTGTGTTTTCGGGTTGCTGAAGGGTCCCTTCCTCAAGTCATGGTCCTAAAGGGAGGAGATGAGGGCGAGACACCTGCACAAAACCTGATAGCGATATTTTTCCTCTAACTAACCTGTGAACTGAAAGAAGGAATAAATGAAATTAAACTACAGCAAATGCAGCTACTGAAGCAGATGAATAGGAAAACCATGCATGATCTATAGTATATTGTTGTAATGAAAGTGCAACTACTTAAGCAAATAAACAATGAGAACCATAAGGCTACTTAAGCAAATGAATAGAAAACCATGAAACTACTTAAGCAAATAAATAGAACATAACTCTATGCTAGCATACATGTACAGTAAAGAGGAGTTGTGGCTGCTTGGGACGAGTTCTAACCCAAGAGCTTCAACCCTCAAAGTTAACTCAGAGCTGGCTTAAACAGAACTCATTCTCATTATGAAAACCATGGATTATAGAACAAATTGTCACAAGTCTTGCAGCTCATAAATAAAGCAGAGTTTTTACAATAGAAGTTAGAATCCTAATGAGGTCCTAAGCCTCTCTACTTATACATATGATAAACTAGTTTTTGTCCCTTTCACTTGCTCGGTTGTCTTCTAGTCTTCAAAGTGATGGTTGTTTGCACTCTGATGATGGAGGAATATTCGAATGGAGGGGTAGTAAATGAGGAGTATTTACCTCCTATAATTACTCTCCCTTGTCCCATTCGAGTTTTGACCAAGGTCTTTGCCATAGTTCCTTTCTTTTATCCTTTATGCCTGCATTTTTCCTTGCTTTTATCCTTTATTCCTACATTACATGCACATTAGACCACAAAGCCAAATATCCAACTCTAACTCATTTCATAAACAAAATATAATCAAAAGTATGCAATAAGTTGTGAGAATAGTTGGTTTGACTAAGCTAGGAGGTGAATTAAGGACAATTAAGGCCTAGATAATTATTGAATGATGAGGCTCATCAAGGAGACAATGAGGAACACCAGGGATGGCTCTTCATCAAATACTGATGATGAAGAGAATTGTGCCTTAGTGATTAAGGCGAAGAAGGGGAAAGGGAAATATTCCCATTCCAAATCGTATTCTTATCATGGAGGTAAGAAGAAAGACATGACGAAAGTTAAGTGCTTTCATTGTAATGAGCTGGGCCATTTTTCTACAAATTGTCCACTCATGAAGTCCAAGAAGAAGTCATCAGGAGGAGTGGCAAGTGAGGCTTTGGCCTCTCAATTCGAATTGGAATTTTCCCTCATTGCATGCTTGGCGTCATCAATGATGGGAAGTGTATGGTACTTAGACAGTGGAGCTTCATTCCACATGACTCATGACAAATATTTATTTAGTGACCTGGAGGAGAAACATCTCCAAATGCATATCGAGATGGGCGACAATGGGAAGTATAGTGTTACTGGACTGGGCATGATTACTTTTCAAAGGGGGCATGGGGCTCCACTCACCTTGAAGAATTTTATGTATGTGCTCGGGCTAAAGAAGAACTTGGTATTCGTTGCCATGCTTGAGGATAGAGGCTATGATGTAATCTTCTCGAAAGGAAAGGCATTCCTTCGACACATAGCCATCGGTCAAGTAAAGAAGATAGGGATTCGGATGAAGAATCTCTATAAGCTAGAGGTAGAGGAGTGTGCTGCTTTGAGCATAAAAGTAGAAAGGGTGCAGATCTGAGATGTTGGTGAGTTGTGACACAGGCAATTGGGCCACTTGCATCATGGGGCTTTGAAGATATTGCAGCAGATCTCTATCGGTCTTCCCAAAGGTACGCTTGAGCAATTTGATACATGCAAGGGGTGTACTTTGCGAAAATACACCAAGTCTTCCTTTCACGGCAGAGATAGTCGAGCATAGGCTATTCTAGAGTGAGTCCATTCAGATGTGCGTGGACCATTCTCGACAGCATCCACGGCCAAACAGAGGTATTATGTTATACTTGTTGATGATTTTTCTCGAAAATACTGGATATTTTTCATGCAGAAAAAGGATCAAACCTTCACAAAGTTTTGTGAGTTTAAAGCATTGGTGGAGAAAGAGTCGGGAAAGAAGGTTAAATCTATATGGAGTGATAACAGTGGTGAGTATGTCTCAAACGAGTTTAAGAACTTCTGTGAAAAGGAAGGGATTAAACAGGAGTTGATGGCACCCCATAACCATCAACAGAATGGGGTGGCCGAGAGGAAGAACAGAAGCATAGTAGGGGCAGAGAGGGTGATGTTACATGATTAGGGAATACTGCTCCACTTGTGGGTTGAGGCATTCAACACAACAGTTTATGTTTAGAACCGTAGCCCACATCGAATACTTGAAATGAAGACACTGGAGGAGGCTTATTCTAGTAAGATGCTAGATGTTGGTCACTTCAGGATTTTTGGTTCATCGATATATTTCCATCTGACCAAATATGCACAAAATAATCTTGAGCCAACAGCAGAGTTATGGATATTTGTGGGGTACACTGAAACACCTCACAACTATCGGGTGGACTTCCCGACCAACAGGATGACAGTGGTTCACAGGGATGTCAGATTTAATGAGGAGAAGGCCATGTGAGTTTCCCTTGAGAGGGAGCTTCAGATACATGCAGCTGAGGATATTTTAACTCCTGAGGTTTAGGAGCCTTAGATTGATGTGCAACAGCCACATGCAAAGGATCCGAGAGTGGAGGCATCCACTCAGGCAAAGTCTTCTAGAGAGGGAAGAAAGTGCACCAAAGAGGCTGACAGATTGTTGGATGATGCACTGGAGATTGTGGAAGCACCCACTTCTCACTGTAGAAAAAGGAGGTCACCTGAGAGCTACACTAAATACATGTCTCTCATGGGAGAATGTGTTGTGACAGAGCCATCTTCCTTTAAGGAAGCAATGTAGCAGCTAGTTTGGGTTGATGCCATGGTGGAAGAGTATGACTCCATAGTTCGTAACAGTGTTTGGGATGTGGTCCCGAGACTAGAGGACAAGTCAGTGGTGAACTCTCATTGGCTTTACAAGGTAAATCAAGTTGCATATGGTAGTGTGGAGAAGCATAAGGCTAGATTTGTGGACTGTGGCTTTTCACAAGTAGAGGGGATTGACTATGATGAGACCTTTGCTCTTGTTGCAAGGTACTCGTCGATCATATCTATATTGGCACTATCAGCACAGATGGGTTGGAAGATACATCAGATGGATGTGAAGACAACCTTCTTTAATGACATGATTGAGGAAGAGGTGTACATAGAGTAGCCTGAATTTTTTGAGACATTCGACCATGAGTCGCATGTGTGCCGACTCAAGAGAGAGTTGTATGGGCTAAAGAAAGCATCATGTGCTTGGTACACCAGGATAGATAGCTACATCACTGGGTTGGGCTTCATGAAGAGTGAAGTGGATGTGAACCTGTACCACATAGTGGTGGAAGGTAAATTGTTGAACATTGTACTTTATGTTGATGATCTCATACTGAGAGGTGATGATCAGTTGATCAAGTCTTGCAAGGAGGACCTTGCAAGAAAGTTTGATATGAAGGAAATGGGGCTCATGCATTACTTTCTTGGCATGGAGGTATGGCAGGGAGATGGGGGGTTGTTTATGTCTCAGGGCAAGTATGCCAATGAGATACTCAGGATATTCCACACGGAGAGAAGCAAACCCATGGAGACTCCTTTAGATGGTAACTGGAGGAAGAAGGATGCTACTTCAGGAGAGGTAGTGGAAGCTATTGTTTACAGGCAACTTGTGGGTTCACTCATGTACTTGGGGAACACACGATCGGATATGTGCTATGCAGTTAATCAGCTTAGTCAAGCGATGGTTATGCCTACCAAGCTGTATTTGAAGGCAGAAAAGCATGTGTTGAGATACCTCAGAGTCACTTCTCAGTATGGATTATGGTACAGATGGATAGAGGGAGTGAAGTTTCAAGGTTTCATGGATGCAGATTGTGCAGGGAGTCCATCTGACCAGAAAAACACATCAGGAGGTATTTTCATTATTGAGTCAGCGGCAGTCTCTTGGTACAACAAGAAACAAAGATTGGTTGCACTCAGTTCAACAGAGGCAGAGTACATGGCGGTAAGTCAGGTAGCATGTGATGTCTGGATGAGGAAGATCCTGGTTGGTTTTTTTGTCAGCAGATGGATCCAACTGTGATTTACTATGAGAATCAGAGTTGTATCAAACTCTCTGAAAATCTATTTTTTCATGATCGGTCCAAGCATATTGATATCCGATATCATCATCTCAGAGATTGTGTATTGAGGTGGATTATGTTGTTAGAGGACATTCCCAAAAAGGAGAAAGATGCTGACATTTTGACAAAGGCATTGTCAATATGTAAATTCGAGTTTCACATAGACAGGATCGGGGTAGTTGATAATCCATTTCTTGTTGAGAGGAAGTGTTGAGAAATGCCAAAAAGAAATTCCAGTTTAATTTGTCCTTGAATTTAAACTGTGAATTAAAATTGAATTCTATTCTCATAACAACTTGTAAATAGTTAATTAAGTTTAATTAACTTAATTATCTTAGGAATTTCGAGTTGGAATTATTTTTGTAGTCATGTATATGTTCTCCCTAAGTTTTAGGTGTCTAGTATGAGTTTAATTGTGAGTTGTAATTAGATCACTCGGTTTACTAAGTTATGTTCAGTTAAATTAGTTCCAAACTGTTTGTGGAACTAATAGAGAGTTAACAGTCAGTTGGCCCACTAATGCATCCACAAGTGTCACTCTAGGTAACTGAAGATTCCCTCATCAGAAGCTCATGCATGTCGATTCTGAGAAAGACCCAATTGAGACTAGAGTACAGGGACAGTGTACTATCAGTTGTGTGATTTACTGAGTTGTAAAGATCACGCATGCAATCAGAGAAGGACCTATGTTTGGATTGTGCAATTTTGGAAGCATGAATTCCAAATAAATACAGGCTATTCATCCTAGGAATTAAGCAAGAGATTGGGGGCTTGGAGAGCTGTTGAATAGGCTAAGGATTTGGCTTGAGCTAACTTGTGAGATGAGAGAGTTGAGCATACTTGTGCGGAATTGTTTTAGTGAGAACAAGCTTTGTATCTTCACTCATATTTCCAATATATGAAATATAGATAGCGGGGTTTTGAGAAGTGGCTTTCCCCAGATACATCTTGTGTTATGTGCCATTGATTTATCTTCTTCTTGTTCATATTGTTTTCATCGATCTATTGGCTTCCACTAGTTGAAGTAGAAGTAGATTCTTGTCTTTTGCTTTAGTAAATTGCATGAGCTTGTGAATCTACATGATTTTCTACATGTTTCGGCTACATGGTCTGTCGAAGACCATCGTCAGTGACCGGGAAAATAGATTCATCGGTGGGTTTTGGCAGGAGCTATTTCGATTGGTGGGTACTGAGCTCACCCCAAGTACCAGTTACCACCCTCAGACAGATGGATAGACAGAGATAGTTAACAAGTGGTTGGAGGATTACCTATGTAACCATGTGACCAGATAGCAGAGAGCATGGATACAGTGGCTGCACTTGGGTGAATACTGCTACAAAAATACGCATCACATGTCTATAGGTATGTCATAGTTTCGAGCCCTATATGGTTATGATGCGTTATCTTTTGCTAACATTATGTTTGGAGACATCAGGGCCCCAAGGGCCAAGGACTGGATACAGGAGAGCCAAGATATCTTGAGGGATCTGAAGGACAACCTGCAAATGGCCCAAAATCAGCAGAAGCTTTATGCAGATAGGGGCATAGTTGAGAGGCAGTTTGAAGTTGGGGACTTTGTATTCTTGAGGCTCCATCGATACATACAGTCTACACTCAAGCAGAAGGAGGTTGAGAAGCTCAAACCCCGCTTCTATGGGCCTTATCATTTCACTCGAAGGGTGGGGGAGGCAGCATACAAGTTGGACCTACCCTCGGGGAGTCGGTTGCACAACATTTTTCACGTGTCTTGCCTAAAGAAGGCACTAGGACAATAGGTTATAGCAACCACAGAGTTACCCCCTATGGACGATGAGGGGCACTTAGTGTTGGAACCAAAGGTCATTTTGGGTACCAAGGAAAGACATCTACATAATAGGGTCATCCGAGAGTTTTTGGTCTAATGGAGGAATCTACCAAATGAGGATGCCACCTGGGAAGGGGAACAAATACTACACCATCATTTTTTTCAGTTGCTTGAGGACAAGCAACGTTTTGGCGGGGAGGACTATGGTATTCCTACTTAGTGTTTCACTAAGTAAATATCAAATTTTGCTCAGTTTTGGCGTATTTTATTGTTTCACTTAGGAGAAGTGGGCCTAGGGGACCCACAATTTATTTTTGGAATGAGAAGCACCCCAACGACAGAGTTCAAAGGAAATATTGCTGCTTTGGTGGAGTGTGGGTGCCACCAAAAAGGATTTTCGACCCACATTGAGAGTACGCTCTCATTGGGGCGAAAAAAGTGAGGGAAATTCGATGTGGGCCCACATGGACAACCTTGGAGGCAAATCAAAAAAAGGAAGGAGGTCTATCATTTCCAGAATTTGTCTTTTGACAAGAGCACGCTTGAGGAGTGAGCCAAGTTTGCATATGTTGTTCAGCACACCGAGTGTTTCTAAGCGTAAATCCATACCCTTGCTTCGGTGGACTTCGAGTGCCAGCCCTAGGAGAGAGTTCTAATTCATCCCAATTCGTACCAGCAACAGGAACTTGAGTTACAGTATCAGGGAGAGTCACAGCAGCGCAGGGACTACGAAGTCACAACTAGGGGCACTTCAGTAGGTTGTGGAGATAAGGGAGTTTGAGGAGGAAACTTGGTGGGAAGGATTGGGGAGACTTCTAACAGGGATTGCAGGCATTTTGAGAGCATTCAACAACATATTTCTGAGGTGGGTCGATTTACCCAGTAGGAGAACCAGCCAAGCCCAAGAGGGTCAAAATTCTGGGGTCGATATTTGGCCAAACCCTTTGTGGGTTATTCTGGGTTTCTTGTGTAAAGGTTGGATTAATTTCCCGAGATTTTTTGAGTAGCAGGGAAGGTTCTAACATCAGACCATTTCAGGCAGCAACACCTTTCTAGGCAGTAACAACGTAGCTCTTGGGCCAAATTAGCAACAGATTGGAGGAGAGTGTTCTGTTGTTTATTTTAGGCTTTGCTATCTTGCCAAGAGCAAGCCCAGGTGCACACATTCCAACACCTTGTTATACACTTCTTGCGTTTAATAAAATGAGTAGACAACGCAGTTTGGGTGCCAATTTTGTGGTTTGATGGTTTGTTTTAACTTCATGATGTGTTTGTCTATTTTTTTTGCATGTTTACTGTTAATTTTCCTTAGGGATATTACATCTGACTTGGTAAATTTTGATTGACCCAATGTTTTTCTTGAGTATTCAAAAGTATTTTCGACAAAACTACCATCTACCCATGACTAAGCTAAGATTCGTTGGGACTGTAGTTGTTGACAACTAAATCTGCTTGTTTACCGGTCCTACCAAAAGAATATTTTGTATCCCATTACATATATGCCTTCCTAAAAACTAGTATTTGCAAAAAGTTAATAAGATTGTTTACAAAAAGCATAAACTTCATTGTGAGACCCATAAAGCAGTTGCAAAATGGACTTTTTAGTCCAAGATAGTTACTGGTGACTTTGCATAAAAGTTGGCATTTAGAGATGTTGGAGTTGGATCATTGATGACTATCAGCACATCACAATGTTCATTTGATTCAGTGTCTGAATTTGAGAACACGTACATTCAATGCTATATAGTCTCGCCACTATATCATCCAAATTATATTTGATGTCGCAAAGAATTCTTTTTATCTCCTCATGTCCTGCAAATAACTTGTAATTGTCGATTTGCTTGTCTCTGATAACCATTGTGAGCAGAGTATCCAACTAATGATGATGAGTGATGGAATGAAGAAAATGCAGTGTTCTTTTATGAAACTTTCCCAGGACAGGAACCCATTTGAGACTATTTTCGTCAATCTTTGAGTCAGAGAAATAAGCACATTCGCCAAACCCCTTTGCTTCCAGATGGAGTATTTCCTTCAGGATTTCTAGTGGGGTTGAGTCAAAGAACCGTGCAACCGATTCCCATTGAAATAAATGGCATCCTTTCGTTGAGGATGGGCTAGGAGAGTTCCCATCCTTACGACCAAGAAGGCCTTGCCGTGGAGCCATAAAATTAATGAACCTGCAAAAAGGAAAAACAAGAATTGTGGTACAGAGACCCACTTGGACCGGTTGGGGATGTGGATACCTATGTTCATAATGAGCCTTCAACTCTAAAGGATAGACAAGAAAAATGATATGTGTGTGTGGTATAAGACTAAATAACCACAGACGTGAGTAGAGATCAAAATCCTGATACCCCAAACTCTTCGTTACCCAGTGTATGAAGGAAGGCAGAATACTTAACCAAAAAGTGTTTGAACCTTGAACATTGAAACAAATACTAAAAATATGACCAAAGATCAGAGCCACAAACCTAGTAAAAAGATGGAGAATGTACCTTGATACCACACCCCACAAACCACAACAGGGCAGTGAAAAGATATGTTGACAGGTTCTGAATGTTGGAGATCCACCAGGGGTAAAACCACCACCAACTCAAAAGTTGGACCAGACCCTGAATTATGAATGAAGAGGACACAATTTTTTTCCCCTGTGCTTAATGAGCAATGTGACTAGCGAATAAAGGTTAGATGAAACGTTATAGACTGTATAACAAAAGGATCTCCTTGGTTTCCCTTCGCCTTACTCCAACTTAATGGAAAAAATGGAAAGCAACACACAGATGTTGTTCCTCCTCCCCAAGCATAATATAACTCATAGATGACTACCTTACCACAAATGTTTCGCCACCCTGCTTCCATGAGCATGCAAATATAAGGAGCTAGGGACATGAAAGGTAAAGCATGCAGGCAGGGATAAGGAGATCACACTGTCTTCATCGCGAGCCAGATGCTTCTCAAGATCCCATGTTTCTCACTATCAAAACATTCTCACATTATTTGGCCATTAATGGGTTTCCTTCTTTTGTTAGTAGTAATGGTGCTGTCAGCCAATCCGCCATGGGATGGGAAACATAATCGTAGGAGGACATAAGGAATTTTTCCACCTGAAGGTTGTACAAACTTCACTAACCCACCCTCCACCTGCAGGTAATAAACACGAAGGAATTTGTTTCGATTTTCCTTACTTAGGGATCCGATGACATGCCACGTGAAGGGCATGCAACTCCAGGTGTGGAACTTAACACTCTCACTGAGGGTTGCCACCCTTCTACTCAAACAATATGCCCACGTGTTAATCATTAATATCATGCCTGTTAATGTCCTTCGTAATACCATATGTTTCTTTAAACTTACTTCCGGTTGTGCTCTTCGAAAGTTGTCCATCGTGAAATTTTTCTGTGCGATCACCCCCACCGAGGACATCTACATACATTATTATAACCAATATAATTTGTTTTAATGGAACTTCTATAATTATCAAACCAAAACTAATAATTTTTTTTTTTAAGATAAGTATGTTAACCTCTCAAGAATATAAAACACAAAATATATATTAAAAAATTATTATTTAAAAAAAAATTAATTAAATATTTTTATTAAAATTAAAAAAATATATATATTAAGACTTAATTGAGTTTAGTTTGAGTGATTAAATAAAACCTTTGTGATCCTACTCATTGAGAATCACATCTTTTCACTTGACATGAACACATTTAAATTAACTAAAAACACTTCAAAAGAAACATGATTTTCTTTTATATAATTAATTTGATTATAAAATTTATTTAAATTTTTAAATAATAAAAATATTGTTAATTTAAAAAAATAGAAAAATTAATTTAAAAATATATAAATATATAAATTAATTTATTTAATTATTTTGTCAATTGAGGTTGTTTTGAGTGGTTGGATGGAATGGTTGTTATCTTTCCCATTTAGGTTCAAATCTTCAGTAATAACATGATGTTTTGTAATGCTTTGATAAATATTGTTGTACTGGCTTTGAGGCTTGTGAACTCTCAAATGGGTATACATGTAAGCTAGCTGAGTGCCAACAACCTCATTAAATTAGGATCTATATATATATATATATATATATATATATATATATATATATATATATATAAATTTTCATAAATTTATAAAAACCAAAATCTAAACTAATAATGGAGAAATTACTTTTTTATTATTATATTGTATTCATGGTATAAGGATTCAATTTTGCTTGTAACTTGGTATTAGTTTATCTTTGACCAAAAAATTATGAGGCTTATTCATAGTTTAACATTAGGAACTTATTTTTTTGTTGTTTTTTATTATTATTTAACTTTATCTATGTGTAAGGTGATTGGTTGAGGTCTTATTATAGGTTGTTTAGTAACTTCTATTTCTATTAGTTACTAATTTTTTGTATTTTGTTTTATTTCTTTTTTATTTAATATTTTGATTTTTTTTCTTTTATTTCTATTTTCATAAATTATAATTTTTTCACATTATTTTCAATTTAAAGTAATTTATTATTATATTAAAAACATATTTTAATAAATTTAATTATAAACAATTATATAAATTAATAAAAATAAAACACATATAGATATATGTATGTTAATACAAACAATATTAATTAATTATATTTCTTAATTTTTGGTGATGGCATTTAACAATACAATATTTTATTAATTTTTATGATGAAATTTTTGTCTTTGTTATTTTTTTGTTTAATTAAACTATATTTAAGTTAAGCAGCAGGTAGTAGCTACTATGTAGCTCTTGTTTTATTTATGAATATAAAATATACTTAAAAAAAATTAAATGCAATACTCAATTTAAATTATGTTAATTAAATTAAATTTATAATTTTAATTATAAATAATATATTTATTTAAAATAAATTGTATTATTATAAAGATAAATAATTCTATTTTAAATAAATTTAATGATTAAAAACATGTATTTTTTTTATAAAATATGGCTAGTTTAATTTTAGAGAAATTCTAGAAAGCATAAAGCATGTACACCTTAAATTTTATAAACCATTTCTTATACTATTCATTTTTCGCAAATTTTAACTTATAATTTATTTTTAAAGAGGTTTTACAAACAATTATGCGTTCATATTCCAAGTCATAGTTTATAAATATTTTTTTCTTATTCGAACGGAAATATTACAGATAATTTTTAGTGCATAAAATAAAAATGTTTAAGCCTAATTAAGACATATTGACACTTGTTAAGATACATTCCAAGCGTGCAGCGCTTCAAAAGAAATATTAATATGCTTAACAACTAGTATACAAGATCACAGCTCTAGAACGACTAATTAATGGTGGTTCATGTAATATTATGGTTTTTATTGAGTCTTTCCTATTACTTCAAAAATTTGTATTTTTTCAATGCGATTTGTTAAATATAATAAATAAGAGTTATAATGTCTTTTCAATTATTGATGGGAAAATTTAGTATAAGGGTTAATTTTCTTGTTTAAATATATATATATATATAGTGGTTTCCCAAAATTTAAGGGTTAAAATTGTTTTATTTTAAAATTTGTAATTTTTTTATAAAAATTAAATAAAATTATTAGAAATTAAATAATTTTTATAAAATTATAATCAAATATTTTATAATTTTAGTAAGATTCATGAAGGTTTCTATATTTATATTTTTAAAAATTTCTTTCCATTTTAGTATGGTAGAGATGTTGTAACTAATGTTTAACATTTTGACTAAGCCAAATTACATACAAATAAAAATAAAAATAAATAAAAAGCTTAATGTAATGCAATATAAACAGTTTAACTCCATCAAAATAAAACAAAATAATAATAATAACCCTATAAAAATAATATGATAAAAATAAAAATAACCCGTGGTATTCATGTGGAATATAGCCCATTTAAAGGAGGAAATTAAACCAACTTAGATCCATCTTAACTCTGGATCTACCAAGGGCCTAGAGGGATCAAATCTCTTGAGATGCAAAACTCTTTTAGAGTGAAAAGAGATTTGATCCCTCTCTGGTATATCCAAAGTTAAGATAGATCACACTTACATCCTTAAAATTGTCCCTAATCATTTATTGCACTTAGAGGCGCTCTCCAACCCAATATAGTAGAGATGTTGTAATGTAATTTCATGTTTAACATTTTGACTAGTCAGATTTCATAAAAATAAAATAAAATAATTAATAATTAATAATTACTAATTATAATTATCAATAACATATTTCAACTCATCAAATTACATAAAAATAAAAATAAAAATAAAATAAAAACATAAAATTAATAAATATAATTACAATTATAATTATAATTAATTAATAATTAAACCAACTTAGATCGAACTTAATTTCGATCTACCAAACTTCGAGAGGAATCGAATATCTTGAGATGCAAACCACTTTTAGAGCAAAAGAGATTTGATCCCTCTAGATGCTTCTTAGATCCAAAGTTGAGATGACATCAACATTCGACTATCAACAAGTATTGTATGTG
The DNA here is from genome assembly GCA_031772625.1 of Pinus tabuliformis. NCBI lineage: Eukaryota > Viridiplantae > Streptophyta > Pinopsida > Pinales > Pinaceae > Pinus > Pinus tabuliformis. The sequence continues at coordinate 1,024,939,359 of CM062816.1, read as the reverse complement.
TATATAATAGAAAGATTCTATTCATTTTCAATAATTAGTGAGTATATTAGATGATCTTTAAATTGTCATGGATATTCCATTAGGCGGCCCATCACAACAAATTTGATAAAATAAACTTGAAGTTATACTATGAAGGTTAAATTCCTTTAGAATCCATATTTTATAATTATTGATTTTCTATTTATGCAAGAAATAGATAAAATAAGGAAAATAGAGAACAACAAATATAATCACACACCATCCACAATGAACACAAAGATTTGCTTTGGAAAACCCTTATGGGAGAAAATGTAGCTAGAAGGTGAGGCTACTTTGGTATCTTTTCTCTGGTATGGAAATAATGCAAAGTCAAAGCAAAAGACACTTTCTATGGAGTTATTTGAGACTCGTAGCATGTTAGGATAATACTAAACACTAATTGTTGGGCATTAGATAAACCAACGCTCCCCGCCTGTTTCGCGACATGGACTAACCGCCTCTCGTGGATCTTTATCTTTGGCAATGCGATCATTGACTAACACCTGTGGGTTTTGGTTTAACAACAATTGTGATTCCCAATAAGTGGTACCAGAGCATAGGTCACAAGTTCGATACACACTCGTCTCGCATTGCGGGGGAGGTTGTTAGACATTGGATAAACCACTCCCTGTGTGTTTCGTGACATGGACTAACTGCCTCTTATGCATCCTTATCTCTAGAGATGCAATCGTTGACTAACACCTGTGGGTTTTGGTCTAAGGGAAATTGTGATTCCCAACGCCAACCCCTATGTTATTCTTTCTAACTCTCACTCCTAGTTGCTCTGCTCTACTATGAAACAAAATCTTATTCCTCCTAGTGGGTTGGTTTTAGCAAAGCTCGATAGTCAACTAGAGGTTAGGTTTGAACCCTTCAACTCTAAACTAGAGTTACAACTTTGACCCTTCTAGAGTGTTATTCATATTCCATACATGTCTATCCCCTTTTGCATTAGTAACAGGGGTTGATGTGGATCCTCTCGGACCATGGTAGTCAATCATGGTAGTTCGACTTGCATGAGACATAACTTTCGCATACAAACTCCGATTAACATGATTCTTGAACCCTTTGGAAGATATATGGGTGTAAAATATCATCATAGGTCAAACAATTAACTAACAAAGTTTTGACACCAAAATACACCATTTAATTCACTAGAATGGATCTAGAATATTTAAAACCCTAATTCTCCAAACTGGGACCTGTTGGTAAAAATGACCTTGTGAGCTAATTCCTCCAATTTTTCTACTCCGAAAACATAGAGATAGATGAAAAACAAAATAATGATCCAATCGAGATCATTAAGAATTAGAGACCTAATAATTATGAAAATGTCACTATTCAATTTATATGCCCCTTATTTTTAAGATTCACTTCATATCAACACTTAGGCATATAACAGAACAAAGATAATATATGTATCGAGAACTTTTTTCCAGTAATTATACCATTCGCATATCATGAACAACATAATAGTTCCTATAGTTCAAGATAAATCTATCAAATACCATTATCACAAAAGTATTATATCCCACCTATATTTAGGCTACAAGATACCAAGTTTCCTTTCCAAAATGCTCAAATAAATATATTCAATTCATTCGTAGTCTTAGAAATAAGATTTACATAGGTAATCTGGAACTATTTTATTAAATTTTTACATCCCAGTTACAAAAATCTGAATTGTACAGAGCAAAAACACTTTATTTCCTATTCTTCTTGGGAATTAAGCACCCAAATGAGTTTCCTATAGGACCTAGTCTAGTTAATCATGGCCTCCCACTACTTCCTTTAAGGAAACCCATTGGTGTCTATGCATGTAGCCACTGCTGGATGCACTTATGCATGCATCAAAATTTAAAAAGAAAAATCTAACATAATTTAAACCTATGACTACCCATTCTATTATCCACCTATCATGTATGAAATTACAAAGGCTAATAATGAATCTACCCTAATAGATGATTTCTTGATATTATTAAAGGGAGATTATCTTAAAATTAGAAAGGAATATTTCTCCAAACCATTATGCACATGAATGAAATTGAAAGATGACATAATCATAAACACTAGGAATTAAATACCTTCAGCTGAAGATTTTTGAATTTCCTTTTATTCTAAAAAATCCGTCTAATACCTTTTATCATTCTCTATCCTTGCTAACAGAATTTGGCCCACTAAATTTCAATCTTGACATATCCAAATTGTAATATTTCTCCTATTGGACCCCAACCTATAAAGGTTATAATGGAGTATCCATCAACAAAAATTTCAAGGGAAAGAAGACCTCCTTCTGTAACAACCCTGGTCAAAATTCCATGTAAAAGTTAATAAAGGAAAAATAATAACCACGATTGATGGGACACTTATTCCAAGCTGAATGGTGGGAAAAAATCCTAGTGGGTGTTCATTTCGGTTATTATGGCTAAAGGAATTTGGCAAAAGCAATGGCAAAGGCTTTGGAAAGGCAAATGGCATTTTTGACATATTTATTTATGAAAATAATGGAAATTAGGAGAAAAGGGAGGTGAAAGGTCATAGGTTGCATGTGAGGAGGAAAATGAAGGAAAATAATGGAAATTGAAGAAAATAGAGGCCTCATTGATAAAAAGGCTTCTGAGGATCAGTGCGAAAGCTTGGTCAGTGTAACCTTTTGTCAGTTCATTTTTGGAGCTCTCTCATTATCCTCTCTCTCTCTCACTCTTGGACACTTAGATTTTTCTTGGAGCGCTTTGGCATTGAATCGAGAAAGGAAAAGAAGGCAAGAGGAAGGAAGGAGAAAGTAAGGAAGATCAGTATCAAGTAGCTACAACAGGATTCTTTGCAGGTATCGATTTGCATGTGTGATTTCCTTGCTAGATTTTGCATGCATGGTATTGCATGTGGTTCTTTGTTGTCATGGAATGGGTTTTTCCAGGTGTGACAATGTTTTTAGCATAGCCTTTCCATTTCTGGATAGCCATGTTGTGATGGGGTTCTCATGTTTTGGTTGAGATGGATTGTCAGATGGATTCGAGGCTGAGTGAGGTGGATCTTCGAAAGAAAGAACACATGGCCTATTGATCCCTGTACTGGACTATGGATTGTGGTAAAGCCATTGGCCTTGTGACCCCTGAACCAGACTGTGGGTTACGGTAAAGCTAGGTATTGTGTGCCTCGGTGGGCCTAGGAAACTTCAATCGGTTAATGGTGGGATATATGGTAAATCCTAGAGGTGGTTACCTTAGATTAGGCCTAGGAATCATTTTCGTTGAATGGCAGGATATACGATAAAACCTAGAGCGTGGAGTCTTGGTTAGGTCCCAGTGATTTGGTGTAGTTTGCGGTAAATCCTAGAGACTAGGAGACAGGGAAATTCCTCATGGTGTAGGTGGAGAAATCTAGTAGCATCCATGCTTGTTTTATGGCCTAACGATCCGGGATGGATTGCGGTAAAGCCTGGTTCTATTGATGAGGGTGAGGTGGTGTAGCCTTGAGAAGCCCTAGTTGAGTTTGGTTTTAAGTCCCACATTCATGCTTGGAATATGGCACGGGGGTGATTGGTTGAAAGAAAGATTTGGTTTAGCCAATCTATGGTCAGGTGGTTTGTGGAAGTCCCAAACCTTGTTGGCCTTTGCATCATTAATATGAGGTTATTTCTCTTTGTTATTTCATGAGTATTATCATGGTTCATATGTGGATTATATGGTTGTTGTTTCCTTACTATTTCTATTGTTATTATGTTGGTTATGAATATGTATTATGACAGTGGTGATGTATGGCTCTCATCATGTTTTTATTTGTAATTGAATGAACATTGTACTCATGGCCTAATAAATGATAATGCAGCTAATGTGATAAGGAAACAATGCCTCATAGCGAATCTCAGATAAGTATGAGACCCCTATGCTCAACTTTGTTGTTAAGACCTGTAGATTTCATATTTGTGATATGTTTGATGAAATGCTTGTCATGGCTAGTAGGGGTCCATTCTAGTCCTTGTTGATGTTTATGCAAATGTATCTTTGTTCTGCTATGAAATTTCATTTTTGAACCTATCATTGAGTTCTACGCAGTGACTTGGGCTCTGGGCCTGAAAAGGTGGCACAAATATTGGAGTCGCAGGCACAACACTGGGTAAAAAGGTCCCCAAAATCACCCTTGCCCTTGCTGTGGGAGCTTCTGGAGCCTCCCAAACGCACCCTTATCCATATCAAGGGAGCGTTCAGGGGTTTGATGCACTAAAAATTTAGTTGGTCACATGGGTTGGTTACCTATGTGGTTGGGATGGATCCTGGGAGTTCTGTTGCTAATGTGGAAGGTCTGTGTGGTGTGCTTTTGTCGATTCCACTTCCTTAAGGCGACTTAAGAGGTTGAATGCCATTATAGTGGTCTCTCGTTGCATATTTAGCCCGGTTGGCCGATTACTTGGGTAGATGTGGTATGAGGGTGTTATAGAGTGGTATCAAAGTGGGTTACGCCCTCTTTGGGTCATATTTGATACCACATAGTGGTATTTAAGCATGGTTCAACCCTTGGACTGGATGGGAAGGATGTGTTTGTCATGCATGCATGTGGGTTGTATATGTGCTTGCTATGTATGATTGTGGTGGTCATTGTTGCCGTTATGTCGCCATGTGGAAGTTATTGATGTTGTTGTTGGGATGCGTTAGTCATGAATTCATGTCGGTTTTATATGCATTTGTTATGAATTTTAGTGTATATATGTTGTAATGCATGAATTATTATGGGCATGGTTATCATGCATGAGGTCATTGTAGACATTTCAGGTCATCATGATGTTCTTGGTATGTTATGATTCTATTGTATTGACTGGGATAGAGCAGGAGACGCAGACCATCAGAGTGAGGTTGCAGCACTAGACATTGGGGGTAAGAGCATATCGTTTTACAGGTATTGTATGTTTGGCATGTAGGTATGTTAGTTAATGGATTGTTATATGAATTAGGCTTATATACATGTTTGTCGTTTAATTGTTGTTGTGGTTACATGCATGGTAGATGATAGTGAATCAATGTGGTCATATAGTCATGAATGCTAGTAACTTGTTGTTATATGCATTGTTGTTGTTGTTTTATGTTATTTAACTTGATGATTATGTTATATGTTATTTTGTTGATTGTTATATGATAGTTAACTTGATGATTATGTTATATGTTGTTGATGAGTATGTTATATGTTAACTTGTTGTTATATGCTAGTTAACTTGATGAGTAGGGTTATTGCAACTAAGATCTTGATGTTATATGTATCATGCTAATTTGAATTGGCCTATGCAGATGATCATGGTTATGACATTCAGGTATGGGTTAATATATTGTGATATTATGTCGTACTAATCTAGATTGACAGTGCATATGTGATTGTTATGCATGAATGAAAATTGTTTATGAGTTTATGATGTGAGCATGTTAGCTAGTTACTATTATGGATATCATGACATTATTTATGGTTGAGTTGATATGTTGTGAAGTTATATCAAGCTAATATAGTTTGATTGTGCAAATAAGATAGCCTCCCCCGAGATACATTAAGGTATGAGTTTTCTTATGTCGTATATTTGGTTCTTGACTGTTTGATTATGTCGTCTATTTGGTGTTTGAGTGTTTGGTGTCCATTATGTCATCTAGTTGATTTATCTAACATGGTACATTTATATTTATTTGAATGTTTGATTAATTGCATGATATGAGAATGAGTCTCTAAGCTTGCATGAAGGAATGATCTTGTTTAATATGGTTGTACTAACACATATGTGTTGAGACAACTGATATGTACTTGAGTGTAACATTATGTATTATGATTGATTAATGTGAGTTAATTTTGATTATGACATGGTTGTTAGACATGGTGAAGGTTGATTTCCAAGTAAAACATGTGATCGACATGTGTGAACAATTGCGAGGAAACATGTTTGGTATTAGCATGACAAGGTAATAGTTGATGTGTTTATATAACTAACAATTGGGTGATGTGATAGTACATAGTAAGACTTGATTGCAACAAGGTAAAAAGGTAAAAGAAAGGAATTATTGGGTAAGAATCTCTTAGGCCATGTTTGGAAACCCTAATTCCAGACGAATGAGTGCTTTGCATACATGAAGTCTTCTTAACCTTGATTTTGTTTGACATTATGTGGATATGTGTTATATTCCTGAACATGTATTTGATAGGTATAACAACTAGTTTCTAGTTATGGATGGATTCGTCAAGGGAATTGGAGTTCCTTGAGAGATGGCATGGACATGTTCATTTACAAGACAATGTGCTTGGCACAACAAGGTAAGGTAACTAGTATGTTTTTATGTTTATTTATGTACTAACAGTTATGTGTTTATGGAAATATGATGCAAGGGATTGCATGGCAAGAGATTGCAATGAAATCTTAAAGAAGGCTCGGGTTGAGATTTCATTTGGAACCACTGGGAACCATGGGGATGGAGTCATGGTGTCTATTGTTGGTTTTGTGCTTTCAGTATTTGTGATTTGGTTGCACTTGATTGCATCTTTTTTATGTCTAGTGCATGATCATGCCACTTTGTTTGTGATGTCGTATTGTTATTGGTTTTCGTGATTTTCTTCTTGTTTGTTTCTTGTTCTTTCCTTTTATGTTTTGAGAGTCTTGGGAATTGGTTGGGAAAAGAGGAAAGTTAGTGGAGCTTGGAGAGAGCTGAATGAAATCTAGCAGGCAATTTAAGACTCAGATGAAGTCGGTGCATGTATAAGGGAATTTGAAGGCAAGAGCATGATAGTTGGCTGAGTTGGTTGGGTCCATTGGGATAAATGAACTATGGAATAACAATAATGAGAAAGGTAATAGGAAAGGTAAAGTAAATGGACTTGAGGTGGCAGATTCCTTGGCTATGTTGGAAACCACTGCTCTCAATGTTGTGCATGTTGTGAACAAATAAAGGGAGTTCTCTTAAACTTGACCTTATGATATATATTAATTATGTTATGATCGTGATTATGTTGATGTCTATATATGTATACATGTATGTATGTATGTATGTATGTATGTCATGTATGATAGGGTCATCATGGATCATGATTGTTTTTATGATAATGTTTATATGTATATATGTATGTATGTATGTCATTGTCTGACAAGTCATGATTGTTTAATGCTAATATTTATATGTATATATATGTATGTATGTATGCTTCCGTCTGACAGGATAATTAGGAATCATTATTGTGGAGGAATGATTGATTACGTAGGTGAATGACATGAATAGGTTCCTGATTTATGAGGAATCAAGTGGGAAGAGTAGTCTTGGCAAATATACAAGGTCGGTATCATGTGGTTATGAGTTGATATTATGTGATTATATTATGTCTATGTTATGGACATGTTATACTGAGGGATACATCAGCCGAATGAAACCAGTATGATCTATGGCATGCTAGGATAAGCATGGATGGAGGAGAGACATTAGAAGCAAGGTTGCTTGGTAGAGACAGTGTGGTTTTGGATGTGTGGTACTATTGTTGTGCATATGTTGTATATGTTTTACATGTTGCATTTGTGATGTTGTGTGCATGTGGTGTTGTGTAGATATAGTGTGTGTACATGTTGTTTATGCAATGTTATGTACAAGATGGTACAGATAATGTTCTATGAATATTTCATATACAGTGCTAGGTATAGATGGTGTTATGTACATATTGTATATGTAGTTCTATGTACATATGGTGTTGTGTGAATGTTGTACATATGGTGTTGTGTGAATGTTGTACATATGGTGTTGTGTGCATGAATGTACATGGGGTGTTGTGTGCACGTGGTGTTGTGTACATTTTGTACATGTGGTGCTATGTGTAGGTGGCACTCTATGCATGTCGTGCATGTGGTGTTCTGTACATGTGGTGTCGTGTACATGTCATGCATGTGGTGCTGTGTACATGTGGTATTGTGTACACATTGTATAGGTGATGAAGTGTATATATGGAATTGTGTACATGTTGTGCAGGTGGTGTCGTGTACATGTGATGTTATGCACATGGTGTTGTGTACAGGTGGTATTGTGTACATGTTGTAGATATGGTATTGTGCACGTCATACATGTTGTGTTGTGGGCATGCGTTACTATGTGTGTGCATTGTGTAGTCGTAGTATCATGACATGTGTATTTGTTATTTTATACTATGTGTACATATGTGTATTGTGTTGTACACCGGATGTAGGAGTATGTATTGTGTTGTGTTGTACACCAGGTGTAGGTGTATGTGTCATGATGTATATCAGGTGTAGGTGTATGTGTCGTGATGTATATCAGGTGTAGGTATATGCATTCTGTGATTTCGTAAATTGTGTGTGGATGTACATGTTGTGATGTACATTGTATATGTGTTCGTGATTGAAGAGAAACAAAGGCACTGGGTGCTTGCCAGGCATGGCAACCGATCCCATGTGTGTACAGAAAGAACAAAGGTAGAAGCTAAGGATTGATTAAAGGATAAGTATCAGTATTTTATTTCAGTTTTATTATGCATTTGATTTATAATTCTGTTCTATGATGATTACATGTGATCTATGATTCTGGTTTATGATAATTGCATGTAATTCATGATTTTGATTTATGATGGTTGTGTTTTTATCTAACTGATGTGATATGTTTATACATGATGATTTTTTCAAAGATGCTAGTTTGACTTGTTGTGACAGGAAGCGAACAGAATTGCAAGTGTACCTTATTGATGGGCCACCAATGAGGTATGATTTGAAGATATTTCAATTTATTTTGAATCTAATGGAAGTTATGTGCTTGGTATAGGAAAGCATGGGAAATGCCTGGGTTGGGTGGTTGAAATCCACTTCAAGAATTAGCAGTAGCAGTGAAATAAATTGGAACAGGTAGCAGTATGATGGTAAAGCACTTGAGGAGTAGGGCCATTGTGGGACACTGGTACCCAATAGTGTCCATTGATTACCATGAGCATGCTATTACTGGTATGATGGTTTTGAGGCAGGTATGCCTTGGTTTTTTACCTTCCAATGAGAGGAAGCCTTACCAAGGGATGGATCACTCAGGATAGGGGATGTCGAGGAACTTGGAAGGTGAGTGATAGTACGGAAGGGGGCGACTGGATTGCTCGAGGGACTGTGTAGCAGAGAAGGGAAAGTCAGGGTTGGATTTTTTTTGTCATTAACATTTCCAGAAGGAACCAGATGCACATTGGGAATGCACATTGGAAAAATGAGTTGGTAACTATTAGCTGAGAGGAAAAGTGGTGCAAGATTGTAGCACTGGACATTGGATGTAGCTTTAACTTTGGCAGTAGCTTCTAGACTTCCTAGGAAGGAGGTGAATCTTGGTACTACTTTGAGGGTGGAGGTGTGAGACTCTGGATTCCCTTGTTGTTGATGAAGGCATCGTATCCTTTATTTTTTGGTTGATAAAATATGCATATGTGTATATGTGTATATTATTGTAAATATTGTATCAAGCTAGATTTATAAAGCTCCATAGACAGTATGGTTATTTGCCGGTTGAAGAAAATGTGCATGAGTATATGTGGTTGTATTGTAAACACTGTAACAAGCTGTGTTATAAAGCTCCATGGAAAGTATGTTCAGTTGCAACCATCTTGCTGGTTATAGGTGTCATTGAACATTGAGGATAGTGTTCCCCCGAGGGGGAGGGTTCTATAATAACCCTGGTCAAAATTACATGTAAAATTTAATAAAGGAAAAATAATAACCATGGTTGATGGGACACTTATTCCAAGTTGAATGGTGGGAAAAACATCCTAGTGGGTGTTCATTTCAGTTATTATGGCTAAAGGAATTTGGCAAAGGCTTTGGAAGGCAAATGGCATTTTTGTCACATTTATTTATGGAAATAATGAAAATTAGGAGAAAATGAAGGTGAAAGGTCACAGGTTGCATGTGAGGAGGAAAATGAAGGAAAATAATGGAAATTGAAGAAAATAGAGGCCTCATTGATAAAAATCCTTCTGAGGATCAGTGGGCAGGCTTGGTCAGTGTAACCTTTTGTCAATTCAGTTTTGGAGCTCTTAAATTATTCTCTTTCTCTCTCACTCTTGGATACTTAGAGTTTTCTTGGAGCGCTTTGGAATTGGATCAAGAAAGGAAAAGGATGCAAGAGGAAGGAAGGAGAAACCAAGGAAGTGTAGGAGCAAGCAGCTACAACAGGATTCTTTGCAAGTATCAATTTTCATGTGTGATTCCTTGCTATATTTGGCATGCATTGTATTGCAAGTGGTTCTTTGTTGTCATGGCTTGGGTTTTTCCAGGCGTGACAATGTTTTCATCCTAGACTTTCCATTTCCAGATAGCCATGGTGTGATGGGGTTCTCATGTTTTGGTTAAGTTGGATTTCCAGATGGATTCAAAGCTGCATGAGGTGGATCTTCAAAAGAAAGAACACATGGCTTAGTGATCCCTGAACCAAACTATGGATTACGGTAAAGCCATTGGCCTAGTGACCCTTGAACCGGATTGTGGATTGTGGTAACGCCAAGCATTGTGTACCTTGGTGGGCCTAGGGATCCTTGAACGATTAGTGGCGGGATATAGGGTAAATCATAGGGGTGGTTTCCCTTGATTAGGCCTAGGAATCCTTGTCGATGAATGAGTCTCGGTTAGGGCCTAGTGATCCGGTGTGGATTGAGGTAAAGCCTAGAGACTAGGAGATAGGGAAATTCCTCATGGTGTAGGTGGAGAAATATGGTGGCATCCATGCTTGTGTGCTAGTGGTTCAAAATGGATTGCGGTAAATCCTAGTTCTATTGATGAGGGCGAGTTGGTATAGCCTTGGGAAGCCCTAGTTGAGTATGGTTTTAAGTCCCACATTCATGATTGGAATATGGTATGGCGGTGATTAGCTGAAAGAAAGAATTGGTTCAGCCAATCTATGGTCAGGTGGTTTGTGGAAGTCCTAAACTTGGTTGGCCTTTTCATCATTAATATGAGATTATTTATCCTTGTTATTTCATGAGTATTATACTAGTTCATATGTGGATTATATCGTTGTTGTTTCCTTGGTATTTATATTTTTATTATGTTGGTTATGAATATGTATTATGACAATGGTGATGTATGGCTCTCATCATGTTTTTACTTGTAATTGAATGAACAATGTACCTATGGCCTAATAGATGATAATGAAGCTAATGTGATAAGGAAACAATGCCTCATAATGAATCTCAAATAAGTATGAGACCCGTATGCTCAACTATGCTATTAAGACTTGTAGATTTCATATTTGTGATATGTTTGACAAAATGTTTGTCATGGCTAGTAGGGGTCCAATCTAGTCCTTGTTGATGTTTTTGCAAATGTATCTTTGTTCCACTGTGAAATTTCATTTTTGAACCTGTCATTGAGTTCTAGGCAGTGACCTGGGCTCTGGGCCTGAAAAAGTGGCACAAATCTCGGAGTCATAGGCACAACACTGGGGGAAAAGTCCCCAGAAGCTCCCTTTCCTTTGTTGTGGGAGGTTCTGGAGCTTCCCAGATGCACCCTTGTCCATATCAAGGGAGCATCCAATTTGATGCACTAAAACTTCAGTTAGTCTCAAGGGTTGGTTACTTGAGTGGTTGGGATGGCTCTTGGGAGTTCTGTTGCTAATGTGGAAGGTCTGTGTGGTGTGTTTCCATCGATTCCACTTCCTTAAGGTGACTTAGGAGGTTTAATCCCATTATAGTGGCCTCTCGTCGCATATTTACCCCGGTTGGCCGGTTACTTGGGTAGATGTGGGATGAGGGTGTTATAGAGTGGTATCAGAGCAGGTTGCACTCTCTTTGGTTCATATATGATACAACAGAGTGGTATCAGAGCATGGTTCAACCCTTGGACTAGATGGGCAGAATGTGTTTGTCATGCATGCATGTAGGTTGTATATGTGCTTGTTTTGTATGCATGGTGTGGTCATTTTTGTCGTTGTGTCGCCATGTGGAAGTTGATGATGTTGTTGTTTGGATTCCTTAGTCATGAATGCATGTCGGTTGTATATGCATTTGTTATGCATGTCAGTGTCTATATGTTGTTATGCATGCCCACTAAATTTCAATCTTGACATATTGAAATTGTACTATTTCTCCCATGGGACCCCAACCTATAAAGGTTATAATGAAGGAGTATCCATCAACAAAAATTTCAAGGGAAAGAAGACCTCCTTCCCTAAAAGATTGTGTTGCTCTTAAACAACCAATGTGGATCCCCACCACAATTAGGAGCAAGTTATTGACCAAGGCTTAACACAACCTATACCTCTTTCCACAAACTCTGCATGAAATTTTCGTAGCATCTTAACCATCTAGATATTATTAGCCTTTTATGGCATTTTATTGCCACCATTCCTCTTATTTCATAGTGCTCATGCATAATTACTTAATTTATAGTTACCTAATATGGATATTTTTTCACCCACTTCTCATCTCATTTTCCCTCATTTCCTCTTTCAAGTTGAAATCACACGTGAGTGCACATAAAAATGTCATTTTCAATTAGATAAAATCATTTAAATAAACTCAATATTTTATTAACATAGATGTTTCTAATGCACACTTCCTTTCACTTTCCCTAGTTTCCACTTTTGAACAAGAAAAGTTTATTTTTCCCATGAATATTTTTTCTATTTAAATAAGTGAACTTCTATTCATATAATATGATATTCATTGTATGTCTATTTTATTTTGGGATGGGGAACCCCCACTATTATTGAAGGTGAGGCAATGACCACTACAACTATTTTACATGCAAGTCCACATGGAGTGGGAAACCAATATATTATAGGTGGGGGCATGCTCACTCCATGTAATTCACCATTGATGGCATACTCATAGTCTACAAAAGAACAATTCCATGGCCTTGCATATTGCACCTTAGTTTATCCTCATGGGAAACCTTTATGGCCTAGCCTCATTAGATTATGCAACCTCCAAGGTGAGGTTATGCCTACTCTAACTCTAGTCTACATGGAGGGAATTTCTAGTAGGTAGGAAAAACCTCCACCTCTCCTTTTGGTACTCTTGTTACACTTCCTCCATATAGTTTCTACCCATGCATATGCATAGCTAGCAAGGCTAACCCCATTTCTTGCACACATCTAGGAACGCATCATTGAACAACATTATCCAAATAATTAGAGCAATTCATAATCACATTAATAAGTCATGGCATCTAGGTTGAGACATCTAGTCTTCGGTCCCCAACTTGGGTCTATGTATCTTTACTCACTCATGTAGTTCATATGCTTGTTGATCCTACTTGTCACACTCAATAAATCATTAGTAGCATTATTGTGTACAACAATTTAGTCATATATGTAACATATAATCATTCACCAACTTCATAATTCAACATATTCCATAAGGTTCCACTATTTAATCGCTATTATGTCAAACTCATAAATTTATGCTCGGGTGTTATAACATCCAAGTGCATCTCAATTTTTTCATAGGTCATATATACTCAAAAAAACATATTGAAATAGATAAATATTTTGTATGAAATGAGTTTTAGAGCATATATCACATAAAATTGCATCCATCAAGTAACAATGAGTCATCTTGACATTTCAAATGCCTTAAAAAATAAGTAGTAATAGGTTCAATCATAATGGGCCATTACATACTTCCCCTCTTTAGGAAACTTCATCCAAAAGTTATTAAAATATAAAGGTAAATTATTGATGCTTTGTATCAACATCTTCTCAGTTAGTATAACTAAGATTATATTAGACCTTAACATGGTCCACCAAATGGTGTTGAAGATGTCAAAATCATCTATCTAGGACACTAACTAGTTCGACCTTTAGGGCCTCCTTGTTTGAAACTCACAAATTTCTCAAATAGAGCATAAGAGATGGATAAAAAATATGATATTGAAGAATATCAACATGAAAAACATTTTTATATGGTTTAGGACTAGTGGCAAGGCAAAATAATAGGTGACTAACTCTAGTCTCTCTATGATCCTAAAAGGTCCCACAAGCCATGGTGATAGTTTGTCTCCCTTCCTAAACTTAATAGAATCCTTCTAAGGTCTTACCCATAAGACGATTCAATTTCCTACCCAGTAATCCCTCTCTATTTCATGGCCATATGCATTACTCTTTTGTTTTTCTTGTGCTTCTTTCAACCTTTGTTATATTTTTCTCACATACTCTTTCATCACTTAAATAATTTATGGCTAAACCAATATTCTATCCTTCAATCTATCCTAGCTAAGAGAAGTCCTACAAGGCCTCCTATACATGAATTTAAATGGTACCATTTGAAAAGAACTATAATTTTTTTTGTAAGAAAACTCAACTAAAGGAAGATAATGTTCCCAGTGACTTTAATGATCCATAGTGTACATGTGGAGCATGTCCTCTAGGATTTAGTTTACCCTTTTAGTTAACCATCTATCACTTGGTGTTATGTTGTGCTAAAATTGGACTTATTTTCCAAGGCCTCCCAAAATCCTATCCAAAACCTACTTGTAAAGGTTAATCCACAATCATGAATTGTCTTTTATGAAATTCCATGAATCTCACTATCTCATTCATGAACACCCTAACCACATGTGGTGACCTGTAAGTTGTCTTTATTGGTCCAAACTATGAACTTTTAATTAAATTATCCATAACTACATGGATGGAATTATGTCTCCTTAGGGAAGTAGGTAACTTCAATATGAAATACATCAATATCGCCTTTCATTTTGATCCAAGAATTGCATGCAACTATAGTCATTTACTAGGTGTTGATGCTCAACCTTCACTTGTTGCCACATACATCACAACATACTTATTCATTCTTGCATAAAAAAAGAGTTGTTTTTCATTTGAATACAGCTTCTTAACTCTGGGACGAGTTGTATAATTTTGGACTAAGCTTCACCCAAAGTTTGATTATAGATTTACTCATTGCATAGCACATAAATCCCCCAATGGAATCTCAATAAACCATCCTCATCCAAATCATATATGATTTGGGTTTTACAAGGAATGAAATGAAGGGTGGAAAAGGAAATGGAACACACACACACACAAATACAACATAGATCACAATAATTTAGTGGAAAACCAACTTTTATTAATGGATAAAATAATAGAATAATGTAAAACACATATTGGCTAGAATGGTGGTAGCTTATCTCTAAAGAGAATGAGCTGGTTGCTACACTCATTTTCAAAAGTTATTAAACGAGTCTGCAAGAATGGAATTTTAACATAAATAAGAACCCTACAGGTCCAAAACACTAAACCAAGAAGATGAAGCAACAAAAGTTTTGTGAATCTCGAGGTGGTTACTTGATACAGCTTCCTCGGGGGATATTTTCATATGTTTGGGGCACAAAGTAGCTCTTTGGAAATAACTATATGAGGGTTGCAATTTTTGGTTGTGGATAAGGTGTGCCATGGCAACCCCTAGCCCCTTCAATGGCCAAAAAATATTGTATAGGGCCTCAAAATAGCCCTATAATTTTAGGAATAAAATAAATATAGAAAAAATACCAAGAAGTAAAATAAAAAAACATTGGAAGAGTAGGTCGGCCACCAATATCCATCTGGATCAATAGCCCTCATAATTAGGAACCCATATATTTATAATTTTCAATGTGGTTCTTCCATTTACCAACTATCGTGTTGATGCATTCCAAATATCCATTTCTAAGATCAACTTTCAGAGCGAGTATTGAAAATAAGTGAGTCATGTAACTTAGGAATTCAATTACCTTGTTTAATGTTCCTTTTATATAATATATAACAAATTATAATCATTAAAAGACTTAGACCACTGACATTGTCTAGCATTTAGTTCACTCTATGCGAAAAGATATTATAGGCCTTGGTGATTGGTCTTGAATTCTAACTTTCAACCCACCAGATAATGTATCTAAATCCTTAATGCATGTACAACTATAATAAGATCTAGGTCATGGGTGGCATGGTCTTCCTCTTGTGACCAAATATTTCTTAAAGAGTAAGCAATAACCCTACCATCTTACATGAGTATTCCTCCCAATCCCTCCTTTGATGCATTAGTTCATACTAGAAATTCCTACTCCATATATGGCACTATTAGTGTTGGGTCTAATGTTAAAAAATACTTAATCTTGTTGAAATTCTATTCACACTTCAATATACATACATACTCCTAATTTTTCTTTTGCAATTTAGTAATACTATGGTGATTTTGGAAAAAAACTCCACAAATCTCTTAATATCTATGCAACCCCATGAAACTACTCACCCCATGCACATTTGTAGGGGCTATCCAAACCATGATGGCCTCAACCTTTTCTATATATACTTCATTTCCTTCTTTGTTGGTGATATGCCCTATTAATTGTTATGCAATCAATTCACAAAATAGAAGAAAATATAGATCAACGACTTAAAAATTAGCCTCTTCGAGTGGGAAACCTCCTTTACATTACATAAATGAACAATTCTTGGATGATACCGATGATTAGACCTCCTTGGTGTATATATATAGGAGTCTAAGGGGTCACAATATAATCAAATCCTACATAACGATAATAATGTAAGGCCACAACAATAACAATATGGGGAATACATGGGTACAACAATAACAATAGGGGGCTACACTAACAATAAAAATAAGGGGTTACACTAGTATTATAGGGACCTAACATGCCCCTCTCATTCAAAAAAGTGTTGTCCTCAACGCTTGTCAAGTAGTTTTGGATGATTCTATATAAGATTCTCATCCTCCCATGTGGAATATTCAACAGGTAAGTTCTTCCACTTAATGAGTTACTCTAAAATTAATCAATTCCGCAATTGTTAGGTTCTTGTTTCTGTGATTGCTTCAGGCTCAAATATGATTTTTCCTTCTTTGTCAAGCTTTGCAATACAGTTTGAACTGGGAGCTTGTCACCAATAACCTTATTTAAGCATAAAACATGGAAAATTGGGTTTACTCAGGATGATGCAGACAACTCCAATTTGTATGCCATAGTACCAATCTTCTGCAACACCTTGTAAGGACCATATTACTTGGGTGATAATTTATTATCCTTCTTATATTGCTTGAGGGATATTTGTTTGTATGGTTTTAGTCGTAAAATACACAGTTGCCTACATAAAAACTTCTTTCATTGCGATGTTGATCTACCTGTTGTTTCATTCAAATCTACGCCAGAGTGAGGTTATCCTTTAAGAGTTGTAGAACTTGTTGTTGATGCTTGATGTGATCTTCCACTGCTTGAACCTTAGAATTATCTCTTAAATATGATGTGATGGACAGTGGATGATATCCATAAAGTGCCATAAATGGGGTCATTTTTTCTACAATATGGAAGGAAGTGTTATACCACCATTCCGCTAGAGGTAACCACTTGACCCATTGTGTTTGTTTATCAGATACAAAACAACGAAGATATCCTTCCAAGAATTTGTTCACTATCTCATTTTCCCCATCAAATTGAGGATGATAAGATAACCTATAAGATAATTGAGTACCAAGGTAAGAAAATAATTTCATCCAAAAATTTCCAGTGAAAATGGGATCTCTGTCACTTACAATAATATTTGGGTTTCCATGTAGCTTTTTAATTATTTCCATAAATGTAATAGCAATTGTAAGTTAGCTTTAAAAGGATGAGATAACACAAAAAGGTGTGCATACTTGGTAAGTCTATCAACTACCACCATGATGAAACTATTTCCTTCATACTTAAGTAAACCTATGATAAAATCCATTGAGACCTCCTCCCAATGGTGACTTGGAATGACTAAAGGTTGTAACAAACGGGGTCTTAATTGTCTCAACTTTATTTTGTTAGTAAACCATACATTCTACCACAAACTTCTGAATATCATATTTAAGGCCATCCAAAAAAAATCATTTTTGACCCTTGGTGAGTTTTTAAAATCATGAGTGCCCTCCTAAGGGGGATGTGTGCAATTCCAAAAGAATATTTTGTTTGAGTTGGGAATTCTTTCAAAGATATAAGCGATCTTTGTACCATAATGAATCAATTTTCCAGATAAATGTATCATATGTACTGGGATCTTACTGCAACTTTGAATGAGTTCCCACACCTCTTCACACTAGTAGAAAATGAGCAATTAGTGACTAGGTGACTAAAAAAGTTAGTCACCACAGCTTTTCCAATTGAAATACTACCAAAAATAAGCAATCTTAAGTGACCGCACTAAAAACGACTAGAATAAATCACTAATTTAGTCACGGGTTAAAATATGTGACTAGCTGAGCTCCTCGTGGGAATTTAGCTCTGAAACTCCTCTAGGGTTTGCATCAGGCAATAGCGGCGGTGCTTAACCTTGTTCGCACGGTGCTGGCTAGCAGTGGTCGCGGATCTGCTGAAGGCTGCAGTTCCCTCGCATGGGGGATCCGTTTACGGCCTAACACAGGCTGACTTCCTCCTTGAGGGCGACTTCATTTGAAATGGAACATGGCGATGGCTCTGAAGATTCCCCTTCACCTCCTCCTGAACTGGAAGCGTTCAGGTCTCTCGTTGCAGCCTTAGGAAAACGTCAGCCTTCTGGACCTCAGCTCAGGTTCGTCAAAAAACTGGGAAGTATTCCAACGGTGTCTTTGCCAGTGGAAGACACTTGCAGATCAGCACTGAATCTCACCGAAAGAGGACTAATCGGCCAGTTTACAGGGTTATGGCCCTCCCCAAAAGCCATTGAATATTGGGTAAAGCGCAACTGGATACCCCTGGTCAAAGAAGGAATAAAAGTTATTTCGTGGGCAAGGGTTTCTTTGTGTTCGTGTTCGAAAATACAGAGGATAGAAGCCTGATCTTCAGAAACGGGACATATTTTATGGGCCCTCAAGGACTTTATTTGAATAAATGGTCCCCCGACTTTGATCCAGCTCAAGATGTGCCCACGGCAGTGCCAGTCTAGGTGCACCTTTTTCACCTCCCCCTCCATTGTTGGAGCCAGAACTCGCTGCAATCCATCGGAAATGCTCTCGGCAGATACATAGACCAGGCGCCAAGGAAGGATCAATACTCCTGTGCGAGAATCTGCGTAGAGGTCGACCTAGAAATCAGGCTTCCTGAGGCCATTAAGCTCTCGGTGGCAGACTGGACGCATATCCAAGAGCTTGACTATGAGCAGCTTCCATTCAAATGCCGATATTGCCACGATACGAACACTTCGCAAGATACTGCAAGAAGAAAAATGAGGAAACTATAGAGAGAGAAAAAGGAGAGCAATGGAAGCAAGTAAAGAAAGCAGCAAACAATAGGCAGAACAACAAAAACAAAGGCAAGGAGATAGGGAACAAATCAGGACAAGAAACCCAAAGTCACCAAAATGCAGGGAACAAGGAAGTCACCAGTGCAGTGGAGGACAAAAACCCCTTCGAATCTCTCACACCTCCCTCAGAACCTCTGGATACAGAACAAGAAGACCCACCTCAGCTCAACGACAGTGACTTTCAAGCTCCAGGTAACACATCAAATCCAAACCCAAGTAATAACTCCCCTTCATATGCGGATATAATTAAACAAAAGAAGAAGAAGATAGAAAATGCTGGCTCCTCGGATGACGAGACCTTTGAAAGGCCATCCAAGCGAGCCGGAAGGAGAACAAACAAGGAAGCTAGGGAAGAAGAATCAGAAAGGCAAAAAACCCTCGGAAGCCAAGCTACTATTGAAATGACACTGGGAAGGAATACCAGGCCAAGGGTCCCCAAGGGAGGAGGTCCCACACCAACAAGTTGTAAATGATGAATCTGGTCTCTTGGAACTGCAGGGGTTTGGGAAATCCCACTAAGGCAGAGGCCATCAAAGATTTAATGAAAATGGAACCCATAGACGTACACATGCTCCAAGAGACCAAAATAGAAGGGGAGACCCTTCTCAACACCAGCAATAATAAATGGAAATTTGATTCGAGGAAGGTAATCAGTGCAAGAGGCTCAACTGGAGGAATAGGCACATTCTGGTCTAGGAACTTATTCTCTCTAGGCAGATTTCACGAGTCCCAACATTGGATATATACAGAACTATGGCACGCAGCAAGTAAAGTTAAACTAGATTTGTTTAACATGTATGTCCCGGTGCATTATGAGGAGAAAAAAGAGTGTTGGAAGACTCTATCAGATTACTTAGAGCAATGCAGCCCTACGAAAATAGTCATTGGAGGAGATCTGAATATAATCCTAGATCCAAAGGAAAAGCGAGGTGGATCCTCTACAAGAGATCCCTTTCTCCCCACTGTGGAAAATCTCATACAGTCATGGGACTTAGTAGACTTCAAGCCGGTAAAAGGAGCATACACCTGGACAAATAATAGAATAGGGGACCACCATATTTCCGCAAGGCTAGACAGATTCCTTGCCAGCAGCTAAATCATGATGGACAACAGAATTGTCTTCTCCAAGATCCTACCTAAACTAACATCGGATCACAAGCCAATTCTCCTGCGCATGAAGGAGGAAGAAGATCTCGGTCCTCTCCCATTTAGATTCAGTCCTCTCTGGGTCGAAAGAGAGGGATTTCTCGAAACTGTACAAACAGCATGGGGGAAAGATGTCTTAGGCTCCCCAAGCTTTGTATGGGAGCAAAAAATGAAGAACACCAAAAATGCACTTAAAGAATGGATAAAGAAAGTCGCTAACACCCCTACCAGCCAGAGGAAAGAAGCAACAAAACAGTTTGAAGAACTTCAACTTGGGCTGGAAGAGAAAGCCATTACAACCATGGATCTTGACAAAGAAAAATACGCCCAAAGGAAGGCATACAACTCCTTCAGAAATGAGGAGGAATACTGGTGACTGAAATCCCGCAGCCTATGGCTTAAAGCAGGGGACAGGAACACTACATATTTCCATAGACAATACAGGGCTTGGCTCTCGTGAAACCACATTGCAGAAATTACTACATCCAGTGGACAGGTATGTAGAGGATTTGAACAAATCAAGGAGGCCGCTGTTAAGCATTTCCAAAACCTTCTTAGCACTGGAAAAGATGGGAGCGAGGAGGGCATAGAAGAATTCCTCACAAACATCCCCTAGCTAGTTAGTTCAGATGACAATGAAACCCTTCTAAGGCCAATCTCAGAAGAAGAAATGTCAAACATAGTCTAGTCCATGGAGCCAGACAAAGCCCCCGGGCCCGATGGATTTTCAATTCACTTTTACAGAATATGCTGGGAGATAATCAAATCTGATCTCCTAAGAATGGTTCAAGGTTTCATGAGGAAGGCAAAGGTCGGAGGCGGAATAAACTCTACTTTTCTCGCCCTAATTCCAAAGGAAGCAAACCTAGGTTCATTCGATAGATACAGACCTATCTCATTATGCAACTCATCCTACAAGATATTGGCCAAGCTGTTGGAAAATAGAATCAAACCATTACTTCAAAAACTAATTTCTCCAGCTCAAGGCGGTTTTGTGAAAGGGCGACACATTCTGGATAACGTCATTCAAGTTCAGGAAGCTCTGCACTCCAGTCAGCTGCGAAAAGAACAAGGTATGCTAATCAAACTGGATATGTGTAATGCATTTGATAGAGTTAATAGGTCTTTTTTGTACAGGGTCCTATCATCTTTTGGTTTCAACCAGGACTTCATTAACTTAATTAAAGTCTGCCTAGAGAAGATATGGATAGCACCAATGATAAATGGCAGACCTGCAAACTTCTTCCTAGCCACAAGGGGCTTGAGACAGGGTTGTCCCCTTTCACCCTTTCTTTACATCCTGATGGCAGATTCTTTAAGTAGAAAGCTGACTATGGAAAAACAAAAAGGCAGAATACCAGGGATAAGAATCGAGAAAGGCATAGAACCAGTGAACCATGCATTATTCGGTGATGACTCGCTCTTGCTAGGGGGGGCTCTTCAAGAATAGCAATAGCCTTCAGAACCATACTACAGAAATTCTACAGCATCACGGGTGCACTGGTAAGTGAAAAGAAAAGCGCAGTCTATGGTTGGAACTCAGACCAACACTCAATTGGGAAAATCGCAGAAGACTTGGGATACACAGGGCATGCAGAATGGGAAAGAATCAAATATTTGGGTCTCCCTATAACGCTGGGCTCAAATAGAAATCACCTGTGGGAGGATGTAATCTCAAAATTCAAGAAGAAGATAGCAGCGTGGGGAGGTTTCTAGTTAACTACAGGTTGCAAACTCACCTTAATTAAATCGGTCCTCTCGGCTCTACGCACATTTCAAGCTTCTATGATGATGGCACCTAAATTCATATCAGATCAAATTGCCAGATATATACGCAACTTTCTGTGGAACGGTGGGCGAGGGAACACCAATCGATTTCACCTAATCGGCTGGGATACAGTGAAAAGAACGATGGCGGAAGGAGGCCTCCAAGTGCGCGATCTGGTGCATACAAATGTGGCTCTGGGTTGCAAATTGTTATGGCAGTTATGCACTGAGCCCAACCACCCAGTAAGCCAGATCTTCAAAAAGAAATACCTCAAGAACCGGACCATTATGACTTACAAATCGGAGAAACATCCTAAAGGCATGCATGCCTGGAAATTGTGCATCAAAGGTATAGAGTTCTTCAAAAGTCATTTATATCGCATCCCAGGCAATGGGAAGAACATCAATTTATGGAAAGACTTTATAATGGGACATCGGCCTCTTAACGAAAAAATGGAGATCGCTGAGATCAGAGACTGGCTCCGAGCAAAAGGCATTAGGAAAATTGAGGATTTATCAGAATGGGACAGCAATGGCAATTGGCAGAGATGGAATTTGCCCAGAATTCCAGAACAATTAAAAAATCAGTCGGCTGTCCTCATGGACGCAATCTCTGATTTTGCTCCAGTTCACATCGATGATGAAGACATTTGGGGCTGGGGAAAGAACGGAGTGTACACAGCAAGCTAGGGATATTATCAAATGCAAAGCAAACAAGATTCACCATATCAGGGAACTGTGTGGAAGCAAATTTGGGGCAGCTTCAGCATCCCTAAAATCAACTTCTTTTTTGGACATTATTCCACAACAAAATTCTTACGGGAGAAAACTTGTGCAAAAGAAGTATAGCAGGGCCACACAGATGCGCCCTCTGCAAAAGGGATCAGGAAACAACAAATCATATGTTCATAATGTGTGATTTCGCGAAGGAAGTATGGTTCATCTTCTTCTCCGGACTGAATGTGAGCCCCCCTTCTCAAAGCACGATAGTCTCCATGTTTACATCCTAGAACGCCAGCTACCCCCACCGTATTGTCAGCAAATCAATTTGGCACAAAGTATGGATAGTTGCGCCTAAATATGTTTGCTGGAAAATCTGGTTAGCTCGAAACGAGATTATTTTCAATAACACTAAGTTGCCAGCAGCGAAAGTGGTGGAACAGGCAAAGAAGCTTATCCTAGAAACTCTCAACCACCATACAGCAAAGGAAGACAATTCCCTAAGAAGAGAAGAAAGAGCGTGGTTGGAAGATTACACAGGAAAAGACAGACACCCAGCAATTAAGCGCCCAATCCACAAGGAAAGATGGCAGATCCGTGAATCTGAGGACACCTTCCAAAAGTGGTGGAAATCCCAAGACAAATGCATCATTTTCTTTGATGGAGCCTCAAAAGGCAATCCAGGGAGGTCAGGAGCAGGTGGAGTGATCTTCTACCGAAATGGGCAAAAAGACGAATTCAGTTGGGGCCTGGGATTGAAAACTAACAATCAAGCTGAAATTCTCAGTCTTTGCAAAGCTTGCCAAATTGCCAGTAAAGAAAACCCAAATGAAATTCTAATGATAGGCGATTCAAAATTGCTGATAAAAACAATGCTAAAAAGAAAAGTCTCAAGGATCCGGCACTGAACAAGCAGCTAGCGAGAGTCAACAGAATGTTGAAAGACCCCCATTTGGCTCAAATATGCCACATTCTTAGAGGATTAAACAAAGATGTAGACAGATTGGCAAATATTGGATGCTCCCTTTAGGAAGGAATGATCAGCATAAATGCAGATCCTCCGATCAAGGCAAACATTCCTTAAGCGAAAAATGCTCCAGCCATTATTGGAAATTGTAAAGGACATTTAGGCTATGCCTGATCAGCTTTATATCAATAAAAATTAACCGTTTAAGTTAAAAATAAAAATAAAAAAATGTGACTAGCTAATAAGTAACACAGCTAAAAATGACTAACATGAATGACTAATTTAGTCTAAGAACAAAAATACAACTACCTAACAAGTACTACAATAATATGAATCAGTTTTTTATGTTAGTCATCTTAATTGTGTCAAGCAATCTAAACTTACAAGTGATAGGGGATTGAAAGGTTGTTAAAGATTGGTTGAAAGGTTATCCTTCCTTAAACACTTCTTCATCCTCACATGGTGTATAGGTGAGCCAACTTTGCACTATGTATCTCTAATAATTTGTAATTTTAAAAATATATTTTTTAATGAAAAAGTATTTTATGTATTTTTTAAAAATCTATTCATTGAATCTAATTGGATCTAGTTCTAATTTGAAATTAATTTAAAGGGAAATTTTAATTTTTAAGACTATAATATCAAATAAAAACTACTTTAATTTCATATTAACCGACCTACATCCATATTAACCCCGGATCTATCAAGCGTTGAGAGGTGTCCAAACTCTCGAGGTGCAAACTTTTTTTTCTAGTGCAAACTTGAGGAAATGTTTTCACCTCGAGAGATTGGATCCCTCACAACACTTGATAGTTATAGGGTTAATATGGATCTAAGTTGGTTATATAATACTATATAATATCTATATTTGTATTTGTGTCTCTTTGTTATTCCCTCTCTCTATCTCACCCCCCAAACATACACACACTCTCTCTCCCTCTCTTCCCCTTCTCTCCCTCTCTATCTATATCCTTCTCTCTATTCCCTCCCGCTCTCCTCTCTCCCTCACTCTCTCTCCATGACTCCCTTGTCACCCCCTCTCTCTCCTCCTTTCTCACTCTATGTTGTTCTTGTTCCTTCCCTCTCCTACCCCCTCCAATTCCATCTCTCTCTCCTCATCTCTATCTTCCTTCCTCTCTATCCCTTATCTCCCACCTCCCTCTATCTCTCCCCCCAAATCACTCTCCCTCTCTCTCTCTCTCTTCCTTCCAACTCTATCACTATCTCCCCCCTCCCTGTCCTTCTCCATCTCTATGTCTCCATCTCTCTCCCTTCCCCTTCTCTCCCTATCTCTATCCTCTCCTCTTCTTTCTCTTCCCTCCTCTCCTCTCTCCCTCACTCTCTCTCCACCTCTATCTCTCTATGTCTTTGTTCTTTTCTCCCTCTCTCTCCCACTCCAAATCCATCTCTCTCTCTCTCTCTCCTCTCTCTTCCTTCCTCTCGCTCCCTCTCTCCCACCTCACTCCCCCCTCCTCCCTCCCATCACTCTCTCTTTCTCTCTCTTTATCCTCCAACTTTATCACCATCTCGCTCCCTCTCTCCACCCCCTCCCCAGCTCTCTCTTAAATTTGATCACATTGTATTGTGTTTAAAAAATTATCTAAATTAGAAAAACTTAATTGGTTATAAAATATTAAGCCTACATTTTGGATCAATCATGTCAAAGAAAATAAAATAATGAAAAACATTAAAAAGTCATGCACTGTATTTAATCTATTATAATTAGTCAATTTTCTTGCTCTCATCTCTTGGATCCTTAGCTATGATGGATTGATATAGGTTCTTTATATATATATATATATATAAGAACCGACATAGATCCATCTTAACTTAATTTTATTCTATGTCGGTTCTTTATATATATATATATATATAGAGAGAGAGAGAGAGAGAGAGAACCGACATAGATGCATCTTAACTTAATTTTATTAAAACCTTATTTTAATTTCTATGGGAATATTTTTAGTAGTCGTGAGGGTTTTAGATTCAATTAAAAAAATGTTGTAAAATTAAATTAAAATAAATTACTTTTTACTATGAAATAAGTTATGGTTTTTTGGCATGTGGTATTGGCCCATGGTAATGTAACAATGTGGATTTACAAGTTAATATCCATGGTAAAGTGAGGGTGAATGTCCTATGTTTTTTGGGCATGTGGTATTGTCATAAAATATTTCGATTGTGAAATAATTTATGTTTTTTGAGAATGTGGTATTGATAATCCATGGTATTGACCCATGGTATTGCAACAAAGACTATTTTTTACAAGTTAATAATATCTACCGTAATGTGGGGGTGAATATCCACTGTTAAGAATCTTTTCATATTGTTGTAAAATATTTTATTTTTGAAATAAGTTATGGTTTTTGGACTTGTAGTATTGATAAGCCATTGTATTGGCCCATGGTATTGGTTGTAAAATATTAAACCTATATTTTGGATCAATCATGTCAAAGAAAATAAAATAACAAAAAACTTTAAAAAAATCATGCATTATATTTAATCTATTATAATTAGTCAATTTGCTTGCTCTCATCCCTTGGGTCCTTAGCTAAGATGGATCTATATCCACTGTTAAGAATCTTGTCATATTGTTGTAAAATATTTTATTTTTGAAATAAGTTATGGTTTTTGGACTTGTAGTATTGATAAGCCATGGTATTGGCCCATGGTATTGGTTGTAAAATATTAAACCTATATTTTGGATCAATCATGTCAAAGAAAATAAAATAATGAAAAACTTTAAAAAATCATGCATTATATTTAATCTATTATAATTAGTCAATTTGCTTGCTCCCATCCCTTGGGTCCTTAGCTAAGATGGATCTATGTCGGCATAGATCCATCTTATCTTAATTTTATTAAAACCTTAATTTAATTTCTATGGGAATATTTTTAGAGTTGTAAGGATAGAGGGTTTAGATATATTTCAAATTGTAACATTTTCGTTTTAGATTCAATAAAAAAATGTTGTAAAATTAAATTAAAATAAAATATTTTTACTATGAAATAAGCTATGGTTTTTTGACATGTGGCATTGATAAGCCATGGTATTGTAACAAAGCGGATTTACAAGTTAATATCCATGGTAAAATGAGGGTGAATATCCATGGTTAACAATCTTGTTATATTGTTATAAAATATTTGATTGTGAAATAATTTATGTTTTTTGGGCATGTGGTATTGATAATCCATGGTATTGACCCATGGTATTGTAACAAAGGCTATTTTTTACAAGTTAATAATATCTACCTTAATGTGGGGGTGAATATCTGGTTAAGAATCTTGTCATATTGTTGTAAAATATTTTGGCTGTGAAATAAGTTATGTTTTTGGACATGTAGTATTGATAAGCCATGGTATTGGCCCATGGTATTGTAGCAAAGCCTATCCACAAGTTAATAACAAAATCAAAATATAACAAATTAAATTTTATTATTTTTATTAATTTAACTTTTTATTATTAATTGAGGTCATATTTAAATGTTTACACTCATCCCAATATCATTTTTAACTTCTTTTTCTTCTTTTTAATTGAGCCTCTTACTTACGAAGAAAAAAATCTTATTAAAAATAAATTATTTAACCCAATTGCAATTTATATATTTTATTTTATATTATAAATATTTCTTTTATTTTTTCTATTAAAATTATTTATTTTCTTTTTCATTTCCAGTTTAGGGCTGGGTTCAAATAAAATATTCACAGATTACAACATGACATTGTAGCACTGTATTTTTCTCTCCCTTGTCTATATCTACCTGGAAATTCCAGAAGAAGGAAGATCATTAACGTTATGTATGGATTTCATGGGATTCGAACTCCAGATGGAGTTTGCATGGGAAACACCTTAGGAGAGCATCAATGATTAGATGGAGCAAGGGCAAGGTCACTGGGCATGAATATTTTGGTAATTTGTACATGGGTATGAATTTGGACTTTGTTCTTTCTTTTTACTAAAGAGGATTTTTGTTTGTATGGGTAAATAATTTTGAGGGTTTATATGATCAAAGCATAAATTTTATCGGGTTTAATGGTTATGATAAGGGAAAGGTCATTGGGCGTGGATATTTTGGTAATTTGTACATGGGTATGAATTTGGACTCTATTCTTCCTTTTTACTAAAGAGGATTTTTGTTCTTATGGGTAAATTCAAAGCATAAATTTTATCTAGAGAAAGTCAGTGGGTGTGGATATTTGGTAATTTGTACATGGGTATGAATTTGGACTATGTTATTCCTTTTTACTAAAGAGGATTTTTGTTCTTATGGGTAAATAATTTTGAGGTAATTTGTACATGGGTATGAATTTGGAATCTATTCTTCCTTTTTACTAAAGAGGATTTTTGTTCTTATGGGTAAATTCAAAGCATAAATTTTATCTAGAGAAAGTCAGTGGGTGTGGATATTTGGTAATTTGTACATGGGTATGAATTTGGACTATGTTATTCCTTTTTACTAAAGAGGATTTTTGTTCTTATGGGTAAATAATTTTGAGGTAATTTGTACATGGGTATGAATTTGGACTCTATGCTTCCTTTTCATTAAAGAGGATTTTTGTTCTTATGGGTAAATAATTTTAAGGGTTTATATGATCAAAGCATAAATTTTATTTAGAGTTGAGGGTTTAATGATTATGATATTTTGGTAATTTGTACATGGGTATGAATTTGGACTATGTTCTTCCTTTTTACTAAAGAGGATTTTTGTTCTTATGGGTAAATAATTTTGAGGGTTTATATGATCAAATCATAAATTTTATCTAGAGTTGAGAGTTTAATGATTATGATAATGTAGATCTTGATTGCGGCCAACAATTCATCAAAAGACAATGCACAAGTAAGCATTTTGCATGTCCTTATTGTACAAAGGGTTTAATGATTATGATAGACAATGCACAAGTAAGCATTTTGCATGTCCTTATTGTACAAAGGGTTTAATGATTATGATAATGCAGATCTTGATTGCGGCCAACAATTCATCAAAAGACAATGGACAAGTAAGCATTTTGCATGTCCTTATTGTACAGATCAGTTCGCTCCTCCCTAACTTTTCTAGGGTCAGAATGCATGAAATTTTATTTTTTATTTTCACTTTTTTTTTAGTGGTTGATTGTTTGTGTAATGGACTCTATCATGCCCAAATTAAAAGGGCTCAAGTGATGCAAGAAAAATTTTTGGTAGGATGCAAATGCTAGACCTTCCTCAAACTTTGTTACATGAAATTAAAATTTCTTGTAATCATGAATATAAAATCTTTTATGTTTTATCCTTAGATTTTGATCTCAATGCCTACAGTTTTAAATCATGTTACTATATTTTAAGTAGAATATACTTAGATCCATTAAACCTTACAACTCTCCAAAGCTTAGGTTAATTTCATCTAAAAAGAAGGACCTTGAACGACTTTTGCAATTTAGATTCAATTCTTATAGACAATGATTAAAAATGGAAGAACTCAATGATCTGATAACTTTATCCACCCATCAATTTCGAAGACCTTTGGTATTATTCTGAACCTAAACAGAGATAGTAGAAGAAGAAGAGGAGCCTGGATGAGGTGGACCCTGACCTCTTTGATACTTTTCAAAAGTTGGGCATGCCCTTGACTAGAAGAAAAGATGGACCAACGTTGTTGTAGATGTTATTTTTGACATTGTTTTCATTGCTACCATGCATAGGTAGACTCTATAGGTAGTTGAGGTTATCTTTTGTTTGTTATAAGAGGTAATTTAGGAGTATATTTATCTAGTTAGGAAGTAGATTGGCAGGGTTGTTTCTCCTACTGATAACTATTATGTTGCATTGTATTTTTATTTTTTTAGTGACATCTCCTTCTATTAAATCTCCATGCACACTTTGTCACACATGGAAATATCCACTTATTTCAGGACGAATGAGATGGAGACCAGACATTTTGAGAGGACTCTTACTTTTGTAGATGATAGTTCTGTGAGGTGAGAGGAGTTTTGTGACATATATTGAAGGATGAACTATATACCATTTTATGACACCAATCATCTCCATGCCACAGTAGTGGATCTCTATTGCATTGAGGTAGAAATGATAAAGTATTCCCCTTTAAATAATTGGTACATCGAGGATGAGGAATGTAGACGTGGGATTTATAATTTTATTACGAAAAGAGGTTTTTGCGATGGAGAAAAATCAAGGATTTCATGGACCTGAGTAGAGACTGGTTCAACAATCCCCTGGAAATACTCAAGCATTTTTTTGAAAGGCAATGATGCAATTGGAGAGTTCTATTCTGTTGCCTTGAAAAATAACCATCAATACGGGGGGACAAAGATGATCCATATAGGGAAGAATTGCAGGAGTAGGATTGTTTCTAAAATTATATATATAGGCAAGTCAAGGGACTACTACAAAGGATTAGTGCAAGTGCAACCAAATTATTATAATGCAAGGAATTTTTCACAGTGTGATTTGATGCTCATTGGTGACTAGGAAGCTGCAAATACTTATTGTTACATTTAGGTACAATTGAGTTGCATTCTAAAGTCTCTAATTTAATTTATTGATAGTCCTTCTTGTGTCCTTGTCTCTCTTAATTTCATTGTGGTAGGATTGGAATGGGTTAAAAAATAAAACATATCATTGAGTCAAATAGACACCCACATGTCGCTACATGTCATTGTGCATACTCTTTGTTTTTTATACAAGTAAAAGTGAGCAATATGATGTGTGCACACACAAAAACTCCTGGCATGCACGATGAATCCCCTCTAATTCCATTTTCTATGGTGACATTTTATTTGCTTTGTTTATACAGGTCATCTAGCGACACAGTGGCCATTATCGAATGTTGAGGTATATGTCATATAAATATTTTATAGTTTACTTTATTTTATATTCAAGTTTTCATCGTCTTTCATGTCTTATACTTTGCATCGTATCTTCTTTCATTTTCAGGAGAGGAACTCAATATTGATGGTAAGAATCAACAATTGAAGAAAGAGGAGAACAATAACACTGGAGTGACAAATGCAAAATGAGAGAGAGAAGAGAATTTGTCTAGTGATACCCTTAGAGCCAATACCTTGCATAAGACACACTCATAGAGACTGATGGTCAAGCCTTCAGAGTTGGTCAAGCCTTCAGAGTTGGTGAATTCACTTGCAATATTTTGGCAACACAATGATAATTTTTTGAAATGATGAAACAATATTTCATGTGTAAATTGTAGTCCAACCCATATTAAGTTGGAAACTCATATTGTAATAGTTGATACTTTATATAATAAAATTTATATGGTTGAAATTATTTTTATTTGCACTTGATATTATTTAGTTTTGTAATTAGCATATGTAACTTTGCGTTATCATATTAGATAAACATGCAGATTGTATGACATTTTCTTAAAATTTAGTCGCAAAATGATACTAATTAATTTATGGTGATTAATAATAAACACACAAAATCAATATAAAACTACTAAATTAATAGTTTATATCAATTAATGATGAACGTGAATAAATGAAATGAATAGAAACTACTAAATCAATTGTTTATATAATGAATATGAAGATACGAAAAAAGGATAAATGGCTACTATAAATGATAAATTTTTTATTATTAAATGATGACTAAATTTTGCATATATACAACTATTAGTAGCTAATTTAAAGCATCTTATAACATGACTAAAATTTAGTCATATTTCTTTGGTCATTAATTGGTTTTAAATGATGACTAAAATTTGCATATATGTGACTATTAATAGCTAATTTACAGTATCTTATAACATGACCAATGTTTTGGTTATATTTCTTTGGTCATTAATTTGTTTTCTTGAGGATTCATATAGTAATATATTTTGTTATATATTTGGTCATTAATTATGACAATTAATGACTAAACCAATGAAAAAATAATGACCAAATTTATGACTAAATATACTACTAGATGGTAAACTTGAGGAAACCAATTACTGACTAAACTAAAAATGACTAAAAGTTGGTCGCGTTATAAGATACTGTAAATTAGCTACAATTGGTCACCAACTGAAAAATGGTCATTTATATGCAAATTTTAGTTGTTTTTTTAGTAACTAATTAGTCATTTTGTACTAGTGTCATCATTCTTCCATTCATCCCTTACTTCAATTATCCAATCAGGTTGGATAATAGAAATTCCACAAAGTAATGCTTCCACATCCTCATCCTTTCTTGAGAGCGCATCTGCAACAACATTTTTCTTCCCTTTTTTGTAGATGATTTCATAGTCATAACCCAACATATTTGTGACCCATTTTTGTTGCTCTTCTGAAGATAATCTTTGTTCCAAAAAGTATTTAAGACTATCATGATCTGTTTTTACCTTGAAGTGTCTTCCAATTAGGTAAGGTCGTCATTACTTTAGTGCATGTTGTATTGTCAACATTTCCTTCTCATAAATAGGTTTGTGTAAATACTTCCCCTTGATTATATGACTTTCAAAAGCAATGGGTTTTCCTTCTTGCTTTAAAACAACACCAATTTCATTTCCCGAGGCATCACATTCAACAATAAAGGTTTTTATGAAGTCTAGCGTGGGTAAGACCAATGCTTGGCACATTGCCTCTTTAATATAATAATGTAAACTTTGAAACGGGAATTGATACTGTTACCCGTTTTGTAAAGATAGCAAAAAAGTGACCCGATTTTGAAAATGGGTGATGCAGAACACACATGTTTTTTTTAGAGCATAGTTTTTGGCACTTTAATTTTTTTTATGTACATTGTGTTTTAGAATGGTAGTGAATAGTAGTGATTTTCATGCTGATTTAAAAAAGTGGTTATTCTGCATCGCACCCTTTTTTTAAAAGACCTATTTTTTACTTTAAATTTTTTTATTGTATGAAATGTAAATAATTATTTTTTAAAATTAATAATTTTGGAAGTGGTCTTCTTCTTCATATTATCTTGTTTTTAATTTTCCTTTTTTTTTTTTTTGTAGTGAGGTTTTTATTGTTTTGCATATTTAAAAAAGAATGTCGATATTTTGCATTTTCGATATTCTACATATTTATACATTGTTAATTAAATTTTCAATCCAAATGAAATAATTGTCTGTAAAAAACAAATATAAAAAAAAAAGAAAAATAAAAAATGTTAAAAAAAATTATCTCATAAACCCTAAAAGAATTTGGAAAAAAAAATATATATATATATATAATTAAGCAAGTAAAAATAGAGAAATTAAGAAAAAACATTAGCAAAACTAGGAAAAAAAATAAAAACAAACTAGTTTAAAAAAAAAAAATAGAAAATTAACGAAAAAATGAAAAAACTAGTAAAATTAATATTAAAAAAAAAAAAAAAAAAAAAAAAAAAAAAAAAAAAACCCAAAAAAATATTAAAAATGGCGGAAAATATGTCTTTTCAAATGAAAAAATAGATTAAAAAAAAAAAACCCAAAAAAAATGCATTTTTTTTTATTTTTTTTATATGTTAATAATAATTATTTTTTTTAAAGCTAACATTTTTATTTACAAAAAAAATCAAAATCGAAATTAATTTTTTTTAAACAAACTTTTTTTTTTTAATTAAAAAAATTATAATTTTTTTTTTTTTAATTAAAAAAATTATAATTTTGTTTAAACATTATAATTTTTAAAAAACATTTAAACATTTTAATTATAATTTTTTTTAAACAAACTCTTTTTTTTTAATTAAAAAAATTATAATTTTTTTTAATTTCCATATTTAAAAAAGTTATTAAAAAAAAAATTAAAATTTAAATATTTTTTAACGGAATTACTTTTTTTTATTAAAAAAAAAATAATACGGTTAAAAAAATATTTAAATTTTAAACTTTTTTTTTTTAATAATATCTTTAAATATGGAAA
Organism: Pinus tabuliformis; assembly: GCA_031772625.1. Lineage (NCBI taxonomy): Eukaryota > Viridiplantae > Streptophyta > Pinopsida > Pinales > Pinaceae > Pinus > Pinus tabuliformis. The sequence continues at coordinate 1,024,905,673 of CM062816.1, read as the reverse complement.
TTAAAAAAATTTAATTTTTTTAATTAAAAAAAAAGGTTTGTTTAAAAAAAATTATAATTATAATGTTTAAATGTTTGTTTAAAAATTATAATGTTTAAAAACAATTATAATTTTTTTAATTAAATATGGAAATTAAAAAATTAATTTTTTTTTTTCTTAACTCTTTCTATTTTAAAATTTAAAAAAAAAAAGTTTAAAAAAATTATAATTTTTTTAATTAGAAAAAAAAAAAAAAAAAAAAAAAACCCAAAAAAATATTAAAAATGGCCTTTTCAAATGAAAAAATAGATTAAAAAAGCATTTTTTTTTATTTTTTTTATATGTTAATAATAATTATTTTTTTAAAGCTAACATTTTTATTTACAAAAAAAATCAAAATCGAAATTAATTTTTTTTAAACAAACTTTTTTTTTTAATTAAAAAAATTATAATTTTTTTTTTTAATTAAAAAAATTATAATTTTGTTTAAACATTATAATTTTTAAAAAACATTTAAACATTTTAATTATAATTTTTTTTAAACAAACTCTTTTTTTTTAATTAAAAAAATTATAATTTTTTTTAATTTCCATATTTAAAAAAGTTATTAAAAAAAAAATTAAAATTTAAATATTTTTTAACGGAATTACTTTTTTTTATTAAAAAAATAATAATACGGTTAAAAAAATATTTAAATTTTAAACTTTTTTTTTTTAATAATATCTTTAAATATGGAAATTAAAAAAATTTATAATTTTTTTAATTAAAAAGAAAAGGTTTGTTTAAAAAAAATTATAATTATAATGTTTAAATGTTTGTTTAAAAATTATAATGTTTAAAAACAATTATAATTTTTTTAATTAAATATGGAAATTAAAAAATTAATTTTTTTTTTTTTTTTTTTTCTTAACTCTTTCTATTTTAAAATTTAAAAAAAAAAAAAGTTTAAAAAAATTATAATTTTTTTAATTAGAAAAAAAAAAAAAAAAAAAAAAAAAAAAAAGTAGTTTGTTTAAAAAAAAAAAAAAAAATTAATTTTAATTTTTTTTAAATAAAAAGGTTAGGTTTAAAAAAAATTCCGTTAAAAAAAAATAATTAAATTTTAATTTTTTTTTGTAATAATTTTTTTTAAATTTGAAATTAAAAAATTAAATTTTTTTTGAAAAAAAATAAAAATGTTTTTTATTATTTGTATTTTAAAATTAAAAAAAAAAAATGTTTAAAAAAAAGATTGTTTAATATAAAATTTAAATTTAATTTTTTTTTTTCCTTTTTTAAAATAAAAATAGTAGGTTTAATAAAAATTAATTAGATTTTTTTTTTTTAATAAAAAATATGCATTCTTTGGGGTTTTTTTTTTATAAATTGATTTTTTTTTTTTTAATATTAATTTCACTAGTTTTTTAATTTCTTTTCGTTAATTTTCTAAATTTTTTTTTAAACTAGTTTATTTTTAATTTCTTTTTCTTTTTTTCCCCAGTTTTTGCTATTGTTTTTTTTTAATTTCTCTGTTTTTACTTACTTAATTTTATATATATATATATATATATATATATATATATATATATATATATATCCAAATTCTTTTTCGATTTGTGAGATAATTTTTTTTTTAACTTTTATTATTTTTTATTTTTGTTAATTTTCTATTTTTTTAAATCTAGTTTTTTTTAATTTTTTTTGTTTTTTTTTTTTTTTTTTTTTTTCCTATTTTTACCTACTTAATTCTTAGTTTTTTTTAAATGTTTTTTTGTTTCTTTTCCGTATTTTTTTTTCTTTTGCCAATTTTTTGATGGTTTTTTATTTTTTATTTTCACTATTTATTTGTTTATAATTTATAATTTTTTTATTTTTTTAATTTATTTATTTTTTTGACATTTTTATGATCGATATTTTTTTTTTTATATATATATTTGATTTTTTCTAAGTTTTATATTTTTATTTTGTGTTTTGTTTTTATTATATATCTTAATTTATGTTTTGTTATTTTTTTAAACTTTTTTTTTGTTTTGTGTTTTTTCATTGTTTTAATTTTTAATTTTTAATTTTATTTTATGTTTTCATTATTTTTTTAAAATTTAATGTTTTTCGGGGTCATGAAAAAATATTTTACGCCATTATTTCGAAATGTTGAAATTTTACTTTCGAAAAAAAAAAAAAAAAAAAAAAAAAAAAAAAAAAAAAAAAAAGTGTTCTTCCAGAATTAACACTATTCGTTTTAAGGGTGTTTTTTGGATAATTTTTGTGCAAAAAATTGGTTTTCACCACTATTTTTAGAACATGTTGAAAATTTACCCAAGAAAAAAAAAGGTGTTATTCCAGCATCAACACTTTTCGTTTTTAGCACTGTTTTTGATGTTTTTTTGGGGTTTTTTGGCCAGAGTTCCCGTTCTGAGTTTGTAGTTCCCGTTTCAAAGTTTACATTGTTATATGTTCATAGGCCTTAGTTGCTTCTGAAGTCCAAGAAAATGCATCTTTCTTCAATAATGTTGTTAGAGGTGCTGATATTCTCCCATAATTCTTAACAAGCTTGCGGTAATACCTTGTCAACCCGAGAAATCCTAGAAGATGCTTTAGGGTTGTGGGGATTTTCCATTCCTTAATGGATTTAATTTTGTTAGAGTCTACCTTAAAACCCTCATGAGATACAATATGACCCAAATATTTCACCTCATGTACTCCAAAGAAACATTTGGAGGTTTTTGCATATAAATGTTTCTCCTCCAATAGTTTGAACACCCTGTCAACATGTTGAACATTATCCTTCCAAGACTTATTGTAGATTAGTATAAAATCAAAAAATACTAACACAAATTTTCTAAGGAAGGGTTTGAAAATGGAATTCATCAAACATAGAAATGTGGAAGGTGCATTAGTAAGGCCATAAGGCATGAGCAAAACTTCATAATGACCTTCATGAGTTTTGAATGTTGTTTTTGAAATATCTCCAGTCTTCATTCTAATTGATGATATCCTGAACGAAGATCCAACTTGGTGAAATAAATTGATCCATGTAATTCATCCAACAATTCATCAATGACAGGAATGGAAAATTTATCTTTAATAGTGATCTTGTTGAGTTCCCTATAATCTAGACACATATGTCACGATCCATCCTTCTTGTGCACCAATACTACTGGAGTAAGAGAAAAAACTTTGACAAGGTTTAATTATACCGGCCTCTAGCATTTCTACAACCATACGTTCAACTTCACTCTTTTGGGCATAGGGATATTTGTAAGGCCTGATGTTTGGAGGAACACTTTCTAGAATCAAGTGGATAGCATGATCATGATCACGAATAGGTGGGAGGCCTTTGGGAGTCTCAAATACCTTGGAATGATTGTCCAAAACATTTTGGAGATCTGGAGAAATAGATGATTTTGATGTTTGAACCTCTAGTGAGCATAATTGTGCAATTGCACCCCGTTGTTATTTCCTTGTGATACCCCTTAATTCAACTCCCTTTCCTTCCCAAAAAAAAATTCAATAAAAAGTTCTTGAAAATTAAAATCTATCGTCCCCAAATATTGTAACCATTGGACTCTTAGTACAACATCAACACCACCCATTGGAATGGAAATAATTGAACTATTCAATACATATTCCCCCATAGTTAGCTTGATATTATGACACTTTCCAGAGAAATTTATAGTTCCTCCATTTGAAACCATCACTTGACACTCTGGTGCTAGATATATAAATAAATTCAATTCCTTGGCTACCTTACAATGAATAAAAATTATAGGCACTACCCAAATCAATCAACGTTAATACCTTTTTCTTCTTGATATATCCTTCTATCTTGAGATTTTGAGGAGAGGTAATTGCCACCAATGCATTATAATATATGGTCGGATTCATTTCTTCTTTATCTGCGGTTGGTTCCTGGTGTATATCCTCCTCTTTTGATGTTTCTTGTTCCTTTTCTTCCTCCTCTTCACAATCTATGTAAAATAATTTATTCTCAACACACTTATGACCTTTAGTGTATTTTCTATCACAACTATAACAAAGCCCTTTTGTTTTTTTTCCTCCAACAATTGTAGTGTCAACCTTTTAGGTTGTGGAAGGCTAGGAGTAGCAACACTTCCATATTGATAGTTGTGAGTGGTAGACTTCCTTGTTGCCATAATTTTTCTTTCAATTTTTCTTGCCACCCTGTATTCCTTCTCCAATGAATTAGGTTCCCAAAGGTGAGCCTCATGTTGGATGTTATCCTTTAAAGTGCCTATGAAGATATCAACCCTATTCTCCTCTAGAATATCAGTTACCATGATATTCAATTTTTTTTAGTACTCAATGTGTTCCACCATTGAACCCTTTTGTTTGAGATTTATCAATTGGCTAAAGAAGGTGTTTCTCTTTGTATCCTCAAAATGTGCTATCATTTCCTCCATAAAAATTGACCAAGTGACAATGGTTTATGAGAATAAAACCATTGATACCATACAAACGGATTTGGTTCTAAATATAGATATGCAATGCATACATTTTGTGTGTGTTGCACATCATGGAGATCAAAATATTTCTCCATCTGTAGTATCCATGTTACCGAATCCTTGCCATCAAACTTCTTCATATCGATCTTTGGAATGTGGTGGGTCTTAAACCCAACATTGGAGTCTCTGAAATCATAATTCATATTCCTTTTGTCCTCATCATTATTTTCATGAATTACCTTGTCACCACCGTAAAGCCTTTCTTGTAACAACTTTGTCAACCCTTCCAATTTGACATTCATTGCGTCCATGTCTACTTTAAAAACTCATATGTCTTCTTTTAAACCATATTTCAAACATTCCATGTCCCTTTTTATTTTTTATTATAAACCATCCATCTTAACATTCATCATCGCTTTCAATTCATTTTTGGTTACTCTTTGCAAGAGCGAAATTTGTTGCACTTGGTCTCGTAATTTTGATATAGCATGTTACATTTCTTCCTCATTTTCATGTGTCATAGTAGAGATTTCTGGTTGATTACCAGGTGTGTCAATTTTTTTGTTTTGAGGCATTTCAGAATCAAACAACGATATCTATGCTTAACTATTCCCTTTGAATCACTTTAAACTGTTTTTTCAAACAAAAGTTATGCAAATTTATGAAAAATACACACCTTTTTCTTGCTTTTTGGGAGCTCGATATTGAAATTGTTGTATCTCTGTAATTTCGGATCTCCAAAGTCTGAAAAAATTTCCTAAAGTATCCCTCTAAGTCTTCATTCCAAACCAACAAGTCTAACCAAGATTGTATTCTTCAAGAAACATTTATGTCCAATATCCCATGATGACCTGATTATATATTGGTTTAGTATATCGAACTTATATGGAGTTCCACGTGTCACTGTTTCAAACTTCGGCCATAAAAATTCTACACGAAAAACTAAAGTCCATTCACTTTCAATCAATTTTTATGAAATTCAAATCTGATGCTCGGAGAAAAAGTTATGACAATTTTCCATAGGTGACATGTTTGAGATGGAATTCTGGAGCCTGTAAAAGGCCTAACTTCCTTGGATCATATATCCGAAAATATAGTGAACCAAGATCTGAAATTTGTACATGAAGTTCACCAATATTTTGGCTCCACGTGGTTGCAATTTTAGCTTCTGAAACTTCGTATAAAAAATATTATAGTGAAAATTCCAAGATGACCGGTTTGAAGAAGCGAAACCCTAAAATCCAAAGCTTTGATACCAAATCTTATGCAACCAACTCACAAAATAGAATAAAAGATAGATGAATGGCTTAAAAATTAGCCTCTTTTAGGGGGAAACATCCTTTACATTACATAAATGAACAATTATTGGATGATACCAATGATTAGACCTCCTTTGTATATATATATATATATATATATAGGAGTCTAAGGGGTCACAATATAATCAAAGCCTACATAACAATAATAATGTAAGGGCACAGCAATAATAATAGTGGGATTCTATGGGGCAAAACAATAATAATATGGGGAATACATTGATACAACAATGACAATAGGGGGCTACACAAACAATAACAATAAGGGGGCTACACTAGTATTGTATGGACCTAACAGTAATGGATATAATCTTGAAAAAATGAGCATTTAGAGAGTTTAGCATAAATCTTATCCTCCCTAAGGAAACATAAAACCAATTTCAAATATTATTCATACTTCTCCAATGTTCATCATTAGATAAGAGTATCATCATGGAAGACCAACATAAATTAATTAAGGTATTTCCAAAACACTCCATTCATCAAACTCATGAAATTACTAGCAAATTGGTTAACTCGAAGGGTACCACTACAAATTTTGAATGTAATGCCCAAATCACACCTTCAATGCAATTTTATGAATATTCTTCTCATTAGTCATAAATTAATTGTATCTATATCATATATTTAGCTTTGAGAATACTATGGCCCCTTTCATTTGGTCAAACAAGTTGCTAATCCAAGGAAATGGATACCAATTCCTAATGATAACTTTGTTCAACTACCTATAATCAATGCAAAGACTCCAAGACCCATCCTTCTTTCTCACAAAAGTTATCGATTCTCCTTAAGGAGATATTCTAGGTTGTATTAACCCGAAACATAAAATATCTTGAAGCAACATTTATAATCCTCACAATTCGAAGGTGATCATGTGATATGGAACACTAGAGATGTGATATATTCCAAGTTTAAGTTCAATAATGAACTCCAACTCATGCTTGAGTGGAAGCCTAGGTAACTCTTTTGGAAATACATTGGGGAAATCTAACAAAATATTATGGTATGTTATACATATATATCCATCCATCTTATTCATGGCTACCATTGGATACATTTAACAACCTCTCTAAGACTCCTTTTTAGATGCAAAGCTAAAAAGAATCTAAAAAATGTTGCTTTCTTAGACCCTACCAAGATCCTCCTCTACCATGAATCATATAAAGAATGGAGAATCTTCACTTGATAATATAGTACTTCCCAATGAGCCTTCATCTAGTCCATACCAATAATCAATGCATAGGATCCCAAAGTGGTTGAATACAAGGAAATATGGTGACACACATCCGAAGGTTAATGTCATAATCGGTAACTAATGGTTGCACTCTCTATTTAGTCTTTGAGTCCATATCAACTAGGTCAAATTCAATCTATTTTCTTGCCACAAAGTCACATCTAAAATATGCATTAAGGGATTGTTGTAGATGCTACAACTACCCTCCAAAATTTTGTCTATGCTTTGATTTTGGAGCCTTCCCTTCTATCTATAAGAGCTTATCTTGTATTGTTGTCAAGTATTCATGATTTTATCAAAACATATTATTTTCATCTATGCTTCTGTTTGCTTGTTTTCATACTTGTCTGATCTTGTAAGTCATGAGCTAACCTTCCGACTTGACCTTGCAGCAGTCATGGGCTTGCCTCCATAAACTACATAATATTGGAAGGAAAGCTAGCCTTGATGAAAGAAATTACGCAATCTTGACTGACAGCTCAGCCTTGAGCTTGAGAACTGTGCAGTCATGGATGGCAGCCCAACACTAAGCTTAGAAAATGTGCAATCCATTCCTTGAGCTCAGAAACTGTGAAATTCACTAAGCTGGGATGTTTCCCAGTTCCTCGGAATTGCACACTCTTCCTTGGCAGTGTACATGGCAAGTTTCTCGAAAAAAGTAAAAAAGAAAAAAGAAAAAATCGAAAAATAAATCCCTAGAAAATGGGGATTCATCATTAGTTTCCCAAAGGTGGCACAACCCCTATTTTAGAAATTTTCTCGATGTGTCGCTTTTTCCTTGATTTTAGGCATGCACATTATAAACCTCAATTTTCCAAAATCTAATTAATTGACACCTCTAGATCTCATTTGTACATTCGATTTTGGACCTCTAGCATTCCCAAGGAGACTTCGGTGGATTTTGTGTTGCTTTTCTGGGTGAGTTTTTCTTTTGTCGTTTTTAGCTGCTTTTTCTGTTGCTTTTTATCGTTTCACTTTCATGAGTGTTGTTTTGCTTGTTTCTCTTCATGGTTGCTGGATTTTTAACTTATATTATCTTTTATAAGTGTTGATTCAGTTTGTCATTCGCCTTTCATAAGTGTCACAATTGTTTTCTTGTTTTTGCACACCGATGATCGTCATTTCGATGACTCTCCTTGCATATTTATTTTTCATTTTGTTTGTTGAGTTTCTACACTTGATTCACATTGATCTATCCATACTTAGTTAGATCCACACTTTAACTTACATTCTAACTTAGATTCACTTGTTTCCTACACCATCACTAGGTAGATTTGCACTTCGCTTGGCTATGAATTGCCTTGCCCAGCTGGGCATTATGCAAGTCCAAGGCTCAAGCTGAGAGCTTGGCCTCTGAGATTGCACAATGTGAATTATAGGCTGGCCCAAATGGGCATTGCGCAGTCCCAGGGCTCAATCCTTCCATGTTGACCACTAAGACTGTGCAATGTGTAGTCTCTCCATGTCATTGCCTAGGATGAACTGCGCATTGCATAATCTCAAGCCTCAGGCTGCATCACTGGTTGTTGTGACTACGCAATGTGTAGTTCCCTCAGCCAGTCTCCCTTTCTTTCTCATCAGAATTGCGCAATCTTACTCATCAATGCACCGGTTGCTGCCTGATCTTTCTTTGAAAGTAGATTTGCAAAAGCTAATTTATTCTTGCCATGAGTGCCTTTTCCCTCGCGCAAGTACCACAGTTTTTGAGCAATTCTCTCCTGTAGTCACTATTACCATGGCACCCAAGAGAGCTACCTCAAAAGATACCACAGAAAACAGTACCAGGGAAGAAATTAAGAGCACGCAAGTAAACTTGCTAGTATATTCAGACACTCAACTGTATGTGGAAAAGAAATCAAATCTTACATAGCAGAAAGTGAATGAATCTTTTTCAGAAAAGAGCTTCAAATCAAATCTAGAAGACTGACAAGTATATATTAATGTTCAAAAATCAGGGCTCCATAGGGTTGCATGCAGATATATAGCCTTCCCATGTGCAGATCTTATCAGCTGTATTGTCTCACATATTGATGTGAAGACCATGACCTTGAGGAGTACCAGCAGATGAAAGCTTGATACTTTTCTAGCAACAAATTACCATTGTAGGTACCATTTTCCCAAGCTAGAAACTCTCATGGATTCATACTTCTGTTCCACCAACAGCTATGTGGGCACAAAAGATGTTGTTAAAAGTTGGGTGAAAGAGCCATAAAATTTTCGAAAGACACCCACCAATACATATAATACAAGGTCTCTTAGGAGGACCTATCAGTTGTTGATCATCTTAGCTTGTAGAATCTATGGTCAACAAAGCACAAAGACCTTTCCTAAAGGATGAGAAATATTATTGAACCAGGTTGAAAATGAGGGGAAATTGTTCAACTGGTCAGACTTGTTGGCTCGACAGTTAAATATCCATGTAGGTAACGCCCTGAATCCTCTAGAGGGAAGGCAAGCGAGATTTTATATGTCTGCATATTTATTAGATGCAATATGTGCACATATGCATTCCCTGGCATGAACTGGGATTGGACACCGTGATATCCTGCCGTGCACATCCACTACAAACTGCTCTCTGTTTGCAGTCATCGAGGAGTAATGGAGAAGCTAACTGACCACTTCCTCATTCCACTTTACAAGATGATATTTTAGGAAGAACCATATTGCATGTTACATGGGGCAATGGAAGAAGTATTAGAGAACACAGATTGGTTTGCCTCACTGGATGACACCTTCCTTAGAGTGTTCGACAGTGAGAAGTCACTACATCTTTTTCCAAGGTATGCCACCGAAAAACTTGTCATGCAATAAGTGTCATATGATCTCGCCACAGGGTTGTCAGCAGCTTTACATAGGGAGAAGAAAGCACCTTGTCCAACTCTTCCTATGCAAATTGGATTGTACGAGATAAAGAACCTGAAATTCTTGGATACCGAATGAAAGGTGATAAAGAGTTTGTGTTTGGTACTTGCGACTTTAATCCATACAATCCCTGTGGCATTTTCAAATACCATTGTTCAAGAATTCACTTTCAGTGGCTTAGTGTGACATTTCATTGGCAGGAGGAGGATCCATGGAATAATTTCTATAATTCCTCCAAGTACCGCCATCTGTTCAGTTTTGCAGGAACTTCACAGGTGACTCCACAAAAGGAATCTACTCCGAAAGCAGTGTCAGCAGAAGGGAGAAACCCCCCGGAGGATAAGGGAAAGAGAAAGGTTTCTTATAGTCTATGGGGAGAACGAAGCTGCAATATGGAAATAGATCTAGCTATTATGAAAGTGGCTTTAGCAGCAGAGGAAAAGAGGAAACAGAGAATGCAGAGAGCATAATGGAGGAAGAGGGAAGAGTAGAGGAGATTGGAGGAAGAAAAGTAGAAGCAAGAAAAAGAAGAGAAGCAGAAGAAGGAAGAAGAAGAAAGCCGAAGCATAATAGTAGAAGTAATAGTGCAAAATTAAGTTGAAGAGCAAGAATAGAACCAATAACTAGTAGAGGAGGAGAGTGGATAGGTGTAGGAATAAGAGCTTGCTCCGCAGATTGAAAAATTGATAGAGATTGATGACATGGAGGTGCAACTAGAGTCATAGAATCAATATTTCGACCTAATGCTTAGCACACAACAAGTCATCATTCAGTCTCCACCACCTCTAATAGCAAAGTCATCTTCAGGAAAGGAAGGGGAAGTTGTTCCTCTTGACGATGATCTAGTTATGGACATGTAAAATATGTCATATGATCAACTCCATAAGAAGATTGTACAAGCACGTAAGAAGAATTTTCCGGATGATCTCGCATCTATTGCATTTATTAGAAAATGGGTGATTGTGGCCAACACCAGGAGGAATCCCAAAGCCATTGCCTCATCCAACTTGGCCTTCGCACGTGCAGCAAAGTCAAACACTTAGTATCTGATGGCCGAGAATAAGAAATTGGCATGGAAATTGTACACTGCCAGGTAAGAGGTTGAACATATCCATGCAACAACTCAGAACGCAGCTTCCGCACAGGTCCATCTGGAGGAAATGAGGGAAATGATACTTAGTGAAGTATCGACACTTGGAGAGACCATGAAAAATCTCTTTGAGGAGCTTGTTACCATGCATAATGCAATTTTCCACTTGCATGACTTGCAGGAGAAGTGTAAATACTTTGTCAAAACTCTCGGGAATGTGCAAGCTGCAATCACTATCGTACATGAATGGATGATGCGATACAAAGGGGCGCCGCTTGACTTAGGTAAAAAAATGAAGCCACTGGCAGAGATGGAGAAATAAAGAGTGTGGATGTTGATCCAGAAAAACAAACAACTCGCCTCATTCATTGGTAGCATTCATACCTCGTATGCATAGTTATACAACAGTATGGATTTCTTGGTGAAGTACCACAGGATCCCATTAGTTGGCTCACTCACTAAAGCCAAACCCAGGAACTAGGTCAGAAAGGAGATAAAAGAATACTTGGAGAAACTGAGACAGATTGCCACCAAGGAAGATTTGGAGGTGAACAAACAAAACATGTAGAACTACATGGGTGGCCTTGTCCAAGTGCGGACAATCTTGCTCATGCTTCAAAAGGAAGTTGAAACTAGTTCCAAATCATTATACCTGGATGCCATGGAGGCTAGAGTCTGCTTCTAGCCAAACACCATCTCACAATTTAGGGATGTCATTGCATAGTAGCAATCTTGGCACCACTACGTGATCAAGAAACATCAATTCGAAGTTGTTGAGCTTGAGTTCTACCAAACTCAAGCATGATAGTGTTTTGTCTTGTTAGCTTGCCTAGTTGGCTCTACCCTATTTTGTATTATATGGGTACAAGTGCAAATTGTAATATTATTTGTAATTAATTTGTAAGTGGAATTTTACGTCTCAATATTGGAATGTGAAGATTCATGATGTAATGTAATGATTTATTCTGTAAAGAAGTTGAAGATTCATGAGGGAAGTCCAAAAGTCACTAAGGGGAGTTGAAGATTCACCCCTTCTTATTATAAATAAAACCTCATAACTCGTGTAAGGGGATTTTGGGAGCCAAGGTTTTGGCTAGGCTTAGGATTAGAGTCAGGAGCTTGGGAATTTTGTGAGAGCCTTGGCTTCTACGTAGCATAGAGGGAGCATATTTATTTGGAGGAGAAGGTGATGTTGACTTCACGTTCCACTATTGGGGCTAGTGGTCCATCAATGGTGTATGTATGATTGGAACTTTCACTTAATAAAAATCTCAGAGCTAACACGTTTTCATGCATATGTTGTAAATGTAGTAGGACTATTCTTGTTATGTTTGCAATGTATGTTATTTAACTTACGCTTATGCTTATGAACTATTTCGTTTGCATTGGTACAAATCTTGTTGAATGTGTGTTGTTGTATTAATTCATCACTGTTAACCTGTGAACTATTTCACATATTATCTTGTGATTATGTTCCTTTCAAGTTGCATACTATTATAGGATTTTAAGGGACTCACTTATTTTCTCTTCCACGTGGAAGAACCTTCATGCATCACACTTGACTCTCCACAGAGACACTTTTTTTCACCAAAGTCATTATACATCACTCTATGTGTTATTGCAGCCAAGGCACGTCATTAAAACCCATTGCATCAACAACTGGGTCATATTCCAGATGGGACTCCTACACCAAATGATGTGAGGTCTAATTGGAACTTCATATCAGGGATATCCCCTGAATGTTGGCAGGTCTAGCGCCATCAACAAGGACATAAATCTCTCAATGGTTGTTATATTCATTAATAAGGAAGTAGTTATTCTATTAATTTTCTTGTAGTTTCCAACACTATATATTAATGCTCTACCTAGTGATTGTTCACCGGTGCATGGATCTTATGAGGTTTTCCTATAACCTTTATTATGGCTCCCCCCAAGTCCAATGTGACCCTTCTTTACAAAGTTTGCCTCAAGGTCCTTGTATGTGTAGAAGTTAGTACACTATTTTGTTGTGACTCCTAAAGGTGCACATTACCCTGTTAGATACAAGACCTAAAATTTAGTTCATGTACCTCTGTATAATATTTCTAAACTCCCAAACATTCCCTTTGAAATATTCTATGCACCCTACAAAATATTTGGAATTGCTTCCTACCAAATAACTATGTTTGTGCCCTCTTGCAATATTATTAGCAATTGGAAATATGGGTGGCTTGAATTATCCCTAGCCTGCACTTATTGTCTCCTCTTGAAAATAAACACTTTCTAAAGAATCTCATACAAAGTATGAGGCATTAATATGTGAATCTTGGCTCTAATTGTTAGGTTTAACTCATTCACAAATTTATCCACTTTGAGTTTCTCGATGTTCAAGTGAGGAAAATTTCTCAACAACTCCATAAACATAGCCTCATACATTGGTAATATCCTATTCCCTTATTGCAACGAGTTCAAATAAATTAGCTATCTTTCTAGGAATTCCTCTGAGAGGTAATTCTCCATAAATCATTCCTCAAATATCTCAAGTAACCATTGAAGTATTTATCCCAATTTGTAGCATTGAGGTTTTCCACTATAACAAACAACTACCTTTTAAATGGAAGATTGTGATTCATGCTTTAAGTTTAGTAGTGTAATATTGTAAGGAAAATCACATGGCCATGTTTTCCATCCATGCTTCAACGAATTCTTTCTTGGTATTTCCCCAAAACTCCAATAATTTCACCTTTTCTAGCTCTATGTAAAGGTTACCCCCAAGTGGGTATACTATTTTTTCTCCTTAGATTGTGTTTCATCTATCCTCCCTATTCTATTGGTTGATCAATACATTAGTCATTATGTAATATACAAAATAAATAGTGTCAAATAATTATACTTAATAATTAATGTCGGTAGGTTACATCTTTGATCACTTCCTTCCACCTTTGAATGTATATAAGGCTAATCAATTCATCATTGTAAGTATACTAGAATAAAATATTAATATATATTAACTTGATATTGAATATCCTTCTAGCTAGTATTAGATAAAGGGTTCTTGGAAACCATTTGTCCTCATCTTTGTCCTTTATCATCTCTATGTTCCCATTCACATTTTTGTATGCATCCTCATCATTGTGTTCCCATTCCCCATATCCATGCATCCTCCTCTTTTTTCTTCCCTATTCTTCATGACTAGTGGAAGAATTAAATTTCTTCCAAAGAAACCTTGTTTGTGGGAGTGGTGCATGAAGCTTGCAACCACTCCTATGTGTGGATGTTGTGTGTAGGAGCTAGGAGGTGGAAGATGTGTGTGAAGGATTACACGACCACAAGGAAAGATCCCTCTTTCAAAGAAAAAACACATGAAGTTTGGATTGTCGATAATAGCACATAGTGTTTTCCAACATCTAGTTAGATGTAACCATTCACAATAGTAATTTTTCCCATATTGCAGTAAACTTAATTCTCGATGAGGAAGATAGAAAAATCGAAAAAATCCTTTAGGGATTCTGGCAATCCCAGCATTACTTCACCTACCAAAGACTTCAATAGTGAGTTAGAGGAATTAAAATATTCAATATGAAAAAATTCTTGCATGCTTGGGATTGTAAATATAAAAGAATTAAAGAATTTTGCAAATGAGATCAATAATATGAGTGGCCTTGATACAATTTTTTTTAACGCGATTTCTCAAAATGTAAATAAAATATGCTTTTTCCAAAATTCTTGAAGTCATGGAATTTGAATTGAGTTAGTTTATCATAAACATGAACAAAGCATTGAATATCTTGAATTCACACTCTCCTTTTATTCTACCAAAGTATTCATCTAATTTTGGACCCCTTAATGAATTTACACACAAACTAAAAATTGATATACCCAGATTTGATGGAGAGGATGATAGAGAGACAACAACATGGATAAATAGACTCAAGCACTATTTTGAGTTGCAACAAATATATGATGATGAAAAAAAAAAATTTCACATCATTGAGCATATAGAGATTTGTATCTGATTAGTTCTTTTCATGACACTCAAAGGTTGAGCCTAAAAACTAGGATACTTTCAAAAAACAAGTTTTTAATAGGTTTAAAAACATCAAAGAAAATGAAGTTTTCTCCAATCTCGCTCAATTGAAATAGTTGAGTCTAATGGATGAGTTTTTTAATGATTTACATGTGTTAGCTACTATCATTCTCAATTTACCAAGTGATTATCTCTTACAAATTGTATTATTATATAAACAAAAACATAAGGAATGAACTCATTGAATGTTAAATATAAATGATAGAGGGATCATGACTAAAGGCCAAGGTTTCTCAAGAAAAAATAATGTCCTTGCGAAAAGTCACTTTGGTCCCACTCTAAGAAACCAAACCCAAAGTATATTTCCATCAATTAAAGGATTCCACCATCTGAAATTAAGGATGACAAAAATGGTGCTTTAGATGTATGCGCCCATTTTGAGGCCATACAACAAATGCATGGAAAAGGAATTATATCTATGTCAAGTGTAGAGTGATAGAAACAAGGAGATATGTAATTCATTTCCATTTGAAATAGATCTTAAAAATTCAAATGAAAATTCCAAAAATGCTAGAGGATTTGACTATTAGAATTCCAGTCCAACACTCTCGTTCGCTATGATGATTGGCATTTCTCAACCCAAAAATCTCAAGATTTTGGTATACATTAAAATATAAGAGTAATAATGCTAATATATGGTGGTGGTTCTCATAATTTCATGGATAGCAAAAAAACATAACAATTAAACATGCTTGTGTACCCCTCTTTTGACCTTCAACTCACAATTCTAGGGAATAAAACTACCTTATGCATAGGAAAATGCCATAAGCTTAAATGGTTAATTATTGATTACAAATTACAATCCACCATGTATGTGATGGAAAATTTGGGAGTGAATTTAGTATTAGGAACCTAATGGTTGTCCATAATTGGTACAATAGGGTTAAACTTATGGAAACAATTCCTAAAAAATTTCGAAAATGAGAGGAAATACAAGTTTTATGGAATACAAAGCCTAACTCCCAAATAGCCTCATCTGATAGAATGGAGAAGATAATTGAGAAAGGAGCCAAAGCTTACCTTTTCCACTATTATTCAATGGAGATGGTTTCTAGTGAAATCGATTTTCCTAAAGGTCTTGATAAGATTCTTGGAAAGTATAGCACCAATTTTCAAGACCTATGTCTTGGTCTCCATCCAGCAAGATATAGAGACAACATAGAATTAATCCATGTTTCTACACTATTTAGAAGGAAATAATATAGGAAATATCATAGTCACAAATCATAAATTGAATGAATGGTTTAGGATTTATTGGATTGTGATGTTATAGCTAGATCCAAGAGTCCATTTTAGCGCTAGTCATCCTTATAAGAAAAACTGATGGATCCTACAAGATTTGTGTTGATTATCAAGCACGAAACAAAATCACCATAAAAATATAAGTTCCCTATTCCATTTTTGGATGAACTATTAGATGACCTCCATGGCGCTAAGTATTTCTCCATGCTTGACCTTAAATTAGGGCATTAGTGGATAACAATCCTAGAAGAATACGTTGAGAGCCGGTTTGAACTTAATGTTATATTGTTTGGACTAACTAATGCACCAAAAACCTTCCAAATAGTAGTGAATGATTTATTCCATCCATACTTGAGGAAATTTGTAGTGACGTATTTGATGATATACTTGTTTAGAATAAAAGTTAGGGCTTATATTTTGAGCATGTAGAGATTTTATTGAAGCTTTTCGAAGAAAATAATTTTGATGCAAATAAATCAAAATGCAATTTTGGACAAGAAGAGATATAATTTATAGGTCACATTATATTATTTTAAGGATTTAAAGTAGACCCAAAGAAAATTATGACAATTACAGTGTCCTAGCCCTAAATCGGTCACATCATTATGAGGACTTCCATGTTATATAAGGTTTTATATAAGATTTGTAAAAAAACTATGCAAAGATCATGGGTCCACTAACAATGTCTCTAAATATGATGCTTTTAGATAGAACATTGCAACTTAAGACTATTTGAAAAAAGATGAAGACTTTAATGATACCCACTCTTATATTGGTAGCCTTGGACTTCACAAGGCCATTTGTCCTTGAGTGTGATGCTTCTGGAGTAGGAATAGGAGTTGTGTTCATGCAAGATAATCACCCCATGTCCTTCAAGAGTTAAATATTAAAGCCTAAGAAGCATAAAAAATCTACATACAATAAGAAAATGTTATCTATCATTCATGCCTTGGTAAAATGGAAACAATACCTACTGGGAACCAAAATTCTAGTCAAGATAGACCACACTCGTTTGAAATGTTTCTTATACTAGACGAGCCTATCAACAAAACAACATAATTGGGTAAGTAAAATCCTAGTTTTTTACTTCAATATCCCCTATATGAAGGGGAAGAAAAATTTCGTCATTGATGGCTTATTAAGGAAAGATAAGAATATGCAACACTATGTGTTATTTCTGTAGTCATTCATGAATGGATATTAGATATATAAGATGATTGAATGAAAAACGAAGAGATAAGGAAGCTAATCAAGGAGGTCGGCATACTTTGGTACAAAAGAAGGATATATTTACACAACTCTTCCAATTTCAAATTCAATATCTTAAAATAAAACCGTGATTCTCCTTCTCCAGCCCATGTGTCATTTTTCAAAGCCTATTGCCGTTTGTGATAATCTTTATTTTTGAAGGGAATGGGGAACAATGTCCAAACATATGTCGAAAAATGTGGCACTTGTCAATGCCAAAATTTGAATAAGTTTCTTTTATAGGTCTCCTTCAACCCCTTCATTTTCCTAATTAAAAATGGATGGAAATATCTATGGATTCTATCACAGATCTTCCCCTTAGATAGGAAAAACAACATATTTGTAGTTGTATGCTAATTAACCAAATATGCTTACTTATTTGGAATATCATTAAATCTAAGGCTAGTCAAGTCACTAATATATTCACAAAAATATATATAGACTCATTGGTTTTATCAAGGTTATCATTAGTGGAAAGGATCCAAAATTTACTAGCAATTTTTGAAAGGATTTATTCCATGAAGTTGGGACCACCTTAACCATAAGTACTTCTTACCACCAATAAATAGACAAGTGGATTGAAATGGTAAATAAATGCCTTAGAGGGTAACTAAGAAATTTTATGAATGATTTTCAATGATTATTAGTCGTAATGAAACAATTGGTTGCATTTGGTGGAATGGTGGTTTAATACTACATTTCACATTTCGAAAAAAAATTACTCCCTTTGAAGCTTTATATAGCTATCCTCCCCCATCGATAAAAGAGTTTGTTGTCACCTATTTGAAAACACCTATGTAAAAAATTTCATAACCACTTGATGAAATCCTCCATATCCTCAAGGTTCATATTGAGAAGTCAATGAATTAAATGAAACAACAAGTGGACCTAAAGATAAATAATTGTAAATTTGACGTAGCAGACTTGGTGTTCGTCTTTCTCTAGCCATACAAATAGAAGTCACTGAAAACCACAAAAAACATAAACTTGCACCCGAGTTTTATGTCCCTATCAAATATGCAATAAGGTAGGCCAAGTAGCACATGTTGAAAATAACAACAAGAAATGTTAAAAATAACATCAAGAAAATCCTAATTTAATTTTTCCTTGAATTAAATTGTAATCCTATTCTGGTAGCAACTTGTAGCAGTTAACTAAGTTAAGTTGACTTAGTTGGCTCAGTAAATTCGAGTTGGAAGTCTATCTAGAGTCATGTAGAGTGATCCCTAAATTTTAGGGGCCCAAGTTGAGTTCTGATTGAGTTGTAATTATTTAATTCAGTTTAACTGAGTTAAATTCAGTTAAACTAGATCTAATTGTTGGAGGAACTAGTGAGTGGTCAAGTGAATTAAGTTGGACTTAATTCACATGCAGTGATCAATCAGATAACTGATAATTCACTCAAAAATAACTCGTGCATGTCAGTTCAAAGAAATACCCAATTGAGATTAGAGTTCAGGAACATTGTACTATCAATTGTAAAATCATCTAAATTAAACAGATAGTGCATGCAATCAGAAAAAGGCCTATAATAAATCATTCCTTAATTAGAAAAATCATTAATTTTAACCATTCGAATTTCCTTTAAAAGGAGGAATGGAGGCCCAAGTTTAATCATTGTTTTGGTGAGCACGAGTTGGTGAGACCAAGCAATAGGAAGCACAAGTTTGTGCATGGAGCTTGCAGGACCAAGGAAATAAGAGCTTGGCAAGCAGCAAAATTGGCTAAGTATTGGCATGAGCTTGTCTGGGAAGTAGTGAGATAGATAGAGATAGTACAGAGATTGGTCGGGCATGAGAAAAACATTGTAATCTTCTCATATTTTATGATTAATGCAATATATAGATAGCAGGGGTTTTTAGTTGTGGCTTTCCCCAGAAAATTATTGTGTTATGTGTGATTGAGCTCTTTCTCTTTTATGCTTTGTGATTTCATTGATCAATAATTGTTTCCGCTGATGAGTAGAGTAGATTCAAGTCAATTATTTTAACATATTACAATCTGCAGTTTGAATCTACAAGGAATTTCTACAAGGTATCAGAGCTAGATTTGTAGAAATTTCTACATGGTATCAGAGCTAGATTTGTAGAAATCTCTACATGGTATCAGAGCTATATTTGTAGAATTTTATACATGGTACCAGAGATGAAATCACAATACAAGAGAAGAATTCGAAGTTGTCCTTGTAGATTGATGGAGCTCTAGTTCAGGGAAGATCTAGAAGACCCTATGTACATACTTCTTAATGGAGTAAGAAGGTTGTTAGTGGGAAAATCAATGAGCAAATGTTTAAAGACACAAAAATGAGTTTTGATCATTAATATTGGTAGAATGAGGAGCATATATTTTTCCCACTAGGAGATTGAGACTCAGAGGGAGTCTAGTTTCAAAGGGAGCAACCCTATGGAAGCTAGTACTTCAGGATCTGGGAAGATCAGACTCATTATTGTTGTAACACCCTCCTCACACAACTGCCCAAGTAACCAGCCAACTGGGGTAAACATGCAACGAGAGGCTACTATGATTGGATTCAACCTCCTATGTGACCTTAAGGAAGTGGAATCGACGGAACACATCAACCAACCTATCCACATCATTAACAAAACCCTCAGGAGACATGTTAGCTACTCAGACATCCTGTCCCTGGGTCCCACTGATGTTCCGGAGATCTTAAGCCTCAAATGCTCTCATGATATAGGCATGATAGAATCTAGAAACCCAAAGTCTCTCCCACAGGCTTGCATGCCAGCGTTCAGAGACCCAATTTGTCAGTGCTATGCTAGCGTCCCCAAGATTTGAGTCACTTTTTTAGGCCTAGAGCCCAGGCCACTGCCCAAAATGGAACGAAAGCTTAAGGTCAGTCAAAGAACAGGGAAACAATGATGCAAAAGCAATAATTTAAACAAGACCTTAATCAAACCCCTACTAGCCATGACAGAAATTTCGTCAAACATGTCGCAAGCATGTAATATACAGGTGTAACCAACAGAATTAAACATAGGGATCTTGTACTTATCTGGGGATTGCTAAGAACCATTGTTCCCTCATGCCATTTGTTGTATTACCATCTATTAGACCATAGATACATTATCCATTCATCTACAAGTAAAAACATGATGGGATCCATACATAACTGCTATCATAAAACACACATATAACCAGCATAATAGCAACATAAATACTCATGAAAGTACAACCATATAAACCACATATAAACCACATATAATCCATCAAAATTCTCATAAAAATACAAAGAAAAAATAACCTTTCATTAATGATGCAAAATCCAAACCCGAGATGGGACTTCCATGTTCCACCGAACCATATAATGGTTGAGCCAAATCTCTCTTCAACCATTCGCCCTCGTGCCATATTCCAAGCATGAATGTGGGACTCAAACCAAAAGAACCAACCAGGGCATACCGACGCTAAACCACCTCACCCTCATCAAAGTAACCAAGCTTTACCGTAATCCATCCTGGATCACTAGGCCAACATAATGAACACATCATAACAAGCTTTATTGTGATCTCCACCCGATCACTAGGCCAAACAAGCATGGATACCACTGGATTTTTCCACCTACACCGTGAGGAATTTTCTTGTCTCATAGTCTCTCAAGCTTTACCGCAATCCAAACTCGGATCATTAGGCCCTAAACTGAGACCCACTCTTCAGGCTTTACCACATATCCCAAACCCGAGATTACTAGGCCCAACGAAGAGAAAACCACTTCTTGGCTTTACCGAATCAACCAATAACCATGTATTGGCTAGCGGTAATCGGGACCTCCTTCCTGGGGATAAACACTTGGCATTGAGTCCCGTCATCAACACCAGTCATCTCCTACCAGTCCCCTTGCTTCCAGTTAAAGCTATCGGTCGATGGCGGCCCTTTCTACCCTTCTTACGTAGAAAGTTAGGGCTCGGTCTTGCTTGCTGGATGGGACGGAGTTTGACTAAGAATTATCTAATCAACTTCGTTCTCATCTCCTCGCTTCGTGGTACGGCTGGTATGGCTGGGTGGGATTGATCGAAATAGAGAACCGGAAACATTATTCGTCAAGCCTCGAGTTCAACCAGCAAGCGAGAACATGCCCTTGGTTCATCGACCAGCCAGCAAGCAGCAAGAGAGAAGCAGTTGTGTCCTATCGGGTCAGCTGACTTCGTCGTTGTTTCAATCTTCTAGCCATTGTCTTGCCACATGTTATAGCCACATGGGTTTTGTCAAGCCAGATAGAGAGAGCGTAAGGCTTTCATAACTATGCTATCGTAGCTAAGGCAATAAGAAGTATCGATCGAATCTGGTATGACACATATCTCATTCATTCATGCATAATGACATATGCCCATATATGCATTATCTGCTAAACTGTAATGACATATATAATGAATGAATGCATAATGACATATCTCGAATGACAGGAATCACCCTTTTTATTATGTTGTATCTTCTTTATTTACTGAGTTTTGGTATTCTTTATCACCATCACTCCTTAGCCTCTTCAGACTACGATTAAGATTGTTCAGTGCTTCCTGAATCACAACACTTAAAAACTCCTGACCAGAGGGAAATGGAAAGGGGCCCGAGACCAGACCCGAGGGGTTGCCTGACCAGACCAGAGGGAAAGGGGAAAGGGGTTGTCTGACCAGAGGGAAGGGGTCAAAACCGTGAGGCTAGCTAGGACCGGCTCATTTATCGCTTGCCCGCATCGGGGAAGGGGGCCAAACTATCAATTGATACGGTTTCCTCCTCTCAGTGGTAATTATTGACTTGGAATTCTGTAACCAACCCAAAGTCTGGCTCAGGGGTCACTACGTCAATGGCTTTACCATGATCCACATTTTGGTTCAAGGACCACTAGGCCATGTTCTCTATCATTCGAATATCCACACCACTCAGCTTCAAATCCATCCAGCAATCTAGCTCAACCAAAACATGAGAACCCCATCACACCATGGCTATCTGGAAATGGCAACATTAGGCTGAAAACACTGTTACACTTGGAAAAATCCATTCCACAACAACAAAGAACCACATGAAATATCATGCATTCCAAATATAGTAAGGAAAATACACATTCAAATCGATACTTGTAATGAATCATGTTGTAGTTGCTTGATCCTACCTTTCCCTGCTTGATATTTGCTTCCTCTTGCCTTCTTTTCCTTTCTTGATCCAATGCAAAAATGCTCCAAGAAAACTCCAAGTGTCCAAGAGTGAGAGAGAGAGAGAGAGAGAGAAAGAATAATGAGAGAGCTCCAAAACTCAACTGACCAAAAGGTTACACTAACCAAGAGCTTTCCAACTGATCCTCATAAGCCTTTTTATTAATGAGGCCTTTAATTTCTTCATTTTCCATTATTTTCCTTCATTTTCCTCCTCACATGAAACTTGTGACCTTTCACCTTCCTTTTCTCCTAATTTCCATTATTTTCATAAATAAATGTGTCAAAAATGCCATTTTTCCTTTCCAAAGCCTTAGCCATTGCCTTTGCCAATTTCCTTAGCCATAAACAACCAAATGAACACCCACAATAGGATGTCTTGCCCATTATTCAGCTTGGAATATGTGTCCCATCAACCGTGGCCTTTTATATATTTTTACATGATTTTTTAACCAGGGTTGTTACAGAACCCTCCCCCTTGGGGGAACACCGTCCTCGGTGTTCAATGACCCCTATAACCAACAAGACCACTAAAAACAAAACATACTGCCCATGGAAATTTATAACATAGCTTGTTGCAGTATTTACAATGACCACTGCTGGAACATGACAATTATATCATTTACTAGAGCTTTAAAACATAACTCATTACGGTATTTACAATAAGCACATATACACGTACACCTTTGCTTCAACCAGAAAATAACCATATTGTCTATGGAGCCTTATAAATCTAGTTCGATATAGTATTTACACATATGAACATTTTCTCAACCAACAAACAAAAGGATATGATGCCCATATCAATCAACAAGGGAATCCATTGGATCACACCTCTACTCTCAAAAGTAGTACCAGATTCACCTCCTTCCCAGGAAGTCCAGAATCCATTGTCACAGTCAAAGTGACATCCAATGTCCAGTGTTATAATCTTGCACCACTTTTCCCCTCAGTGAACAGTTACAAACTCATTGTTCCAGGGCGCACACCCAATGTGCATCTGATTCCATCTTGTAATTTTAATGACCAAAACAATTATATTCGCGACCTTCCCTTCTCTGCTACATAGTCCATCGGAAAATCTTGTCACCCCCTTTCGTGCAGTCACTCACCTTCCAAGTTCCCCGACATCCCCTATCTTGGGAGATCCATCCCTTGGTAAGGCTTCTTTGCATCGGAAGATCAAACAACCAAGGCATATACCTGCCTCAAGCATCATACTGGTCATAGCATGCTCATGGAAATTGATGGACATTATTTGGCACTAGTGTCCCACAATGGCCCTGCTCATGAAGTAATCTACTAGCATACTACTGCATGTTCCAATTTCTTTTGTTGTTGCTGCCAATTCTTGCAGTCGATTTCAACCACCCAATCAGGCATGTTCATGCATTCCTGTTCCAAGCACATAATTTCCATTAGATTCAAATAAATTGAAATAACCTCAAATCATACCTCATTAGTAGTTCATCAATAAGGTACACTTGAAATCTTGTTCGCTTCCTGTCACAACAAGTCAAACTAATTGTTTGATCAAAACATCATGTATAAACATATCACATTTAGTTAGCTCAAAACACAACCATCATATATCAACATCATAAATCATATGTAACAAACATAAACCAGAATCATAGATCACATATAATCATCATATATCATAGTCATAAATCACATGCATAATAAAACTAAAATAAAATGTTGATACTTATCCTTTCATCAATCCTTAGCTTCTACCTTTGTCTTTATTCCGTATGCACTCTAGATCGGTTTCCACACCCGACAAACACCCAGTGCCTTCTCCTCAACCATGTACACATACACATAGTGTGCATCACACACATATAGCTACACACATCATACAACACCATGCACAACGTGTCCACAGCAACACATGTACACGGCACCACTTGCACAACGTGTCCACAACATCACATGTACACCCACCTGCACAACGTGTACACAATGCCACATGTATAGTGCACCATTGTACAATGTGTACACAGTATCACATGTACACATTACCAAGCAAGCGACATGTATGCGACACCATATGTACACAGTGCCACATGCATGACATGTACACATCACCACCTGCACACAACGCCACTTGTACAACAAGTACACAACAACACTTGTACAATCATGCACACAATACCACCTATACATAGCACTACATATCCAACATGTACATAACATCATTTGTACACATCACCACATATCCAACAACTACATGGCACCATCTATAACTAGCACTGCATATGAAATATCTGCACAACACTACATACACATAACATCACATATGCAACATGTGCACAACAATAGTACCACACATCCAAAACCATACTATTTTTACCAAGAAACCTTGCTTCTCGTGTCTTATCCATGCTTTTCCTAGCATGTCGCAGACCACACTACTTTCATTTCATTGCTATATCCCTCGATATAACCTTTCCATAACATAGACATAATATAATCACATAATATCAACTCATAAAAACATGATACTAACCTCATATATTTTTCAAAGCTACTCCTCCCCATCAGGGAAAATTTTAAAGATGGAAATTTATTTTAAAGTTTAGAAATATTGGTGAATATCACTAGTACATAATATGCAATTTGTAAAAAGTTTGGCAATGATTTTGTAAAAGTATTCAAATTTCTAATAATTTTATATAGTCTTTATATAAAATTTTAGTGATATTTAAGGTAAAACAATTTTATACTATAAAATTTGGGCAGATAATTTTTAGAAAAAATGGAAATTAATGAATCTTTCTTTTTGGAAAAATCATGTAAAATTAGCCCACTTGCAAATATTAGCCCCTAAAATTTCCCAACTCCCCATTGATTCCTTGTAAGACCAGGAACCTCTTCATGTCATTTGCCTGGGTAAGCAATCATTCCTCCACAAGAACGATTCTTGATGACCCTGTCAGACAGCGACACAGATACATGGACACATACATACATATATATAAACATTAGTATAAAACAATCATGATCATGTCAAACAATGACATACATGCATACATACGTGTATATGTATATAATCATCAACATAATCATGATCATAACATAACTACCAAATAATATAAGGTCAAGGTTAAGAGAACTTCCTTTATTCATGCACAACATTGAGAACAATCATTCCCAACATAGCCAAGGCATCTGACACCTCAGATCCATTTACTTTACCTTTTCTAGTTACCCCTCTCATGTGTGTACTGTCACCATCCATTTACCACAATGGACCGAACGAGTCCAATCAAATGTCATAGTCTTACCCTCTACTACGCTTACTCATTCATAGAGCTTCATCTGAGTCTTACATTACCTATTGGGTACCACACAGCTCTCCCCAAGCTCCATTAACTTTCCTCTTTCCCAACAAATTCCTGATACTCAAAACATAAAAGGCAAGCCAAGAAACAAACAAGAATAAAACCATGAAAACCAATAACGATACAACACCACAAACAAAGTGTCATAGCTATGCACCAGACACATGCAAAATCACAAATCAAGCGCAACAATCGCAAAATACCAAAAGCACAAGACTAACCACAGACACCATGACTCGATCCCCATGGTTCCCAAGGAAAGATCAACCTGTGCCTTCTTCAAGATTTAATGGAAACCTCTCTTGCCATGCAACTCCCTACATCATACTGCCATAAACACATAATTTTTAGTGCATAAATAAGCATAACAATACACCAATTACCTCATCTTGTTTTGCCAAGCACCTTGCCTTGTAGCTGAACATGTCCATGCAATCTCTCAAGGGACTCCAATCCCCCTGACAAATCCACCTGTAATGAGAGATTAGTTAATATACCTGTCAAATACATGTCCATGAATAAAGCACATATTCGCATAATTTCAAACAAATCAAGGTTAGAAGACTTCATGTGTGCAAATAATTTATTCATTTGGAATTAGGGTCTCCAAACATAGCCCAAGGGATTCTTGCCCAATTACTTTCTTTTACATTTTTACCTTGTTTCAATTGAGGCTTAGTGTGTACTATCACATCACCCAATTGTTATTTATATAAACACATACACCATTACCTTGTCCTGCTAATGCCAAGCATGTTACCTTGCAGTTTCTCACACATGCCAACCACATGCTCCAATCATCAAGACAATAATATCTATCAATTTTAAATTAACCTTTACCAAGGCTAACAATCATGTCATAATCCCTAGTCAACTCAAAGTCATTAGACCTAATGCTACGACTGTCACCTACTACACTCAAGTACATATCAATTGCCTCAACACATATATGTTAGTAAAATCACCTTAAAACAAAATCATTTGAACACATACTCATATTATGTAATAAATCAAACATTCAACAAACTTGCAAACATATCAAGTTAACTAAATTAACTAGATGACCTATCAAACAGTCAAGCACCACATATATGACATAAGAAAACTTGTACCTTAATGTATCTCAGGGGAGGCTATCTTATCTACAAAATCAATCTAGGTTAGCATAATACAACTTCACAACATATCAACTCAAACATAAATCATGATATCCATAACAATAAATAACGAACAAGTTCACACCATAAGCTCATAAACATTGGTCGTTCATACATATCAATCACATATGAAAAGTCAAGCCAGATTAGTACAACACCATATCACAAATATGTCGGCTCATACCTAAATATCGCAACCATAACCATCTGCATATGTCAAACCTGGTTAACACAATACACATAACATCAACATCTTCAATGCAATGAACATAACCATCACGCATATGACCAATACCAATTACAACATCAAGATCTCAATGAAATAACCCTAATCATCAAGTTAATAACATATAACAACAATAATCTATATATCATGCTCATCAACAACATATAACCTAATCATCAAGTTATATAACATAAAACAACAATAGAAATACATACAACCACATGTTACCATCATTCTTAACTATTCGACTCATGTGCATATGACTATGCTAATCAACTATCATCTATCATGTACGTAACTATAACATCAAAAGACATGTACATAAACCTAATGTATATAACCCTAATGCATATAACAATCCATAACCTAAATTCCTGCATGCCCAACATACAAACCTGTATGACGACATGCTCTTGCCTCGAGGTCCAATGCTGCAACTTCACTTTGGTTATCTACATCTCCTGCTTTACCTCATTCAACATATTAGCATCATAACATACCAATAGCACCATGATGACCTAAATTGCATACCATGACTTTAAAAGGCATGTTTGACCTACTATTCATGCATAACTATAACCATGACCATACATGCATAACGACTGCATATAGACATATGACATATGACACATGAACGCATGTAGTCGATCATAAGCGATCAATACGTGTAACCAAACTACAAGATTGATACATGTAATCAAACATAAAAGAATACAGCCTAACATACAAGGATGTAATCAAGTGACATACAACAACATGTAAGCAACATATAACAATATGTAACCAGTCATATACTCATGATGATGCATTCCAAAAAATAAACATCAAGTTCCTCACGACAACCTTACTACAACCATGGTCAACAGTATGCAATGCAACAAGCACATTGAATGCAAGTGTAAGAGACACACATGCAATTGACATGCATGCATGACCAACACACACCACCCATCCATTCTGAGGGGTGAACCATGCTTTGATACCACTCTATAGCAACCTCCTCACACATCTACCCAAGTAACCATCCAATCAAGGTAAACATGTAATGAGAGGCTACTATGATTGGATTCGACATACTATGTGACCCTAAGGAAGTGGAATCGACAGAACACATCAACCAACCTATCCACATCAACAACAGAACCCTCAAGAGACATGTCAGCTACCCATACATCCTTCCCCTGGGTCCCACTGATGTTCTAGACATCTTAAGCCTCAGTAGCTCTCATGCTATAGGCATGATAACATCTAGAAACCCAAAGTCACTCCCAGAGGCTTGCCTGCTAGCTTTTAGATACCCAATTTTTCAGTGCTATGCCAGCATCCTCGGGATTTGAGCCACTTTTTCAGACCCATAGCCTAGGTCACTGCCTAGAATGGAATGATAGCTTAATATCATTCAAATAACAGGGAAACAATGATGAAAAAGAAATAAGTTAAACAAGACCTTAATCAGACCCCTACTAGTCATGACAAGCATTTCGCCAAACATGTCGCAAGCATGTAATCTACAGGTGTAACCAATAGAATTAAACATAGGGATCTTGTACTTATCTGAGGATTCCTAATAACCATTGTTCCCTCATACCATTTGCTTCATTACCATCTATTATACCATATATACATTATCTATTCATTTACAAGTAGAAACTTGTTGGGATCCATACATAGTTGTTGTCATAAAACACATATATAACCAGAAAAATAGCAATAGAAATACTCATGAAAGTACAACCATATAAACCACAAATAATCCATCAAAATGCTCATACAAATACAAGGAGAAATAACCTTTCATTAATTATGCAAAAACCAAACTCGGGATGGGCCTTCCACGTTCCACCCGACCATCGAATGGCTGAGGAAAATATCTCTTCAATCATTCACCCCCATGCCATATTCCAAGCATGAATGTGGGACTCAAACCAAAAGAGCCAACCAAGGCATACCGAGGCTAAACCACCTGACCCTCATCAATAGAAACCAGGCTTTACCGTAATCCATCCCGAATCACTAATCCAACATAATGAACACATCATAACAGGCTTTACTGTAATCCATCTAGGATCACTAGGCAAAACAAGCATGGATGCTACCGGATTTCTCCACCTACACCGTGAGGAATTTTCCTGTCTCCTAGTCTCTCAGGCTTTACTGCAATCCAAACTCGGATCACTAGGCCCTAAATCGAGACCCACTCTCCAAGATTTACCGCATATCCTAAACCTAGGATTACTAGGCCCAACGAAGAGAAAACCACGTCTTGGCTTTACCGTATATCCTGTCATTCACCGACAAGGATTCCTAAGCCCACCGAGGCAACACAATCCTGGCTTTACCGCAACCCACAGTTTGGCTCAGGGGTCACTAGGCTAGTGTCTTTATCATGAACCATAGTTTGGTTCAAGGACCACTAGGCCATGTGCTCTATCATTCAGAGATCCACCCCACTCAGCTTCAAATCCATTTGACAATCCAACTCAACCAAAACATGAGAACCCATTCCCACCATGGCTATCCAGAAATGGAAAGGCTATGTTGAAAACACTATTACACCTGGAAAAACCCATGCCACAACAACAAAGAACCACATGAAATACCATGCATTCCAAACCTAGAAAGGAAAATGCACATGAAAACCAATACCGGCAATGAATCTTGTTGTAGCTTCTTGATCTTGCCTTTCCCTACTTGATCTTTTCTTCCTCTTTCCTTCTTTTTCTTTCTTGATCCTATTCAAAAATGCTCCAAGAAAACAAGTGTCCAAGAGTGAGAGAGAGAGAGAGAGAGAATAATGAGAGAGCTCCAAAACTCAACTGACAAAAGGTTACACTGACAAGAGCTTGCCAACTGATCCTCAGAATCATTTTTATTAATAGGGCCTCTAATTTCTTCATTTTCCATTATTTTCCTTCATTTTCCTCCTCACATGCAACCTGTGACCTTTACCCTTCCTTTTATCCTAATTTCCATTGTTCTCATAAATAAATGTGCCAAAAATTCCATTTTTCCTTTCCAAATCCTTAGCCATTTCCTTTGCTAATTTGCATAGCCATAAATAACCAAATGAATGCCCACACTAGGATGTCTTTCCCACCATTCAGCTTGGAATATGTGTCCCATCAACCACGGCCTTATATATATTTTTACATGGGCTTTTAACTAAGGTTGTTACAGAACCCTCCCCCTTGGGGGAACACCGTCCTCGGTGTTCAATGACACCTATAACCAAAAATACCACTGAAAACAAAACATATTGCCCATGGAGCTTTATAACCCAGCTCGTTGCAATATTTACAATGACCACTGCTGGAACATGACAATCATACCATTTACTGGAGCTTTATAACATATCTCATTACAGTATTTACAATAACCACATATACACATACACATTTGCTTCAACCAACAAATAACCATACTGTCTATGGAGCTTTATAAATCTAGCTTGATATAGTATTTACATATATGCACACTTGCTCAACCAACAAATAAAATGATACGATGCTTGTATCAATCAATAAGGGAATCCAGAGGATCACACCTCTAACCTCAAAATTAGTACTAGGATTCACCTCCTTGCCAGGAAGTCCAGAACGCACTGTCATAGTAAAAGCTGCATCAAATGTCCAGCGCTATAATCATGCGCCATTTGTCCCCTCAGCGAACAATTATCGGCTTATTGTTCCAAGGTGCTCTCGCAATGTGCATTTGATTCCGTCTAGCAATGGTAATGACCAAAACTAATATATCTGCGACCTTCCCTTCTCTGCTACACATTCCCTCCGGAAATATGGTCACCCCCTTCCGTGCAGTCACTCACCTTCCAAGTTCCTTAGCATCCCCTATCCCAAGCGGTCCATCCCTTGGGGGGTTTCATCGCATCGGAAGATCAAACAACCAAAGCATATACCTTCCTCAACCATCATATCGGTCATAGCATGCTCATGGCAATGAATGGACACTATTGGGTACCAATGTCCCATGATGGCCCTGCTCCTGAAGTACTCTACCAACATACTGCTGCATGTTCCAATTTCTTTTGTTGTTGCAGCAAATTCTTGCAATCGATTTCAACCACCCAACTGAGCATGTTCATGCATTCCTTCTCCGAGCACATAATTTCCATTAGATTCAAATAAATTGAAATAACTTCAAATCATACCTCATTGGTAGTTCGTCAATAAGGTACACTTTCAATCTTGTTCGCTTCTTGTCACAACAAGTCAAACTAATTGTTTGATCAGAACATCATGTAAAAACATATCACATCAGGTTAGCTCAAAACACAACCATCATAGATCAACATCATAAATCACATGTAACAATCATAAACTAGAATCGTAGATCACATATAATCATCATATATCATAGTCATAAATCACATGGATAGATAAAATTGAATTAAAATGTTGATACTTATCCTTTCATCAATCCTTAGCTTCTACCTTTGTCTTTATTCCATATGCATTCCAAATCAATTTCCACACCAAAAAAACACCATGTGCCTTCTTCTCAACCATGTGCACATACACATAGTTTGCATCACACTCATACAACTACACACGTCATACAACACCATGCAATACATGGATCTACACCAGTACCATATGTACCACATGTACACTACAGCCACCAGCACAACATGTGCACAACATCACATGTACATGACAACACCTACACAACGCCACATTTACACTGCTCCATTGTACAACATGTACACAATACCACATGTACACAGTACCACATGCATGACATGTACGCGACACCATATGTACACAGCGCCACATGCACGACATGTACACAACATCACCTGCACACATGGCCACTTGTACAACATGGACACATCACCACATGCACACACCACCACTCCTACAATCATGCACACAACACCATATGTACATAGCGCCACATGTACAACATTCATGCAACACAACCTGTACATAGTATTGCATATCCAACATGTACATAGCATCATTTGTACACAACACTGCATATCCAACATCTACCTTGCACCATCTATACCTAACATTGCATATGCAATATTTGCACAACACTACATGTGCACAATAATAGTACAATGCATTCAAAACCATATTGTCTTTACCAAGCATCCTTGCTTCCACTGTCTTATCCATGCTTGTCCCAGCATGTTGCAGACCACATTGCTTTCATTTTGTTGTTGTATCCCTCGGTATAACCTGTCCATAACATAGACATAATATAATAACTTAAAGTTAATATCAACTCATAAACACATGATACTGACCTCATATATTTTTCAGGGCTACTCCTCCCCATTGATTCCTCGTAAGACCAAAAACCTCTTCATGTCATTCGCCTACATAAACAATCATTCCTCCACAAGAATGATTCTTGATGAACCTGTCAGACAGTGACATAGATACATGGACACATACATATACATATATATAAATATTAGTATAAAACAATCATGATTTTGTCAGACAACGACATACATGTATATGTATATAATCATCAACATTATCATGATCATAACATAATTACCAAATAACATAAGTTCAAGGTTAAGAGAACTTGCTTTATTCATGCACAACATGCACAACATTGAGAACAATCGTTCCCAACATAGCCAAGGCATCTAACACCTCAGATCCATTTACTTTACCTTTTCTAGTTACCCTTCTCATGTATGTACTGTCACCATCCATTTACCACAATGGACCGAACCAGTCCATTCAACTGTCATAGTCCTACCTTCCACTACACTGACTCATGCACAAAGCTTCATCTGAGTCTTACATTACCTGTTGGGTACCACACATCTCTCCCCGAGCTCCATTAACTTTCCTCTTTCCCAACCAATTCCCAAGGCTCAAAACATAAAAGGCAAGTTAAGAAACAAACAAGAAGAAAATCATGAAAATCAATAACGATACGACACCACAAAAAAGTGGCATAGCTATGCACTAGACACACGCAAAATCAAAAATCAAGTGAAAGAATCACAAAATACCAAAAGCACGAGACTAACCACAGACACCATGACTCAATCCCCATGGTTCCCAAGAAAAGCTCAACTTGAACCTTCTTCAAGATTTCATGGCAACCTCCCTTTCCATGCAACTCCCTACATCATACTACCATAAAAACATAATTGTTAGTGTATAAATAAACATAACAATACACCCATTACCTCATCTTGTTGTGCCAATCACGTTGCCTTGTAGTTGAACACATCCATGCCATCTCTCAAGGGACTCCAATCCCCTTGACAAATCCACCTATAACAAGAGACTAGCTAATATACCTGTCAAATACATGTCCATGAATAAAGCACATATCCACATAATTTCAAACAAATCAAGGTTAAGAAGACTTCATGTGTGAAAAGCACTCATTCATTTGGAATTAGGGTATCCAAACATAGCCCAAGGAATTCTTTCCCAATTCCTTTCTTTTACCATTTTACCTTGTTGCAATTGAGGCTTACTGTGTACTATCACATCATCCAACTATTAGTTATATAAACACATAGACCATTACCTTGTCCTTCTAATACCAAACATGTTACCCTACAACTAATCACACATGTCAACCACATGTTCCAATCATCAAGACAATAATATCTTTCAATTTGAAATTAACCTTTACCAAGACTAACAATCATGTCATAATCCCTAATCAACTCTGTCATTAGACCTAATGCTATGGTTGTCACCTACTACACGCAAGTACATATCAATTGTCTCGGCACATATATGTTAATACAATCACCTTAAAACAAAATCATTTGAACACATACTCATATTATGCAATAAATCAAACATTCAACAAACTTGCAAACATACCATGTTAATTAAATTAACTAGATGACATAATCAAACAGTCAAGCACCACATATATGACATAAGCAAACTCGCACCTTAATGTATCTCAGAGGAGGCTATCTTGTCTGCACAATCAATCTAGGATAGCATGATACAACTTCGCAACATATCAACTCAAACATAAATCATGATATCCATAATAGTACATAACTAACTTGTTCACACCATAAGCTCATAAACATTGGTTGTTCATACATATCAATCACATATGCAAAGTCAATCCAGATTATTACAACACCATATAACAAATATGTTGACTCATACCTAAATATCGCAACCATAACCATCAACATAGGTTAAACCAAGTTAACACAATACATATAACATCAAGATCTTCAATGCAATGAACATAACCATCACGCATATGACCAATCCCAATTACAACATCAAGATCTCAATGAAATAACCCTAATCATCAAGTTAATAACATATAACAACAATAATATCATCAACAACATATAACCTAATCATCAAGTTATCTAACATAAAACAAAAATAGCAATGCATACAACCACAGGTTACCATCATTCTTGACTATCTGACTCATGTGCATATGACTATGATAATCAACTATCATCTATCATGTACATAACCATAACATCAAAATACATGTACATAAACCTAATGTATATAACCCTAATGCATATAACAATCCTTAACCTACATACCTGCATGCCCAACATACAAACCTATATGATGACATGCTCTTGCCTCGAGGTCCAATGTTGCAACTTTACTTTGGTGTTTTGCATATCCTGCTTTACCTCATTCAACACATTAGCATCATAACATACCAATAGCACCATGATGACCTAAATTTCATACCATGACTTCAAAAGGCATGTTTGACCTACTATTCATGCATAACTATAACCAAGACCATACATGCATAACGACTGCATATAGACATATAACACATGAGTACAAAACCATATACACATCCTTGTAGCTAGAGTCCAGTCATCAATGCATGACCATATCAACTTCACAAACCATGACCTCATGCATGACAAAAACCATTACTTGATCCGGATTTAAACAGGAACGCAACAAATTACAGAGATAACCATATACACAAAGATGCAGCGGAAATAATACTTCATTTCATTAATGGAAAATACTGAAATATGCTTACAACCAGAAAAGGAAATAAACCAGCTAGGGCGATGGTAGCTTATCTCTGAGAAGAGATGTGATGGCTACATGCCTCTGAACTGTGTTACAATGAGGCTCGAAGGCCTATTTATTGTTGAGAAACAATGGAAAACCCTTAACATTCCAAAACCTAACCCTAGGAGATGAAACGCCAAACTGTGGGCCCCGTTTGGGGTAAATTGGTACATCAACTTCCCGGGGTCGTAACTTTGGCATATGATCTTTGTTTGACGCATACAATAGCTCATTAGAAAGATCTATCCGAGCACTATCATTGTTGGAATGGAATGGACCATGTTGCCCCCGGATTCCCCAAAAAACGTCGTTGGGTTCAGGACTTGAAAAACTGCTAAAAATAGTAAGTTGTGCTACAATTAAGGAAACTGAAAATGCTGAGAAAGACAATGGTGGGGGTCCAGGTGGACTTGGCAGGTGGCCACCAATATCCACCTGGATCATTCCTCCCCCCTTAGGAAGCAATGGTCCCCATTGCGTTGAGCTCCTCCATGAGATGAGGAAACTTCTGCTGAACTTGTTCCCTGGTGAGCCACTTGCCCTGCTGAAGGAGTTGGCCTGCTTTGACAACTCGATACAGTTGGATATTCTGTTGGCGAGTGTTCTTGATCTGTGTGTCCATGATCCGATCAGTTGCAGCTTGTTCCATGCAATCTGGATTTAATTCTGTGGGTTTGAGCTGTTCTGCAATGTCGGATGTGTCTAGCAATGGTGGAAAGTATGGCCAAAGGCGGTCCACATTGAACACTGGGTGCAGGCCAAGGAATGGGGGAATGCTGAGCTCAAATGCATTGTCTCCCATAGCCTTAGTAATGGTGTAAGGACCATATCGGAGTGGTCTCAATTTCCGATAGGCTCCAGTAAGGCGTTCCTTTTGCAAATGCAACCAGACTTTGTCGCCCACCTGAAACTTGTGTGGCACCCGATGTTGATCATGTCGCTGCTTGTACTTGGCATTTGATTTCTCAAGAATGTCATGGACCTGTTGGCGAATATGTTGGATGCGCTCAATGAAGCTGGTGGCCTTATCTGTTTCGGACTGGACATGAGCTGAATTCATGTGAGTAGCTGCAAGTGGCATGGCCACATCAATGGGGCATAGTGGCTGGAATCCCAAACCCACCTGAAAAGGGCTATGGCCAGTGGAGCTGTGAAGAGCTCGGTTGTAGCTGTGCTGAACATAGGGGAGGCTCTCGTCCCATGTGCGTGGATGCTTTGAGTTATACATGCGCAGAATGTGCACAATCATCCTATTGACAACCTCTGTCTGGCCATCAGTTTGAGGATGGAAGGCTGTGGACTTCGTGAGTTTGGTGTCCAGCATTGACCAGAGACTGGACCAAAATGTGTTGAGAAACCGACTGTCCCGATCTGAGATGATAGACTGTGGGATCCCAAAGTGCACCCACACTCGTTCAAAGAAGAGTTTAGCAGTGGCTTCTGCTGTGATATTCTTCTTGCAGGTCATCATAATGGCCATCTTCGAGAACCTGTCGACGACCACAAAAACACAGTCATTTCCATGCTTAGTGGAAGGAAGGCCTGACATGTAATCCATGGAGATGGATTCCCAAGGTCGACTAGGGGTAGGCAACGGGGTATAGAGGTTGTGCTTCTTAATGGTCGGTTTGGCAATGGCAAAGGCAGTACATGATCGGATGTACTTCCCAACATCCTGTCGAAGATTCGGCCAATAGAAATAATTTTGCAGTACTGCCACTGTTTTCTCGACCCCGAAATGCCCAGCAGCCCGACTGTAGTGTGCTTCTCAAATCATCTTGGCACGCTCACTTGAAGGAACACAAAGGTGACCGAGGTGGCATAATAGGGTATCCTGGAGGTGAAAATCTGCAACATGCCGACCCTCCAAGAGTGTCTGGTATGTGTGGCCGAATTCTGGGTCGCTTTTGTAGAGAAGTGGCCAATTAGAAGTCTCGTGCCCACAAGAGTTGAGCACGGTGGTTAGCGCCATGATCGGTGGTCGACTGAGGCAATCTGCAACATTATTGGTGCTGCCCTTTTTATACTTGATATTCAAGTGAAACTGTTGCAGGTATGTAGACCACTTCTGATGGCGATCATTCTGCAATTTCCCTTGGGTCTGTATGAACTGCAGGGGTCGGTGGTCTGTGTGGATGACCGTTTCCTTCCCCAAAATGTAATGCTTCCATTGTCGGCAGGCCTGTACAATGGAATACATCTCTTTATCATAAGTGGGGTACTTCCAGACTGTGTCTGAAAGTGTTTCACTGTGATATGCCATTGGATGCCCATGTTGAGTAAGGACTGCCCCAATAGCATAGTCAAAGGCATCTGTCTCGACCTCAAATGGTTGTTGTAAATCTGGTAACGCGAGCACTGGTGCTGTGCAGAGGCGATCCTTCAACTCCCTGAATGCCTTCTGTTGAGATTCAGACCAAAAGAATTTTGCTTTCGCCCCTCCCTTGGTGACTTGACTCAAGGGCCAAGAAATATGAGAAAACCCCAACACAAACCTGCGGTAGAAGTTGGCTAGACCTAGAAAGCTGCGGAGCTCTGTTAGAGTGGTTGGAGAGGGTCAATCCCGAATGACTTGGACCTTGGCTGGATCGACATGCACCCCCTGTTCATCAATGATGTATCCCAGATACTGAACCTGGGTCATGCCAAAAGTGCATTTCTCCAAATTGGCACATAGCTTGTGTTGCCGCAGTGTTTGGAGAACCTGTCGGATGTGGTGGAGGTGCTCTTCCCAACTCTGGCTGAAGATCAGAATGTCATCCAAGTATACTACTACAAAGGAGTTGGTGAATGGCCGCAAGATGTCATCCATTAGCCTCATAAAGGTTGCAGGAGCATTCGTTAATCCGAAAGGCATGACCAACCATTCGAAGAGGCCCTCCTTGGATTTGAAGTTCGTCTTCCACACATCGGAGGGTTCGATTGGTACCTGGTGATATCCTGACTTCAGATCGATCTTGCTGAAATATTTCGCCCCCTTTAGTTGGTCTAGGAGGTCATCAATCCGCGGGATCGGGTACCTGTTACGGACAGTGATCTTGTTCAACGCCCGATAGTCAATACAGAGTCTCCACGTCCCATCCTTCTTCTGTACCAACACGATCGGGCTCCCACAGGGCGATGAACTCGGACGGATGTGACCTTTCTGCAGGAGCTCCTGAATCTGCCTCTTGATTTCATTGTTCTCCAGAACTGAGCGCCGATAAATTGGTCCATTGGGTAGCGGCGCACCTGGGGTCCGATCGATGGAGTGCTTGACTTGACAGTGCAGAGGAACCCCTGCCGGGGAGGTGAAGATGTCCTCGTACTCCTCCACAATCTTGTCCATCTGTAGTTGTCGTGCAGAGGGACCCCGTTTGGAGGCCGCGGCCACTGTCTTCTTCTTTCCTTGAGGGTGTATCATCAGGAAAACAAATTTCCTGGTTTTGGAAATGATCTTACTGCATTGTTTTGCAATAATCAAAGAGATGGCGGCAGGTGGTGCTACCTCTGGTATCCTGAACAACTTATTTCCCAATGTAATAATAACAGCACGGGGCCTTGATTCATACACAGCATGTCGCTTCCACAAGTATGGTTGTCCTAGTAATACATCACAAACTTCAAGGGGAGCAATGTCACACAATACCTCATCCGTGAAGGGCTTGATGTTGTATGGAAGGCGACACTGCTGGCTCACGCGAAGATCTCGTCCTTGGTGAAGCCACCCAATGGTGTATGGTTGTGGATGTGATGTGGTCGATAAGCCCAACCGCTTCACGACCTCTGTCGAAATGAGGTTCTTTTGACTCCCGCTATCAACAATGAACTGTATCGGGGAGCCCTTTACCCACATCTGGGAGTGGAAGAGACGCTCCTCCTCCTCTGGATCTTCGGGTTCATTTTTCTGGATCTTTGCGGTAGCAACAGTGGCGCTGGGATCCGCATCAATGATCTGCTTCCCTTTTTCATACCCCTTATCGGGTTCTGACTCAGAGTCGAAACATGCATCTGATTCTGAAACCTTTAGCTCAGCCACCAGTGACTGCTTGGCTCGACACTCACTTGTGTTGTGAGTGGAGCTCTTATGGAACTCGCACCATTTTCCAGTGTCCTTTCTCGGCTTCG
This sequence comes from Pinus tabuliformis, assembly GCA_031772625.1. NCBI lineage: Eukaryota > Viridiplantae > Streptophyta > Pinopsida > Pinales > Pinaceae > Pinus > Pinus tabuliformis. The sequence goes on along the minus strand of CM062816.1, from coordinate 1,024,866,147 downwards.
CGGCGCTGTTCTTTGCTTGCAGCTTCGGCTGGTTGTCTTGGGCTGTCCCGCCTTGGCTTTGTCCTTTGTTCTGTGGTTTAGGGGCACCTTTCCCCTGCTTTGGATTCGCAGATCCAAAGTCTCGCTTCTTTTGTTTAAACTTCTGCTCAACCTTGACGACATATCGGTATGATGCGCCGAGCGAGGGGATGTTTAGGAATTGTATTTCTTCCTGGATGTACTTGTGCAGGCAGCCACGGTATTTGAGTATCAAATGTTGCTCTGAATCCTTGATACCCAACTTTGTGCGAAGGGTATGGAAAAGATTGGTGAACTCCGGCACGTCTTGGTCCCTTCCCTGCCGCAGCGTGGTCCACTTTATGTATTCATCCTCATAGCTTCCGACAGGGTAGTACTGCTCCTTGATGGCATCCCAGAATGAATCCCAGGTGGGTGTGGCTGAAAATAGTGAGCCAGTACTTTCATCCTTCTGCTCGCAGTAGGTTTCCCACCATCCTTGACGTGGGGGGCTGCTTTGAGAAGAGCAAAAACAATCTTTTCTCGACTCGAAAATTCATGAACAGAAAAATAACCCTCTAGCAGATTTAACCATTTATCTACGGCATCTGCGTCTATCTGACCCTCGAATATGGGGATTTCAAAATTAACTTGTACCTTAAAGGGTGTGGCGTTTCCAGAGTAGCTGCTGGAAGCCGATGCGTCGCTTCTGGGTAGCCGCTGAAGGATCTGGGCAAAGCTATCCATCATCGCATTCCGTTGTTGCTCGAGGGCTTCTTCGAGCAAGATTTTGATGGGATCTCCTGCCCCCTCGTCTTTCTTCTCGTCCACCATGGGAGGCCGTCGGGATTTGCGAGGCTGGTCTTGCAAAGGTTCAACCAGTTCAAGCCCTAACTCTTTATATCCCGACCTTGTTGGGGACATGCAAAGAAAAACAGAGAAAAAGTAGACCGCTCTGATACCACTGATCCGGATTTAAACAGGAACACAAAAATTACAGAGATAACCATATACACAAAGATGCAACGGAAATAATACTTCATTTCATTAATGGAAAATACTGAAATATGCTTACAACCAGAAAAGGAAATAAACCAGCTAGGGCGATGGTAGCTTATCTCTGAGAAGAGATGTGATGGCTACATGCCTCTGAACTGTGTTACAATGAGGCTCGAAGGCCTATTTATTGTTGAGAAACAATGGAAAACCCTTAACATTCCAAAACCTAACCCTAGGAGATGAAACGCCAAACTGTGGGCCCTGTTTGGGGTAAATTGGTACATCAACTTCCCGGGGTCGTAACTTTGGCATATGATCTCCATTTGACGCGTAGAATAGCTCATTAGAAAGATCTATCCGAGCACTATCATTGTTGAAACGGGCAACATGGTCCATGGAATGGACCATGTTGCCCTCGGATTCCCCAAAAAACGTCGTTTAGGGCCTCAAAACGGCTCCGGAAGTTCAGGACCCGAAAAACTGCTAAAAATAGTAAGTTGTGCTACAATTAAGGAAACTGAAAATGCTGAGAAAGACAATGGTGGGGGTCCAGGTGGACTTGGCAGGTGGCCACCAATATCCACCTGGATCATTACTCCACTATACGCATTGCCACATGCAACCATCAACATGCATAAGCAATGCATAATCAACTACACATACACATGAACACATGTAGCCGAGCATAAGTGATCAATACTTGTAACCAACCTACAAGACTGGTACATGTAATCAACCATACAATAATGCAACCTAACATACAAGGATGTAATCAAGAGACATACAACAACATGTAAGCGACATATAACAATATACTCATGACGATGCATTCCAAAAAATCAACATCAAGTTCCTCATGACAACCTTACTACAACGATGATCAACATTATGCAATGCAACAAGCACATGAAATGCAAGTGTAAGAGACACACATGCAACTGACATGCATGCATGACCAACACACACCGCCCATCCAGTCTGAGGGGTGAACCATGCTCTGATACCACTCTATAACACCCTCCTCACACATCTACCCAAGTAACCAGCCAACCAGGGTAAACATGTGATGAGAGGCTACTATGATTGGATTCGACCTCCTATGTGACCTTAAGGAAGTGGAATCAACGGAACACATCAACCAACCTATCCACATCAACAACAAAACCCTCAGGAGACATGTCATCCACTCAAACATCCTGTCCCTGGGTCCCACTGATGTTCTAGACATCTTAAGCCTCAATCACTCTCATGTTATAGGCATGACAATGTCCAAAAACCCAAAGTCGCTCCCACAGGCTTGCCTACCAGGATCCAGAGACCCAATTTTTTAGTGCTATGCTAGCGTCCTCGAGATTTGAGCCAACTTTTCAGGCCTAGAGCCCAGGTCACTGCCTAGAATGGAATGATAACTTAAGATCAGTCAAAGAACATGGAATCATTGATGAAAAAGAAATAAGTTAAACAAGACCTTAATGAGACCCCTACTAGCCATGACAGGCATTTCGTCAAACATGTCACATGCACGTAAGCTACAAGTGTAACCAATGGAATTAAACATAGGGATCTTGTAAGGATCACTAAGAACCATTGTTCCCTTAAGCCATTTTTTGCATTACCATCTATTAGACCATAGATACATTATCCATTCATTTACAAGTAAAAACTTGCTGGGAGCCATACATAGCTGTTGTCATAAAACACACATATAACTAGCATAATAGAAACATAAATACTCATGAAAGTACAACCATATAAACCACATATAATCCATCAAAATTATCATAGAAATACAAGGATAAATAACCTTTCATTAATGGTGCAAAAACCAAACCCGAGATGGGACTTCCACATTCCACCTGACCATAGAATGGCTGAGCCAAATCTCTCTTCAGCCATTCACCCCCGTGCCATATTCCAAGCATGAATGTGGGACTCAAACCAAAAGAACCAACCAGGGCATACCGAGGCTAAACCACCTCACCCTCATTAATAGAAACTAGGCTTTACTGTGATTACTAGGCCAACACAATTAACACATCATAACAGGCTTTACCATGATATCCACCCGATCACTAGGCCAAACAAGCATGGATGCCACTACATTTCTCCACCTACACCGTGAGGAATTTTCCTATCTCCTAGTCTATTAGGCTTTACCACAATCCAAACCGGATCACTAGGCCCTAAATCGAGACCCACTCTCCAGGCTTTACCACACATCCCAAACCCGAGATTACTAGGCCCAACGGAGAGCAAACCACCTCTTGGCTTTACCCTATATCATGCCATTCACCAACAAGGATTCCTAGGCCCACCGAGGCAACACAATCCTGGCTTTACCGCAATCCACATTCTGGCTCAGGGATCACTCGGCCAATGGATTTACCATGATCCACCATTTGATTAAGGGACCACTATGCCATGTGATCTATCATTCGTGGATCCACCCCACTTAGCTTCGAGTCCATCTGAAAATCCATCTCAACCAAAACATGAGAACCCCATCACACCATGGCTATCTGGAAATGGCAAGGCTAGGCTAAAACCATTGTTACACCTGGCAAAACCCATGCCACAACAACAAAGAACCACATCCAATACCATGCATGCCAAATCTAGCAAGGAAAATACACATGCAAATCGATACCTGCAATGAATCCTGGTGTAGCTACTTGATCTTGTCGTTCCTTGCTTGATCTTTGCTCCCTCTTGCCTTCTTTTCCTTTCTTGATCCAATGCAAAAATGCTCCAATAAAACTCTAAGTGCCCAAGAGTGTGTGTGAGAGAGAGAGAGAATAATGGGAGAGCTTCAAAACTCAACTGACAAAAGGTTACACTAACTAAGGCTTTCCAACTGATCTTCAGAAGCCTTTTTATTAATGAGGCCTCTAATTTCTTCATTTTCCATTACTTTCCTTCATTTTCCTCCTCACATGCAACCTGTGACCTTTCACCTTCCTTTTCTCCTAATTTATGTTATTTTCATAAATAAATGTACCAAAAATGTCATTTTGCCTTTCCAAAGCCTTAGCCATTGCCTTTGCCAATTTCCTTAGTCATAAACAACCAAATGAACACCCACACTAGGATATTTTTCCCACCATTCAACTTGGAATATGTGTACCATCAATCGTGGCCTTATATATATTTTTACATGAGTTTTTAAACAGGGCTGTTACAATTGCAATAGTCTCAGCAATAGTGCGGAAGCAACAACAGTAGTATGAGTAGATCAGATTTAGCTCATGCATGCAAAGCCTTAAGGAGTAAGGAAAAGGTTAGAGACTTGGTGGTTGAGAGGGAGCTAGAATTACCTCTCAACATGCAGCCTCAGAAGCAGCTTCAGCAGGTTGTGGAGCATCCACAATTGTAGAAGCAAAGAGGAGATCGAGTGGAGACATCCACTCAAGAAAAGACCTCCAGTAGGGGGGAATTTCGAGCCAAGTGAGTAGAGGGAGAACATGCAGCCATACCTCAGGTGAGAGGTGGGGCAATGTGAAGTAACAGTCCTAAGTGTGCAGAAATTTGGGCAGGGTCCATTGAGATGTTTTGTCTCATGGATCATTACCTTGCTACGGGAGCCCACATTACACAATAGCAGGATGGATCAATGGTGATTGATGCAGTCAGATGTCTGAGTGACAAAGGCAGAGACTAGTAGTAGTTAGATACTAGGGAGCATAGAGCAGAGTTTATAGCAGTGTAGATGGCACAATGCAGAATCAAAAGCAGTGCAAAGTTTCCATTAGACAGTGCAATAGCTATTAGCAGTCAGAGACTCTAGTGACAGATGCATCATACTGATTCAATTTGGATGCTTTTTCAATTTCAGAAGTTGCAGTAGCAACAACATTAGAGAGAAGTGTTGCATGCAAAACATTCCAAAGGTACTAGATCAAGATAGAGTTGAATTCCTTTCTTGTTGAGAGGGAGTGTTGAAAATAGCATCAAGAAAATCCTAATTTAATTTGTCCTTGAATTAAATTAAGAATTAAATTGTAATTCTATTCTCATAGTAGCTTGTAGCAGTTAATGAAGTTAAGTTGACTTAGTTGGCTCAGTAAATTCGAGTTGGAATTCTATCTAGATTCATGTAGAGTGATCCCTAAATTTTAGGGGGCCAGATTGAGCCTGATTGAGTTGTAATTATTTAATTTAGTTTAACTGAGTTAAATTAAGTTAAACTAGTTCTAACTATTGGAGGAACTAGTGAGTGGTCAAGTGAATTAAATTGGATTTAATTCACATGTAGTGATCAATCAGATAACTGATAATTCACTCAAAAATAAATCATGCATGTCAGTTCAAAGAAATCCCCAGTTGAGATTAGAGTTCAGGGATAGTGTATTATCAGTTGTAAAATCATCTAAATTAAGCAAATGGTGCATGCAGTCAGAAGAAGGCCTAAAATAAATCATTCCCTAATTAGAAAACTCACTAATTTTAACCATTCAAATTTCTTTTAAAAGGATGAATGAAGGCATAAGTTTAATCATTGTTTTGGTGAGCACGAGTTGGTGAGACCAAGCAATAGGAAGCACAAGTTTGTGCATGGAGCTTGTGAGACCAAGGAAATAGGAGCTTGGCAGGTAGCAAAATTGGCTAAGTATTGGCTTGAGCTTGTCTGGGAAGTAGTGAGGTAGATAGAGATAGTGCAGATATAGCTTGGTCTTTAGCAAAGCATTGTAAAATTCTCATATTTTCTGATTAATGCAATATACAGATAACATGGGTTTTTAGCTATGGCTTTCCCTAGAAAATTATTGTGTTATGTGTGATTGAATTCTTTCTCTTTTATGCTTCGTGATTTCATCGATCAATTATTGTTTCCACTAATGAGTAGAGTAGATTCAAGTCAATTGTTTTAGCATATTACAATTTGCAGTTTGAATCTACAAGGAATTTCTACATGGTATCAAAGCTAGATTTGTAGAAATTTCTACATGGTATCAGAGCTAGATTTTTAGAAATTTCTACATGGTATCATAGCTATTTGTAGAAATATCTACAACATATGCCCTAGATATTCCCAACAAGAAGAAATTGCATGATGTTTTCAATGTCTCATGTTTGAAGAAAAAGTTGAGCCTAATAACACCTATATAAATAGAACTACCTTTCTTGGATGTAGAGGGGAAGTTAGTTATGGATCCTGAATGCATCTTAGAAGTTAGAACCAAATTGTTCATTCTAGAATTAATAATGAGTACCTTATTAAGTGGAGTAACCTTTCTAAAGATAAATATATATAGGAAAATGAAGAAATTATATCATGATAGACTTCATTACCAATGCTTCATGGATGAATTTTTTTAAAGAAAGAATGATTTGTAATATACCAAATAAATAGTGTCAAATAATTATACTTAATTATTAATTAATGCTACTAGGTGATATCATCAGTCACGTCCTTCTACCTTTGATTGTGTACAAGGCTAACCAATTCATCATTGTAAGTAGACTGACTTGCTAAACCAGTCATAACTATAATATAGCCATTTGAGAGAATGTGAAGGATATTTGATGTCAATTTAGCAAGTTGGTCTACTTACAATTGTAAACTGACTTGTTAAATTGATATCAAATATCCTTCACATTCTCTCAAATGACTATATCATAGTTATGACTTGTTTAGCAAGTATGTTTCCATATTCCTTGTCCCTTTGAAGTGACAATTTTTCTATAGGTTATAATGGTGGGCATGCATTGTAATCTCTTGTCCTACCTTGGTCTCTTCATTTAGAAATCATAATTCTAACATGCATAGGCACAAAATCTAGGTATTTGAATTAATGTAAAAATATTTACAAGGAAAATAATTATGCAACTTATAATATAAAGGTTGTAGTGGTGGTCATGCATTGTAATGTCTCGTCTTACCTTGGTCTCTTCCTTTAGCAATCATAATTCTAACATGCATAGGCACAATAGCTAGATTTTTTTTATTTAATGTAAAAATGTTTACAAGGAAAAAAATTATGCAACTTATAATGTATGCAAACCCATAATCTCTAGCATATGAAACCTAGCTTTGATACAATATATAGTGTCCTTCCAATACTGCATCAACTAAATTCACAATTTCAACATTAAGAGGTTTATTTACTCAAACCTAGACTATGTTATTATTATTGTTATTGTTCTTTTATAGTCAATACTAAGATAAGTAATAATTACATTTTTGTATTCTTCAACAATCCACTACCAAAATGCAACATATGCTAATTAGTAGAAGCATTTCATGTACACTATGTTTCTTAGCTTAATCATATCTATAGGAAAGCATAGGAGGACATACAATTCCAAACAAGTAAACATATTTGGAATTCAACAACATAAATATGGTACTATTTATTCCTCATAAGCCTTATCCTATGAATATTTATGTCCTCTTGGTAACCAAATCTTACAAATAATTATTAATCTAACAAGAAAGAATCCTTAAATCTAATTAAGAGTTATTAGGGCTTGGTTAGATAGATTGCAAGTATACAACCCTTTTATAATAATATCAATATGCTTAAGAGCTAGGCTACAATTTCACATTTCCAAATGATCAATGAATGGTGCATGTAACTAATATAATGGCTTTATTGCATCTCCTTAATTAATAGCATTATACTTTTGATATGATCTAATCATATTAAGTACAATCAACAAAATTGTTATCTTCTTTAAATCATTTATGATATTGTGACAACCTTTCTTATAAGCATTTCTGAGGACCATTTAATTATCAACAAGCATTGCATGTTCATCTAATGGAATTTTTTTATTCAATTTTAATAATTAATAAGTGCATCATAAATAGAGATCTAGTATTTTTGAAATGATTATCATTCAATTCTTATGATCCCTAGTTTTAGGATTTTGTCTCATATCAATACTTAGCATACAAAAGAATAAAGACAACTTATATATGAAGAACCTTTTCCCAAAAATTCACTCATTAGCATATCTTAATATAATGACAGTTCCTATGGTTCAAGAGAAATATGCCAACTATTATTATTATGAAAACATTATATTCCACCTATCTCTATTTTTATAGTCTACCAGGTTTCCTTTCCAAAATTCTAAAAAAAAATACTCAATTTGTGTATAATATCATAAATAAAAATTACATATACAATCTAGTACTATCTTATTGAATCTTAATGTCCCATTTGTAAAGCTCCAAATACTAATGAATAAAAACACCACATTTCTCAAAAAATTCCTATAAACATGCACTTACAAGAGTTGCTTATTTGACCTAATCTGGCTAGTCATGGTTGCTTGTGGCCTCCTTTAAGGAAACTTATTGGTGCATTAGTGTTGAGAAATTAATTAAGGCAACAATTAGGGTGATTTCTCTTTACTTGATAATTGATTGTGAAGGTATGTTGACTTATTATTACTTTTATTATGTTCTTTTTATCAAACAATTACCAAAAACATAAATTATGAAGATCACAAAAAGACAATGAACACAAGATATAGGCTCCAAGCCAAGGCAAAACCCCTCAAAGGGGAAAAACCAATAAAATATTCTCTTCTTATAGAATCAGATCAAAGTGAGAAATTCAAGACCCAAAATCCAAGACCAAGACCTCCCACAAGACCCAAGTCAACCCTCCTTCCAAGCTCTTCCAACAAGTCAAAGTCAACTCAAGTCAACAATAGTCAAAGCTTCCAAATCTGGTTCAACTTCTGATTTTCTGCCCTTGCAATAGATTTTTGGCTCGTGCAATTAGGTTTGCAATTTTCAACCCTTACAACTCCTACAACTTCGCATGTGTGACAAAAATTAGGTTAAATTTTTGAACGTGTAGCATAAATTCTTCCTCTTTTGACCCTCACTCTCTCTCCTTTGAATTTAGCTTTTCTTTTAGACTTCTTCGTTGGATTTCTTTCACTTCTTGGCACAAAAATCAAACTTGCTTGTGGTACTCCAAATGGGGATGAGTTACATTGTATTTATACACATTCAGGATGTCTCCCTTCCAGGGCCAACTTGTCCAGGTAGGGCCGACTTGGTCTTGTGGGGATAAAATTGACAATTTTGACTCAAACAAAATTATTTTTCCATCTCTTTTCAAAATTCCAAATGGGACTTGACTCTAGTATAAAAACTAGACTCATGACAAATATTCTTTTTACTCAAAGAACCCTAAAAGCATGAAGAACATGCTTGACCTGAATAACAATTTGACTTGAGCAAGAAACCCATGCTTGAAAAATAATAATTATTTTTCTTCTTTTCCTTTTTACATGAAATACATAATGATAGATATACAATGATAATAATGAAGATCGGACCTAGTTACCTTTGCACCCATGAAAAATTAGAAAGAAAAATCCATCATAATTTTAGCTTGCAATCATTGATTCCATTGTCCACTTATCATGTGTGAAATTGCATAAATTAATCACAAATTTTCCCTAACTTGTAGTTTCTTAATCTTTAGTACAAAGGGGAAATTATTCTTAAATATAGAAATAAATATTTCTCCAAACCATTTATGCACATGAATGAAATTAAAAGAGAATCAGAATATTGAAAATAAAATACTTTTAGTTGGAGATTGTTGAAGCTACTTTGAGTCTGAATTCCCATTACAATATTTTGCTTGAAGCTCCATTCTTGCTAATATAATTCAATCGATTGGATTCCACCCTACCATATCCAAATGGTGCTCTTCTTCCCCTAAAAACTTTGAGGTGTAGAAATTATAATGAAGGAGTAGCCAATAGAAAAATGTAAAGGGAAAGAAGACCTCCTTTACCAAAATATTGTGTTACTATAAAAAAGGAAATATGGATCCCAACAACAAGTGAGAATATGTCATTGACCAATGCTTGCCATTATCTAGACCTCTAACATGAATTCTCCGTAACCTTTGACATGAGCTCTACATGAAATTTAAGTAGTCTCAACCATCCAACCATTGGGTGTTATTCATAACTCCCCCTCCTATTTTACAATGCTCATGCATGGTGCCACATGTTGGTCATGTTGGTCATGCATAATTCCCTAATTTATAATTATCTAACATGTACATTATTATCGACTCCTCGCCTACTTTTTCCTCCTTTCTCTTTTCATGTTAAACTCACATGCGTGTGTGCACACAAAAATGAATTTTTTTAATTCAGTAAAATTATTTAAATAAAGTGACTTTCTATTTAACGTATATGTTTCTAATATGCACTTACTTTACTTTTCTCTACTTTCTACTTTTCGACTTTAAGGCCAAGCCATTTTGCTCATGGATATTTTTCTATTTAAATGAGTGCAACTCCATCCATATGAATACTATTTCTAATCAATGTGAACTTTATGCCTATTTTAATTTGGGTTAGAGAATCCTAACTATTATTGAGGTACGGTCATGGTCATTCCAACCTTTGTACAGATATGTTCACATATAATGGGTAACCAATATATGTCAAGTGAGGCTATACTGTTTGCTACATCTTGCTTATTATTAGTGAGAGATGATATACTATGAAATTATAACTATGTGGTCTTATTGCATGCCATATAATCTATCATCATGGCCAACTTTCATAGTCTGACCTTACCAAATCATGCAAACTCTTGGGTGAGGACATGTCCATTCCAACCTTGGTGTAAATGGAGAGAGTTTCTAGTAGGTAGGAAAACCTCCACTTCTCCCTATGGTTCTCATGTAATATTTCCTTCATATAGTCTCTACCTATATGTAGGTTAGTTAGCAAGGCTAACCCCTATTCCTATGAACATCTAAGAACAAAACATTAAATAATAATGTCAAAATAATCAAAGAAATTCATAATCAATTATACATCATAACATCTAGGTTGAGACATATAGTATACCATGACTCATTCTTGAACTCTATATGCTTGTGAGTCCTGCTTGTTGCATTCAATAAATCATTAATAACAATAATATATAGTAGTATATGTATAATGTTACAAATAATCATCTATCAACTTCATAATTCAACATATTTCATAAGATTCATTATTTGATCATCATTATGTCAAAATCATAAATCTATGCAAATAGTTATAACGTCCAATAACATCTAAGTGAATCTAAATGTATTCCTAGGTAAAAATATTAATCACATAAAAGGACACTCATTAGATAATACTAAGTCACGTGATCATTTGGAATGCTCTAAAAAAGGACAATAAGTCTTCTCAAAATAGGGCAAGACTTATTCAGCTTGTTGCGCAATAGTTAATGCGCAGGGGTTGTATGTGCCCATCGTTCGATTTAAGCAAGTAGATTATCCAACGGTGGGCATATACAACCCCTATGCATTAACTTCTGTGCAATAGGCTGGATAACTCTTGCCCTCAAAAAAGGGAATTACATTAAGTGGCCATGGACAATAGTAAAGTCACAAGCTAGTAGGTTGTAGATGGTAAGGTTGCTAACCTATGACAAATGCTATTAAATTTTATTATTTTTTGTTAAAATGTGAGTATCTCCATACTTGAGAGGATGGGATTAATTTTGTTTAAGATACTCAAAATCACTATATTGTATGTTTATATGAGGTTGTGTTGCAAGTTTAGCCCAAGGCACTTTAAATTACCATAAAAACGATTTGGATCCTTGGATCCTATGGTTTTAGAGAGCACCAAATTTTAAACAAATAGATCAACTAATTAAAATGATCAATGCCAAATTTAGCTTATTTACATTAACTAACTTACATAACTGTGTTAAGGTTAACTTAAATTATGTAAACTTGTAAACTTTAAATAAATGTCAAAAGTAATTTTTCCATGGGGCATATAATAGACTGTGATGGGGTGTACTGTCAAGGCACTCCATGATATGAAGGTCACTGGTTCAAAAATTCATGGGAAAAAATCCAACCATGTTAAGGGTTGGTGTGGCCCAGGTCGGGTGTGATTCTTAAGTGATTTTGACAACTTAAATGCCCTTGAGTCACTATTTGTCAAGCCAAAAACCTTTGGGTCACTGTTTCTCAAGCCAAGGGTTAAACTTGCAATCATTTAAGAATTCACACAACTTAACAAAAAAACAAAAATGTGAAAAGTAATTTGAAACACACAACATTCACTATTCAGGAAAAAAAAAAAACATTGAATAAAACAACTCATAACTAAATCTTCAATAACTAGAAAACAATTATCTTCAATAACTAGAAAACAATTTTTATTATTAGTTAAATATAAATTTATAATCAAATTAATAATTATATGATTTAAAAGATAAATATAAATTTTAAAATTATAATATTTTTGAAAATAAATAAAAATATTTAAAATATAATATAATATATATATAAAATTATATGATGATGATGATGATGATTAACATCCACTAAGACCAATGTGGTCTATCGGACCTCAAGAAAAGAGAGTCTAATTTCCATTCTTCAAAATCTTGTTTTTATGATCAAGGATGAGAGAAAGAAGCGTTCCAAGATCACTATAGTTGGGCTGACTTAATAAGTCAAGAAGATTGGAGGTGTGGTTGATGATAGGGAATTGAAAGTGGATGTGGGCAAGAGCCGGGCAGTCTAAAAGGAAGTGCTTTTCATCTTCCACCTTCTTAGTATCACAAATATGACAAATTCTATTGCCCTAGGGAGTCTTGGGAGTAGACCACCACCCGGTCTCACTCCGAAGCTCATGAGAGTTAGTTCTAATCCTAGCGATGTTCATTTTCTTCTTAGTGCTAGTCAACACAGAGAGATAACTCTGGTTATCAAGGGTGAGGTTGATCAGCTCCTTATAGTATCTTAGCTTCCTTTTACCCTCCAGCTCCGTAGCATCCCACATCTTGTCCTTAAAACTGGAGGTAATCGTATCTTAGATACTATCCTTTCTTCCCATGATGATCTCCTCCTTAATCCCCCAAAAGTTGAGCCAAGACTGAGCATCCTGATGCCACCCGTGCTTGAGGTGCAAGTGGGGTCTTTTACTAAAGTTAGAAGCAATTTTTTGGAGCCTCTTGGAGTCCATATTGTGAAGCTTCTTCTTAAACATCAAATATTGAAACATAGCCACACTTTCAATGGGGGACAAACCAGCTTCGATCAAGATGATAGGATATAGAGTATTTCCCTTGGTCTTGAGGTTATAGGTTATGAATTTCTTTTGGATCATCTCAATCTTTCTCCACGAATCCCTAGATACACTGCATCCCCAAACTTCACACCCGTATAAGATACAGGGGCCACGACAGTCTCAAAGAGGAACCTTTTTTTACTCCAAATGTAAAGATCGACTGACTTACAATTGTTTTCAAACTCATAATAAGCTTTGCAACCTTCAATAATTTTTTTCTCGATGTTATAATTCTAGTTGAGTTGATGAGGAAAGTCAATACCCAAATATTTCTAAGAAGAAATTTGCTCAAGGCAATAGTTCTCATAGACGAAACTATCATGGGTGATCTTTTTGGATTTAATGATCATGACTTTCGTCTTGTCGCTATTAACCGTCATACCCATCTTGGAGCAATAGACATGAAGAGTCTTACGCTTCTTTTCTAGATCATCACGACTCCTTGCAAGAACGATATCATCAGCATAAAGGAGAAGAGTAATGATAATATCAGCGAGCTCGGTGTCTTTACAACCCGCAGTTTCTAGACACACCTCTAGTTTAACGATATAAATACCAAAAAGAGTAGGAGAAAAGAGACAACCTTGCTTAACCCCGATATAACCACTATCCTTCAATAACTATAATTCAATTTTTAATATAAATTGAACATAAATTTTATTTTTCAAATTAATAATCATATAATTTAAAATTTTTAGTAATTTAAAAAATAAATATAAATATTCAAAACAAAATAAACATAGAAAATTTTAAGGATGGAAATTTATCTTAAAGTTTAGAAATAATGGCGAATCTTACTAGCTTCTAATATGAAAATTATAAAAAGTTTGGTGATATTTCTATAAAAATATTTAGGTTTATAATGATTTTATATTGCTTTGTATAAAATTTTGACGATTTTTAAGGTAAAATAATTTTATACTATAAAATTTGGGCGAATATGTTTTGGAAAATTTGGAAATTGGTGAATCTTTTTTTGGAAAAAACATGGAAAATTAGCCCACCTGCAAATATTAGCCCCTAAGATATAATCACTGTCATTAAAATAATATGAGTCAAAAAAGAAAAAAAAAATCGAACATTTTTAATCAAGTCAATTTGGTCCTCTTTCTCTATGTTTTAAAAAGAAGAGAAGATAAAGCACTTTTAATCCAGTTAGCTTGGTCCTCTTTGTGTATGTTTTGCACCACTTTTATTAATTATATATATAAACATAATTGTAGAAGACTGGGAAAGGCGAAATAAACATAAATGCCAAATTAATTCTTCAATCAAACAAAGAATTTAGCATGAATATAATATTTAAATTATTATTTATTAAAATATTAAAAAAACATATTCAAATTAAAAATAATTATTAAATTAAATTATTTAGATTTTTTTTGTAATTTATTAATTTTGGAGATTATGAAATATTTGAAGGAGGCAAATTTATTTGAAAGGATCATTTCGCATCGATTAATGTTGAGAGAATTGAATCTATCGTCTTTCTCAATAACAAATGTGCTTTAACAATAGGGATTCGATCAATAGAATTAACCATAAATAAGAACTCGGCCAATAGAACTAACCCTCGAAAGTAATTAGAATGTTATTTATAATAATATAGTGGATGGGTGCTTAAGCTCTAGTGGTAGGGATGGTGGTTTGCTATCCCATCCACCCGGGTTCAAGTCTCTAGAGATATGACTCATCATAGTAACGTTGGGGGGAGATAGACGTCCCGTTGGAATATGAGATCATAGTCTCCGGACATCTCCATCCTCTTAAAGATTATTGCATATATCTATAAAAAATTGCTACTTCCTATCAAAATTTAACATTAAAAAATACAAATATAAAATTAACATGTAACTTGGGTAAAACATGGTTAGAGGCTTGAACATAGACCTAAATATGGTTTAAGGCTTTAACCTTCTCCAAAAAGCGGCCACCTATAACGTATGTGCATGTTCTGCCTTGAAGTATTTTAATTTCTTTAACGCCGAAAGTTAATGCAACTATATTTTAATTTATCAAACATCTATTGAAATGCGAGGTGTTATATTGACTGGAATCCTAATTACATATCATTAACATAATCACATGCAGATATAATTATTTGGATCATGTAAATCAGGCTTCAGTTTCGGTTTACCGGATGAGTCAATGATAGGGTGGGATGGTTTTTTTAATGTTGAAAATTTATATTAAAAAAATATAGTTTTTAAAGGTAAAGTTTGTTTTTAGTTAGATTATTTATTTTTAATCAAAATGTGTTATAATCTGATAAATTTGTTGCAAGATGGTGTAAATGTGATGAGTAGTTTTAAAAAAAGGTTGTAGTTATATATTTAAGATTTTATTATTATTTTATTTTGGATAAATTTAAAATTTTGTATTATTAAAAAATTGTGATTTAGAAAGGTTTTACATATTTAGAGAAATTTTAGTATATTATTTTGAGAAATATTTAATTTTTGAGTTTTATTAAAAATAATATTAATTATTTAACTTATATAGTTTATTTTTATATATATATATAAATTTGTGACTTTAAAGAAAGAAATACATTTTTTAAAATGTTAGACTCACTCAAATTGTAAGGTCACAATTAGGAACATTAATATTTTATAATTATAATTATAATCATGTATATATATGATGCTAACTAAAGATTCAACTTTAATATGAATGATCATTTTATATATTTTTAAATTTTGTATTAAAGTAATATAATTATATTTTTTTATTTATTTTTAAATTAAATTACTTACATATTAATGTTGTACAAAAAAAAGTCACATATATAGTTAGGTGTGGCCCACCAAAAAAGAATTAGATCATAACTGATTATTAGTTAATGTAACAATAAAGTCTGAGAATGAGAAATCATATAGTTTTCTAGTTGTCAAAAAACCATATAATGTCCACATATCCACTAAAAAGGCCGCAAATAAAAATTCAAAGTTATAGGAAATCAAAAAAACTTGTCTCAGAGTTAGGTTGGGAGGATGGGTGTTAGGGTCCAACCCTAACCCCTTTATTTATGTAATAAGCCCAAGGGGCCTAGTCAGAGTCATAGTTAGTTAGAGAGTCAATAAATCTGGTAAGTAGTTATTCGCATTAATAATAATTGTAAGTGGTTACCTACATTATATAAAAGGGACCATAATTAATAAATAAAGTGGTTAACCCGTGTTATGCAAGGGACCACTAGTAGTTAGGGTTTTGGATTTCATTAAGCTATAGATAGTCTTAGTTAGTAGGGGAAAAATCATCGAGTCTTATTGTAATTGAGCTCTGCTCCGTTGGAGGTTTCCCCCTTGAAGAGGCAAGTGAATATTGTAATATGCTTATGAATAATAAAATATCTTGCAGTTTATTTCATGTGATAATTCTGTGTTTTGGGCTATATCTCTTTGTATTTCTGGTATTCTGGATTTCTCGCAGGTCAAGAGCATAACAATAGGTCAACATGTTCCTCATTCATCTATTCTTTTCCCTTGCTTGGAGGAGTTTGATTTGGCTCATCGTTGACTAGAACAAGATTGGAGTTGGTACCTAAAAGGCTTGGGCTACATTGACTACCACAATGTTTTCATTCCCATTAGTAACCTTAAAGGTCAATCCAAAGACCAACCTACACATTATAGTAAACTTGGTTTATAGCCTTCTTATATATCTATTGCTTCATCTTGATTTTGAAGGGGCTTTCCCATTGATAATGCCACCATGTTGCTGGCCACCTAGTAGAATTCTATAGCTCGGAACAATTTAGTGTCCTTTGTTCTTGGTGCAAAAGAATCTGGAACCTAATCCTTGAAGTCTTCTTGGATCTTTTGTGCTTTATTCTATCTACAGATTTATTAGACTTGTTTAACCAACTTGTTGACCTGATAATTCCCTGAGGCTGAGGGAAGAAGATTGCAAACAAAGGCCTGTTAAAAAGGATTGGCAACAACATGGAATATTGAAAACTATAAGGAAAGCCACACTCTTGCATTTGGAGCATTAGAGCCTTTGCATTTTCACAAACAATACTTTTCAACGTAAAATATCACAATAAAGAAAATATGTTTTACCATTTATATATAGTAATTTTGATTAAGAAAATATGTTATGTATGGTTGTGGTTAAGATGTAATGATTGGGCTATTTCACTAAATCATGTAATTTTTTACATGATTCCATCTCCCAATTAAATGGCTTGCAAATCAATATTTTTGTAAACAAATTTGATAAACAAAAATCACCAACAAATCAATTTCCATTTACAACACTATTGCTCTAATGAATTCAAGTGTAATTTTGTTGATTTTAAAGTTTTGAAGCTTAAAGCTAAAAATGCAGTATATGTTATTAAATATATGGTGAAGTTGGCTAATTTTCACGTCGATCATTAACCAATAACAATGTTGCATTCGAATTAAAGTTACACCAATATTGCAATAAAGTTCTACCTCACCACTAAGATTTGTAATACATAACATCTACAGAGGGGTCACACAATGCCTGCCCTTATTCAAAGATTTACTTGCTCCATATCAATACTTAACATGAAAAATCACAAGGATAACCTATATATGAAAAACCTTTTCCCAAAAATTCTCTCATTTACATATCTCAAGCATAATAATACTTCTTATAATTAAGAGAAATATACCAACTTCTATTATTATGAAAATATTATATTCTTTTAGCCCTAAGGGTTAGCTCAATTGCTTGAGTCCCCATTGTTTAAGTACCTTTGCTATTGAGAGGTTATGGGTTCAATTCTATCGACCTCTTGGTGTCAGGATCCATGGTTGAGCTAACAGGAAGTAATCCCTTTGGGTGGATTTGCATGGTACAAATATTTCGTGGATATAGCAGTCACCGATCTTCGGGGTTTGTGAACCGCATAGAAAGAAAACATGATATTCCATTTCCTTTTCAAAATGTTGGGTCCCTATAATACTAGTGATTACCCCATTACTATTGTAGTTATACCCCTTGTTTATATTGTTGTGCCCCTATTACCCCCATATTGTTATTTCTGTGCCCCATAGAATCCCTCTATTGTTATTTTTGTGGCTTTATATTATTATTGTTAGGTCGGCTGGATTATATTGTGACTCCTTAGACTCCTATATATAGAAAGGAGGTTTTTTCATTTGAATCATCCAAGAATTGTTAATTTATGTAATGTAAAGGAGGTTGCCCCCTCGAAGAGGCTGAATTCTAAGGCATTGATCTATCTTTTCTATATTTTCTTGAGCTGGTTTCATAATATTTGGTATCGGAGCTTTGGATTCTAGGGTTTCCCTGCTCCAAACAGGTCATCGTGGCATTTTCGCTATAACTTTTTTTTCTGTGACATTTCAGAAGTCGCAAAAAAAAACCCATTTGAGAATAAATTGCGCTGAACCTTGGGTCCGAATTTCAGAGCTTTTTGCGTGATATTTTCGGAGATATGATCTGAGGAAGTTGGTCTTTTTGTAGACTCCTAAATTACATTCAAAACAGGTGACCTGGGGAAAATCGTCATAACTTTCTCTCTAAGGATCAGATTGAAATTTCGTAAGAAGGTGCAGAAAGAGGACGGACTGTAGTTTCTTGTATGCATTTTTCAGATCCATAGGTCGAAACAATGACTCGTGGCACGTCGTACAAGTTTGCTCTACTGAACTAGTCTATAAGCAAGTCATTGTGGGAGATTTCGCATAACTCTTCCTTGGAGAAACCAATTTGGGTCAGACTTGTGGCATTGGAAAGAGGACTCAGAAGGCTACTACAGGTCAAAAGTTCAGAACTGAATGATTCGAAATTACAGAGATACATCAGATTCAATATCAGGCTTCTACAAAGTGAAAAAAGGTGTGTAGTTTTTTTTTTAATTTTTGCATAAGCTTGGTTTGAAGGAATTCAAAGGGCATAATAAAGCATTATTATCGGTAACTGATGCCCCGAGGAAAGAAAATGCAAACACCTAGTAAGGAACCTGAAAGCTCTAGCATGACTCATGAAGAAGAGGAAGAAATGCTACATGATATATCAAAATTACAAGAATAAGTGCAACAAATGTCACGCTCACAAAAGCTAACAGAAGCTGAGATAAATGGCGTGGAATCTAAGATAAAGGGCATGGAAGCTAAGATGGATGATTTGAACACAGATTTGAAGACAGACATGGACGAATTGAAGATAAATATGAATAAGTTGCTACAAGAAATGGGCACTAAGGATGAAAGGGTACTAAAGGAAACTCATGATGAGAATAAAAGAAATGTTAATCATGATTCCATAGATGCTAACGTTGGATCGAAGACTCACCATATTCCAAAAATCGATATGAGGAATTTTGATGGCAAGGATCCTGCCACATGGATATTACAGATGGAGCAATTCTTCGATCTCAATAATGTGCAAAACACACAAAAGGTACGTATGGCAACTGTATATTTGGAACCAAATCAGTTTGTATGGTATCAATGGCTTTGCTCTCGTAAACAATTTATCACTTGGGCAATTTTTACGGAAGAATTGATAGCACATTATGAGGATACAAAAAGCAACACTTTTTTTAGCCAATTGATAAGTCTCAAACAAAAGGGTTCAGTAATGGAGCACATTGAGGAGTTCCAAAAATTGAACATAAGGGTAAAAGATATTCCAGAGGAGCATAGGGTTGATGTGTTCATAGGGTCTTTAAAGGATAATATCCAACATGATGTTCACCTTTGGGAACCTGATTCATTAGAGAAGGCATTCAGGTTAGCAAGAAAAATGGAAAGCAAAATTATGGCAACCAGGAAGCATACCACTCACAACTATAAAGATGGAAGTGTTGTTGCCCCTAGTCTTCCACAACCTATAAGGTTGACACCAAAACAATTGGAAGAAAAAAGAGCAAAAGGGCTTTGTTACAGTTGTGATAGCAAATACACTAAAGGTCATAAGTGTGCCGAGAAGAAATTATTCTACATAGATTGTGAAGAGGAAGAAGAAAAGGAGCAAGAAAGGTCAAAAGAAGAGGATATACTCCAGGAACAAAGCCTAGATGAAGAACAATTAAATCCGACCATATCTTGTAATGCATTGGCAGGAATTACCACTCCTCAAACCATAAAGATAGAAGGACAAATCAAGAAGAAAAAGGTAATAGTGTTGATTGATTCAGGAAGCACCCACAATTTTATTCATTGTAGGGTAACAAAAGAATTGAATTGCTTCCTATATCCAACACCAGAGTGTCAAGTGATGATTGAAAATGGAGGAACAATAAATTGCTCTGGAAGGTGCCATAATATCAAGCTATCCATGGGAGAATATGTATTGACTAGCCCAATGCTTTCCATTCCAATGGGAGGTGCTGATGTTGTACTAGGAGTCCAATGGCTACAATCCTTGGGTACAATAGCTTTTAATTTTCAAGAAATTTTCATCAAATTTTCTACGGAAGGAAAGGAAGTTGAATTAAGGGGTATTGCAGGGAAACCAGGAAAGATAATCAGCTCTAATGGTATGACAAAGCTTCTAAAAAAGGAGCAAAGAGGTGTAATTGCACAATTATGTTCGCTAGATGTTTCCACATCGGAATCATCTATTTCTCCAGATCTCCAAAAAGTTCTGGACAATCATTCCAGGGTATTTGAGACTCCCAAAGGTCTCCCACCTATGCGTGATCATGATCATGCTATTCATCTGATTCCAGGAAGTGTTCCTCCAAACATCAGGCCGTACAGATATCCCTATGTCCAAAAAAGTGAAATTGAACGAATGGTTGCAGAAATGCTAGAGGCTAGTATAATTCAATCGAGTCAAAGTTCTTTCTCTGCTCCAGTAGTATTGGTGCACAAGAAGGATGGATCATGGCGCATGTGTCCAGATTATAGGGAGCTCAACAAGCTCACTATTAAAGATAAGTTCCCCATTCCTGTCATTGATGAATTACTGGATGAATTGCATGGATCAATTTACTTCACCAAGTTGGATCTTCGTTCGGGATATCATCAAATCAGAATGAAGATTGAAGACATTCCAAAAACAGCATTTAGAACTCATGAGGGTCATTATGAATTTTTGGTCATGCCTTTTGGCCTTACCAATGCACCTTCAACATTTCAAGGTTTGATGAATTCAATTTTCAAACCATTCCTTAGAAAATTTGTGTTAGTATTTTTTGATGATATACTAATCTACAACAAGTCTTGGAAGGATCATGTTGAACATGTTGACAGGGTGCTACAACTATTGGAGGAGAAACAATTATATGCAAAAAGATCCAAATGTTTCTTTGGAGTCCAGGAGGTGGAATATTTGGGTCATATTGTATCTCATGAAGGAGTTAAGGTAGACCCTAGCAAAATTAAAGCCATTAAGGAATGGAAAATCCCCACATCCATAAAGCATTTGCGAGGATTTCTTGGGTTGACAGGGTATTATCGCAAGTTTGTTAAGAATTATGGGAGAATAGCAGCACCTCTAACAACATTATTGAAGAAAGATGCATTTTCATGGACTCCGGAAGCAACAAAGGCCTTTGAACATCTTAAAGAGGCAATGTGCCAAGCACCGGTCTTAGTTACACCGGACTTCACAAAAACCTTTATTGTGGAATGTGATGCTTTAGGAAATGGAATTGGTGCTGTTCTAATGCAAGATGAAAGACCCATTGCTTTTGAAAGTCGTCCAATCAAGGGAAAGTTTTTAAGAAAAGCTATTTATGAGAAGGAAAAGTTGGCAATACTCCATGCACTTAAGAAATGGCGACCCTACCTAATGGGAAGACACTTCAAGGTAAAAACGGATCATGATAGCTTTAAATACTTTTTAGAACAAAGATTATCCTCTGAAGAGCAACAAAAGTGGGTCACAAAGATGTTGGGTTATGACTTTGAAATCATCTACAAAAAAGGGAAGCAAAATGTGGTGGCAGATGCACTCTCAAGAAAGGATGAGGATGTGGAAGCATTGTTGTGCGCCATTTCTATTATCCAACTAGATTGGATAAATGAAGCAAGGGAGGAATGGAAGAATGACGAAGAAGTTTGGGCACTTATTCGAAAGTTACAACAAGATTCTAGTACGTCTAATACATTTAGCTGGAAAAATGATTCGTTATGGTACAAAGATCGCTTATACCTCTGTAAGAATTCCCAGCTAAAACAAAAGATTCTTATGGAATTGCACACTTCTCCCTTAGGAGGGCACTCAGGATTTTTAAAAACTTACCACAGGGTTAAGAAGGAATTTTTTTGGGATGGCCTTAAATCAGATATTCAAAAGTTTGTGGCAGAATGTTTGGTTTGCCAACAAAATAAAGTTGAAACAATTAAGACACCGGGTCTATTACAACCTCTATCCATTCCAAGCCAACGTTGGGAGGAGGTTTCAATGGATTTTATCACAGGTTTACCCAAGTCTGAGGGAAAAAGTGTCATCATGGTGGTAGTTGATAGACTTACCAAGTATGCACACTTTTTTGCATTATCACATCCATTTAAAGCCAGTACAGTTTCTACTGCATTTATGGAAACAATTCAAAAGCTACATGGAAACCCAAAGATTATTGTAAGTGACAGAGATCCCATTTTCACTGGAAATTTTTGGACAGAATTATTTTCTTGTCTTGGTACTCAGTTAGCTCATAGCTCGTCTTATCATCCTCAATCTGAAGGGAAAACTGAGATAGTAAACAAATGTTTGGAAGGATATCTTCGTTGCTTTGTATCTGATAAACAGACACAATGGGTCAAATGGTTGCCTCTGGCTGAATGGTGGTATAACACTTCCTTCCATACAGCAACAAAAATGACCCCATTTATGGCACTTTATGGGTATCAACCATCATCCATCACATCATATTTAAGAGAAAATTCTAAGGTTCAGGCAGTGGAACATCACATCGAACATCAACAACAGGTCCTCCAACTCTTAAAGGATAACCTCGTGTTGGCACAAAATAGAATGAAACAACAGGCAGATCAACATCGCAGTGAAAGAAGTTTTGACGTAGGTGATTGGGTATTCCTACGGCTACAACCATATAAGCAAATGTCCCTAAAGCAAGCTAAGAAGGATAATAAATTATCACCAAAGTATTATGGTCCGTACAAGGTGTTGCAAAAGATTGGTACCATGGCATACAAATTGGAGCTTCCTGCAGCTTCTCGATTGCACCCAATTTTCCATGTTTCATGTTTAAAGAAGGTTATAGGCGACAAGCTCCCAGTTCAAACAATATTTCCAGAACTTGACGAGGAAGGAAAAATTATATTGGAACCGGAAGCAATCACAGAAACAAGAACTCGACAGCTACGAAATCGATCAATTTCAGAGTATCTTATCAAGTGGAAGAACTTATCTGCCGAAGATTCCACATGGGAGGATGAGAATTTTATGCAGAAGTATCCAGAACTACTCAAGCGTTGAGGACAACACTTTTTTGAAGGAGAGGGGCATGTTGGGTCCCTATAATACTAGTGATTACCCCATTACTATTGTAGTTATACCCCTTATTTATATTGTTGTGCCCCTATTACCCCCATATTGTTATTTCTGTGCCCCATAGAATCCCTCTATTGTTATTTTTGTGGCTTTATATTATTATTGTTAGGTCGGCTGGATTATATTGTGAGTCCTTAGACTCCTATATATAGAAAGGAGGTTTTGTCATTTGAATCATCCAAGAATTGTTCATTTATGTAATGTAAAGGAGGTTGCCCCCTCGAAGAGGCTGAATTCTAAGGCGTTGATCTATCTTTTCTATCTTTTCTTGAGCTGGTTTCATAACAAATTTTGATTAAGAAAATATGTTATGTATGGTTGTGGTTAAGATGTAATGATTGGGCTATTGCACTAAATCATGTAATTTTTCTACATGATTCCATCTCCCAATTAAATGGCTTGCAAATCAATATTTTTGTAAACAAATTTGATCAACAAAAATCACCAGCAAACCAATTTCCATTTACAACACTATTGCTCTAATGAATTCAAGTGTAATTTTGTTGATTTTAAAGTTTTGAAGCTTAAAGCTAAAAATGCAGTATATGTTATTAAAGATATGGTGAAGTTGGCTAATTTTCACGTCGATCATTAACCAATAAGAATGTTGCATTCGAATTAAAGTTACACCAATATTGCAATAAAGTTCTACCTCACCACTAAGATTTGTAATACATAACATCTACAGAGGGGTCACACAATGCCTGCCCTTATTCAAAGATTTACTTGCTCCTTATCAATACTTAACATGAAAAATAACAAGGATAACCTATATATGAAAAACCTTTTCCCAAAAATTCTCTCATTTACATATCTCAAGCATAATAATACTTCTTATAATTAAGAGAAATATACCAACTTCTATTCTTATGAAAATATTATATTCTTTTAGCCCTAAGGGTTAGCTCAATTGCTTGAGTCCCCATTGTTTAAGTACCTTTGCTATTGAGAGGATATGGGTTCAATTCTATCGACCTCTTGGTGTTAGGATCCATGGTTGAGCTAACAGGAAGTGATCCCTTTGGGTGGATTTGCATGGTACAAATATTTCGTGGACATAGCGGTCACCGATCTTCGGGGTTTGTGAACCGCATAGAAAGAAAACATTATATTCCATTTCCTTTTCAAAATTTTAAATAAATAATTCAATTTGTGTATAATATCATAAATGCAAATTACATATACAAACTAATACTATTTTATTGAATCTTAATGTCCCATTTGTAAAACTCGAAATAGTATTGAACAAAAATGCATTATTTCCTAAACATTTCTTGTAAATAGACATTTATACGAGTTTCATGTAAAACCTACTCTAGAAAATCATTTTTGCTCATGGAATCCCTTATGGCAGCCTGTTAGTGCATTATCCTATGGCCACTTCACGCCACGATCACCTTTGCACCCATGAAAAATAAAAAATAAAAATCCATCATAATTTTTTTTTTCTCAATCAGTCTACTCCTATTATTTATACAAAAAGTGTTACAGCAAGGCAGCTGCCTTGAAAATTCTTGCCATGAAGTTGGCATTTTACAAAAAGATGCTTGACCTCTGTACGCGGAAGACCTACAACAGTGTTTTTGACTCCCATAAAACTCAAAATTGACCCACAGCTATCCATCGCTAAACATAAACAAAGCATTAACTGACAGAGACCTGAAACATACATTAACATCGAGACTCAAAAGGGAGGCGAACTCCTACTTCAGAAACTGCATAAAACGGAGGCACGGGCTGGATCAATCGTCCTCTGAGGTATATGGTTCCTCAACGACCCTACACCCAAATTGAGCTGAGTCCTCAGAGTCGGACCGATGGACCTCTGAGCCTATAGGCTCTCCTCTTGCTGGCGCGCTCGGACCTGCGTTGTCTTCAGAATTCACCACAGAAAGGCCTCCCATGACCTGGCGCTGGTTATCATTCAGATTTTCCGTCCTCTGATCTGCAGGAACCCCATGATGAGCCGCTCCCGAACCCCGGGCATTCTCACACTTTTCAATTGTAACCGAGACTATGAAGGATGAGTTTGCCAAAGAACACGGGATGCGGAAACAGACAGTGGGATGAGCATTATGCTCACAGTCATCATTCCTAACTCGCCCTCTGCCCCTGCCTCTGCCACTTCTGGTGGCTGGATGATTGAAACGACCAAATTCCAACGCATCCGAGGAAGGGTCCGAGATGGGGGTGGACCGCTGATGGGTGGCGCGACCGCGGGAACCGCCTCGCCTACTCCCCATTCTGGGCCTTTCACGCGGCATGATGATGTGCAGAGGCTTGACAGAGGAGCGAATGCACAGAGAGGAATGACAAAGAAACGAGTGCCCAGAGAGAAGCGGAAACGGAGCCCAGACAAGTCCGTGAGTCCCTGGAACCAGAGCCAAGCGAATAGAGAAAGCTCTTGAGCCGAGCGAAGGAATGACGAGCAGAAGCGAACTAACAGAGTGGCTCAGGGAAACGCTCAGAGCAGCAACCTTTATGGCATCGATGGTCTGCGACGGAGCCGCGGGAGTGACAAACATATTGAGAGCCATTGCGCAGATAACCAGGAGACTGTAGGACGAAGTTAATGCAGCCATAAATATACTTGTGCGAGACCAGCTCGCCAACCCATAACTGTAACCCGTGGCGCACTTGGGCTGACACCTGCCCATTCGATGCGCCTCCAACGTACCTTGTGGCCTGTCAATCACCCGCATCCGGGAAAAATCCATCATAATTTAGACTTGCAAGCATCAATTCCATTATCGACTTATCAAGTATGTAATTACATAAATTGATAACGAATTTCCCCTAACATATGGTTTCTTGATCTTTATCATAGAGGGAAAATTATTCTTAAATCCAAAAATAAATATTTCTCCAAACCATTTATGTACATGAATGAAATTTAAAGACAACATAATCATAAAATATTTATAACAAAAACAAAATACCTCTAGTTGAAGATTCTTGAAGCTACTTTGAGTCTAAACTCCCTTTGCAAGAATTTTCTCCAAAATCCATTCTTGCTAATAGAATTCAATCCAATGAATTTCCACCCTATTGTATCTAAAGGGTGTTTTTCTTCCCCTAGAACCCTTGAGCTACATAAACTATAATGAAGGAGTGCCCAATAGCAAAACATGAAGGAAAAGAAGACCTCCTTTACCAAAAGATTATGTTACTATCAAAAAGCCCATATAGATCCCAACCAACCATAAGTTAGAACAAGTCCTTGATGAAGGCTTGGCATAATCTAGACCTCTCACATGAACACTCCATGAAATTTCAAGGACATCTCAACCATCCAACCATTGGGTGTCATTTAGAGCTTCCCCTCCCTTTATTTTTTAATGCTCACACATAGTGCCGCATGTTGGTCATGCGTAATTACCTAATTTATAATTATTTAATATGTATATTACTACCCATTCATCACCTACTTTCCCCTCTCTTTTTTCAAATTAAACTCACATAGATGCATGCACACAAAAATGACAACTTTTAATTAAATAAAATTGTTTAAATAAAGTGAGTTTTTATTTAGCTTACATGTTTCTAATACACACTTTTATTTTCTCTACTTTCCACTTTTGGACTTTAAAGCAAGTCATTTTGCTCATGGATATTTTTCTATTTTAAATGAGTGCAAGTTGATCAATATGAATAATATTTCTCATTAATGTGTATTTTATGTCTATTTTATTTTGGGATGGGGAATCCCAATTATTATTGAGAGTGAGGCCATGGTCATTCCAACCCTTGTCCATACATGTTCACTTATAGTGGGGAACTAATATATTATAGGCTAGCCTATGTTTGCTCCAACTTGTTTATTATTAGTGAGAGATGATATACTGATAAATTTGAATTATATGGTCTTATTACATCCCCTCAATTTATCCTCATGGGCAACCTTCATGGTTTGACCTTACCAAGTAATGCAACCTCTTGGGTGAGGACATGTCTACTCCAACCTTGGTTTAAACGGAGGGAGTTTCTAGTAGGTAGGAAAATCTCCACCTCTTCCTAGGGTTCACATGTTATACTTCATACAATATCTACCAACATGTAGGCTTAGCTAGCAAGGCTAAAGCTTGTTCCCCCACACATCTAAGAAACAATATTAAATAACAATTTCAAAATAATCAAAGCAATTCATAACAATTTATATATCATAACATCTAGCTTGAGGCATTAAGTCTCCTAATCCCAACATGTGTCTATGTATCTTGACTCATTCTTGAAATTTGTATACTTGTGGGTCCTACTTGCTGCATTCAATAAATCATTAGTAACATCATATAGTAGTCTAGTCATAACATTGCATATAATCATCCATCAACTTCATAATTCAACATATTTCATAGGTTTCATTATTTAAGCATCATTATGCCAAAATCATAAATCTATAAAAAGAGTTATAACATCCAATAACATCTAAATGAATCCCAACTTATTCCTAAGTAAAAATTTAAATCACATAAAAATACACTCATCAAATAATATTGGGTGGTCTAGCCATTTGGAATGCCCTAAAATGAGTAAGGATAAATCTTATTAAAATAGGCCATTACATTGGCCATAAACAATAATAAAGTCACAAACTAGTAAATGGTAAGCTTGTTAACCTATGTCAAATACTATTAAAGTTTACTTCTTTTTTTTTTTTTAAATGTGTGAGTATCTCTACATTGGGGAAGATAATGTTAATTTTGTTTAAGATACTCAAAATCACTCTATTAAATACTTATTTAAAGTTGTATTATAAGTTTAATCCCATTCACGAAGGTAAAAAAATAAAATAAAAATTGAATTTTATGATTTTCAATAACACTAAATTCTAAGAAAAGAAATTAACTCATCTACATAACAAAAGCCAAAATTAATTTATTTATATCATATAAACTTACATTAGCTAACCTACACAAGCATATTATATATATATAATATCCATTTTTAAGGTCACAGCCAAGCCAGACACCAAATTGGTGTATGAGACCTCCTTGTTTATGGGACAAGGGACCCACCTCCGAGCAGTGATTTGACTGCTAAGTCTACGAAGGCATACATACTCTACCCCCCTGAGGTTTTGAACCTGTGACCTCTTAAGAGGAAACGCATGCTCTTAACCATTAGGCCCACTCATGCTATTAAAATTAACTTAAATCATACAAATTTGTAAACTTCAAATGAATATAAGACATAATTTAAAACACATGGCATTTATAATTAAAAAAAACAAAATAAATAAAAATTAAAAAACATTCAAATACATTGAATAACATACTTTATAATTAATACACATGGGAAATTTTAATAATTAAAATAAATAAACATATATATATATATATTAATCAAATTAATAATAATAATACTTTAAAATATAAATTTAAATTAAAAAATTATAATAAAATTGAAAATAAATATTAATTTTAAAACCATATAAAATATAAAATATATTATAGTCAATATCATTAAAATAATATGAATAAAAAAAAGATAAGTCATTCTTCATCTACTGAGTTCCGTCTCCTCTTTCAATCTTTTTCTGTTTTTTGGGAAACTTTATTGGAAAAATAAAAAATAAAAAAATAATAATAATAATAATGCCAAGTGAAGTGTCAAAGTTCAGTAAACAAAATGAAAATAATTTAGCATATTTTTTCAGATATAAGTAGAATATTCAAATAATTTGTTATTAAAATATTGTAAAAAAAATTTTTAAATTATATAATTAGAATATTCAAATAATTTGTTATTAAAATATTGTAAAAAAAATTGTTTAAATTAATATATATATAAACTAAGCTTTAAATTGCTATCAGTAAATTAAATCAATTAAAATATTATGTATAATAACAAAGTTGACAATATCGAAGATTAACATCACATCCGTAAAAAATTAATTATATAAGTATAAAATTAATATGTAACTGGGCTAAAACATGGTTGTTAGGTTGAACATATACCTAAATATGGTTTATGGCTCTAATCTTCTCCAAAAAGCGGCCACCTATAACGTATGTGCATGTTCTGCGGCTTGATTTTAATTTTTTTCACGCCCAAAGTTAATTCAACTATATTTTAATTTCTTATTCATTTATTGAAATGCGGGGAATTATATTGACCGAATCCAAATTACATGTCATTAATATATCACATGTAGACATCATTATTTGAATTATGTAAAACAGGTTTCAGTTTTGGTTTCCCGGATGAGCCAAAGATAGGGTAGGATGGTTTTTTATGACTTAGAAAAATTATATTATAAAATTACAATTTTTGAAGTTGAAGTCTGTGAAGTTTGTTTTTAAGATTATTTATTTATTTATTGGAAAAAAAGGAAAAAGAGTTAAAAGAGGTTCCTATTTATAGTTAGGAATATATATATTTTTAAGATATAAATTTGTGTAATTTGGAATTTATTTATTTATTATATTGTTGTATATATGGTATTATATATTTAGATTTTATTTATTTATTTATTATTATTTAGGTATTAGTTTGTTTTTGCCTAAAAATTTATGATGGTTATGCATAGTTTAACATTAAAAATTCAATTTTTGTTATCTTTTATTATTATTTAAATTTATTTATTTGTAAGGTGATTAGTTAAGGTCTTATTATGGGTTGTTTAGAACTTTTATTTCTATTAATTGCTCATTTTTTTGTTTTATGTTTTTTTATTTTTAACTTTTTTTTGATGAAATATAGATTGTTTTCACACAATTTTTAATTTAAAATGATTTATTATTATATTAAAAACACATTTTAATAGATTTAATTAAAAACAATTATATATATTAATACAAATAAAACACACATACATATATATGTGTGTGTGTGTGTTAATATAAACAATATTAGTTAATCATATATTTTTGGTGATGACATTCAACAATACAATATTTTATTAGTTGTTTTATTTTTGCGATGAAATCTGTGTCTTTGTTTTTTTTTGTTTAATTAAGCTAAACGACTAGTACTAGCTACTATGTAGCCCTTGTTTATATTATAGATATAAGTTTGTGTGGTTAGTATTGATAATCTGTAAATTAATAGTAACATGGATTTGTATTTTGGAAAAGGTAAAGATATTTAGAGACACTTTTATATGGGTGTTAGATTCTAAGAGAGAGATGCTTACTTTCTAATCTCATTACAAAGAGTTAAAATTAATTATTTAATATGTCATACTCTATTCCTTTTTAATTTAAAATCTATGATTTCTATGAAAAAAAACATGTTCTTAATTATTAAGCTCATTCAAATTATTAACTTTAACTCATAAATAGTGTATATAAATATTCAACACTAACCAAAAACTAACTCTAACCTAAATAAATATTTTACATATATATATTTATTTATTTTAAAATTAAATTACTTATGTATTAATTTTAATGTGGTACAAAAAAGTTAATTCAATATGCCAAAACAAAAATCTAGAGTATACTAATTTGTTAGTTAACAGAGCAAAAATATTTGCACATATGAAATGATGTAATTTTTGAAAAACAACAAAAACAAAAACAAAAAAACCTATAATGTTGACATATCTAATAAAAATATCAAAACTTAGACCTATAATCAAGAAGTGTAAAAACTTTATAGGAAATGAAAGAACCTTGTTGTAAGAGATAGGGTAAGAGGTTGGGACAACGTGTTCCTCAATCATCCTTGCTTTTCCATTCTTTGTAGGAGTTTGCTTTGGCTAGTGGCCCATTAGAATTGGATTGGTTTGGAGCTAATACCTAAAAAGCTTGGTTAGCATTCACCTCCACCATGTTTTCATTTTCATTAATGACGTTATACAAGCTTCCACATTTAATAAACTTGGCTTTTGGTTTTCTTTAAGTTATGGTTTTCGTTATCTAGTAAAATTTTATATCTAGGAATAATTTATCGTCATTTGTTATTGGAGTACAAGAATCCATAACCTAGTTTTTGAATTATTTATGGATTTTTTGAGTCTATTTATCCATAATTTTGTTATACTTTTTAAACTAACTTGTCCACTTGATAGTGTCCACCGGGGTCTTGGATAGATGGTGATTAGGTACTTTGTTAAGACACTCCTTGATGTGAAGTCACCAGTTCATGATGAAGACGCAGTCCTGCCAAACTTACAAAAAAAAACTTGTCCACTTGATAGTGAAATTTCATGTTAATGACTTAGTTACACCTAAATCTAATAACAACTATATTGTATTCAACTCACAAATTTCCTAAAACTACAAGAAAAATGAAAAAAAGATAAATAAGATTAAAACAAAAACAAAATAAAAAGAAAAAATTAACCATGAAAATTAAAAACTACAAGAAAAGTTACACTCTTGCCATTTTACCAATGACAATTTTCAATATAAAATATTACGATAATGATACTTTTCAATATAAAATATCACAAAAAAGATATGTTTTACCTTTTATATAAAGCCTAGTTTAAAGTGGTATCAATTTTGCCAAGAAAACAACGAGAATTTGGGCAAGATTTTGAAAAATTATGGTAAGAAATTTTTGGAAATCTAAGTTACGATGGTTAAGTTTCAAAATTTTAAGTGTTCCAGAATTTTTTTGATGATAGTGAATCTATTTCCATTATTATTTTTTTTGGAAAATAAAAAATTAGTTTTTTGTGATTTTTAATTGGAAAATAAAAAAAATTAAATTTTTGCGATTTTTAATTATCAACGAAAAATTGTTTGTGTATATAAAGTATTTTTTCTGAAAAAAATACGTTTTGTATTTTTGAGTAAGATGTAGTGATTGGGCTACTGCACCAAAGTATGTAAAGCGTTTACGTGATTCACCTACCAACATTTCTGTAAACAAATTTGACACGGAGTTCACCAACAAACCATTTCCCATTGACTAACACTACTTTCTTAAATAAATTCAAGTGTGTTTCGGTTGATTTTAAGGTTTCCAAGCTTAAAGCTAAAAATAGAATAAATGTTATTAAATATACGGTGAAGTTGCATAATTATAGCATAAAAACGCTGCACTCGAATTAAAATTATACCAATCCTGCAATAATGCTATGTATAAACGCCAAGATCTGTAACACACAACGCAACATCTACGGAGGGGTTGGACGGTGCCTCTCCTGGTTGGAACTTTCTACCCATTCGAAGATTTACTCTTGATTATTTATTTGAAGCAACCTGGAGGTTTTAATGCCGTGCCATTTTTTGCTGGATCCCGTTCCAATTCAACTTTAAAAAATTAAAAAAACAGATGGAAAATTTGTTGACAGACGTTACTTATTAAGGGTCCGGTTCAGTTTGATTCCCTCACGTCATCGATGATTCGTCGATAGACGTTACCTGATGCAAGATCCGTCATAGTTTTGATTCCCTCACGCCAACAATGTGCCAAAATGCATGAGTGTCGACGGGAAACCGGCGGTTAGGGCGAGTTAGTGCGGCGTCGGCTACATGAAATCTGACGGTCTCAAGCCTGAATTGGATTGAGAAGGGGGGAAATTATTGAGGGAACTGTATATGAAGCTTTTAAATTGCTTCATAATTACTGGAATCCAATAAATCAACCATTGCTTAAATCACAATCTTCGGGTATTGTTCAAATCGCAATTCCAAGATTCAGAGACCCACAATACTTTTTCAATTTAGAAGCCCATCGCCAGAAACGGTCTCTGGTAATCAATCAGTAATGTCCTTTTAAGTTTTCATGATCCGACAGAACCCAATGCTTCAGTCTGTCAGCAGACAAAACATGGGATAGTAATAGTGTTTTGGGGAGAAAAAATTGGGAAAAATAAAATATATGATGAAATGGGATGGGATAGTAATAATGTTTTGGGGAGAAAAAATTGGGAAAATAAAATGTATAATGAAATGGGCGGTGAGGATGAGATTTACATTCGCTGTAATTTAATCTTATGGTGGTCTTTCCGAGGACTGTCTGGTGTTTTTAATCTTTCTTTTGAAGAAACGCAATAAAGAAAACTATTTGGGTGGACAGATCGTCGGGATGGAGATTAATGGCAGACTGCTGTGCAGAAAGCATGCCGTACTGTAATCTCGTGGGTGTTTTGGCCATTGCATTAGATTAGAAACAGGGTCCTATAGATTAAAGACCCAGACGGTACTCGCCTCGCCTCGTCGTCCCAGTTAAGATTCTCTTTTCCATTTAGAGTGTTACCTGATAGGGCCGTTGCCTATTTTATAAGAAAAGAATGGAAAGCGTGGCATTGGTCTTTAATTTGTCTTTTCCTGTGGAGACGTTTTTCAAATCTGGAAATTTTGTTTATGCTCGCGATTCGCGGAGGGGACAACGATCCACCAACCCGACTACCAATGTATCCGCTCCACAGATCTCTGAAGCTGCCCTGCGTTTCCTAAAAGTTTTGTTTGGATTAATTAGTTCTCAAAAATAGTGGGCAATGGACATGCTCTGCTGTCCTGTCTTACATCGTACAACCTTCTCACAACCATTACCCGGTGCCCCCTTTTTTTTTCCTCTAAATGAAAAGTCACGTCTTTCTGGGCCTGAGATTGAAGATGATTTATGCAAGAGGGCTTTTACCAATTTGGAAGGTCTTGTGGGTAATTATTATAAATCTGATGCTGCAAGCTATCTGATTCCTCTGCTTACACTCCCCTTCTGACTTTCATGGCCATCTCAAAGCTTGGAAAGGTATAACCTTGACCATTACGGTCCAAAGAATTAGGTTTAACTTTACCAGTCAAAATTGAGGCAGCCCACTTAAAATTTGTGCGCAGATACCACTTTTTCACATCTGGGTCAGCAGCCGCCCCCAGTACAATAGGTCACGCTCATCGTTCACTTTTCTGAGTGGGGTGGGGTTTGAAGTTGAACCCACATAGTCTACCTATTCCTCTCTCTGTCACTGTCCTTAACCACCGAAACCCACATCGGGCCTACCTCGATTAGGTCTATCTACAGCACACTAGACCTTTGGCTGTGGGCCTGTCTGGTCTGCCCATGGACCTCATCTAGTTTGTTTCTGGAGCCTTTGTTTATCTGTTTTCAGATCCGCATGATTTTCGTCCGAAACCTTTCATTCTGATTCATATTTGACTCAATACTATCCAAGATCCATTGCATCCAAAACCGTCTTCCAGGTAGTTTCTCTTGTTAAATGGTAATGCTCCTGAAAATCCCAATAAGGATCCATAGTGCTTGTTGCTGATCTGTTTTTAGATTTAATATATTGCAGTTTCTAGACTTAAGGCTATCATGATGTCTGTCGCCGCTGATCCCCATTCCAAGCACTATCCGTATAATAAGTCACAGTTTGATTGCAACAATTCTCTGTCCAACAGTTGTCCGAATGTTTTGAGAAAGAACAATAGTGGTAGCCAGAGTGATTCAAATAGCCTTGGGAGGCCTGTTCCCAGATCTATGAGAACCTTCCGTTCCCGATTTGATGAGGGAGGAGGTAAAGCCAGAGCAGTGGAAAGCAGAGTTTTTAGTGGCCCAATAGACAAGAATCTGCAAGCAGAAGGCTGGTTTAGTGGAGAAGGGGAAACAGATAAGAACAACAATAGTGGTTTTTTGGCCTTAGAGAACTCAAGTTCTTTTCCAATGAGGCTATCAAATGTTTCCTCTGCCACTAGTAGTGGCGATGTTAGCTTGGGCCCGTCTTCTTCTTATCTTGCTGATGAGGTTAATTCCCTAGACTTCTCTCTAGCTTTCAGTGATTTGTCTTCCTACAGCAGTGATATTTCTGGAGAATTACAGAGGCTGGCAACAATTTCATCCCCACCTCCAGTTTGCCCTCCAAAGGAGACTGCATCTCAGGCCAAGTGGATAGGTAGATTTGTGAAGTCGAGACATTTAGAAGAACATGGGCAAAGTAGGAGCGCGCGGCATGTATCGCCATTATTAAAAACAGTTGCAACATCAGGTACTCTTGAAACTGAAAATTTGGAGATTATTTTTAAAAGTTTGGTAGAAGATTTGGAATCAACATCAACGGAGTTGCAGAGGAAGGCAGCAGCACAGTTGAGGTTATATGCAAAAAATAACATGGAGAATAGGATTATGATAGCTAATGTAGGGGCTGTAAAGCCTTTAGTATCATTGTTACATTCTGTGGATCCTCTAACACAGGAAAATGCAGTCACTGCTCTGTTGAATTTGTCTCTTTATGAAAACAACAAGTTTGAAATAACAGAAGCTGGAGCTATCAAGCCCCTTATACATGTACTAAAGTCAGGAACATCAACAGCGAAAGAGAATGCAGCTTGTACCCTTTTGAGTCTGTCACTCATAGAGGATAATAAGGTTACAATAGGAGCTTCCGGTGCGATTCCTCCCTTGGTAGCTCTGCTTATTAATGGTTCCTTAAGAGGGAAAAAAGATGCAGCTACAACCCTTTACACTCTTTCCTCTCTTCGGGAGAATAAGGAGAGAGCCATCCGTGCAGGTGTAATCAGACCACTTGTGGATCTCATGGCAGAACCTTCCACTGGTATGGTGGATAAATCGGCAGTTCTGCTCGGCAACCTTGCAAGCATTCCTGAAGGAAAAACTGTCATTGTCGATGAAGGAGGCATACCTGTCTTGGTGGAAGTAGTGGAGGTGGGTTCGCCAAGAGGAAAGGAACATGCGACTGCAACACTTCTACAACTCTGTGAAGACAGTTACCTCCATCGTACTTTAGTATTACGCGAAGGGGCGATACCTCCTCTGGTTGCATTGTCACAGTCAGGCACAACGCGGGCAAAACAAAAGGTATGATGAGTTGCTTTCCAGCACTCTTAAATACAGAAGCTAAAGCTATCGTTTATTTGGCTCAAATGATTATAAATTGGTCTTCACCAATGAACTGAGGTCTGCAAACTGTTTGTAAGCTGCTTTCATTTTTATTGCCGTAGTCTAAAAACCATAATAATGGTTTTTGGCCCTGAAAAAGTCATATTTTGCAAAAGTCTGGCGGGTATTTTTGTAAATCCAAGTAAAAACTGTTAAATTCATAATTTTAGGTGCCCTAGACATTTTTGATGGTGCTGAATCCATTTCCGTCATCAAAAACATGATTCAAACACTGCATCTACAAGATTTTTTGAAATTTTTTTGCCTGGATTCCGGCCACTTTTGGCCGTCTGGGCAATTCCTCTGCCTCCATAGATGACTCCATTTTTATTTGCATTAGTCTTATGAGTATATTATAGAGCCTTCAGGTATTTGTGGGGTAGCAGCTTTCCTGAAAACTTAAACTTGAATGACATTTGCAGCATAACCATACACATGCTAAATTTAGGAAACAATACTAAAAGCACACAAGATTACACTCCAAATAGATTCAATTCCATCTTAATTTTTTATTTCAATTGCGTTGGGATCGCACACTATGCAAATGAATTCTTTGCAAGTTTCAGTCTGAAAACTAACCAAACAGTTCTGCCTCACAAACAACAGGAAACACTTCCTAACAAGTTGTGGGAATGCATGAATTAAAACATCCTATGCTTATAAGGTTCACGGTATTACTGTGACCAAAGAAGAAAATTGAAAAGAGGAGAATTTGAAATGTTTCCAACTCGTTCTTTGACATGACAGAATTTTGAACTGCCAAGTTTGATTTCAGTTTTGAATCTTGATCTTCATCCAATGGAAGTGCCTTCATATATCAAATTTGCATATGTGAAACTAATAAGTTGTTGGGGATTTTCCTTCTTTCAAGATTGTCTCTTAATTCTGGGTGTTTGTATCAACGTGTATTATACTCTGTACCTAATTCCAAATGACACTATTCTCTTGCATTGCTATGATATTTTTTCTTGTTTTTTAATGTTTTTCATACTCTGACAGTTTCCTGGCTTGAGTTGGCATAGCTGGAAAAATTGCATGTAAATGATGAAAGAGAGCCTAGGACGGGCATCGGACATGCGATCTGCCTTCTAGCATGCATGACTGCAAATCTTATCCATTGTATAGGTCTAATATTTTTTTTTTCATTTTTTTCCATGATAAGTTTGAGTTAGCATAGCTGGGAGAATTGCATGTAAATGATGAAAGAGAGTTTAGGAAGGGCATTGGACATGCGATTTGCCTTACTTCTAGCATGCATGACTGCAAATCTTATCCATTGCATAGTTCTAATATTTTTTTCGTTTTTTTTCCATGGTAAGTTTGTGTGATCAAACATATTGAAGCTGCAATGATTTGTTTCTATCGTGAACATGCACCAAGCAAATCCTTTCACTTCTTTATTGCATGTAAGATTACAAACACATATTGCTCATACATAGGACAATTTTTTCCTTTTTTCTATCATATGTAAATACTTTTATCTTTTGCATGATGGTTGCTCCTATTACAGTTTTACTAATTATTTTTTTGTGTAAGGTTTGCCATTTTATTACCGAAATAGAGCTTTACATGTGATAGTTCTCTGTGCTACTGGTCTGCCCACCGGAAAACCAGCCCAGTAGCACAGATTGAGAATCTTGAGATTATATATATCTTGTTTCAACAGTTTAACAGGCAAATAAAAGTTGCCACAATGGACATGGAATTCCAAGAGTGCAAAAACACAGTTTTACTACTTATTGACAACAACAAATGGCTTATTTATATAAGGAATCATAGAAATGATATGTTTGTGAATGCTATTTTTAATTCAAATGGCTTATTTATATAAGGAATCATAGAAAGGATATGTTTGTGAATGCTACTTTTAATTTGTTGAAGCTTTTTTGGGAAATCTTGTTCCATGTGAATTTGCTCTCTCTCTACACACTTATTTATTTATAAAAGGTATTCAAGATGAGCTCTTTCTCAAATAAATACTTAATAAATTGCTAGTCAGAAGCCAACCCTAAAATGTGTGCTCTAGTGATGGTGGTCACATTCGGCTATTCTTCACTAGGTTGAAATTTGAAATGCCTATCAACTTTAGTGTTTTCAGTTGAAACGTGAGCACTGAGGGGAAATCACAGAAGTCTTAACAAAAAAATGATATAACCTTAACTTAATTGTGAAGATTTTGTTGTGTTTATGGCTTCCTGAATTATGTGGGCAAAACAACCGTTGAAGAGCAGACCATTTAAAACAAGCACTGCCTGTTAAAGTCACCTAGGACCTGCCCCTGCCCCCACCACCTATTTGTGTCTCACGGGTGAATTGATCCATGGTGGGTGGACTGACATGCTTCCATCTTAACTGCTGATTCGCAGAAGC
Source organism: Pinus tabuliformis (assembly GCA_031772625.1). Lineage (NCBI taxonomy): Eukaryota > Viridiplantae > Streptophyta > Pinopsida > Pinales > Pinaceae > Pinus > Pinus tabuliformis. The sequence goes on along the minus strand of CM062816.1, from coordinate 1,024,827,435 downwards.
ACTACCCCATTGACCTGAATTATAATATTGATAACATATAACTGAAGGTTCCAGAAATACCCTTTATTCATCATGTTGTTCATTCATAGTATTTGACAATTATCTCTGTTATTTTCACCATAAAAACATTTTGTGTGTGTACGGCAACATGTTTCTCTCATTCTGTATCAAGATCACTTGTTCTTAATATGGGCATGTTCGTGGCAGAGTGAACTCTTATATTATAGCTGTCTTGAACCTGCCTGTAAGTTTCTACCTTTTGCCAGGAGGTTTCAACAGCCAATAAGAAATAATGAAGACAAATGGGTTGGGAAGGAAATATGCTGGATGATCCTCACCCCTTTATCTAAGCATTCTTGTATTCAAGGATTTTAGGAGCACATCATGGAAGTCACTCATACCACCTGGATTATCCAAGTTGTCATTTGTTTCAACTTGGTAATGGTATAGCTCTGCTGCTGAACCATGTATGCCACAAGCCTTTTACATGTTAAATTGTTTCATTCATGTTCTGAAAGTCTGTTGTTATTTACAAATCATGCCTCCCCTATGCATATGTATTATGTACTAACTTTTAATGTCTTCTAGTTTATTGCATAGTAAATAAATCCTTTCACTAGAGTTACACGTGCATGAAATTTATTCACACATGATTATAATTTGGTCCAACTCTTATTTTACCTTCCCACCTTCAGCACAAATTCAAAGATAGTCTTTGATGAAAGTCCCTGGCAGCCATTGTTTGAGATTTTCCTGTTGAAAAAGAGAGGATATCATAAAAGTACTTATGATATTAGACATGCAATTAGGGTTGACCATTTATTGTTCAAAAAATTGGTCAAATAAGTAGCATATTGAGTGAAATTTGTACTTGTTTGATCTGCACATTTGCAATCATATGATACAATTGTTTTATCTCTGCAAATATGATTGTATGTTCATAAAATCAGAAAAGGCGAGTATTCTGATGCACACACTTATATAAACTTTTCTTCTGGTCATTGAACTCCTCTTGACTGGGGGAGGGTACCTAACTCCTTGCAAGATGTCATCATTACAAACAGAGGACCTTTGGCTACAAAGTTTTAACTGATGGTTATGTATTCCATCAAAGTGACCCAGTGACCTGCACCTGGTATCATTTTCAAAAATAGACAGGAACCCACCTTGACAACACATCCTCATCATCAAGGGAACCAGTATTGCTGTATTAACATGATCCACATCCTGAAAGACTTTGTCAATGGCATTATCACTGGGAGCATGTTTGGCAGTTTTGAACCTGTGTCATAATTTCATGTAAGTGATCCAACATGTCCCTATACCACAACCTGGTGGATTTTTTCCCCAAGGGAAACCTCACTGGAAAACTCAAGGGATGCTTTCCCACATTCTTGGATGACATCCCTAGTAAACTTGCTGGTGTAGACTGGTGTGCCTCATACTCACCCAAGGGGATTCGGACCAGGCCCCTGCTGGCTGCCCATCAACATTGTGACAACTGGTTGAGCTAATCCCTTGGGCTACAATCTGATGGACTTGTGTGCACTATGTTTAAGTGAGATTCTATTCCTTTTTTTCTACTCTTCTGAATTGTCTTTTTCCACTGGTGAGTATAGTAGTTACATCTGAGGCATGCTCAGGCAAACTCAGAAATCAGGAGTATCTATTCCCAAGGAGTGCATCTCTGTAGATATGCAACTTGACAACACACATTTCAGGCTTTTGAAACATGTTCCACCAGAATGCAAGTCCTCTGCTTGGCAGCTGCAGGACTGTAGAACCTTTGTTGCAAGGTGTTTATTACCCTAGTCCATTTGATTGATAAATTTTACCCAGTATATTGGATCTCCTGCTTGGATAGTGTGATATCTTAGTGAATACCTCGCTACAGGCAATTGCAGAAGATATTTTCAGTATTAAATTAAAGACTAGCGTGATGTTTTCTTTAAACTAACATGTTGCTATTTCTGAGTTGAACATCGGAGTTCCAAAAGTGATCCATTATAGATTTTAGCACTCTGTCCTTAAACAATGAATTTATAGCGAGATGAGTACATGAAGGCGGTTTTGTAAATGCAACATATAATTGTGGATCAGCATATACGTCCACACGTTATGTCACACCATCATATTGTCTCACCAGTTTGAAAGATGCAGCCCTAGAAACTCAAGCTTTTAAACAATTTTGTTGTCAATAACTTGTTTTTTGGGAAGCATATTAAGGAGTCAAAACATGGAGCTGTTCCTGTTCTTACCTGACCCTCATCTGCTGAATACTGGTAGGTCTTCTTGTCTAAATTCCTCAGAATCTTTAGATGAATAGCTCTTGCTCTTCCAGTTAGCTTTATCTGAGAGAGTTGTCGAACTATCTAGATTTTATCGGTATCATAATTTCCTAAATTTTGTAAGGCCATTACAAAATTTACTTTCCAGCCATAGAGATCTTTCTATTGTGCCACCTTGTCTTTGTATTTGTCTGCTAGGAGACTATCATTTCAGAAGTTCTCTGTGCCTAATTGTTTTTGTTTTCGCTTATTTTGGAAGAGGCAATGGATTATAAGTGAAGAATGACACGGTCTACTATATAAAGTTCTCTCTGTTATGTTTACTCACTACTAACGTTTTGAATATATCATCTTTTGTAAGGCTCGCTTTAATGTTCTTCACATATTTAAATAGTCTGTAATGATAAGCATTTAAAAGTTTAAAGTAGAGATTTGAGCTTCTGTGCCTTGATTTTAGCATGATCAATCTCTCTCTCTTTCTATATATGTATGTCTGAACTTTTGTAGTTATGACACCATTACTAAAAATATCTGGTTTTATCATATTCAGGCCGTGACTCTTCTTCAGTACTTGCGGGAACCAAGACAAGGGAGCCTTAGAGCGCAGCACTCGGATTTTTCGTTAACTTGATCAGGAACTCTGAGGGGCAAACTCCCCACCGTGACATAAAGATTGTAACGTTCTGAGTAACGGGTTGTAAATATGAATAGCATTGTAATTCTTGTGAGTTCCATAACATTACCTCAAAAGCTTGTGTGTCATAGGGTGTTTCACAGAAAAAATATTCAATAATTCTACACATTGTTTCAGAGTGACAGTTTTACAGGTAGCAAGTTGGCTTGCAGTTCCTAGTGTTGTTCAAAATTTGCTGTCAGCAGATCCACGAATTTCTGGTTGAAATTTGGTGATTTCAGTGGCATTCTGGTGTCGGTATGCGTATTATTTTTATGTACAGAAAAATGAAAGCAAGGTTGTTGCTTTCCATGTAATTAGATTTTGCCCTTTTGTATGGGAGGGTGTAAAGTGTGCATTGCTTTTAAAAATGTAACCCTCTGCGGGATTTGATGAAAGCATATGACTGCAGATAGCAAAGCAGTACAAAGCCATTATATAGAATCATTTTTATTGTGGTGAAGTCAACTTTATGATTATAAATATAGATTTCTAAGCTTATATACGTGTTAAAGATTTTTGCATGCTATAATGTTGCCCTTTATGTTGTACTGTATCTAAACCAATGTTTTAAACTCTGACACCGACTCGGCTGAGGGTCGACTCCGACTTTGACTTGGTATTGACTCAGCGGGCTCGATTTCAGTGATTCAGTCATTGATAAAAACACATTAAATATTTTTATTTTTTTTATAAAAAAGCATAATTTTAAAGATTTTCATTCATGTTTCCAAACACACATCATTTGAATATAGTTAGAAGACAACATATGATCAAAGCAGGCTCATGAATATATCCATTATATCAAAATGGCACCCAGTGCACTGTCCAATACATACATGATTATGATATAGAGATCAAAACAAAAACACATAACCAAAGAGGCTAGAAATGGTCTCTACAACAAAAGTAAACTGTGACCAGTACTATTGGCTACTGCCGGAGGAGCCAAGATCATGTGGATCAATTTCTGGATTATCATCAGAGTCAGACAGGGGGCCCCATGGCTCCTCATCATCATCTCCAACTGCAACTGTAGAAGTGGTAGCACTAGCAGGCTATGCAGCAGCTGCAAGCTGAGATAGACGAGATATGCGCTTCTGTCGTGGCTCCACAGAGGAAGCGCCTACAACTGGAGGACTTGGGGCTGGCTGTGAGGCTGGTACAAGTGGATCAGGATTTGCGTTCAACTGAACATTATGTTTGAGTGTTGCCTCCACCTGTAAATCCAAATCAAGATCCTCATCAGAATCAAACTCTGCTGGATGACTCTCCACTACCCAATCTGATGTTGGATCAATGTCGTCCAACACAATGGGATGTGAATCAAGTCTTTTGTTCAGCAATTGGTTGCGTCTGAACCGGAGGTTGTATTAGACATAGACTAGATCATTTAACCGTTTTTGATCCAAACGGTTTTTCTTCTTTGTGTGAATCCTCTCAAATATAGACCAATTGCGCTCACACCCAGTGGCACTACAAGTTTGACTCAAAATACGAATTGCAAATCTCTGCAATTCAGGACAATGGCTAACAAAAGCCTCCCACCATTGTTTGGGTTAAATAAGGTTTAGGAGAGGGGAATGGACCCCAAAGACCAAATAGGCAAATTTAAAACCGGTTTGGAGTCCCCAACAAAAGTTTTTTTTTTTAAATTGCTGTTTCTGGTTTCATTGGGCCGCTGTCACTAACTCGGCCGAGTTAGAGTGGGCTCGGCCGAGCCGGCCGGGTTAATACTGAACCGGCGGAGTTGTTAGACAACTCGGCCGGCTCGGTATTAACCCGACCGGCCAAACCGAATCCATGGCTGAGTCATATTTTTTTAGTCTGGCTCGGACCAACTCGGCCGAATCGTTTCCGAGTCGGCCGTTTTTTAAAACAGGGATTTAAACCCATGTCACATGTTTTCAATATCGTCAGTATTGCAAACGCTGTTGACAAAATGTCTTGTGATTGCATATCTGAATATACTTCTGGTGCTACATTATAAAATCAAGCATTATACAAAGTAGTTATAGTTTTTTTTTAAAGGAAATTCAAATGTACACGAGATAACATAACAATCTTAGTATTTAGTTCCGTACAAAGGCTGAAAGGAAAAAGAAAACATGTCTCCTGTACACTAATTGTCTGGTAAAAGACAGAAAACAAAAGAAAACATGTCTCCTGTACACTAATTGTCTGGTAAAAACAAAGAAAACGGGGACAGTTATGTAGAAACGCTATTGGGGATTGGTTGACTGCAGGGTTCAACTATACAGGATAATTACAAAGAATACTAGAATGCTTTTTACGTGGCAAGAAACACTTTTTTTAAAGCTTGAATTTTAATTAGTTTGGATCATAATGAACTTTGTAGTGAGATTCTGCTGAAGCGTTATGTTGTATTTAGATGGCTGATTTACCTGATATTCCTCTGTTCCATACACCACTGTCTATTGCCTGAATATTAACATTTTTAGGAAGATTACTGTCAAAGCAAAGCAATTCTTCATTTTTTCAAAAAAATAAAAATAAAAATAACATGAAACAGAAGATATACCTTGACCTGTAATGTCAGTTTCTTATAGGCAACTTTATGTATCTTCTGTGAAAGTCTTGAAGATCCTGGAAATTGCAGAAAGTAGAATTGGAAGCAAATAATTCAATGTGGAGGTAGAAAATTTTTAAGTTCCAGAAGACTATGGAGAGATAAGATGTAAATTTATATGTTTGGTTATCGGAAAAGATTGTTTTCTCATTTAGGAGAGCTCAATTTGTCGAGTGTCCAAGTCTCCTTCAATATATTATGTTCATGGTTGGGAACTCTCATGCATAGTAAAAGGATAAAGTAATAAAGTAACTTCTTCTGTTCATGGTTGGGAACTCTCATGCATAGTAAAAGGATAAAGTAATAAAGTAACTTCTTAATGTCGGACATGTGTTAAGCCCCTTTCCCCAGAAGGTCAAACACCTTTACCTCCCCATCCCGCACAGGAGCTCTACAGTTCTTAACTTGCACAGTGCTTGTTTTAAAAGCTTTAAAATATTAAATGAATGAAGATAAAATAATTGAATGGTGCAACGAGGGGGCGTGATACTTGATTCCAGGATTATCCCTTATATATGGTGAACTCTATATCTCGGTTATTTCTAAACATATCGAGTAATGTTGAGTTTATATCTTGCTCAGTGCTTGATTGAAAAGCTTTAAAATATTAAATGAGAGTTTATATCTTGCTCAGTGCTTGATTGAAAAGCTTTAAAATATTAAATGAGTGAAAGATAAAATAATTGAATGGTGCACCGAGGGGGCGTGATACCTGATTACAGGATTATCCTTATATACGGTGAACTCTATATATCTCAGTTATTTCTAAACATATCGAATAATGTTGGGTTTATATCAGTTGATAGCATCTAGCAATTGACTTTGGCTCTGCTATGCAGCTTAAAATAAACGTTGTAGTTCGGACTTGCTTCCTGGGTGTTTGGTTCATTGTTGCCAGAGGCCTAGAGCAAAGCGGGAGCAGTCTTTCCAGAAAAATTCTGGAAGTGAAGTGTTTTCCTAGAATACTGTATAAGAGTGCTCCCAGAATTTTTTTTATGGCCCTTGACGAGGAAGGTTGGGATTGTTGGAGTGTGCTTACCATGTGGATGACATCTCTAACAAATTCTTAATAAACTAGCAGGGTATATTATTAGTTTATTAGTACACTTTTGAACTTTGTATTTGTTGGCAAGGAATTAGCCAAATACCCAATAACATTAGCAATTTAGAAAAATGTCTTCCGGATCCATCACATGAAAGTATTATTTGCCGATGTGTTTCGAACTAGCTAATGCGGTTCATCATTAAGACGATAAGATGGAGAAAATCTGATCCAGCAAAGGTATATAAAGAGAAAAAAAGACTAAAAATGACCATTGTTTTTAGTATTTTTTCTCTTTATATACCCTTGCTGGATCAGATTCTCTCCATCTTATAATCCTCATGATGAATTGCATTCGCTGGTTCGAAACGTGTCGGCAAATAATGCTTTCATGTGATGGATAGGGAAGACATTTTTCTGAATAGTTATACTAACAAAAACCTACATTCAGATAACATTAACAATCTTGAACCCATTGAGTTAACCCCTTGAATACTTCATTTATTTAAACATTTGGTGTTGACATAGAATTATAGCACACAAAATTTTTATTCTGTATATTATTATTACACACAATAACGCAGGAAGTTAGGCCATAAGATAGATTATCTTAGCTAGACAATCTAGATAGTTGAGAAAAAATCTCAACCACACACTAATCTAGGAGCTATCTTAGACCAAATTTCTTAAATACAACTAATTAACAATCTCCTAAATAATACAAACAACTTATATAGGTACTACAATACATATGATGAGGAATATCAAGTTTAAGCACAAGCCATGTAGAAGTTAATATCTCCAACAAACATTTTACATAGTATGTCAACATCCTTCAATATAGGTGCCAACTAAGATTGGGAAAATTGTTAGAGCATAACCAGAAAATTAAAGGCTTGGACTTCATCGTTTTAAAGGATCTAGGTTTGGGTTTCCTAGTTTAAAATTGCTCAATAGCCTATTGCATCTTTCTATTACTTGGCCTTAGGGTTTGTATACATTATCTTTAGCACAAGCATATCGATAATAAGATACACATGTTCCCCATAAATATTATTGGGGAATTCTCTTCTGATGCAACCTTTGATGATCTTTTAGGATAAGTACACAAGTGCATTGAGGTAGGTAACATGCTTAGGCTCAACAAGAAGAAAGAGAATATGTAAGAGAGAGAAGGTCAACTTCCTTGACGATCTTTGTGTAACTAAAAATTTCATGATGAACTTACAGGTTTTTGGTGCCTCGATGGCTTGTATATATAACTTAACATCCAAATCATAAGATACATAGGTTGCCCATACATATGAGGAATTCCTTCTAATGCACCCATTGTTAGTCTCTTTAGTACACATCCACAATGTAAGAGAGAGAAGGTCAACCTCCTTAACGATCTTTGTGCAACTAAAAATTTCATGATGAACTTATAGGTTTTCGGTGCCTCGATGACTTGTATATATAACTTGACATCCAAATTGTAAGATACATAGGCTATCCATACATATATAACTTGACATCCAAATTGTAAGATACATACGCTGCCCATACATATGAGGAATTCCTTCTAATGCATCCATTGTTAGTCTCTTTAGTACACATGCACGATGTAAATAACATTTGTGGAGTCAACAAGAAGATAGTATATTTGGGCATTGATTAATTTCAATTTTATTTTTATTTATTTATTTATTTAAGAAATGTTGTAAAATATTCATAATACTTGGTCAATATAAGGAGCATAATTGTAAAAGAAAGAAATGAGGACATGATTATTAGTTTTGTTGTTCTGATTTGTTTTCTGTTTATTGTCAATAGAGTTGGCATCTAACCACCACATGGGAGAGTGTGATGATGTGTTTTGGCATGTCTACCTATTCTTGGCATATATCTAAAGGGCATTATTTTGGGAGTTATGCTCTTCTATTATTAGACATTTTGCATGTTGGACTTGTCTTTTAATTCTATATAAAGAGATGGGTGGCTCATTAGCAAACAAATAACCAAGTAGTCATTTTGTAATTAGTCTTTCAATGTTGATGATAAGTACTATGACTACTGCTACAAATATATTTCACTTCTTGGCTTTAGTAATAGTATTTGTATTTATTAGATGTACTCTTCATCACATATGGATTCATATGAAATTCAAATATGCAATGACTACACCTCTAATTTATACTCCTATGCTTTTAGTTTTCAAAAATCTAAAGTTTTTATTGGTGTTTCTTTTTCGATGTCAATTACATGTTACTTTTTTTGAGTTAGATATGCTTTATTGAATTAGAAAATTGAACAACAATATCATAACTATTGTTACCTTGGAGATATTTGGTCAAAGATATTCAAGTCCTTGGATGGAGTGCTGCCCTAGGGGCACTTATAAAGGTTGTCCACTGTCACCATAACTACTTTTCTTCTCACCTTAGGCTACTCATTTTCTTGCACATGGGTAAAAAACATGGTGAAGGTTGCTTGAGATGCTCTTTAGAATTTAAAGGATGATGGATTGCTAATACTAGTGGCTATATAATTGTTGATGGAGTCCTTTATCTAAGAACAAAAGGGTTTGAATATTATGGGAAAAATGCAATCACCTTTCATTAATGCATTGATTATTAGTCCAAAATAGAGTTTTAGATTATGCACCATTACAACCATGAAATTTCAACTAAACCATAATGTGCAACCATGAACAATTGAAGGATAGCCACATATGAAAACAAATATTAAGTATTCAAAGTAGGCGACCTTCTTATAGAATGAACAACCAACAATACATAGATTGTTCAATATGAATTTAACATGAAATTAATAAAGCCATGACATGGCACACTTATTCTTTTTCCTCAGTTAAAACAACCAAACAAGGATTGAACAACCCCAACCAAAAAATTACAACAACAAACTCCTTTAATTATCCAAGCTTACATCAAGAGATAGTGTGGGTTTCACCTCAATCTTAATGTCCTCTTATTGGGGTAAGACTACCCTTTTTTGGAAGATTATTTCAATAGAAAAACATATGGTAATCCTCACAAAAGCCTAGTCATCCATGAAGGAGCAAAAAAAGAGATAGGAATTTGCACATTTCATCCTAATTGATCTTCCACTAGGCTTGAAGGAGAACTTACACAATTCCAACCATACCTCAAGCAAATGTAGTTCTCTTCAATTTATAGGAGCAATTGTTAGGTAAACTTCAATGGGCATTTCAACGAGTGCTACTTCAATTACTTTGGGAAAACAGGGTCATTAGCATAATCAATTGGCACATTCACGGGTTCTCCCAATCAATCTACTCGAATTGACTCAGATGAAACTAGCATTGCCGTTGGTGGTTCTCGAAATGAAGTGGGCTTTGCAACTACTCCTCGAAGGGACAGATGCAGGGACTCCAACAAGGTCTTTGTATTGAAGGACATAATAGTATGGTATAAGACCGGTCCTTGATCCAATTCCTTCATAGAGTGGCTAAACCCCTTAGCTTATATAGATAGGAGCTCCTTACCGAGTCGCTTAGATAGTTGCAAGCATAAAGACTGGTGGACAATACACAGTTCTAGGTAAACTGAGTAAGCTGCCACTTATGGGCAAACTGTTGGGATTGGATATGCTACTATTGGCACTGGAACTGATTCTACCTTGAACAAGCCCTAATTAGGGTATTCCTCCATAAAATCCCTTTCTTGATTTGAGAAGTCTTCAAATGATGCATGGAAACTCCCAAGGATAGAGTGCATCTCTAAAGTCTTTTAATAACCCTAGCACCCTTTTACTCTCTCCAAATGAGCACTTAAAAATGAATGTTCAAAATTTCCATTGAAATGGCACTTATACTCTTCTTTTGAGTGGATTAGGATCCACTTAAACATAATTTAAAGTTATGTTTTAATTATGGATTTAGGTTAGGGCCAACCTAAACATAATTTAAAGCTATATTCAACTAATTAATTTTTCTTTCATTTGGAGCCCCCGCTACTTGTCCCAACCTCATCATCATCAAATACAACATCAAACTTTCCAAGTGAATTTGACCTTATTTTTACTTGGGCACTTCTCCATTAACTTGATTTATTACCTCCTTTTGTGGCCACAATGTAGATGAAGCTAATGTAATCCCCACAGTGGACCTTTTCTTACCATAACGATACCTTTTAGTGCCACATTGCACCATTTCAAGCAAGATGTTCCTGCTTTAGTGCTTTTTTTTTCCAAATGTCTTCCTTTGTGTTTTCTCCATTGTAGGGTATTTTTTTCTTCTTTGGGTTTTGTCTTTCCATATGTCATGCTTTAGCCACCTCTTGAAATAGGGCATTCATCTTTTAAAAATTGCTTTCTCATCCATTGGTCTTAGGCCTTAGCTTCAACCTTTATTCTTTCCTCAATCAATGGTGCAACAAATGTAACGTAAGCCATGTAATCATGCTTCAACTATATCGAGTATGCATGAATGAAATCCCATGGTGCAATGTGCCTTCAGAACATACTCCAACAAACCAAACATACTCCCCCACACCTACAATTGTCATTGAACTCCAAGGGTCTTTTACCGTGTTTCATGAGAGAGGAAAATCCATGAAAATGCAAATTGACCCTTGCCTTTTCAGAGGGCAACACAAGGCTATACACCCCTAGTGGAGTACAATTGAACTCCAAAATATCTATTGTATTTACAAAATTAATAAAAGGGTTAGCTATTTATGACAATATGGATCCAACAATTCACATTCCATCACACATTGTGATTCCTTCATTCCAATCCATTGCAAAGGAATTGAGAATGTTCACATAATACTCAATCTGAAGGGGCACTACAAATAAAGATATGAGGCTAAAAGGCCAAAGAGGACATATACCTGAAACCTAATACTCATGAACATTGAGCTTGTTCTTCCTACCCTACTCTACAACTTAAGTGAAGTCAAATAGATAATGCAACCCTTGCATCATATAATGTAACCTAAGATCTCCCCCCTTTTTTATAAGTAATATATCTTGGGGAATCCCCTTAGTCACTTCTCCTCATTTTGAGGATGGTATCGAGGGTAAACCCTAGGTTCTTTAAGAAACAAGGCCAAGTCCACGATAATGTTTAAAGCTATTACAACAATATACTCATTATGAGTTCAACATGTCACTTACAAAATAGAACGTTACTGGGAAGGATAACACTCCATCCCAAAATAACTCAAGCTATAACCAATTGATGAACATGTTATCTCCCCTTGTGTTCAGTAATGAGCCAAAACAAGGCTACATCAAGTGTCTTGTAAGCATATGTTGGAACCTTTGTCACCATATAGATAAAAAGTATGGGTGATATCCTAAAGATGGAAGAAAACACCACGATTATACCAACGTTGGTGTGTTATGCTACATGTTTTCTCTATCCAAAGTTGGATGACACTACTATAGTCATCATCTTTGGCATATGAATAGGGAAACACATCATCTTACCATGAATCACTTCCATGCACTACAAAATGAATATCCAAATTCTAATCATACAAGACCCAACAATATTCCTTCATTGCCATGCAAATCCCCTGCCATAACCTCCAACAACAAGGTTTTAGAAGGTGGCTCCGAAATAAGCTTGCAAAAATTTTGCCGCCCTTCTTTATTGTCATCTATCCAAGCTTCATATGATGTATGCCATAACACATTAGCTCTAGAAAAATAAATCAAAGAATTATTTAGGGCTTGATACCCTCTTTTGGACGTGACCGCAAAATTCTATAATACACCAGATATTTACAGGTTTGTTTAATGTCCCTTTTTTGATTTTATATACATGAGTTGGGTACAAGCTACCTATATCCACGTATGGAAAATTTCTACATGTGTAATGTAATGAAAATGCACCTTATGCTAGAAGAAATATACTCCATTGATGAAGATACCTAAATAATTATCAACAAAAAAATGTGCAACACATGCTTCAACATCTTTTAGGTATCTCAGATAAAAAGAAATAGGATTTGCATTTCCCTTTTCATTCTCCATGAGGTGGCTCCCAAAGCTAATTCGAAAAGGAAGGTGTAAATTCATTTCTTCATCTATCAATCTCTTACCATCTATGTCATAGAAGGAATCTCCACAAATCAAGTGGTGATCCATATCCCATCAACATCGCTTAATCATAAAACAAGTGTCCACTTCATCACTCTCTTGACTAGCATGTTGTTTATCTATGAGATATTGGAAGCACCTACAATTTATTCATCCTCCAAAGATTTCTCTACCATAAAAACCCTCTTCAAATCATTAAAGCATTCATCATCAAATATAGAATTTGGTAAATGAACATAACCTACCAAATTTGTGTCCTTAGAATCCTAGATGATGGGAGTTGGAATATCCTCATGCCACTATATATCATTGTTGCAAGATATTTCTTTTGAAACCAGATAGAATGGATAGTATTCAACATTATGATCTTTATGAAGTGCTAGAATATGGTCTTTAGTAACTTCATCACACTTTTTCTCCTTACCTTTGAAATCTCATACATAAGTGGCTCATATGATGAAAGAGAAGGCTAGTCATCCATGTGATCATAAAATTCATCTTCAAATTTTTAAATGAGTAGCCCATGGCTTTCTTCTTCTATGGAGGAAAAAAGAGCATGCAATGCTTCAAACTTTTTTTCTATTTCAACCACTAGTGGCTTCAAGGCGTTGCTATTCAATAGAATCATCAAATACAAGTATCGAGCATCACATGACCATCATAAGGCCCACTCTTCAACCTATTCTTCTTCATAATTGAGATCCTAACACTTATTGAATACTTTTATAAAACTTGCAAATGAAGATAATTCCTTTCCACCAAGACTTCCAAACCATATTTCTATAAAATCTTCCAAGGTATATACATTCATTCTCATCATTATATCTTCATTGACAACACCAATATTTGAAATAATTTCATGAATGATACAATATGTAATGTAGTTGAATTAGTGTAGCCATGGAATTTCACAATGTTCTCAATGTCCCAATATGATGAGAGCTCATTTAGGAATCCTGAGATACTTGAGAAATCAAATGGGGCATAACACTCAATCTACTATGGGTGTACTGCCATGTTTCTCCATTTTCAAATATTCAATATGAATAGTTGAAATGAAAATTTCAAAATATATTACAATCATACCTTATTTCAATATCAAAGGAGTTTTCGAATGAGAAAAAATCTTTAAAAAATTTCCCTCCTCAAATTAGTAGAACAAATATACTAAACCTTGAGCACCTATGAAACTGGATTCGTTCAAAATGGCCAATGTGTTGTGAATTTGTCGAATCCGACACGATTCGTGCCAAATTGTGTTCGGAAATTGGGACACATCGTGTCTGATTAGGACACGATCGAATCTGGATCATGTCCAATTCAGACATGATGTGTCCCAATTTCCAGACACGAATCCGAAAAAAGTAACCACGTGACATTAAAAAGGCTATTTTGCTATTGTTTTGTTTCACTTTCACTTCTCTATTTTGTTGTGGGTTTGCTGTGAGTGTTTTGGAGCAAGGAGCAAAGGGTGTGGGAGCGTTTTCAAGGGGATTCAACCAACAAGTAAGTGTATTTTCTCTCTATTTTTTTGCATTTTTATTATAGGAGTTTGCATATGCATCTCTTTTACAAATTTGTGCATTTATGGCTTATTTTTTTTACATTATTCATGGCTTAATCAAGGGCAGTAGGGAAGGGGAAAAATGTCCCCATTGGGGATGCCCCTCCTCCCCCAATTTCATCAGAGTTTGCTGCAGTATTCTCTCTATTGCAAGTAATGTTGAGGGAAGACTTCCTCCTTAATGCAACATTGAGAAATATCCCTTGTGGAAATATGTCACAAGAGAGCGAGGGCCAAGCAACAAGGTGAAGGGAGGAGGCAATGTGAATTGGAGATGCAACTTTTTCCACAATACTTTCACAAGCACATATTTCCGTGTGAAATACCATTTGTTGGCGTTACCAAGTTGTGGAGTTGGAGCTTGTACAAAAGTGGCTTTACAAAAGAGCAAAGAAATGGAAAGAGAGTCCAATGTTGGTATGGAAAATGTGGCTACAAAATAAAAAAAAACCAAGAATGATGACCCCCTTCCAGTTTTGAAGAAAGACAACAACAAATTCCCATTTGAGAGTTCTAGTGGGGGACAAGCAACAAAAAGAAAGACAATTTCACTTGGTCTAATGGACAAGATTTTTCAAGAGGAGAAACGGGAAGAGCTTGATCTCACCATTGCCTTTTTTCTATCAAAACTCCATATCCTTTAATGTTGCACGCTCACCTCTATTTATTGAGATGTGCCGAGCTATAACTCAAGGGGCTCCATCAGGGTATGTGCCTCCTGGTTCAAAGAAGCTTAGAATCACATTGTTGATGAAGGAAAAAAAAAAGGTGCAAAAAATGCTTGAGCCTATTAAATCATCATGGCCAACATCTGGGGTTAGCATTGTTTCTAATGGATGGACAGATCCAGCACGACACCCACTCATCAACTTCATGGTGTCTTCCATGAATGGTCCAGTTTTCTTGAAAGCGTTGGATACACTGAGAGAATACAAGGATGCACAATATATGGGTGAGTTGTTTATTAAATTTATTGAATATGTAGGTGTTTATTTTTGTGTGAAAATCATTACAGATAATGCACTTGTTTGCAAGGTTGCTGGCATGATTGTGGAAGCTAAATATCCACAAGTGTTTTGGACACCTTGCATTGTCCATTCATTGAACTTAGCACTGAAATCCATTGCTTCTGATGTGATTTGGATTGGTAACATTATTGAGGATGCACAACATATCCGTAACTTTGTACAAAATCATACAAATGCCCTCACTATCTACAATGAGTATAGCAATCTATCATTGTTGAAGATTGCAGATGCACAGTTTGCCTCTTCATTCTGTGAAAATTCCTAAATCTAACATATCAGAAACCCCTACTGCAATTACTGGTTTACAATCTCCTACTTGTTCTTTACATTAACAAGTTATTTAATTGCATAAAAATAGAAGTAAACACTATTGCAGACTTCACAAATATACAGATCATGCACTGAAATAAACAGAGACAACAACACAAGGGACATCGTTATTTTTGGACAATCGTCCTCGGAAACACCCAATTCGGGAAAACCAGTGCAACATATAGAGGGTTTGTATTATTAAGCAGATTTCATGAATACAACTAGGGTGCCAAAAATGTCTCACCCAATAGAGAATATCCTCAGCAGTAGTACCTCTATTCAGAGACACATATTCCGACAAATAAGTAAATGGATGATTAAACCCCACAGCGACTCCGATTGTTCCCTATGCTGGACAACGAAAGCTACTCCAAGCACTGGTTTGGAACTACGTCACTCTTCCATGAGCTGTGTCACCCTCTCTTGGCTCAGAATCTGTTGATCTACTCTTAGTTTGCCTCACAGAATCTCCCCAACGCTACCTCTAAGGCCCAACGTCACCCTCTGCGGCTTCTGCGTCTCACTGCATCCTATGCATCAACTTTACAACCTCTGCATCAGCCTTTTTAGGGCTTGCGTTGTCTCTCACGACACTACATTTCCTCTCTGCTATGTATTCTTTAGCCTCAGATGAAAATCCCTTGCTGAACTGCCCCTCGCTGCAACTCTGATCTCTAACTCAATTTCCTTAGCAAAACTCGCCCCAGAAAATCAAATTCTTTGATCACTTGGTGTATCTCCAACTGACCCTCAAGCCTCCTCTTATACTTTTCCTGTTGACGAATCAACGGTCGAGATTAAGTCCCTAAGCAATGGCTAATATTAGAAATAGTCTGATCCTCGTCACTTAGAACTTTCTCACCCATATTTTATTAATGCACATTAATATTTTTATTTTCCTAAGTTTATACTTAGGAACCCATTAAAAATATTAATTATTTTAATAACTCCTCATCTGGGTGGAATTTCTCGAAACGATTTCTGGGTCTTGGAGATCTCATGTGTCTTAGCCTCTCCACCACTTTTCAAGGTTAGAGCACATCTGATGCTACCAAAAATCAACACATTCACCATGTTGAAGAGGTTGAGGGAGGTCAAGAACGCTCTTGGGGCCATAGTTATTTCAGAGTTTTGGCCTTTTTGGAGAAAGACAGATCAAGTAGCCTCTAAAAGAGTGAAGGACACAACGCTAGATGATGCTTGGAGGGAGAGGGTAGATCTACTTATTCAGATCATGGACCCTATCATTTCTTTGCTTCAATTTGCAAATACATACCAATCCATCCTAGGAGAGGTTTATGAGGGATGGGATTCCATGATTGAGTCTGTGAGGAGCATTATTTTATAGAGTGAGTGCCTCGAGTATGAGACATCCCTAGAGGCCTTCTTCATCACTATATATGATATTCTTGTCAACAAATGGGACAAGAATTTCACATCTTTACATTGTTTGGCTCACCCATTAAACCCAAAATACTAAATCCATGAATGGCTGAATGGTGGACCTTCCCGCAATTCCATCCTCACATGGATGGTGAAATCTCACAGGGGAGGAAAGATGCATTCATGCGCGTTTTTTAGGATAGAGCATTGCTTGATGAGGTGGAGGATGCCTTTGTAGAGTTTTCCACTGGCACTGGTCGATTTGCAAGATATGATCTGATTAGAGACAGGGGGCTAAGAAGCCCTATTCTTGGTGGGAAAATCATGGGGAAACAAGCCCTCCTCTACAACAGTTAGCCATGAGGATCCTTTCTCAGGTGACTTCATCCTCTTATTGCAAGAGGAATTGGAGCACATATTGGAATTTGTATAATGTTAAGAAGAGCAGGCTTGAGTAGTCCAGGGTAGAGACAATGGTGTATGTGCACACCAACCTTTGTCTTATTTACAGGCAGAGGGATGAGTGGTTGAAGGGAAAGACAAAGATGTGGGATGTCTTCCTTGATGATATGGGTACGGACAACAATGTTGAGTTGGCATTGACCAACATGGATCTCAATGATCTAGTGCTAGAGCCTCACATTTGATGATGGTGATACTGTAGAGTGGTCATCCTCCACACCACTAGATGCAGAGATGACTTTGGATACAGGGGAGGAGGATGCAACAAAGGAGAGAAGTGGTGACCATGATGATGAGGACAATGATGCTGATTTTGATGATGACTATGAGGATTGATGACCCATGAGTCATGAGCTACATACTGCCTTGAGGCTTGTCTACTTGTAGTTGTTTTGTATTTCTATTTCTATTTGCCATTGGCATTGCACTAACTATGTAACACATTTTGATTTTGATGACTTAATGAGAAAACTACAGCTGTCAATATCTTTATCTTACTATCTTGTCTTTCTCCTATTGAATAATTGATGAATTGAATATGTATTATGAATTCAGAATTTATGATTTATCATTTATGTGACATGTCACAAATTACTACTGTATTTGAATTTTGTATGTACTATGCATAATATTACTTTGTAAACAATAAAACTTACATCTAGATGAAGATCTATGTTTAAAATCAATGAATTTGTATCATGAACGAGAATTTGTGTAAGAAATATCTAACTTTTAATATATATATATATATATATATATATATATATATATATATATATATATATATGAACGCGTCCTTTTCCGGGGGGTCAACGTGTTCGTATCCGACACTCAAATCCTCGTATCCGTCGAATCTTGAATCCACGTATCCTCGACAATGATGCCAATTTGTTACCTCCTATATTTACATTCAGAGATATTTAAGTCCCTAAACAAAGTTCAACCCTATGGGTTCTTGGGAATGTTTCCCACTTTCACCACAACAACTCATCCTCTCTCACTAATTTAGGTTGTTTTCTTTCCCAATATAAGGGAAGAAACATAGAAAATGAATGCTTAATACGCCCTTTAGCATTAAGATATGGTGGATTTCTCAGACTAATGTCTATTGATTTGGGGGATGGAGTCAATGTTTAAATATTATGGAGACAATGTAAGTAAGACATTCATTGATGCGACATACTTAATCCAAAACACAATTTTAGATTACGCAAGAATTAATGAAAACCCTGATGGAACATGCACCATCATAACCGTGAAATTACAAACAAGAAATATTTTGCAACTATGAACAATTAAAGGAAGTCCACATATGAATGGAAGGAACTGACAAGTTTAAATAATGGGTGGGAGTGGGTGGTTTTCTAGGTCAATGTCCCATTCTGCTGCAATAGGCTAATGATGTTGATAAACGACCTAGTTGTAATGACCCTATGATGTGCCTTCTTGGGATTTCTTACAATGGTGTGAATATGTCATGATTAAATTCATAATCGTGATTACTTATGTGAATATTGCAAACATAGTCAAATTCACAATTACAATTACTTATGTGAGTAACATTAATATATGGCACATACACCAATGAAGTTTTGTAAATATATATGTGTACACCAATGAAGTTTTATAGATATATTTACAAATATATATGTGTGTCAGTAGCATCAATGTTATTATGAAAATAATGCATATAGCTATAAAGGTCATTAGGAACACATTACAAAAGACTGTGTAAATGAAATAAAATTCATTTAAGTGAGGGTTAAGATAGGTGAGGCAAGACTCTAAGTACCTGCAGGGAGCCCTAAATAACGGGAAACTGAAACCTAGAAAAGGGAAGAGAAAGAATGAAGGCGGGTAGAGGAAATGGAGGGCGGCACAAGGAGTGGATATGAGCACAATAAAACTAGAAAAGGGAAGAGAAAGAATGAAGGCGAGTAGAGGAAATGGAGGGTAGCACAAGGAGTGGATAAGAGCACAATTAATTTGGTGATGTGCAATGTTGCACGAAGTGGGGACGAAATGGGGACGTTTTTGGAAGCAGGGACGCAGAAGCATCATTTTCCAAAAATCTAGGAAGCGAAGCATCTGCTATATATATATATATATATATTTTATTTTTTGCATTTATACTCAAAAAATCATCCCAAATACCAAATTAGTTGTAGAAGACATGAAAACATGCATATTTTTGCATAAATCAAAATAGATATGGCATCCATGATTCCATTTTAGTTACTAGTATGTACATCAATGATTAATTATTCGAACATCAACCATCTATATTATAGCAATTACAAACATACATTAAATTTTTAAGCATATTATGAAACATAAAACATTTAAGCATATTATAAAACATAAAACATAGAGCATATTATGATTTATCTAGCAAGTGAGCAATTGTCAACATTTGTCCTGTCCAAAATTCAAATAATAATGTTTACAAAATATGTCACTTGGTCACTGCCAAGACAAAAAAGGTTCAAATTCACAAGCCTACAAGTTTAATGATTAATCTATGACAAAAGTAGTAAATTGTGAATATATCTACTAATCTCTCCTCCTTCCACCACGAAGAGAACGTGGTAGTGGGCCTCTACGTGGTGGCAACGAAGAAGATGGTGCCTATGGAAGTTGTGCCAGTGGCACTGAAACTGATGAAGACGAACCCCTTGCTGTTGGTGTTGAACCATGGAATGTAGGAACCAAGGGACCAGATGGGGGTGGCATCTCAACATGATCATCATCATCCTAGAATCGCTCAAAAAATTCATACACAAAAAAACATTAGTTAACAAAAAAATTAAAAACATGAATTAGAGAAATGCTTTATAAGGAAAATTCATACCACAATAGAAATACCTGGATAAGAGCATCCTCTAATTGCTCTAATCGCAACACTCCATCCTCCAAATTGGGCTCCTCTGGATTCTTGTCCCAAATCTTAAGGTCTTTATTAGTCTTTGCATCATCACAATAATGGGACAACAATCACAAGTTGTAATGAACATAAACCAAGCTCTCTACCCGGTCTAAACTCAACCTGTTCCTTTTAACACTGTAGATGAAAGAATAAGAGCTCCAACACCTCTCTGCAGAAGAAGTGTTTACCACCTGTGATAGCACTCGCAATGCCAAAGTCTGTAGAAGTGGAGTAGCCCCTCCATGCATTTTCCACCACTCAAGAGAAGAAAAAGTCTCTCAATCTCTAATTGCATGCATGCTCCCAAATGGACCAGTGTTAACCGTATAGTTGTTCAATTGTCTCCGTACCATGGTAGCCTCCTCCTCATCAGGGACTAATTTAATCAATGCAATCATATATTTTTTGTGAACCTCTTGATCTTGGTGTGGTTTTCTCCTACTTCCTCCCCAAGGTGCTGGTGTTGAAAGCCATGATGGATGATAGTATTTAGGTGTCAAAACATATGCTAATGCATGCAATGGAACATTTAGCATTTCCATCAGTTTTCCACCTCTGTAAGAATATAATTGTACAAGGTGATATCTCTAGGCTCAACAATGTCTTTAATCTGCCCCAACATGCTATCCATTTGCTCATACACCTCCCTAATTATTGGTTGATCTGAATCTCCAAACTTGATCATGTAATAAATTGGTTTGGTGAATTGTAAAACATATTTAACCTATGACAAAAAGTACATGTCAAGAATAGTGTCCTTGGATGCATTAGCATCATCTCTATCAGTGTTAATTTCATCCCATGTTTTAGCACACACCATATTAGTTAAAGCTTGTCTCACCTTCACTAACCGCCTAAAGGTGAGGTAATAACTGGCAAATCTTGTCTTTGCAAGTTTAAGCAACTGCAACTTGGAGTAAGTGCCATAGAAGTAGTTTACCCTTGTATGCCCTGTGATGAATTTAATGAGTTTCTTCCCTCTCTTGTAAAGCTCATTAATCCACCCACATTATTTATGCTTCACAATATCATTCATCAAAAGGTTCAATGTGTGAACTAGGCACCCAAACCAAAAGATGTGTGGATGAGTATGCTCAATAATTTTTCTTGTTGCCTTACAATTTTCTGCATTATCTGTGATCACTTGAACCACATTATTTGGACCAACATCTTTGATTGATTGCAATAGGAGATTTGCAATGTTTTGTGAAGATGCACTGATGGAGGAGGAGTCATGACATGTAATAAATACTGCACCACTAGCAGAAACACCAAGAACATTTATCAAATGTTGGTTTCTAATTTTTGTCCACCCATCTGATACAATGGATACCCCACAATCTTCCCACTCATTTGTAAAACGTGTCAAAGCTCTTTGAACCTTTGATTTTTCTCTTCCTAATAACATTGTTCTAGCTTTCTCATAGTTGGGGGACTTGTATCCTTTTGGGGCTTCATTGATGGCCTTTACCATTTCATGCCAATAGGGAGAGCGAAGCACATTAAATGGTACACCACAAGCACAAAGAAATCAGACTCTTTCCATCCACATCATCCCTCCCAGAAACATTAAGGAAATCCCCTATTATTCTTTTACCTCCAGAGCTTCCAGAAGTACCATGAGGAGATGAGATACCAAATCTAGAGGTTGCACTTGATTCAGAATGAGTTTTTTGTTTCTTGTTTTTTTCATTGTGCAGCCTCCTCTATTTGGATGTATTTTCTTCTTTGTTCATATGAAATGTTTGCGCAAATTTGTATTCCCACAACACCCTTTTTATCATCATTGTCCATCACCCCACAAAGATGCCTCCTCACACGGGTATATGAACCACTAAATGGTTTTCCTCCATGACAACCATGAGGCCACAAAAATTTGTAGCTTCCACCACCATTTCCCCCTTCAATTTTGGTCACATAGTTCAACAAGTGTGTTAATGCAGCTTTCCCCTCTAGTGTTTCAATTTCCCCTTTAGGTTCAACTTCATCCCCTTCCTCTTCAAACCCTTCCTCCTCATCATACATTGGGTCACTCATATTGGGACCACTGTCCTCTTGTGCTTCTTCCCTTTTATTCCTATTCCCCCTTGCCATCTTTAAAACCAAAAGTGGAATGATACATAGAAGCCAAAAGAACACCATCTTGGAATATGGATATAGGTGGTGGACAACCTGCAAGTAAATGAGCAAGTAGAAACAATGGGAAAGAGTAGGAGAGGGAGGAGAAAAATACAAAAAAATGTCAAAAAAATAAGGGAGTTTGGGGTTTGCACTTACCTCTTTAGCTCTTGTAGATGAAGTCCTCCAAGCTCCTACTCCAAGCTCCTCCTCCTTCTCCTAGCTCCTTCTCCAAGCTCTCCTCTCTTCTCCTCTCCTCTCTTCTATTCTCTTCTCTTCTCCAACTCTCATAAACTAAAAGTGAGTAAATGAGGGATGAATGGGGGCTTTAATCCCTTCATTCTTCAACCTAACCCAAGGTGGACCCACCCCCAACAAGCCAACATACACAAAAATAAAAATAAAAAAATTTAAAAAAATGATTTTTTGGCCGCACGGTAGAAAAAGAGGAAGCACGTACAGAATCATATGCGATCCATACGATTCACCCTCCGAAGCACGGTGCTTCATACGGCCGAAGCGTTGTATGAAATGCGCTTCGGGCACATGCCTTCAGAATTTCCAGGAAGCATGTTTATTGACGCGTTTCGATTTTTCCGAAGCGCGTTTTGGACAACGCTTCCCCCACGCATCCATATGGATCGCGTTTCGGGGTTTAGATCTGGGGGGGTGTCTCCTGCAACACTGGTCATTTGCACCATACAGTAACGAGGGTTAAGAAGAACTGAGGACATAGATTAACGATTTTCACCTGGTGAGTTATTGCAACCAAGCCCAATTTTGTGTATAATGTTTGAAGTTATCCTTCATGGCTTGTACATCAAGTAGCATAACTTTGGCTACCTTATTATAATTGAATAATCTTACTGTAAAAGTAAGACTAGAATGAAAATATGATTTTCTGAAGCTTGAAGTGAGCCAGGGTGGAGGCTCTCACCTCTGGAATCCCTCTTTCGTTGGTGGGTGGCGGTGATTACCTCTGGAATCCCTGGACTGGCCTAATGTAAGATGAAGGTGGATTTTCTCACCTCTGGAATCTCTTTTTTGCTGGTGGGTGGAAGTGTCTTTCTCTGGAAACCTGGAGTAGCTTGTAAGTGAATGTTCTTTAAGCTAGAAAGGGGGAGGTGTGCTAGACTTCTAGAACCTATGATATTTCCTCACTGTAGTCATTGGGACTGTCAAGCTTGGGGGTGATAGTTGCTTGAAGGAACTTTTGACAAACTGTTAATGGTTGGGAGGAAAAATTGCTGACACTATTCCAGTGCCCATTAACTTGAAATCCCTAATGAATTTATGCAATAATGTTGGTGCCTAAGTAAATTTAGGACTACCACATTCAAAACATTTTTTTTATCAGTACAAATGAATAATGATTTGTAATATGCCCAATAATGTATGTTTTGGGTCATTATCCCTGGTTTTATATGAGTGTAACATTATGAACCGATATTAGGGAAGAGGTATTATCTTTATTAAAATGTTACTCATGGAATCATTTCTGCCTAGAGATATATGGAATTTGTCTGGATTCACAAAGGAGTAAAGATACATATTATCTAATCGAAGTGATTTCAAACTAAATCACTGAGTTCATGGATTCCGATAAGGCTGTGAAATAGTGCAGGTGTTTTTCTGTGCTTTCAAGTCCATAATCGTGACTTATTCTATTTCCTGTAACGATATATGACCCATAGTTTCCCTACGATACCATGTAGAGTCTCATGGTTGTGAAGATTGATTTAATTGTTTTAATTAAATCATTGTGACTGCAAAATTGGAAGAATAGATTATGCACATATTATGATACCCATCTCTCACTGCTACTTTCTTAGCTCTTATCCCCAAAAAGGATCAGTCTGAATCGTTTTCGGATTTCAGGCCTATCACATTATGTAACATTCTTTTCAAAATCATATCTAAAATTATTGCTGAGAGAATGAAACCTGTCCTCAATTCCTTCATATCCAGGGATCAACATGCTTTTTTAAAAGATAGGAATATTCTTGATGCAGTCGCCACGACACAGGAGTGCTTATTTTCAATTTTATCAAAAAACATTGATGCGGCTATTCTTAAGATAGACCTGGAAAAGGCTTATGACTGCGTGGATTGGGGGTTCCTTAGAATCCTCCTGGCCAAAATTGGATTGAGGACTCAGGGAATAAACTGGGTGATGGCATGTGTTGAAAATGTTAAATACTCAGTTATTATCAATGGTATCCCTTCATCTTTCTTTCAGGCGGAGAGAGGACTGCGCCAGGGCTGTCCTCTCTCCCCCCTCCTCTTTATCCTTGTCATGAATACTCTCAGCACCCAGATCAACAAAGCAGTGGCTGATCAACGATGCATACCGATCAAGATTTGTAAGAATATATTTCTTTCTCATAACTTGTTTGTCGACGACATACTTATCTTTGCCATGCTATGTAAATCAAGTTGGCTCTGTCTCAACGAGATCTTTCAAAAGTTTCAATCAGCATCGGGCTTGGTCATAAACAGGATCAAATCCATGTTGTATCACAATGACTCTAATCAGGAGTTAGCACAATGGATTGCCGCGTTATTTGGTATTAATCTGGCATCAATAAAGGAAGGCTTTAAATATTTGGGCTTCCTCCTCAAAGCAAAATGGAACCGCAAAAAGGACTGGTTATGGCTGATTGATCGTTTCTATAATAAAATTTCAAGATGGGAGATGCGATTCCTATCTCTGGGAGGCAGACTTATCCTGGTACAGACTGTCCTATCTCACCTTGTGGTTTATTGGGCTCATCTTTATTTTCTTCCCGCTTCTATTATTAGCAAAATGGTCTCTTTAGCTGCTAATTTTCTATGGGGTGGAAGAACTTATCATTCTAAGATCCACTTAGTCAAGATGGACTCCATCTCAAGACCGAAGAGGGTAGGTGGTTGGGGCCTTTTACATATGAGGTCCTTTGGCAAGGCCCTCCTCTGCAAATCTCTCCATAGAGGCATCTTCGGTGAGGGCAAGTGGAGTTCCATTATCAACCAAAAATATCTGAAAGGAAGGTCTGTGGTATATTGGCATAGGAGGAATACTCTGGGTACAAAAAGGGGATCAGCCATCTGGCTCAGCTTCAGAAAGGTACAGGCTCTCTTCCTGGGATTCTTAAGATGGCGTATCTCTACCCGCTCTAGCATTCTTTTTGGTATTGATCCAACTGTGCATGGATTGGAATCGATGCTCACTCCCGAATTGATTTCCTTCCTGCACTCAAAGGGTCTCTTCACTTGGAATAAATTGATAAAATCTTGGTCCTCATCTTCTCCAATATGGAAGGACGGAGATGATCTATGTCTGCCTCTTTCTCTTCGGCCTACTTGGGTTTCTGCTGTAAATAATCTTGTAGGTAAAGGTATCAAACAAACAGGTACAAAAGATGAGTTGGTATGGTCTATACGGAATTCCTCTCAGCCTGTTCATGTAAAGGATCTATATGCAGCTGTCTCAACTAATCTTTCTCCGCTTCCCGCTCCCATCTTTCCTTCCAAATTCTGGAAAGCGTCCTGTCCGCTCAAGACAATTTTATTTTCATGGTTGATTTTTACCAACAGGAACCTCACATGGGAGGTTCTTCAAAGGAAGGGATGGATGGGTCCGGGAAGATGTTCCATGTGTTGTCAGGCGTCTGAATCAAATGCTCACATGTTCTTTCAGTGTGCTGCATCGTCCCAAATCTGGTATGATCTCTCCTTATCTCATGGTTTTCCTTACCAGGTTTTCTCATCTGTACAGGAGGGCTTCAAATGGTGGAGTGATCAACGCCCAGCATGGAGATCGTTATTCATCATTACGTGCTGGTTTCTGTGGAAATGGAGGAATGCTCGCATCTTTTAGGAGTCCAAGGCGCCAATTGCCACTGTTCTGGTCTATATATTCGCTTTGCTTGAACCTGCTGGTTAACCTCTAGTCATGGTTTTCTCTATATTTCTCTCATCATTTCCTCTGTGGTTTATGTGGAACCTTTTTTACATATGGATCTTCTCTCCTTTTTGGATGGTTTTATTCATGACTTATCATGATATATCTGTTTTGACATTTGGATAATCTTTTTTTGTAAGAGCTCAGATCTTTTCAGCATTAGTCCTATCTGTTTTTATCTACAGGATGAGACGGCCATGATGAGATGGCCTTTATATGTATCAGCCCTTTATATTCTCTTAATATAATTTCATGATGCTTTTCTCTCTGAAAAAACATATTATGATACCCGTGGACTAATAAAATATCGTAACCCTACCTCTATTTGAGCACATTTGGGCATTAAATCTGGGTTCTGCAAAGGTTTAATAATTGTTAAAATAGGAGCCGTTGTTAATTATGATCTTTGCAATTGCTTGTATAGCCTTGGTTTGTCTTGAAGTACAAATTTAGTTCATTGCTAAGAAATAACTCTTTTATATATATACGATGATAACAACACAAGGGAGTTTCTTTCAGAATTCTTCCACTGAGCACATCAATAGGGGACATAAAAAATTAGTGGATGAATTATTGAAGAAGGGACTACATGACACAGAAGAAGGCATGCACATCATGATGAAAATGGGAGCAGAGGAGACAAAATTTGAAAATCTAAAAGTGTCGGGATAGATCACTGAAGCGGGATCAAAAAAGCAGATCCTCATAACAAATAAGTCCATATTAAATTTCTGTCTCTTTTTGTTTTAAGTTTTGTATAAATTTTGTAGCTAATTTTGTATAGAAATCATATAAGAAAAGAGTACATTAAGTATGCGATCTTCAGAAATGTAAAGAATCTGATCCACTTATTAGACATTGTGTAAACTGCAAAAATGAACAATGTAAACTTTGAAACGGGAACTATAAACTCAAAACGGGAACTCTAGCAAAAAAACCCCGAAAAAACATCAAAAACAATGCTAAAAACAAAAAGTGTTGATGTTGGAATAACACCCTTTTTTTTTTTTTTTTAAAGTAAATTTTCAACATGTTTTAAAAATGGTGGTGAAAACCAATTTTTGGTGCAAAAATTGTCCAAAAAACACCCTCAAAACGAAGTGTTGATGTTCGAATAACATTTTTCATTTTTTTATTTTTTTTTCAATAGTAAATTTTGTGCAAAAAACACCCTCAAAATGAAAAGTGTTGATGCTGGGATAACAATTTTTTTTTTTTTTCAAGGGTGAAATTTCAACATTTCGAAATAATAGCATAAAATATTTTATCATGACCCCGAAAAACATTAAAATTTCAAAAAATAAAAAAAAAAAAATAAAAAAAAAAAATTAAAACAATGAAAAAACACAAAACAAAAAAGTTAAAAATAAAAATAACAAAACATAAATAAAAATATATACTAAAAACAAAACATAAAATAAAAATAAAATAAAAAAACAAAAAAAATCAAATATCAAACATAAAAATCAATCATAAAAATGTAAAATGTAAAAGAAAAAAATCAAAATTAACCTATAAAAAATAAGAATTAAAAACCTAGAAAAAAATTATAAATTATAAACAAATAAATAGTAAAAAAAACATATTTAAAAAAAATGGAAAAAAAAATATGTAAACCATAAAAAAATTTTGGGAAAAGAAAAAAAACACATTAAAAAAAAAATAAAATTAAGTAGGTAAAAATAGAAAAATTAAAAAAACATTAACAAAAAACTAAAAAAAAATGAAAATAAAAAACAAACTAGATTTAAAAAAAAAAATGGAAAATTAACAAAAAAAAAATTAAAAACTAGTGAAATTAATATTAAAATGATGATTACTTAAAAAATTAAATGTAAAAATACATATATATGAGACAAAAAAAAATAAAAATTGTTAAAAAAAATTGTTTCAGAAACCATAAAAGAATTTGGAAAAAAAAATTAAAAAATTTATATATATAAAATTAAGTAAGTAAAAATAGAAAGATTAAAAAAATCATTAACAAAAACTAGCAAAAAAAATAAAAATAAATAAAAACAAACTAGATTAAACAAAAATAGAAATTAACAAAAAAAAATAAAATTAAAAACTAGTAAAATTAATATTAAAATTTTTTTAGAAAAAATTAAAAAGACAAAAATAAGCTCAAATTAAAAAAAAAATAAAAAACTAAAAAAATATCGAAATTTTAAAAATATAGGTCTTTTGCAATTAAAAAAATAAATAAATTAAAAAACATTTTCAACTTACAAAAAATGTCTTTTTGGTTTAATATTTTTTATTTATTAAAACAAACAAAATATATATATCTATATATATATATATATATATATGGAAAAAAAATTCATTAAACAGTGTTAATAAAAATTATTAAATCTTAATTTATTAAACAATTTTAAAAAAAATTATTCAATTTTAATTTATTAAACAATTTTAATAAAAATTAAATTATTAAAAAAATTTATTAAAATATTTTAATAAAAATTAAATTTAATTAATTTTTTTTATAAATTTTGTTTTTATTAAAAAAAATAAAAATAAAAAAAAACATTGGCCCCCGGCCGCCCGGTCCTCGGCCCATGTAGATCCTCGGCCCTCGCCGTGCCACCACCGGGCGGCAGGAGGGCTGTGGGGCGATTGGAATCGCCCCACGGCCCTCCTGCCGCTCGGTGGTGGCACGACCGAGGGCCATTTTTTGTTTTTTAATAAAAACAAAATTAAAAAAAATTAAAATTTAATTTTTATTAAAATTTTTAATAAATTTTTTTAATAATTTAATTTTTATTAATATTGTTTAAAATTTAATTTTTATTAAAATGGTTTAATGAATTAATATTTAATAATTTTTATTAAAATTGTTTAATGAATTTTTTATTTTTCAAATAAAAAATAAAAAATTCGTTTAATAAATAAAAAAAAATGTTTAATATTTTTTTTTTTTTTTAATTATTAATAGATATTTAATAAAAACATTTTTAATAAACATATTTATGATTAAAAATTATTATTATTATTTTTTACATTAACGTAATTTTTTTTTTTTAATAATTTTAAATTAAAAAAATAAATTTATTTTAAGAAAATTAAAATATTTTTTTTTTTTATGATTTGTATTTTTAAATAAATAAAAAATTGTTTAAAAAAATTATATATATATATATATATATGTATATTTTTTTTAAATAAAAAAAATATTGTTTAGAAAAAAAAATTAAATTAAATTTTATTTTATATATATATATATATATATATATATATATATATATATAGAATGTAGGTTTAATTTATTTATTTATTTTTTTTTTTTAAATATAAAATGTAGTTTTAATAATTTGTATTTTTAAATTAAAAAAATAATAATAAAAATTGTTTAATATATATATATATATAATAAAAGAAAAGATTGTTTAAAAAAAAAATTATTTATTTATTTTTAAATAAAATATGTATATTTAATAAAAAATAATTACATTTTTTCTTTTTTTAATAAAAATAAGCAATTTTTTTTTTTTTTTTTTTTTTTTTTTAATATTAATTTTACTAGTTTTTTAATTTTTTTCGTTTTTTTTTTTTTTTTTTAATTTTATTTATTTATTTTTAACTAGTTTGTTTTTATTTTTATTTTTTTCCTGGTTTTTGCTAATATATTTTTTTAATTTCTCTATTTTTACTTATATATATATATATATATATATATATATATATTTATTTATTTTGTTTCTTTTTTCAAAATTCTTTTATGGTTTGTGAGATAATTTATTTATTTTTTTACATTTTTTTTTTTTTTTAAATATTAATTTTACTAGTTTTTTAAATTTTTTTCGTTATTTTTCTATTTTTTTTTTTTAAACTAGTTTGTTTTTAATTTTTAATTTTTAAATTTTTTTTTTTCCTAGTTTTTGCTAATATATATATTTTTAATTTCTCAATATTTACTTATATATATATATATACATAATTTTGTTTTTTTTTCCAAATTCTTTTATGGTTTATGAGATAATCTTTTTTTAACATTTTTTATTTTTTATTTTTGTCTTTTATATATATATATATATATTTATATTTGTTTTCTAGAAACAATTATTTCATGTGGATTGAAAATTTAATTAACGATGTATAAATATGTAGAATATCGAAAATGCAAAATATCGACCTTCTTCTTTAAATATGCAAATCAATAAAAACCCCACTACAAAAATAAATAAATAAATAAATAAATAAAAACTAGAAAATATGAAGAAGAATACCATTTCCAAAATTATTAAATTTACGAAATAATTATTTACATTTCATACATTAGAAAATTTAAAGTCAAAAAATAGGTCTTTTAAAAAAAGGGTTACGAAATAATTATTTACATTTCATACATTAGAAAATTTAAAGTAAAAAAATAGGACTTTTAAAAAAAGGGTCTGATGCAGAATAACCACTTTTTTAAATCAGCATGAAAATCGCTACCATTCACTACCATTCTAAAACGCAATGTACATAAAAAAATGAAAGTGCCCAAAACTATGCTCTAAAAAAAACATGTGTGTTCTGCATCACTCCTTTTCAAAATCGGGTCATTTTTTTGCTATCTTTACAAAACGGGTAACAGTATCAGTTCCCGTTTCAAAGTTTACATTGTTAATGGATGAGAGCAAATAGTACCATTATGTTGTAACTTTTAGACAATAGGACTAATGGATGTAAGCGAAGAAGCTTTTCCAAGGCAGTTTATCAAGCTGTGTATATCTCAAGGTTTATGAGGACAATTTGTCCATCATAAGAATGCACTCTTTTATCCATAATATTAATACAGACGGCTTTTTTTCCAAAAAAAAAAAAAAAAATTGGGAAATTTCCTGCTGGAGAAAAAAAAAAAAAACACATTTGGGAAATTTCCTGCTGGAGAAAAAAAAAAAAACACATTTGATTTCCCAAGCTATTATCTAACTTATGACTGTAGCATTGCTTGCAATTGTTCCTAGCACATTTTATTGGAGTTTTTGTTTTGCAGATGATCTTTGTTTCTCAAAACAAAGTATGACCATCAACAAGAGGAAGAGAAACCATACTATAAGTTGTCTCTATGTAATGACATTTATTTCTAGTGTAAGGGCCAATTTTGGCTATAGGTGAAATTTCTTGCACCATGGCTATTTCGTCTTCCTTACTAACCTCAATATTGTAACCTTTACATCTAGCCATATTACCAAATGTAATGATTACATGTGATTCTTGCTAGGGTTTGGGAAAAAGGTATGGAATTAGAAATTCATAACAAAACAATAGTTCTCTCTTGAACAGTTAAGACAAATCAGATCCTTTCTTACGAAATTATACTCAAATGATGTATGGGATAAGGAAACCTTGATATCCCTTACACCCCACAATGAAACATGTGGCATAAAAATCAAAATACATAGCATGAGTAGATGTTGAAGGTGAATGATATCCAAAAATGTTTTGCCTTGAGTTGTTAGCTAGTCACATTATTATGTATGCTAAGTGAAATGGTTTATTAAACTCTTAAACAATGAAAAACATTCATAGTTATAGATGTGTAAGCTATTAAATGATTTCCTCGATTTTAGTAGGAGTGTTACTATTAAAATTGAAAACTAGGGCCAAATTCCATGTGGGTCACCTTATTTATGGCAGTTGATATTTTTCTTAGATTCCTCTCTTTGAGAGGTGTAGGATTGATCTAACAATCATCTGACTCCGACATGTATTCATGGAGATATGAATTTATTTATATTCTTGACAATTTCTCAAGGTCGGCTAGCAAGCAAAACAATGTTTTACACCCCCAAATTATCCTTAACATGACATATAAAAGGAGGAGACCTTGTGGCATAAAATCACTCATCTCATCTCTCATTTCTTCTCTCTCCTAGCTTGATTGGGTATATGTAGGAGGAGCAGGTCTCTCACACATGGGAAGAAGGCGGACGCAAATCTAGTTAGGGCAGCGTTGACTTGGGTTAATTGAGGTGCAGGTGGACAGTTTTGGCACCATTGACTAGCATGGAGTCTCCTTTGACTACGGACTGGGTTGGGCAACCTCTCCTAGACAGGCCACATTTCTAGGCAACTTCCTCGACTTGTTTTGACCAACATTGAATGTCAAAGGTTGACCACAATCTGTCCCAGCGTTTATTGCAGTTTGACTAGAGACTTCAGACTGTTTTGGGCTGCCTATTCTTACCGTTGGAGGCCGAGTTGACTGACGTTGACTAGAGGTCAAAGCTGACCTGTTTGACCAGCGTTGACTTTGCTGGTTAGGGTTTTGCTGCTGCTGCCGTGAAATTAGAAATTTGTATAATTGTACTATCTCTCTGCTGAATTATTGAAGAATATAAGAAGAATTGATCAAGGGTTTCCCTGCATTGGGGTTTGTCCCTGGCTGGTGCCACATATTGTGTCCTCTTATCTTGGCTTGTCTTCTACTGTTATATTTATGTTCTATCTGCATTTTACTATCATGCTAATGTGATTGTTATTATGGAAATTTATATTGGGCTATTAAGAAAATTTGAAGTAAATTGATCTTAAGCATAGAACATACCAAAATTAACATGGTATCAGAGGTGAGGTGAAGACAAAGCCCAAGCAAGAGTGAAAGAGCAATCACCGAAGACAGTTGGAAAGGATAAAAGGCTTCATGGGTTCCTCATCCCACTTCCTGGCCGAAGACAAGCTCCGTGAGAAGTCTGACTATCACGGATGGAAGATGTCTCTTGATCTGACATTGGAAGAACAAGAAGTGTTGGACTATGTGAGGGGTAAAATCTCGGAGCCTCCATCAAATGCACCAACTGCTACAAAGAACAAGTACACTAAGGGTGAATTCAAAGCGAAGAAGATTATCTGAGATTCAATTGATGAGTGTTTGGTGGCTTACATTTATGAGTTGAACACCTCCAAGGAGATCTATGACAAATTGGTAAGCTTGTTTAAGGTTAGTGATGCAAATCAAGTTTTGTTCCTTAAAAATAAATTGAAGGATATTAAGAAGGGCAAGGACGAGGATATTCAATCCCACTTCTTAAGGATCACCGAGATCAAGAATGATCTTCTATCTATTGGAGAAGTCATTCATGACAGGGAACTAACTATCGCTACCCTTGGAGGGCTCCCATTCGAATGGTATATATTTAGAACCACTCTTCTCAATAATGATCGAATTCTGGGGTTTGAAGAATTGATGTTGAGATGCATTCAAGAAGGGACAAGGATGGTGGAGTAAGAAATGCCTTCAAACAAAGGCAACCCCACTGCTTTCTTCTCTCATTCTAAAAGGAGAAATAATTATGGGTCTAAAGGTCATTTCAAAGGAAAGCTCGGATTGAAGGGTGGAAGGAAGGGAAGATGCTTTGTTTGCAATAAATTTGGCCACTATGTGAGGGAGTGTCCAAATAGAAAGGAAACATCACATGATGATGATCAAAATCACTCCAAGGGAAACTTCAACAACAACAATCAAAGGAATGGCAGGTTCAATGGCAAAGGAAAGAGGAATGCGGGAAATCAAGGAAATGGTCAACCCTCCAAGAAAGCAAGGAACTCCAGGTATGAATCAAATGTTGTTAACAATAAGCAAGATGAGTATTATATGATATCGACCCTCTCCACTACCTCTCCTCCAGACTCGTTGGGAAATTGACTTATTGATTGTGGTGCCTCAAGGAACTTCACTGGTTACAAGGAAGCTCTCCCTAATATGATAGAGAAGGAGACAAACTTGGAGATTATTCTTGGAGACAATTCCACCTATCGTGTAAAGGGTGTAGGGAATGTTACCCTTCAATTGAATTAGGGTAACACGATCCATTTGCAAGAATTTTTATATGTACGTGATCTCAAGAAGAACCTGGCGTCCATTTCGACAATGGAAGACAAAGGCTACAAGGTGGCATTCATCAATGGAAAGGTATGTGTTTGGAAAAAGAATTTTAAAGATGCTTTTACTCTTGGGTTCCAGGTTGACTCTTTATATCAAGTTGGAGGAAGTCCAATGGGGGTCATATCTTGTGACACATCTCTACAATCTAAACTATGGCACCAGAGGTTTTCCCACCTTCATTATAAGGCTCTACCCGATGTGATATAGATGGTGGCAGGGATGCCCGAGTTAAAAGTAGAGCATGAAGGTGTATGTCCGAGATGTGCTTAAGGAAAGCTTAAAAGGGGACCATTCCCCTCAAGCAATAGCAAGACCTTCGATATTTTGCAGTTGGTTCATTCTGACATATCTGGTATGATGTCTGTAAACTCTTTGGGAGGATATCTATATTATCTCACTTTTATAGATGATTATTCTTGCAAGACTTGGATCTACTTCTTGAAAAAGAAGGATGAAGTGTTCTCCTGGTTCCGTCACTTCAAAGCCTTGATCAAAAGTCAAACTGAGAGGAGAATCAATATATTAATGGCTGATAATGGGACCGAGTATGAATCCAATGAGTTCCATGAATTTTGCAAAGAATCTGACATTAAGAGGGAGACCACAACACCATACACTTCTGAGAAAAATGGTGTGGCTAGAAGGAAGAATCGTACAATTGTGGAAGTTGTTCGTGCCATGCTCCATGATCAAAGGCTTCCAAAATTTTTATGGGCCGAAGCTGTGAATACTGCCATATATGTTCAAAATCGATGCCCTCATCAAGCATTAGACTCAAAGACTACCGAAGAAATGTTCACTGGTAAGGAACCCAATGTCTCTCATTTTATAATTTTTGGAAGTCCCATATACTTTCATGTGCCAAAAGAGAAGAGAAGTAAATTGGGTACATCTGGAAAGAAAGGAATCTTTGTGGGCTATAGCGAAAATACCAAGGGCTATAGAATTTATGTGGTTGGTCAAAGGGAATTTGAGATAACTCATGATGTTACCTTTGACGAAGATATGGCTCTTAGCAAGGTTGACAATCTTCCTATTCCAAGGAAGGATAAAGAAGTTGACACCAGGAAACTGGATGAAAAAGAAGATGAAACGTTGTCGAATGTTGAAGAACCTATGGATCATATTGATCCTCCTCCTCAAGAGCCCTCCTCCTCTAGGAAGAGACCCTCATGGATTAGGGAGACTCTTGAAGATGCCGAGATACATATTGCACCCAAAGGGACTTTTTGTGAAAGCAAGAAGCCGACCAGGTATCAGGGATACTTGGCCATTATGAGCACTATCATTCAAAACAAGCTTACATTGTTTGAAGAAGCCGTGAAGCATCAAGTATGGAAGGATGCTATGAATGAAGAATACAAGTCCATCATGAAGAATGATGTCTGGGATGTGGTCCCCAGACCCAGGACAAATCAGTTGTCACCTCGAAATGGCTTTACAAAATCAAGCATGGCGCTGATGGGAGTGATGAAAAGTACAAGGCTCGCTTTGTTGCTCGAGGCTTCTCTCACAAGGAAGGTGTGGTTGATGATGAGATATTTGCACCTGTTGCCCGATACACCACCATCTGCTCGATCATAGCCCTTGCTGCTTCACAAGGCTGGAACCTACATCATATGGATGTTAAGACTGCTTTCTTGCATGGTTCGATTAAAGAGGAAGTCTATGTGGAACAACTCGAGGGGTTTGAGATTCATAATCGAGAATCTCATGTATGTAGGTTGAAGAAAGCCCTCTATGGGCTGAAGCAAGCACCCCGATCTTGGTATGAGAGGATTGATAACTATTTGATGAAGCTGGGATTCACTAGGAGTGAAGCCAATTCGAACCTTTACTTTAAGGTTGAAGATGATAAGCCTCTCATATTGGTGTTGTATGTTGATGACCTCTTTATGATTGGTGCAGACGCTCTTATTCACAAATGTAAGAGGGAGTTGGCTTCCAAATTTGAGATGAAGGACCTAGGACTGATGCACTACTTCCTAGGGTTGGAGGTCTGGCAAAAGCCAGGAGAAATTTTCCTATCTCAAGGAAAATACATGGTGAAGATATTGGAAAGATTTGGGATGGTGGACTGCAAGCCCTTGACTATCCCGATGGAGCTTAACTTCAAAAAGTTATGTGGTAGTGCTGTCGGAGCTGTATTGGGAAATTCTTTTGAGTATCGTCAACTCATAGGAGCATTGATGTTATTGGTGAACTCCCGTCCAGATATATGTTTGGTAATCAACACGTTGAGCCAATATATGGTTGAGCCTCATCACTCACATTGGAATGGTGCCAAGAATCTTCTGAGATATCTTTGGGGCACAATCACTCATGGACTGAGATACACTGTCGGAAATGTGAGGCTGCATGGTTATTTCGATGCTGATTGGGCAAGCAGTGTGGAGGATCGCAATAGCACTTCTGGGTGTTGTTTCTCGTTGGGTTCTGCTTAAATATCCTAGATGAGCAGGAAGCAAAAGTCGGTGGTTTTGAGCATTGATGAGGCCGAATACATTGCTGCGAGTATGGCCTCTTGTGAAGTTGTCTGGTTGCGAAAGATCTTTAGTGAGCTGTTTGGACATATGCTGGATACTATCGTGATCCTCTGTGATAGCCAGAGTGGGATTAGTTTATCAGAGAATCCTGTGTTTCATGATCACTCCAAGCACATCGATATCAGGTACCACTTTATCTGGGATATGGTACAATGAGGAGCAATAAGGATTCATCATATTGGGACTAATGAGCAGGTCACCGACATTCTGACAAAGCCCCTAGGAAAAGTCAAATTCTTGAATTTCCGAGATTTGTGGAGAGACCCTCTTATGAGGGTCCTATATGATATGTACATTGAGCTCTGGGAGCTCCGGGGGGCTTGGGGTTCTTCTTGGAGCAATGAGTAAGCATAGGGTGAATGGTTCAGCCTTCCCATAGTGGTTTTCTATGTATAGGGTGAGTGGTTCAACCTTCCCCTATAATACCCCATGGCGACATGTAAGAAGGATGAGTGGTTCATCCTTCTCCTGTTGAGACATCCTACCCATGCAGTCTGGGACGCATGCGAAGTACCTCTCATCTGGCCAATGAGAATAGGGACAATAGTAGTACCGATGGACACATCGTGTAACTACTGTACTCCCTATGCTAGGATGATATTGATTTGGGATCAATTGGAATTGACTTTGGGTTACTAAGAGTGGTATGAGACACTCTCTTTATTTGGAACTGACTTTGGGTCAGTAAGAGTGGTATGCCACACTCTCTTCATTGGGAATGACATCGGGTCAGTAAGAGTGCTATGTGACACTCTCTATCTGGGATTGACTTCGAGTCAGTAGAGAATGCTGTGATACTGATCTGGATTTAAACAGGAACGCAATAGATTACAGAGATAACCATAAATATAGAGATGCGATAACCATAAATACAGAGATGCAGCGGAAATAATACTTCATTTCATTAATGGAGAATACTGAAATATGCTTACAAACAGTAATAGAAATAAACTAGCTAGGGCGATGGTAGCTTATCTCTGAGAAGAGATGTGTGGCTACATGCCTCTGAACTGTTCTGAACTGTGTTACAATGAGGCTCGAAGGCCTATTTATTGTTGTGAAACAATGGAAAACCCTTAACATTCCAAAACCTAACCCTAGAAGATGAAACGCCAAATTGTGGGCCCCGTTTGGGTAAATTGGTACATCAATTTCCCGGGGTCGTAACTTTGGCATACGATCTCCGTTTGACGCGTACGATAGCTCGTTAGAAAGATCTATCCAATTACTACCACTTTTGGAGGCAACATTCGTCCATGGACCCATGTTACCCCAGATTCCCAAAAAACCGTCGTTTAGGGCCTCAAAACGGCTCCGGAAGTTCAGGACCCGAAAAACTGCTAAAAATAGTAAACTATGCTGCAATTTAGGAAACTGAAAAGACTGAAAGAGACAGTTGTGGGGGTCCAAATGGGATAGGTGGGTGGCCACCAAAATCCACCTGGATCATTCCCCCCCCCTTAGGAAGCAATGGTCCCCATTGCGTTGAGTTCCTCCATCTGCTGAACTTGTCCTGCAATCTCGGATGTGTCCAGTAATGGTGAGAAGCATGGTCGACGATGGTCCATATTGAACACTTGGTGCAGGCAAAGGAATGGAGGAATGATGTGCTCCAAAGCATTGTTCCCCACAGCCTTGGTACTACTGTAAGGACCATGTCGAAGTGGTCTGAGCTTCTGATGGGTTCTGGTAAGGCGTTCTCTCTGTCGATGCAACCAGACTTTGTTGCCCACCTGAAACTTGTGTGGTACCCCTGTGGGTGAGGAGAAGTTGTTCCTGTGTTTTGACATGACCGTATCCATTTGTTGCTACTGCTGCGTGGAGGAACCCTTTGCAGGGGTCATGGATGTAGCAACGATCTTCCCCTTATTTTGGGAGTGAACCAGACAGATGAATTTCCTGGTCTGTGATATGAGCTTGCTGCCTTTCTTGGTAGTGATCAAAGATGTGGCGGTAGGTGGGGCTACCTCCGGTATCCTGTATAATGAATTATTCAAAGAAATAATGACAGCACGAGGCCTTGACTCATACACAGCATGTCGCCTCCACAAGTATGGTTGGCCTAATAATACATCACAAACATCCAGAGGTGTAACATCACACAATACCTCGTCTGTAAAGGGCTTGATGCTGTAGGGAAGGCAGCACTGCTGGCGAACTTTGAGATCTCGTCCTTCATGAAGCCACCCGATACTGTATGGCTGTGGGTGTGGTGTAGTCGGTAGGCCCAACCGCTTCACGACCTCTGCTGAAACGAGGTTCTTTTGGCTGCCACTGTCGACAATGAATTGTAGCGGTGAACCCTTCACCCACATCTGTGAGTGGAAAAGACGCTCCCCTTCCTCTGTATTTTCGGGCTCGTCTTTCTGGATCTTGGCGGTGGCAACAGTGGCGCTGGGATCCGCATCAATGATCTGCTTCCCTTTGCCATTCCCCTTGTCAGGTTCTGGCTCAGGATCGGAACATGCATCTGATTCGGAAGCCTTCAACTCAGCCATCGACGACTGCTTGGTCCGACACTCACTTGTGTTATGAGTGGGACTCTTGTGGAACTCACACCACTTTCCTGTGTCCTTCTTCGGCTTCGTGGTGTTGTTCTTTTCTTGCGGCTTCGACGGGTTGTCTTGGGTCACCCCGCCTTGGTTTTGTCCTTTGGGCTTCGGATTTGCAGATCCAAAGTCTCGCTTCTTCTGTTTGAACTTTTGCTCGATTTTGACAGCGTATCGGTATGCTGTGCCGAGTGAGGAGATGTTCAAGAACCCCATCTCTTCCTGGATGTATCTGTGTAGGCAGCCACGGTATTTGAGTACCAGATGCAGCTCATAATCTTTGATACCCAACTGTGTGCGAAGGGTATGAAAAATGTTTGTGAACTCTGGCACATCTTGGTCTCGTCCCTACCGCAGTGTGGTCCATTTGATGTATTTGTCCTCATAGCTTCCGACAGGGTAGTACTGCTCCTTGATGGCATCTCGGAAGTCATTCCAAGTGGGTGCGGCTGAAAATAGTGAGCCTGTGCTTTCATCCTTTTGCTCGCAGTAGGTTTCCCACCAGTCCTTGACGTGGGGGGCTGCTTTGAGAAGAGCAAAAACAATCTTTTCCTGACTTGAAAATTCGTGAATAGAAAAATACCCATCTAGCAGATTTAACCATTTATCTACGGCATCTGCGTCTATTTGACCCTCAAAGATGGGGATTTCAAAATTAACTTGTACCTTGAAGGGTGTGGCATTTCCAGAGTCGCTGTTGGAAGCCAATGCATCGCCTCTGGGTAGCCGCTGAAGGATCTGCACAAAGATATCCATCATCGCGTTCCTTTGCCGCTCGAGCGCTTCTTCGAGCAAGATTTTAATAGGATCTCCTGCCCCCTCGTCTTTCTTCTCATCCGCCATGGGAGGCCGTCGGGATTTGCGAGCCTGGTCTTGCAAAGGTTCGACCAGTTCAAACCTTAACTCCTTATATCCCGACCTCGTTGGGGA
Organism: Pinus tabuliformis; assembly: GCA_031772625.1. Classification (NCBI taxonomy): domain Eukaryota; kingdom Viridiplantae; phylum Streptophyta; class Pinopsida; order Pinales; family Pinaceae; genus Pinus; species Pinus tabuliformis. Next base: position 1,024,787,136 of record CM062816.1, on the reverse strand, counting down.
CATGCAAAGAAAAACAAAGAAAAAACAGACTGCTCTGATACCACTGATCCGGATTTAAATAGGAACGCAATAGATTACAGAGATAACCATAAATATATAGATGCGATAACCATAAATACAGAGATGCAGCGGAAATAATACTTCATTTCATTAATGGAGAATACTGAAATATGCTTACAAACAGTAATAGAAATAAACCAGCTAGGGCGATGGTAGCTTATCTCTGAGAAGAGATGTGTGGCTACATGCCTCTGAACTGTTCTGAAATGTGTTACAATGAGGCTTGAAGGCCTATTTATTTTTGAGAAACAATGGAAAACCCTTAACATTCCAAAACCTAACCCTAGAAGATGAAACGCCAAATTGTGGGCCCCGTTTGGGTAAATTGGTACATCAATTTCCCGGGGTCGTAACTTTGGCATACGATCTCCGTTTGACGCGTACGATAGCTTGTTAGAAAGATCTATCCAATTACTACCACTTTGGGAGGCAACATTAGTCTATGGACCCATGTTGCCCCAGATTCCCAAAAAAACGTCGTTTAGAGCCTCAAAACGGCTCCGGAAGTTTAGGACCCGAAAAACTGCTAAAAATAGTAAACTATGCTGCAATTTAGGAAACTGAAAAGACTGAAAGAGACAGTTGTGGGGGTCCAAATGGGATAGGTGGGTGGCCACCAACATCCACCTGGATCAGATACATTCTCAATCACTTGTTCTTCTTCATAGTTCAGCAGAGCAGAGCAGTGCATTGATGGCAGAGATAGTACCTATAGACAGATGGATTAGCAGATGGAGTTCTCCCTAATTGAGAGGGAGTGTTAAAACTGGAAACTAGGGACAAAATCCATGTGGGTCACCTTATTTACGACAATTGATATTTTTCTTGGATTCCTCTCTCTGAGAGGTGTAGGATTGATCTAATGATCATCCGATTCTGACATTGTATTCATGGAGATATGAATTTATTTGTATTCTTGACAATTTGTCAAGGTCGGTCAGCAAGAAAAACATTGTTTTACACCCCTAGCTTATCCTCAACGTGGCATATAAAAGGAAGAGACCTTGTGGTATAAACTCACTCATCTCCTCTCTCATTTCTTCTCTCTCCTAGGTTGATTGGGTATGCGTAGGATGAGCAGGTCTCTCACACGTGGGAAGGAGGAAGACACATATTTGGTTAGGGCAGTGTTGACTTGGGTTGACCGAGGTGCAGGTGGACAGTTTTGGTAGCGTTGACCAGCATGGAGTCTCCTTTGACTACGGATTGGGTTGGGTAGCCTCTCATAGGCAGGCTGCATTTTTGGGCAGCTTCCTTGACCTGTTTTGACCACACTTTGACCAACGTTGACTGTCAAAGGTTGACCGCAGATCTATCCCAATGTTGACTGCAGTTTGACTAGATATTTTAGACTGTTTCGGGCTTCCTATTCTTGTTGTTGGAGGCCGAGTTGATTGAGGTTGACTAGAGGTCAAATCTGACTTGTTTGACCAACCTTAACTTTGTTGGTTAGGGTTTTGCTACTGCTATCATAAAATTACAGATTTGTATAATTGTACTATCTCTCTCTTTGCTGAATTATTGAAGAATATACGAAGAATTGATCAAGGGTTTCCCCGCATTGGGGGTTGTCCCTGGCTGGTGCCACATATTGTGTCCTCTTGTATTGGCTTGTCTTCTACTGTCATATTTATGTTCTATCTGCATTTTACTATCATGCTCATGTGATTGCTATTATGGAAATTGATATTGGGCTATTAAGAAAATTTGAAGTAAATTTCTCTTAAGCATAGAACATACCAAAATTAACTGTTACATTAGTCCTCTTAAATTTAATGATGCCTAGGTAGGATATGATGAGTTTAAGAGGATTGTTTATGAAAATTTGAAGCCTTATTGATGCTAAAAAAGGCACCACAACAATGCTACAATTTACATCCAATCTAAAACTTGTGAAGAGATTGGACATAGAGTGGGACACGAAGAACAAGGTTTCCACTGAAGCCGGTCTATTGAGGTTTGAATCAGAAAATGAGAATATGTTAACTTAGAATAAGGTTGTAGTTTTATCCCTTGAGGAGATAACAACTCTAAGACACTTCAAAGATAAACAGAGAATAATATTGGCATTGGAAGAAACTACTTGGAGATTGAAAATTTAGGCCATCTAGCTTGAGGAAGGATACAATATACTAAGTTTTTAATCACTTTGTGGCACATAGGAAAGAAATCAATAGCAATTGGGAGTTGGAAGGGTCATATGGATCCAAAATAAGATCATTTGATAAGCTCTCTCCTATTGGAAACGATCATTTCAAGGTCATATTTAAGGAACTAGAGGTGTTTTTGGTGGTAGAGTAGATGCAGGTTATTAATATTTTTCCAAAGTTTTTAAACTAAGATATGGCTACAAGTTTGGAGGATCTAGTCTCAAAGTAAGAATTACGGAAGTAATTTATAGGATTCAAGAACACAAAAATCTAGATCCCTAATGGATGGATAGTTGAATTCTACCTTGACTTCTATGAATTGTTAGAAGATGAAATACTTAGGGTTGTTGAGGAGTTAAGGACTATTGGTATAATCTATGGTTATTTCAATTCAACTTTTCTTTCTCTAATTCCCAAGAAACTAGACCCATAATCCTTTAGGAACTTCCATCTCATCTCACTGTTTAACTTAATATATATATGGTTATAGCCAAAATTAACGAAGATCAAATCAAAGGGTTCCTTTCTAGAAACACCTCAAAATAATACTTTTGGTTCTTGTTCAATAGATAGATTTGTTGGGGTATTCCTGATAGTAGGAACTAATAACAAAGAACAAAGGGTTCCTTTTTAGCAACATCTCAAAATAACACTGTTGGTTCTTGTTCAATAGATAGATTTGTTGGGGTATTCCTGATAGTAGGAACCAATAACAAAGAACCCAAGAAATCAGACCCATAATCATTTAAGAACTTCCATATCATCTCATTGTTTAACTTAATATATATGATTATAGCCAAAATAATCAAAGATCAAATCAAAGGGTTCCTTTCTAGCAAAACCTCAAAATAATACTTTTGGTTCTTGTTCAATAGATAGATTTGTTGGGGTATTCTTGATAGTAGGAACCAATAACAAAGAACAAAGAATAGAGAACATAATATAATAAAATATTAAATAGAAGAGAAAACAATGCTCCAAGATATGATAAACCAACATAACCTTAGCTTCCAACACTCCCCCATTAGAAAAATGTTCTAGAGGTTCATGAGGTGAAATTAAATTTGTATAGCTCCCCCCCCTCCACCCCCAACCCCAACCCCCCCCCCATAATTGCAAATTATTGAATCATGAGCAAACCGCATAGCTTGAAAAACTTGGCTTCAAATAATGACTTTGTAAAGATATCAACAAGTTGTTCATCAGTGCTGCAATAAACAAGAGTGAAAATCTTATCTTTAACCACCTATTGGAGACAATGGGAATGAAGTTCCACATGCTTCATCTTACTTTGTGTAACAATGTTATCAATGACCTAAATTTAACTTTGATTGTCATAGTATATCGTAGTTGAGGTCTAAATAGGAAATCCAAGCTCACCTAAGAGTTGACAAACCCAAACTGCCTCCATCCTTGAATTGACAGCTCCATGATACTTTGTTTCCATAATCTATAGAAAGACTATATGTTTTTCCTTGCAAAACCAAAATAACAATCCACCATTGAAGTGAAACACACAGTAAGTCATCACTTTTTCCTGCCAAGTCGAAGTTAGTGAAAACAACCAACAAAGCTAACCTTCGACAATATTTGATACCAAAGTAAAAGGTACCCTTAAGATAGAAAATATTTCTCTTTACAAATTTCTAGTGAATTTCTCATGGATATTGCGTGAAGTGAGAAACCACACTAACAAAAAAATAAATTTTAGGTCAACTATAAGTCATATATGCAAGCCTTACCCACTAGTTATCGATAAAGGGTAGTATCGAATTTTGGGGAGGGACACTCTTTAATAAGTTTAAAAATGGATTAAGAGGGTGTATCACATGGCTTACAATTGGTCATGCTAAATATTTTCAATAGTTCCATTACATATTTAGATTGAGAGATGAAGAGATCATAAGATAAAGGCAAGGTGTGAAGACCAAGAAAGAAATGAAAAATATCAAAGTTAGTCATTTCAAAGGTATCAACAAGTCGATTCTTCAATCTAAGAATTGCATCAATATTAGTACCAATGATAAGTAAGTCCTTTACATAGACATAAACAATCAAGGTATCTCCATTGAGATTTAATACATAAATTTTGTGGTTAGATTAACAATGTTTGAACCCAAGATTGACGCAAGAATTCATCAATTTTAGCATACCAAGCCTGAGGATCTTGCTTCAAACCATATAATGACTTTTGTAGTTGATAAAAAAGATTCAAATATGTCATGCCAGGGGGTTACTCCATGCAAATTTATTTAGATAGGTCTCCATGGAAGAAGCCATTTTTAACATCTATCTGATGAATTTTCCATCCAAAACGAGCAATAAGTGAAAGAATAAGTTGAATCGAGTTTATTTTTCCCATAGGGGAAAAGGTTTTAGTGTATTCAATGGATTCTTCCTGTGAGAACCATTTTGCGACCAAACGAACCTTATTACACTTAAAAACACCTTTAGAAGTGAATTTGGTCATATATACGCTTCAACACTTCACAATGTTCTTTACTTGCAGTTAGGGAATTAAATTCCAGATGTGATTCTTTAGAAGAGAATCAACTTCAATCTGCATAGCCCATTCCCATTCATCTTGTCCTTATGCATCTATAAAGGATCCATGATTACAAGTTTCATGAACATGAGCCATTGAGAAAAGAATAGCATGCTGCTTGTGACTTTGAGTGATCCAGATGGTGAAAGCATCATTGACATTTCATTTAGTAGCTTAAACAGTTTTAGTAACCCATTGAAGTAAATACGATGTCAAGAAACAGGCATTAGGTTAAAAAATCTAAGCAAAGGACTAATTCAATTGAAGATGTTTGACCAGTAGTCGACTCAAGAATAATGGTCGCCGAAGTGTTCAAGATATGAAAGAAATATATAATCAAACCTAAGTCATCAACAATGTCAAATGGATTATTATTCATTGTTCCAGAGGAAGAGTTCAACAACTTAAATCCATAAGCCTTCTCATGAAATATGACATTTCTCTTGATAGTTATTTGTTGTGTGACATGATCCAACAATCGATATGATTTTGTCTTATCAAAATAACCCATCAAAGAAAGATATAATCAAACCTAAGTCATCAACAATGTCAAATGGATTATTCTTCATTCTTCTAGAAGAAGAGTTCAACAAGTTAAATCCAGAAGGCTTCTCATGAAATACATCATTTCTCTTGATAATTATTTATTGTGTGACATGATCCAACAAATGATATGATTTTGTATTATCAGAATAACCCATCAATATGTAAGCATGAATTTTTGCATCTACTTTCTTTCTACAATTATTAGGAACATGTGCCCAAGTGATGCATCCAAAAACTCTAACGTGACAAAAAAAGAGTTTTCAACTATACGAACATTCAGCTAGAGTAATAGAACTTATAACTCCAGTCAAAACAAGATTTAAAATATAGTTGGCATAATAAACTGCTTTAATCCAAAACTTCAATGGCAACTCCTTTGCTAGTAAGATGACAATGATCCATTTCAACTAGGGTGTAGTTTTTCTACTTTGTCACTCCATTTTGCTAGGGAGTATGAGGGATTGACCCCTATCAAGAGATACTCAATTAAGGAAATACTTAAATGGTCAATTCATGTATTATCCACAATCATATGATCTCAGGCATTTAATTAAGTATCCGAATTGCTTTTTGACCAGGTCCCAATTTTCCTTGAATCTTTCAAATACATGGATTTTAGTTATCAAGAAATATATCCAAGTAAACTTAAAAATTCATCAATAAATGTGAGAATATACCCAACATTTTCAAATGAGGGCATGTTTATGCAACAAATATCACTATGAACAATCTCCAGTGGTTTCTATGCATGCCACACATGCCACACATTCCTAGAGTTCTTTCTATGCATGCCACACATGCCACACATTCCTAGAGTTCTTTCTATGCATGCCACACATGCCAAACATTCATAGAGTTGAAGGGTGCCTAATGATGTTTTCCCAAAACACATATTTCAAAGACTCAATTAGGTGGAATTATATTTGGTAGGCCAACAACCATATTAACGATTAATGCCGTCAATGTCGATGAATGAATACACAAAAGATCTTGAGTGAAGACCCTTTTGCACTAATCCAACCCCATCCAAGATCTTGGTATTCATTCAACCACCACACACTCGATCAATGTAGTCAATGTCGATGGGAAAATTTGGTAAAAAAATGTTAGAACTTGAGAATAAGGTCACCAGAAATATCGAGGACATTAAGAAGCTCCAGGATACAACAAATTGTATAAAGAACCAACTCTAGCAAGATTATGATGACCTTCGAAGGGACCACACAACCCTTTAAAATAAGGTTGATTAGAATCACACTTAAGAAATTGGTTTGCTGACCTTGATATGTCAAATATTGAATATTATAATTGATCTACAACATCAAAATAATGAAGCTACTCAACAACCAGATTCTTAAAATACATCAAACCCATCAGACTCACTTTGTATCCCTAAATCTCCACATACATCTTACGTTCCCAATCCAAAAAATTGTAACTCGAATTTTCAAAATTTAGATATCTCAACCCAATTCCCCTTCTTCACTCCACCGGTTTCCACATATCAACGCAAAGAAAAAATTGAACTGTCCAAATTTGACGGTAATGAGAAACACAATGTAGCATGGTTGAATAAGGAAAAAGAGTAATTCGAGATTTACAATATTGATGATGATGATGAAAAAATCAAGCACACATCCATGCAAATGGAAGGCGAAGCATATAATTGGTATATGTGGTGGAAGAAATCGTCACATGCTATCAATTGGAGGAAATTCAAAGATTATTTCTTTAAAAGGTTCGAAGGTGTCAAAAAAGAAGAGTTCTTCACAACACTAACTAGGCTACAAAAAAAAAGAGATGTGGATGAATATACTATAGAATGGTAAACTTTAGCTGCATGAGTACCTGGAATATAAAAAAAATGCCTTATTCAGTCATTCCTCATTGGAATTAAACCATATCTCTACAATGAGCTTAGGCTTCATGAAATCACATCTGTAGAAGAACCAAGATAGAAAAAAAAATCCACATAAAAGAAGTTCAAAAGAATACAACTACCAAAAGTTGAAAGAGTATATTCGAGGCGAGGGTTTCCCAAAACGATTGACATGGAGAATATAAGATACATTCCACCATAGCTACAAGAAGGAGGAAAATCTAATATAGAGATACAAAGTATGAAAGAGGGTGAATGAAAATGTTGTGGTGAAAAATGGTGTTCTAGACACAAATGTTTTAAAGGAAGGGATACCAAGAACTTGTATAAATGTGAAGAAACCAATGATTAAGATAGTGAAGAATAAAACATAGAAGAGATTGATGATTCTCAACAATTTACCCTAGAGTCAGACAATGAAAATATTCAAAAAGTATCGTTATCAACCATGAAAAGAATATCTCAGCCTCATACATTAAAGTTAAAGGACATATAAAAAAAAACAATGTAATGGTTCTAATAGATACATGAAGCACTCAATTTTGTTTGGAATAAAATATTGTGAAAAGGCTCAACATCTTCACATATCCAATTCCTAATATGAAAGTAATGGTAGAAGATGGGAAGAAATTCGAAAAAGTAGGAAAATACCATAAGGTCAAATTACAAATTCATGACTACAATCTAGAATCCCCATTATACATAGTACCCGTTGGAGGAGTGGATGTGGTCCTAGGTATCCAATAGCTGCAAACCATCAAAATAATTTATAAAGTTTAGTTGAGAATGACATAACATAAGCTATATGGTTTTCAACCACCTTAGAATCAAATTGTATAATCCTACCAGATGATGAAGCTGATTCCTAAATGAGCACCAATGTATATAGTGCAATGTCATCAAATGGAAATGATGGTTTCAAAATTGATTAGCGAAGAACCACCTGAATTTTAGGAGTTAATTCAAAAGCACAAGAAGGTATTGCAAGATCTTCCACTATAGATTCCACCTGAAAGAGAAATTGAACACATAATTGAAGTCAAATCGGGATCAAATCCTATCAACATCAAGCCATATAAACATCCACATTATCAGAAAACTAAAATTGAAAGATTAATCTAGCACCTTTAAAGTGAGGTATCATCACAAAAAGTAGAAGCCCTTATGCTCCTCTGATGGTTCTAGCCTCAAAGAAGGGTGGATCATTTAGACTATGCATAGATTATAGAGGATTTCGTAAGACAACGATTAAGGAAAATTTCCCTATTCCCTTTATAGATGAAATGCTAGATGAACTTGATGGAGCCAAGTATTTTTCAAAATTGGACTTGCGATCCTAATACTATCAAATCAGAATAAGATTAGAAGACATAGTGAATACCACCTTTCGAACTCATGAAGGTCATTACGAGTTTAAGGTAATTCCTTTTGGGTTAACTAATGCTTCAACAACCTTATAACCTACCATGAATGAGGTATTGTGACCATATCTAAGGATGTTTCTGCTAGTGTTTTCTGATAATATTCTAGTCTATAGTAAAACATGTAAATAAGCATCTACAACATCTGGATCAAGTTCTCACTATATTAGAAGAATATCAATGTTATGCAAAGATGTCTAAATGCACTTTGGAGTAAAAGTAGATCCTAATAAGATCAAGGCTATAAAAGAATGACCCAAACCAACTAACATCGCTAAATTAATAGGGTTCTTAGGGTTGACTGGATACTATTGAAGGTTTTATATTCGAAACTATTCTCATGTAACCACACCTTTAACAAATCTTCTAAAGAAAAACTCATTTCAATGGGATGATAAGGCATAAAAGTATTTTGAAGCCTTAAAGGAAATGATGTCCAATGCACTTGTTTAAAAAACTCCATAATTTTCAATGCCTTTTGTAATTGAATGTGATGATTCAGGTTTTGGAATAGGAGTAGTGTTGATGCAGGATGACAATCCAATAACATTTGAAAGTAGGAAGCTCAATAAAAGGGAATGTCTAAATTATACATGCAAAAAGGAAATGCTCGCCATTATGCATGCATTAACCAAGTGGAGACAATATATTTTGGGAAGTAATATTTTTGTATGAATAGACCATAATAATCTGCAACACCTTCTCCAACAAAAAACACTTTCTACAAAATAAAAAAATGGATCGAAAAAATTGTCGCCTTTGGCATGGAGATAATACATAAGAAAGGGAAAGGCAACATAGTAGCATATGCTATATCCAAAAAAAATGAAGATTCATCAGTTCTTGCAGTCTTTGTTATAGTTCCATAATGGCTTAATGAAATTCAAAGTGAGTATGCAAAAGATCCATAAACATGTGTTATGATAAATAATCCTCCTCATAATTCAAAACTCAAATGGAAAAACGATATTTTGTGGTATAAAGGAAGAATTTACCAAAGCCCAAATTCCAAATTAAAGTCCAAGGTTCTTAAGGAGTCCCATGATTCACTATCACTAGGACATGTAGGTTTCTTTAAAACCTACTATAATGCACACCAATCATTTTTTTGGAAAGTAATGAATACTGTTATTCAAAAGTATGTAGCAGATTGTGATCAATGCCAGAGGAATAAAAATGAGAACATTATGACCTCCAAACTACTACATCCCTTAAATATTCCAAACCAAAAGTGGTAAGAAATATCAATGGACTTTATCAAAGGGCTACCCACGTTGGATGGAAAAGACAAAATCCTCATAGTACTCGACGAACTCACCAAGTATGCACACTTCATAGTAATGAAGAAATCAAACTCAACAAAATAAATCGATGAGATATTTTGCAAGAATGTCTACAAGCTACATGAGTTTCCCAAGGTCATTGTTAGCAATAGAGACGCCAAATTTAAGGGGGATTTCTAGAAATAATTTTTTAAACATATCAGGACATACTCAATATGAGTTCAACATACCATCCTCAAACATACAGTCAAACAATGTTGTCAATACATGTTTAGAAGATTACCTTCGTTGTTATGCAACATACAAATAAAACAAGCGGGGTCAATGGTTATACCTCACCGAATGGTGGTACAATTCCACTTATCACACTTCAACGAAAATGACTCCATTTCAAGCTTTGTATGGTTATGAGCCTCCTAAATGGAATGACTTTGGAATTATCGACACAAAATTTGCAACATTTAATGACCAGTTAGAATAAACCCAAAACGTTTTCCAAGCACTAAAGGAAAATCTAAATATTACAAGAAATCATATGAAGCATCAGACTAATCAAAACATAATAGAGATATAATTTGATGTTGGAGTGATCTAAAAATAAAAATTTGATTGTCCTCTGACACTTTGCAAGTGTGATAAACTTGGGTTTTTAAATGTAAGATTAGTTTTGTAACTTATTCAAAGATGAGTGGTTAAGTTTTCACATGAACTTAAAAGTGAAACAAATTCATATGCAACTCAATATGATAAGCATGTAGAGAAGAAACCAGCAAGTGATAACGGAGTTCACCGCTCTTGGGCTACGTCTCCAGGCCCTGGTCCAATGGCTAGGCCACTTTATTGATCTCAACAACAAATGATCACATTACAAATTGTTGAATTTGGAGCGACCTTGTTTCTCCTACAAAGAAACACTCTTATACAAAGAACTCTCACTCAAAAAGATGAATCCCTACAACAAGTCATGATTCGGTCAACATAAAAAGGACTCTCTCATAGCAGGTCCTTGTACTCCACTTGAAATAAAAAAGTATAAACATACAACTACCTCACAATGAAGTGTTGTAAAGGGATCTTCCCATAAGCACACTAAGAAAATATTGAAAATAATTACTCTACTGAAGTAATAGCTGTTTGTAGGAATTTAAAGGGTAAGTCCCTTAGATAGAACACTAAAGCATATCACTCACAAACAGATCACATATCAGTACACCAATATTCTTGACGTGTTTAAAACCTTCAAAGAGGGAAACAGTCCATGACCTGAGCCAACATGGCCGCTTCAGGAAATTTATTAATGTAAAAGAAAGAAAATTTACATAAGCTTCTCTCATGAACGGTCACCATAAAAATGACCCTTCCATGCTCTTTAAATAAAGATCATGGACCAATCGGGTGTTAATCCACGAATCAAGTGTCGGTAATACCGATGAGAGAATGAATCGATCCATTAATTCATGTCTAGAACATATTGTGACCATTAGATTGTAAGTTACAAAAAGTACATACTAAAGAAACACTCTTTACCTAACTATACACTAGACAAGGTTATACTTAATTATTTCCTATGTGTCAGAATATCCTAACATCCCCCCTTAAGAACAACTTCGGATAGGATTGAAGGATGTACAAAAATGACACAATAGGAGAAGGAAGGAGGCATTAGAGCGTATCCCCCCTTAGTGACAACTTCCTGAACTCCAACCATAAATCAAAGTTTAGTAAACTTCGCTTCTGTGAGAGCCTTTGTATAGATGTCTGCAACTTGATCATCGGTTGAACAATAGTGCACTTCAAGAACATGCTCATGAATGCGATTTTTGATGAAGTGCATGTGTAATTCAATGTGTTTGCTGCGTTGATGTTGGGCTGGAACTTTGCATAATTGAATGGAACTTTGATTATCACACCAAAATGTAGTCAGATGTTGCTGCTGAAAACCAAACTCTAACAGGATCTGACGAGGCCACATGGCTTCCTTACTAGCTTCAATAGCACCATGATACTCTACTTCTTCTTAAGAAAGGGAAATGGCACTTTGTTTCTTGCAAGCCCATGTAATAGGTCCAAAACTAAGAGTGAATATATAACTTGTAGTAGACTTTCGATCATCAGGGTCACCAACCCAATCAGAACCAGTGAAACCAACCAATAGAGGAGATGCTTCTTCACTGTAATGAATCCAAATCTAAATTGTACCTTGAACATAATGAAGTATTATTTTAGCTGCTTTCCAATGACTTTCATGTGGGTTTTGCATAAACCAAGCAACAATGCCAACAGCAAAGGAAAGGTCAGGACATGTAAGGGGAAGTACAAGTGACTGAAAGTTTGGCTCCAGACTGAAAGGGAGAAGGGGTTGGCTTACAGTCTTCCATGTGAAAGTGGCGTACAAGATCACATGCATACTTGGACTGGGAAAGGGAAATACCTTCTTTGGATTTCAAGACTTGAAGACCAAGAAAATAATGCAAGTGTCCTAAGTCTGTCATTTCAAACTGATTTTTAAGGCTGTACTTCACATGGTTTATAAGGTTGGTATCAATACCAATAAGGATAAGATCATTAACATAAAGAACAAGAATGATAAGGGACTTACCCACTTTCTTGGTGTAGACAGTGTTGTCAGAATGATGCCTAAAAAAGCTAGTATCTAAAAGAAAGCTATCCATTTTGGAATACCAAGCCCGAGGGGATTGCTTGAGACCATAAAGAGATTTCTTAAGCTGATATACAAGGCTAGAGTCTATTTGTATAAATCCAGGAGGTTGTTCCATATAGATTTCTTCATGCAAGTCCCCATGCAAGAATGCAAATTTAACATCCATTTGATGGACTTCCCATTTGAAAGATGTAGCAAGGGAAAGAACAAGGCAGATAGAGTTCATTTTGGAAACATGGGAGAAGGTTTCAGTATAGTCAATTCCTTCAAATTGTGAAAAACCCTTAGCAACAAGACGAGCTTTATGTTTATCAACTTTTCCATCTGGTCCAAACTTGGTTCTGTAAACACATTTGCATCTAACAATTTTTCATCCCTTTGGAAGAGGAACAAGATCCCATGTATCATTTTCCAATAATGAATGATATTCTTCATTCATAGTTGCGTCCCAATCTGGATGGACTGAAGCTTCTACAAAGGTGTCAGGATCATAATTCGCTAAATCTTGAGCCAATAAAGAAGAGACTCTATCAAACTGAGAACGTGTACGATGATAATCTATAGGATCATCTACAAGAGTACCTGCTGCATCCTGAGTAACACAAACCCATTTTGGAAGCTGAGAAGCTAAAGGAGGATCCTAAGAAGGTGAGGAAGGATTGTCATCCTCACTGTCATCATTTGAAGAAGAAATATTTTCATAAGTAGAAGGGATAGAGAGAGGTGGCACATTTGCTAAACTAGGCTCGTAGGCTGATATATTTTCAGCAAACTTTACATCTCTTCTAATGATAACATTTTTGGATTTAGGTGGAAGAAGTCTATATCCTTTGACATCTTCAGAATATCCAACAAAAATACATTTTTCACTCTTAGTTTCTAAGGCTTTACGTTTCTCATCTGGAATATGGGCCCATGCTTCGCTTCAAAAAACACAAAAGTGACTTACATCTGGTTTAATTGAGCTCCATGCTTTTTTTGGAGTGATATTCTTTAAAACCTTAGTAGGAGTGTGATTTAATATGTAATTTTCACAATTAATTGCTTCTGCGCAAAAATTAAGACCAAGTCCTTTAGATTGAAGCATACAATTAGCCATTTCGTTTAAGGTGCGATTCTTCCTTTCAGCTACACCATTTTTTTGTGGAGTATATGGAACAATATGTTGTAATTGAATTCCATGCTCAGTGCAAACGTTGATGAATTTGTTGTTAACATATTCTTCACCATTATCAGATCTTAGCTTAAGAATTTGATGTCCAGATTGTTTCCCTACAAAGGCCTTAAAGGCTAAGAACATGTCAAAGGCTTCACTCTTGAGTTTTAAGAAGTATACCCAAGTGTGTATGGAGAAATCATCAATGAGAGTTAAAAAATACTTGTAGCCGGAGAATGAAACAACTGGAAATGGACCACATAAATCCCTATGCACAAGCTGTAAAGGGGATGAGGCATGTCAAGAGGCATGTTTTTCAAAAACTACCCTGATGATGTTTTCCGAGTACACATATGGAGCAAACACCATCTCTGCAAGATACTATAGGAATACCTATCACCATATTTTCTTTACATAGATTTTGAAGGGAGCGATAGTTTAAGTGACCAAATCACTCATGCCAAAGTTTGTTAACTTCATCATTATGAGAAACAAATACCGAGGGAAGAGTTGATGACCCAAATTTGTTAAACTTATACAACCTTGTAGAATCATAAAAAATGCCAGTAGCTAAAATTTGTCTAGGATCTCTTAGGTACTTAATTACAACATCATGAGGTGAAAATTCAATGGTTTTACCTTCACCTGAATGAGTTATCTGATATATAGATAGAAGGTTGTAGGATAAGGTAAGAACACATAATACATCATTAAATTGACCATTGTCTAGATGAATAGTTCCAGTGCATACAACACTAAGAGATCTATCATCACCAACATAAATATTTTTGGTGTTACAATCATTTAAAGAAGAAAACATGGCTTTATTTTTGGCCATGTGATAAGAAGCTCTAGAATCAATGAGCCACTCATGAGAATGAGAAGAAGTAGACACATTTAGTGCATAACCAGACCAAGATGCTTGATAATGACATGCATAAAGTGCTATTCCTGAAGATGAAGTTGAAGTTGAAGAGTGCTCCAAATGGATGTTATGCTTCTTCATGGCTGCTTCCAAGGCTTCCATCTTCTTAAAGCATTTGGATTTTAAGTGGCCATCACAATTACAAAAGTTGCAATGTCTATCAATCTTCTTCCCTTTGTTTTTATTTGCCTTATCATTTTGTTGAATTGATTTTTCATTTTGAGACTGAAATTACTTAGGACCCCTGTTTGGTTTGAGACCATTCCTTTTAGGATGCTGCTTCTTAGGATTCTTTGAATTTGGTTGCTTCTGGGATGCTAAGACTTTCTTAGAAGAATTTCCAATATTAAGAAGACCAAGATGTAAGAGTTTTTTTTGTTCTCTTATTAAAGAATAAAAAAATACATCAAAAGAGGGGGACTTGTCGTATTTTCCTTGAGAAATAAAGGTTTCTCTAGTAGAATGGAAGGTGGAACCAAACACAGAGTAGGATGGTCCTAACTTAGTAAGAATGGTATAGATAAGGCGACCATCTTCTTTCTTAACCTTAACACCTTCCAAGAGAAGTCTAAGGGTCTTTAATTTGGACAAAAAATCTTCAATGGAAGAAAAATTATGGGGTCCAATGTAAGAAACTCATTTTCAAGTTGATGGTCTCTAATTTCATTTTTAATTCCAAAAGAATTATTGAGTTGTTTCATTGCTTCATCAGGGGTATCAATTTCAGCAATATGGAATCTAAGGTCTAGAGAAATAGACATCCCTATCAGCCCATGTTCTTGATCTTGCTTATTTTTCCATTTGGCTTTCTTATCTTCATATTTAGGTTTAGACTCTTGGCCTGAGACTATTCTATAAAGACTTTTACTTTTAAGTAAATCCACAATGTAGGATAGCCATTGGAAAGAGTTGGTACTATTAAGAATAACTCATGGAATTTCCATTTCAAAAGAAACTGAAGTTGTAGACGCTGAAACTAAGTGTTCCAATGGAAAGGTCTTGAAAAATTAGACTGATTAAAAAAACGACTTCCGGATGAAGAAGTTATGGCATTTTGAAGAAACTTTGTTGAAGATGCCGACGAACTACGTGAATGTTGGTAAGTGAATGATAATGTTATATTAAAAAAAAATCCCCCTGCTTTCCAAACTTAATATAATTAGCTCACTTTAAAAATGATTACTTTATGTGACCCACTTTTATAAATAAGTGAAAGTCACTTTTACAATGGTACTTTATGAACTATCCATTAAATTGTAACTTAAATAAAAGATAAGGTGACATTAAAATTACAAGTGATGCACTTTTTATAATGGGTGAGAACACTTTTACATAAAGTAACTTTAAAACATAAGTTACATGTGCTTTTTGAAAAAGTAACTCAACAAAAAGAAAGAGTTGAACCCAAGACCTCTATTCTCATAAAGTAAATTTGGACCAAGTGAGCTAGTTTAAAAGGTTAGTAATTTTTGGAAAGGAGGAAATGGTTTCTTTTTTTTGCTCACTAAAGCTTTGGAATGCATGCTTACTTGGAAAACCTCTTTTTGCCTACAAAACAAAAAAAAACAACCACACAAACCAAACGAACAAACAAAAGTAATTCAAGCCTTATGGCTTAAAGTTAGATTTGGCCAAAAACTATATGTTTTCCTCAAATTTTCTGATTTTCCAAGATCATACTAAGGCGCAACGGAAAAGAGCATATGCATGAGAAAAATCCTTTCTTTATGTTTTTGGTTTGCCCAGATCGCAAAGAGTTGCAAGGAAAAGAGAATACACAGAAATGAAAGGTATATATATAGTATAATAATAAAAGTATAGAGGACTATAAACCAAAATAAGTAGAGAGATAAATAACTAAACTGCAAATAAAGACTATATACCTCTAGATCTTAAAAATGACGTAGCTAGGGCTGCCGGAAACCTTTTTGCATGAAACGAAAGGGGTTCCTCATTGGAACATATGCTCCTAACACAATAAAGCATTCCTCTTGTCTTGAAAGTAGTGAGAAACAATAGATATAGGAAACTACAATCGCATGTAGTTGTACCGTCTTCAGATTTGGATCACTAATGGATGCGACCCTCGAATAGCTTTGATACCATGTAGGAATTTACAGGGTAAGTTCCTTAGATATAAAACCAAAGGAAACTACTCACAAACATATCACAGATCAGTACACCAATATTCTTGACGTGGTTAAAACCCTCAAAGAGGGAAACAGTCCATGGCCTGAGCCAATGCGGCCACTTCAGGCAATTTATTAATGTAAAAGAAAGAAAATTTACATAAGCTTCTCTCATGAACGACCACCTTACAAATGACCCTCCATGCTCTTTAAATAGAGATCATGGACCAATCGGGTGTTAAACCACAGATCAAGTGTCGTAATACTGAGGAGAGAATGAACTATCGGATCACTTCAGGTCTAAAACATATCGTGACCGTCAGATTGTAAGTTACAAAAAGTACATACTAAAGAAACACACTTTACATAACTATACACTAGACCAAGTTATACTTAATTATTTGCTATGTGTCAGAATATCCTAACACTATTGTAGATATAACTTGAAGGCTGGAAAACCTCTATCTAGGATCTTTCCATGCTCAAATAAGTCTCCATTTGGCCTCAAAACTCTTTATGTCTATAACACTAAAATAATTGAATCTGCAAAAATTCCATCATACAGTGCTTAAATAAAAATATGGTGCTTCCATTGAGTTCAAAACACTTAAAAACCCTTGTCTAGGCTCTTCTTGAGCTCAAAAAGACTGAAAATACACTAACTTATGCCTCATGGAATTTATTTTCTGCTAGCTGTCATACAAAATGGGAAAACTGGCTAACCAGGAAACAAGCTTGTCCCTTTTGGAAAACCTCCGAGCGACAAATTAGCCTGAGACTGACAGGATTTCCTTCGAAAAAGGCACAAAATTTTGCCTAGTTAATTCCGTCAATAACCCTTAAGCGCCAGGCTAGGGTCACGTGGCACATCATATGGCCAGGGGCCGGGCTAACTGCCTACCCGCGCTGGCTTAGCTTCTCTGTCGCAGAATTTGGCTATATGGTGATCATGGGGCCAGGGGGCATCGTGGCTAGGTGCCACCCAGTCCACCCCCCTGTCGCTGGTTAAGGTCGTATAGACGATGAAAACAACTGGGGGCTGGGGCCTAGTGCCTAACTCCCTCCACCAACATTCAACATGATACAGTTCAAATGAATGAAGACCACTATATATGTTCACAACCATTGCGTGGTATAACGGTTTGAGCGATAGTTATAATTGTTAAGTCGTGGGTTCGATTTTGGTGGAGGGTGGTTGGACCATATAAAAAATTTGGCACAATTCTCGAGGGCCACGTGGTGCCTCATGATTGGGCCACCTCAAACTTGTAACCAATAAAAATGCGCCACCACATCTAGTATGGTACTACCACATGGCGACGTGGGATTGGCCTGTACCAGCCACTGTGATTTCCCAGTTAGATGTTGACATCAACATGATGTCAGCTATACAGTTTGCTCAGTCAAAAACCCGCTCATCCCTGCAAGTTGACTTTTTAGCTATTAGGAAAAAAATTCAGAACATCATAACTATCGCATACGACGTTAGATTGAGGAAATTCAAGCGATGTTGGAATCAATACAAAGAACACTACGGTGCTAGTTTTAGGAGATTCCGAGCACTTTCATTTTCGAGCCTATTTTTTATCTCTGGATCATACCTCCCAACTAAGAACTTTTGGACCTCCAAAAGTTTATCTTCACTTAGAAAATAAGTGAGAAAACAAATCCTTTACTTTCCTGATCCCACTCCTTCTTTTTCTATTTGAATTGGCGACTTTGAGCCTTGTTTAAGGTACTCCACATTGCCTTTGCATGAAGCCCTTATCCTCCTGTTAAGAATTATGGCTTGCTGCAATTCTTCTAAACATTCAGGAGCAAGATATTAAATGGACGAAATCTGAACATTCCGTTCATAACCATCTTTCTTTGGTGGCCCATTCAATCTTCACCTTGAAGTCTTTCCTTGCTGAAACAAAACTTGATCTTCCTCTTGGAAATCATAAGAAACTAATTGCTTGTCATGCATTGCTTTATACTTTTCTTTGCTGTCCTCAAGCTGCACTTGTACTTTTGATGCACTGGCTACATTTGTTCAATGAAATGCTTGGATTTGTCCACATTGCTATGGCCATCTTCTGTAAAATTTTCACCAAAGTTCAAATATAAAACGACTTTAACAAATAACACAAACAAGCTTCACATGGGAATACTTGTATAAATGAGCGCTTGACACAGTTGTTGCATATTGAATGTGTTGGCATTATGACATAGATTTGACACTATGACACAGATGTTGTCCATGATGGCAACTCACTCAGATGATAGATCACAGTTCGGACTCATAGAATGAAGAAAAAGAGGTATTCACAGGCTCCCCATTGACCAAGTCGCGTATACACGCAGGTTCGCTAACCAAAAGGTGCGTATAGCATATACACGCACTTTCAGGGAAGGAAAGGTGCGCACATGTTGGAAAACTAAGTTTTGGTCCATGGTATTGATCCAAGGTATCTGGTCCGAAGTATTGACCCCAGGTATTTGGTCCAAGGTATTGGTCCTAAGTGGTTTTGGTCCATGTTATTGAGTAAGGCCTAAGACTATAAAAGGAGGAGAAGATCATTAGGCAAAGGCACTCAAGTATTGAATATTTGATGATGAGCAAGATTTAGTGCACAGGTTATTGGGTTATGATGCATAGCTGGATCTGAACCAAGGATGAACCTTAGCGCTTGATGAAGGATAAGATCTAATGATGAGTCAAGACCTTAAGGCTTGAAGTGAAGTATTTTTATATGGTTTGATCATTTATCTGAATAACCAGCATATATTTTAGTTTGTAAATATGATGATCTGGGTATAACTAAAGTCTGGAATTGTTGTAATATTTAAAATCATCATTTATAGATATGTATGCAGGTTCACTTTAGAAAAGGCGTGTATACACGCTGGTTATGCATATCAAAACAACGTATACATCTTAAGTTTGATTTGAAGATCTGTACGTAGGTTCGCCTTAAGAAAGGTGTGTATATACATAGGTTTGACACAGGGAAGTAGCGTATACCTTGTAAATTTTTTTTTAGCTACTTCTATTTGTTGTTGCAGTGTTATGGGTTCTGGTTACAACATTATAAAAGATCAGATTGAAGGGTTGTCAAAGTGGTTGATTGGTTCAATTGGGAAAACGAGATTTCTTGATCCATATATATTTGATGATTGAATGATAATGGATCCAGTTTGAAAATCTATGAAATGTGGTCCCTGGAAGAAAAGAGAAGGTTGTAGCCTTCTGTAGGCCAGCACCTACATACTAGTAAACATATCAACTAGTACAAGATCTAGGGGGTTGTAGCTCCCTTCCAGGAGAAGCTGGAGAATGAGAGAAAGTTGTAGCCTTCTGCGGGTGAAAGCCTGCGTGCTGGTATAAGTCTGCACTAGTACAAAAAAAATGTAAAAATAAGTTTCTTATTATTATAAAGATAGAGATGGTTGCAGCAGGTGGTTTTCACCCACATTATGTTTCCACCTTATATCTTGTGTGCATATGTGTGATGATCTGTTCTGTTTTACTGTACCTATTTACTGTTTATATGGTTAATGAAGTTTTGATGCACTAATGAATGACCAACATATGATGGATTAACTGAATCATAAAATTACTAGAAATACGCTAGTTGCATTAAACACAATTGCGTGTACATGCGGTTTCCCTTAATTGAAGTAGCGTATGTGAATTAGAGTATGAAATGAAAAGTTATTATTGATTTGCTGATACTAATTCGCCCCCCCTCTTAGTATTATTTCCAAAAATTGGTTTTAGAGCAGGTCCTTTAGTAGAAGCTTGATCGCTTGAAGGAAGATCCATCATCATGAGTAATCAAGAAAGAGAGGGATCCATTAGACCACCAATCTTTGACGGAAGCAACTTCGTTTATTGGAAGGTAAGAACCACAACTTATCTTCAATCTCTTGGGACAAATGTCTGGGAAATCGTGGAAGGGGGGTATACATTTCCATAAAAAATTCCTACAGATGCGGTAGGTAAAAAGAAATATGAAACAATGCTAAAGTTGTTACTACATTATTGGGAAGTCTGTCACAATCAGAATTTGTCAAAGTTATGCAGCTCAAATCTGCCAAAGAAATATGGGACAAAATCATTCTAATCTATGAAGGAGACTCTCAGGTAAAACGTGCAAAACTGCAAACTCTCAGAATTCAATATGAAACTCTCAAAATGCACAATGATGAAAGTATAGCTAGTTACTTCTTATGAATAGATGAGATTGTTAATTGCATGAAGAATTTGGGTGAAGAGATAAAAAAAGTTACTTTAGTTGAAAAGGTTTTAAGATCCTTGTCTGCTAAGTTTGAATCAAAAGTATCTGCCATAGAAGAAAAGCAGGATCTTCATATTATTACTATGACACAGCTGCACGAAATCTTAACTGCTTTCAAGATGAGAAAAGGAGGTCCATTAGATATGAGAGAAGCCGCATTCAAAGCTTCAAGAAAAGAAGAACTCAATGAATCATTAGGAGAAGAAGAAGCAAATTTTGTCAAGAACCTTCAACGGGGTACAGGAAGATTCAAAGGTAACTACCTTTCAAATGTTTTGCTTATGGAAGAGTCGGTCATTATGCTCCCAAATGTCCTCATAAATATAAGTTTGATAAAGGTAAGGAATTTTCAAAATGGAATAGAAAACTAAGTGTAAGTAAGAAGAGCTACTATATGCATGAAGATAACAATGGTTTATCAAATAGTGATGAAGATGAAAATAGTAATGATTATAGACTTTTGATGGCTTTTGAAGATGATGATTTCTTGGACGATTTAGATGAAGATGACCTTTATGAAGAAATCTCTAAAATCAAAATTTGTTTAGAAGAAAAGAATATGATTATAGATATTTTGACATTCCAACTTGCTGAAAGAGAAAAACACAATGAAAAACTACAATGTGAAATTGTGGGTCTAAGAAAGGATATTGAGAAAAAAAAAGCTCTCAATATTAGATTTACTAAAGGATCAGAAACATTAAATGAAATCATCAAAGTGCAACGTTCTCCTATGATAAAGATAGGTCTTGGATAGACTGAAGAAGCATCTCAAGCACAAAAGTCGTCAACCTCCACTAAAAGCTATCTTGATGCAGCAAAGAGTAGTGAAAAATTTGACAAGAAAAGGCATAAAGCAGATCACCAGGTAAATGAAGTTCAATCTACCTCAAGGATGAACAGAAGCTACAACCAACCTCAGGTAAATCATACTCAATCTACTTCAAGAATGAATATCAATAGAAACTACAATCACCAGGTTAGTAGATTCGATAATCGCAGGAACTTCTTTAATGGCCAATGTTTTTCGTGTCATAACTTTGGACACAAAGCTACTCAATGTGTTGCTTACAAAACCATCATGACTAGAGAAGCACAAAATCAAAGGAATGTGACATGGATAATGAAAATGACCTACAATAACTTTTCTCTCCTTGAAAATGAAATAGAATGCTCTATTTGTAACAACTTTGGTCATGAAGAATCTGAATGCAGGAGTAACTTTCAGCAAACATCTCAGAAGGAGCAAACTTCATTAAATCCCAAAATATGAAGAAAGAAAGAACCACAAGCAGGAAGATGTGGTATAGCATTATATGTAGAAGGACAAGAAAATCAGTGGTACATCGACAGTGGATGCTCAAAACACATGACATGTGACAAAGAAAAGCTTCATTCATATAATGCCTTAGAAAAGGAAAAGAAGGCCTCATTTGGAAATGACACTCCTGCTGTCACAAAAGATAAAGGCACTGTTCTCTTAAAAGAAAAAGTTAAAGCTGGGAATATTATGTATATTGATGGTCTTAAGCATAACTTGTTGAGTGTCAGTCAAATGTGTGATCAAGGAAATGAAGTAGTATTTCAATCAAATGGATGTGTTGTTGGTGAGCTTGATACAGGAGAAACAATGATCAAAGGTGTAAGAACTCCAAACAACTTATACATACTCAAGGGAGGACAACAACAATGCTATCTAAGAAAAAATGATGAACACTGGCTATGGCACAAAAGATTGGGGCATCTAAGCTTCCCTCAAATAAGAAAAGCATGCAGATTCTAGGATGTTCATGATCTTCCAGATATCAGCATTCCAGAAAATACAATATGCAAATCATGTCAATTTGGTAAGCAAACCAGAGAACATTTCCCTGAAAAGGAAGGATCAACTAGTAAGCCTCTTGAACTTGTTCATACTGATTTATGTGGAGCATCAAGGAAAAATTCACCTTGTGGAGAAGAATACTTTATATTGTTCATTGACAATTTTTCCAGAATGTGTTGGATAGGACTTCTAAAGCATAAAGATGAAGCATTTGAAAAGTTCAAAGCCTTCAAAGCTTTAGTTGAAAATGAATCAGATCGCAAAATCAAATGCCTCAGATCTGATTGAGGAGGGGAATTTACCTCGGATGAATTCTTCGACTTTTGTGAAGAACATGGAATAAAAAGGGAATTCTCCACCGCAAGGACTCCTCAGCAAAATGGAGTGGTAGAAAGGATGAACATAACTGTTCAACAAATGGCTCGTGCTATGCTAGATGAGTCTGAAACTCCTGCAACCTTCTGGGGTGAAGCTGCATTCGCTGCCGTCACTATTCTAAACAAAGCAAATGTTTGGGTAAACAACACTCAAACTCCACATGAACTTTGGTATGGTAAGACTCCTACTATAAAATACTTCAAAGTTTTTGGAAGCAAATGTTACATAAAAAGGATTGATGAAAAACTTGGTAAGTTTGAGCCCAGAGCAGATGAAGGTATTCCCCTTGGGTACTCTTCCCGAAGTAAAGGATACAAATTTTATAATAAAAGACTTGGGAAAATTATTGAAAGTATTGATGTTGTGGTTGACGAAGCATGCAAAAATCCAAAACAAATAAAAACCGAAGATTATGAAGAAGATGAGGATTTTCCTTCCACATCAAATCCCACTAATTCTAAAGAAGAAACCAATGAAGCACCAGAAGAAGAGATAACAGTAGAAGAAAAAACTCCATCCAGGTATGTACAGAAAAATCATCTAGAAACACAAATTTTGGGACAGAAAGAGGCAGGTGTGTAGACAAGAAGAACTATTTCAGATGCTTCAAGCTATCTAGCATTGCTATCCTCCATCGAACCTCAAAATGTAAATGAAGTATGCAAAGATGAATGTTGGGTAAAGGCCATGAATGAAGAACTTGAGCAAATTGAAAAGAATAATACTTGGGAATTAGTTCCTAGACCTCATGATAAGAATATCATAGGAACTAAATGGATATTCAAAAACAAGCTGAATGAAAATGGAGAAGTTATTAGAAACAAGGCCAGACTTGTTTGTAAAGGATATGCTCAACAAGAAGGTATAGATTTTGAAGAAATTTTTTCACTGGTTGCTAGACTTGAAGTGATAAGAATGTTCCTTGCTCTTTCTAGTTTTCAGAAATTCAAAGTATATCAAATGGATGTAAAGTCCGCGTTTCTTAATGGAGACTTAGAAGAAGAAGTCTATATTGAGCAGCTAGACAGATTCATTCTTGGAATGATGCAAAACTTGTATGCAGACTCAGAAAGGCTCTCTATGGTCTAAAACAAGCTCCAAGGGCCTGGTATTACCGTCTTGACAAATATCTCAATAAACAAGGTTTTTCAAAGGGATCAGCTGATAGCAATTTATTCATAAAGATTGACAATAATAAATTACTAATGCTTGTTGTGTATGTTGATGATATCACTTTTGGTAGCAATGAAGAAGCCATGAGTCAAAATTTTGCTTCAATAATGTAGCAAGAATATGAAATGTCCCTACTTGGTGAACTTACATACTTTCTTGGTCTACAAGTTCAACAAAACAAAGATGGTATTTTTCTGTCTCAAACCAAATATCTCAAACAGATCCTGAAAAAGTACGGCATGGAAGATTCTAAACTAGTATGTACCCCAATGGTAACAAGATGTAGTCTCATCTCAAATGGTGAACCAACAACGGTGCATCAACCAACTTACAGATCCATGATTGGTAGGTTGCTTTATCTAATAGGTACCTAACTGGACATCATGCATGCAGTGGGAATAGTTGGAATATTCCAAGAAAATCCAAAGGAATCACATCTTCAGGCAGTCAAAAGGATATTCAAATATCTTCAAGGAACACAAAATTTTGGTTTATGGTATCCTAGAGATACAGATCTTACACTTCATGCATATACAAATGCAGATTGGGCAGGAAATGTTGATGACAAAAAAAGCACTATTGGTGGTGCATATGGGTTCCAGATTAGTGTCTTGGTTCAACAAGAAACAAAGCTCAATTGCATTATCTACAGCTGAAGCAGAATACATGGCTGCTGCATCTTGCTGCCCACAACTCCTTTGGATGATGCAAACATTGTAGACCTACAGATCACATGTACTCCACCCATTCCCATTCTATGTGATAATACAAGTGCCATCAGTATTTCAAAGAATCCAGTCATGCATTCCAAGACCAAGCACATACCCATCAAATACCATTTTCTATATGAACAAGTGCTTGAACAAAAGGTCAAATTAGAGTATGTTCCCTCCAAAAAACAGGTTGTTGATATATTCACCAAACCACTACCCAGAGAGACATTTGAATATCTCAAACAGAAGCTGGGAGTAATTGATGCATCATCTTGTTGTTAAAACTTATATGTTTCAGAGAAAATTGGTTATACGCGAGTTTCATGAAGTGTATTTGCATACATACGCCGGTTTCGGTGGAGACAGTCGCGTATCTATTGGTTTGAAGAAATGGACCAGCTTCAGGATGAAGGGAGTCTGATATGGGGCTGACAGTGATCATTTGGCATAGGTTCAGGGGGAGCATATACTTCTAATAATGCATCGTTGGCATTATCTTAGAATATCTTGGTACAAATTCACAGTTGCCTTTTGATTCAGGTGGAACAGGTTCAGGGGGAGAACATGGTTGCTGGTCTAGATGCTGATTGATAGATGTTGCTGATGATAGTTGCTGATGACTATCATGGTCTTGTTTCAGATTTTTGGTCTCTGTTATATATGTCATATATATATTTTAAGGTAAAGGTCATGAAATGACCTATTTTGTTACCCCACTATGTATGGGATGGATGATGTAATGTTCTTGTTTTGACTTGTATAAAAAATTGGTATATCCCCACTTGGTTGGGTCGATGAGTCAAACCTGGTATATCCCCACTTGGTTGGGAGATGGATGTATGTATGAGTCATTGGTGATAGGAAGGTCATTTATGACGTATGTGTAGAGTCATGTTTTTCTTTAGAACATCTTTTTGCAGACCTTTCTTAATCAGGGGGAGCATGGAGCTCAATCAGCACACTTCAGCATATCAGAGATTTTAGCATGAACTCAGGGGGAGCATAACCATTTTCCCTTGATGAAAAAGGGGGAGAGTGACTTGAGGTTGTCATCAAGTCCAAAGGGGGAGATTGTTGGCATTATGACACAGATTTGACACTATGACATAGGTGTTTTCCTTGATGGCAACTCACTCAGATGACAGATCACAGTTCAGACTCATAGAATGAAGAAAAAGAGGTATACGCAGGCTCCCCATTGACCAAGCCACGTATACACATAGGTTTGTTGACCAAAAGGTGTGTATAGAATATACATGCACTTTCATGGAAGGAAAGGCGCGTACATATTGAAAAACTAAGTTTTGGTCCATGGTATTTTGATCCATTGTATTGATCCAAGGTATCTGGTCCGAAGTGTTGACCCCAGGTATTTGGTCCAAGGTATTGGTCCTAAGTGGTTTTGGTCCATCGTATTGAGTAAGCCTAAGACTATAAAAGGAGGAGAAGATCATTAGGAAAAGGCACTCAAGTATTGAATATCTGATGATGATCAAGATCTAGTGCACAGGTTATTGCGTTATGGTGCATAGCTAGATTTGAACCAAGGATGAACCTTAGAGCTTGATGAAGGATAAGATCTAATGATGAGTCAAGACCTTAAGGCTTGAAGTGAAGTATTTTTATATGGTTTGATCATTTATCTGAATAACCAGTGCATGTTGTAGTATGTAAATATGATGATCTGGGTATAACTAAAGTCTGGAATTGTTGTAATATTTAAAATCATCATTTACACATTTGTATGCAGGTTCACTTTAGAAAAGGTGCGTATACATGCTAGTTATGAATATCAAAACATTGTATACATCTTAAGTTTGATTTTCAGATCTGTACGTAGGTTCACCTTGAGAAAGGTGCGTATATATGCAGGTTCGACACAGGGAAGTAGCGTATACCTTGTAAAATTTGTTTTATCTACTTCTGTTTGCTGTTTCAGTGTTATGGGTTCTAGTTACAAAATTCTGAAAGATCAGATTGAAGGGTTGTCAAAGTGATTGATTGGTTCATTTGGGAAAAGGAGATTGCTTGATGCATATATATTTGATGATTGAATGATGATGGATCTAGTTTGAAAATTTATGAAACATGGTCCTTGGAAGAAAAGAGAAGGTTGTAGCCTTTTGTAGGCCGACACCTACGTACTAGTAAACATATCAGCTAGTACAAGATCTAGGGGGTTGTAGCTCCCTTCCAGGAGAAGCTGGAGAATGAGATAAGGTTGTAGCCTTCTACAGGTAGAAGCATGCGTACTAGTATAAGTCTGCACCAGTACAAAAATTGTAAAAATAAGTTTCTTATTGTTAAAAAGATAGAGACGATTGCAGCAGGTGGTTTTCACCCACATTGGGTTTCCACCTTATATCTTACGTGCATATGTGTGATGATCTGTTCTGTTTTACTACACCTGTTTACTATTTATATGGTTAATGAAGTTCTGATGCACTAATGAATGACCAACATATGATGGATTAACTGAATCATAAAATTACTGGATATATGCTAGTTGCATTAAACACAATTTCGTGTACACGCGGTTTCCCTTAACTGAAGTAGCGTATATGAATCAGAGTATGAAATGAAAAGTTATTATTGATTTGCTAATACTGATTCACCCCCCCTCTCAGTATTATTTGCAATAGAATGTGACACAACTTCTCATCCCCAAATGCTAGGAACCTTAATACAATGTCCATGAAGAAAATGCATCTTACAATATGGAATAAATTCGAATCTTCAAATTCCATACAAATTGACTCATAAACAAGCCAACATAACATAACCATACCAAAGAAAATACTGTTGCACATAAGTGATTTATTTACAAACATCACTTTTACAAAATATCCAACTATGGGGACATGCAACATGTGAAATAAAAAATAAATGCAGTCATTAAGTAGACAAATAGTCCAACCATTTCTTACCAAACCATGATAGGGAATTTTCTTTTTGCACTTCACTTGCTTCTGGAATTTCTTTTGGAATGGTTATGGTGTGCCTTGTACATTCCTCTACCTTCTCCTCCTCAGGTGATTCCATGATGTGTTTGTCCTTCTTTGGATGAAGATGTGGATGCAACTTCCAACACTTTTCAATCCAATGCCCACTCATATTGCAATGAGTAAAATTTTTTTGTGAGCATTTCTTGGCAAAAAGGTCCTTAAGGTTGGATGAAAATTTTCCTTCTTGGTCTCACTTCGAGTCGATATATTCATTTTTTGATTAATGCTTTCCTTTTGTGACACTTAGCTACACAATGGTTAGGTGTATGACAAAAAGTTCAAGGAAAAACATTCCACAACATGTTATTCAAATGATCATGTTATTTGTAATCATAGAAAGCCTTTGAATAATCATGACGCATATAACTCATATGGTTTTCCTTTGGCATATGAGTTTGGAGAGGAGAACTTGTTTGTCGAGGATAAGTTGACTTATTTCTTCCTTTGAAGTGCTCATCTCTCTTTGGAGATGCCTTGCCTTCAACATCATCATCATGACATGATTCTCCTTCAGTGTGTAGGAGTTCTTGCTTTTTTGGAGCATTCTCCAACTTCTTCTTGAATTAACCTAATCCTTCATGTTGAGGTTGTGATCTCACCTCAATAGGATTTAAGATTCCATGTCTATGGATTCCACGAATCTTAACTTTGTACCCCATTTTGGTCAATAATTTCATACCAATACCCTTGGTATGTTTCTCAAATGATGCAAAAGAAGCAGGTTATTTGTTTATTGAATGAAATGAACAAGAAATATATTTTACCTCCTTTTCTACTTGCGACACTTGGTCCTCTTCCTGAAGTTTAACCATCTCCTCCTCTTTTGTTGACGAAGTGGTAGATGCGGACTCAAGAAAACCACTCTTGTGATTTGACATGTAAGCAACGCTTTTCATATGGGAAAGGGTACAATCCTCAGTGATTCCATGGCCAGAAACTTGTTAAGTCTTGGGGTAAGCATCTTTAGCTGAATATTCCCTAGTTTTTGTTTCAATGGCATTCTGCAACATAAGCTGCAATTTTTTCTTTTCATCCTCTACAGCTTCAAACAATCTTCTCAATTCCATGTTCTCCAATTGTAGAGAAGAATTCATTTCCTCCAATTATAAGAGTCTCGCATACTACAAAATTTCACCCATACTTGCAATCGGGTTAGAACTTGCACTGATACCACCTGTTTGAAAATAAAACTTTGATCGTCCTCTCACACTTCGCAAGTGTGATAAACTTGGGATTTTAAATGTAAAATTAGTTTTGCAACTTATTCAAAGATGAGTGGTTAAGTTTTCACATGAACCTAAAATTGAAACAAATTCATATGCAACTCAATATAATAAACATATACAGAAGAACCCAGCAAGTGATAACAGAGTTCACCCCTCTTGGGCTATGTCTCTGGGCCCTGCTCTAATGGCTAGGCCGATTTATTGATCTCAGAAAAAAATGAGCACATTACAAATTGTCGACTCTAGAGTGGCCTTATTTTTCCTACAAAGAAACATTCTTATAAAAATAAATCTCACTCAAAAATATGATTCCCTATAACAAGTCATACTTATGTCAACAAAAGAGGACTCTCTCACAATAGGTCTTTGTACTCCACCTGAAATAAAAAAGCAACTACCTCATAATGAAGTGTTGGAAATGGCTTTTCCCATAAGCACACTAAGAAAATATTGAAAATAGATGCTCAACTAAAGTAATAGCTACTTCATATGTAACTCGAAGGTTGGAAAACCCATATCTAGGTTCTTTCCATGCTCAAATAAGCCTCCATCTGGCCTCAAAACTCTCTTTGTGTATAATGCTAAAAGAATTGAATTTGCAAAAATTCCATCATACAGTGCTCAAATCATAAATATGATGCTTCCATTGAGTTCAAAACACTCAAAAACCTCTATTTAGGCTCTTCTTGAGGCCAAAAAGACTGAAAATATACCAAGCTCTTCTTCAACTCAAAAAGACTGAAAATACACTAAGCTCTTCTTGAGCTCAAAAAGACTGAAACTACACCAAGTTATGCCTCCAGGAAGTTTTTTTCTACTAACTGTCTTGCAAAATGGAAAAACTGGCTAAATAGAAATGAACTTGTCCCTTTTGGTGAATCGTTGAGTGAAAAATTCTCTTAATGTTGGTGGGATTCTTGATGGAAAAGGCGTAAAATGTTGCCTAGTTAATTCCGCCAATAACCTTTAAGCTTCGGGTCAGGGTCACATGGCGCATCATATGGCTAGGGGCTGGGTTAAGCACCTACCCCCGTCAGATTAGCTCCCTCCATCGTGTACTTTGGTTATATGGTGATCATGGGATTGGGGATTGGCATGGGTAGGTGCCACCCGATCCGCCCCCTCCACCATTGGGTAAGGTTGTATGGATGACAAAAAATCGAGGGTTAGGGCGAAGTACCATGCTCCCTCTGCCAACATTCAACCAGATACAATTCAAATGAATGCGACACACCATATATGTTAACAACCATTGCATGGTCTAATGATTCAACACGGTAGTTATAACTGGCAGGACACGGGTTCGATTTCGGTGGAGGGTGGCCGATCCATATCAAAATTTTTGCACAATTCCTGAGGGCCATGTGGTGCCCTACCATTGGTCCACGTGGTGCTTCATGATTGGTCCACCTTAAACCTACAACCAATAAAAAAACACCACCACATCTAGTATGGTCCTACCATGTGGCGGCATGAGATTGGGCCACCTCAAACCTGTAACCAATAAAAATACACCACCATATCTAGTATGGTCCTGCCATATGGTGGCATGGGATTAGCCCGTACCACCCACTTTGCTTGCCCAGTCAATTGTTGACGTCAACATGATGTCAGCTGTATGGTCTACCCAATCAACAACCTAGTCAACCTTGCAAGTTGACTATTTTACTATTGGGCAAAAACTTCAGAACATCATAACTCTCTCATATGACATCGGATTGAGGTAATTCAAGCGGTGTTAGAATCAAGACGACAAACACTAAGATTTGACACCAGTTTTGGGAGATTCTGAGCACTTTAATTTTTGAGCCTATTTTTGATCTCCGAATCATGGAGAATGGGTATTTGTTAAACTTCAACCCTATAAGAAATTGTTCTTAAAGCTGAAGGGAAAAAAAAAATGGGCACCAAAGTTTCTAGACCATACCAGATTAACAAAAGATCAACCAAGTAGCATACAACTTAAGCCTTCCTGATAAAATCCATGTTCATAACGTCTTTCATGTATCTTGCCTTAAAAAAGCACTTGGAAAACACCAAGCAACACAAACAACACTTTTGACATTATATTACGAAGAGAAGATCATTTTAGAACCAGAAGGAACCATCGCCACTAAGGAAAATAAGTTGCAATCACGAGTAAGCAAAGAATACCGAACTAAGTGGAAGAACCTACTAGAAGAAGAAGCCTCTTGGGAAACTGAAACATTCCGTCAACAACACCCTTCGTTACCTATGATTTGAGGGCAAATAATTTTTGTTTGAGAGGAAGGCAATGTTATTTATAAAATTGATATTTATTAATGTTTAATTTAGGAAGGGGAATGATCAAAAGATCACGCCCCCTCATGTAAAGGCATCAAGGGCGCATTTAAGCCAAAGTCCCCCACGATTGTATTCATATTGAATTTTATATCAACAAAAGCAACATTAAAGGATCAAAATGTGAGAAGAAGGAAGATAATGCGACCCTTGCATCAAAGGGTCCCAGTCACGGACATGGTTTACAAGGGGAGAAGAAGAAAAAAAGGGACCTATATAAGGTCAAGTGTTTCAGGTGTGGCGATTTTGGCTACTACAATACTCATTGTCCTCAAAGGAAGAATGAAAAGAAGGCGAAGAAGGACCAGGCGGTAGCATCTGTAGAGAGAGATAAATTTTCCTCTAGGTTGGAGGAAGACTTCGCCATTTTTGCAACTATACCTCCAGGAGTGAGGTGGGGAAATATGGAGCTATACTCCCAGAGTTGCATAGAGGTTTGGGCAGGGTTCATTAAGGTGAGCATCAATTGGTGTTTTCTCATGGATCATGACCTTGTTATAGGAGTCCACAATATTTAGTAGTAGGAGGACCAATGTTAGTTGATGCAGTTAGATTCTATAGTGACAGTTGTAGACTAGCTGCAATCAGGTGCTGAGGAGAACATAACAGTGTTAACAGTAGAGCAGGAGGCTCAATAGTAGAGTCAACAACAACACAGATTCCTAAGTGGATAATGTAAAGGCTAGTAGAAGTCAGATGCTCTGGAGACATATGCAACATAGAGATGCAATTGATTCAATATTTCAAATGCTTTTTAGTTGCAGTAGTTGTAGTAGCAACAATAGTTGAGAGGGAGTTGGAGTGCAGATGCAGAGTTGGTAATAGTATAACAATGTCAACAGAAACATAGATGCATCATCATATTTGTGAGTGGAAAGTAGTCACAGTGGCCAAACATCAACATCGTGTACAAAGGATGATGCAGAGACAGGGTGTTGTAGCAGTACGACACAAGAACAACTTCTCCGCTAAGAGGGAGTGTTAGTTTTTTTAGCATAGATGGTGTTCTAGTATCGTCAGTTGTAAGAGAGGCTAAGAAACACTAGGACTCTAGAACCCATAAAATGTTTCAGAAAAATCCACCCAAAAATGGCTTAATTAATTTAATTAATCAATAATTAATTTTTTCCTAAGTCTAACTTAGGGAAAATGATTAATTAACAACAATTAATTGAGGAAGGTGAGATTTCTCTAGAAGCTCACACATATCAACTAGGAAATGATCTCAACCATTGATTAAGTTTTAATCTTGGCCATTGGAGTCCCAACTAAAGATTATAAGAAGAGGTCGATGGGTAGATGGAAGAACATACCTAAGATCGATTTCCTTGGGTAGTTTGACTTTCCAGAGAATACAAACATTATGTCGAAAGAGTTCGAGCCAAAAAAGGGAACAAAGAGATAGAGAGGGGCATAGCCAGTGAGTCCAGAGGAAGTTTTCCAGTTCCATAGAGTAAAAAAGAGGAGGTCGAAAACATTCTCTAGGATGTTGCGGAGAGGCAGTGCAGAGCCTCAAGTGAGTAGTTTGATTCAGCTGAAGGGAAGGAAGTCTTCAGTTCTAGAGGTCAGGAATATTTTCTAGAGGGTCAGAGAAGAATTTTCCCAGTCAACAGCATGAAAGATGGTGTCGGGTGGTATAAATGCAAGATTTACACCAACATTTAATTTGTTAATCTGAGTAAGTAAACTTAGAGGCGTAGCACAATATATGCCAGAATATGACCTCAGGGATCTGTCAAATAAAAACCAAGATTTTGCAAGAAATTCAAAAGAAGCATCATTCAGGAAAAAGAAACAAGACTTTTCGAAATAAAGTAAACACACTCTGGGAATCTACTTCTGGCTCCTCTTTTGGGTTGAGTTGACTCCTGCAATAAGTATTCCTCAGTTGTCTAGGGGACAAGGGAATGTAGGCCCCAATCAAAAGAAAGCGATTCAATAAATAAAGAATGCAAAAACCTCTTAAAAGATCACTGCTATTTTGCAAAGATGAAAAGCATGAATAAAACATAAGGCAACTTCTTTCCAACTAATCTAATGAAACCATTGAAAGATTTTAAAAGAGATCTAAATTATAATGCTTCTCTGTAAATGATTGAATATTCAAATTAAGGAAAGTGTACATTTGTCTTTGTTACAAGTTCTCCTTCCTAGCCTGAATCATCGTTCTTGCACCACAACAGCATGCTTGCACTGGAATGCTATTCCTGTACTGAAACGATGTTCTTGCACTGGAAGTATGTCCTGTTCTTGCACTGAGTATATTGGCTTGAAGCAACAATCAATTATGATGAAGGGATATAACTTTTTAACCTTAAATCATTCCAAGAATTCTTGTGAGAAATTCACTTTCCAATAAAACAATATGATAATTTTTCCTTATGCTGA
Organism: Pinus tabuliformis; assembly: GCA_031772625.1. Taxonomy (NCBI): domain Eukaryota; kingdom Viridiplantae; phylum Streptophyta; class Pinopsida; order Pinales; family Pinaceae; genus Pinus; species Pinus tabuliformis. Next base: position 1,024,753,067 of record CM062816.1, on the reverse strand, counting down.
TCCTAGAATTTAATTATTAAAATTTCAAGAAGGAATGTTTCTCTTAAAAGTGCAGGAATCAATTTCACATTTAAAATAATAGTTTTAAGGTAGTCATGAGTTTAATCAACTAGAATTCTTAGTAAACCATAATATCCTTCAGTCATAAAGAATGCTTAATGATATCATTAACTTCAAATGTCTAGAGAAATGGAATGAAATCGAAAATCAAATGGCTGAAAGGAAGAAGAAATGGAAATGAAATTGCAGAAATATATTTAATCACACTCACACCATGAAAAATAAAATGCAGCAAAGGAAATTCTAAGAAGTTTGGGGCAACGGACTGGCTGGTGGGACCAACCACCCATCTCATTTCCCTTGTAGCAATTAAATCACAGTGCCAACAAATTTATAAATAAAACCGAGAATATAAATCGAATGCCAAAGTGAATTGATTCTGAAGTCTTGTTACATGGTTATTGAAAAAGCAACGCTAGGCTCTAGGGGTCCCCTCAAGGGATCATCCCACTTGGCACATAGATCCTCCTTCCCTGCACAATCAAAATCGATCCCTCTTCTGCAATGAAATGCGCTTTACAAAATACAATCTGCCATCCTCTACACCTATGTAACTCCTATTTTATATTATTTTTACATGATAGTTTCTTTAGCAAACATCATGGGGATTGAATCCAAACTGATTCTCGTCAATAGAATATAAGTACAACCATTTCCATATTGAAAGAATGAAGATTTGATACGAATTTTCCAAATCTAGCCGTTTTCTAGAATTATGGAAAAACATATATTTTTAACAAACTGCCTACAAAGAACACTTCGTATCTTCTTAACCATTACGAATATGGGAAAGTTGTTTGGATAAAACCTAGTTTGTTATGTTTACAACAATAACCTTTCTCATAATTTTCTGGTTCAACTCCATTGCCTCGAAAATTGTGCCCGAAACTGACTGTTTGGATACTTGTGAAATCTGAGATCCTAAAATTCTGGAAAAATAGTGTCCTTTTATAAAACTGCCTCAAAGAACCTTATGTAACTTTTATACCTTTACGAAGTTTATAAATCTGTTTGAGGCTTACTTAATTTTCTATACTGGGACCGAAGCCCATGTTCCAGAATTTCTCTATTTGCCTCCACTTGCACGGAAAATGAGGAGGACATTGGCAGTCTGGAAACTGTTGTGAATTCAGGGCTAAAGCATTATTTATTCCCTAAATATAAGTATGTATGACCTGGGTGTATCTTGACTCATGTGGAAGTGTTGAAACAACATTTTGAACAAAAACCTCTTTCACATTTTCCTAGAAATGTGTCAATGTATGAAAGCCCCAAATTGGTGCAAGAATGTTGGTGCAGGCAGGTGGTACAGGAACTGCTAGTACATGAATCTTGGTGCAAGAAATGTTGGTACAGGAACTGGTAGTACAAGAATATTAACACCTGCCACAAAATATCCTAACATTAATGGCATTTTCACATTAATACTCTTCAAATTAACAAAACAAGAAGAGTTCATAGATCAACAACTGTCAGCTCTAAATGCCTCTAAATAATAACTAATAATGCGTAAAAAAATAATAATGATTATAGACACTTAGTACAGGCATACAATTATTCAACAAAATCATGAAAATTTGGACAAAATGGAGGCTCAACATATGGTTATATTAGTAGTTGATTTAGGCAAAGAGTTTGGTAGGCAACACAGGGGTGATGCAGAGCATGTGTAGACTAGTTTGGATGGCCATCTTTTCTGAGGTTAGAAAATGTCAGGATTGCTCAGAGAGATGGTAAAATCCCTTAGTATATTTTTTCCAGTATTTCTCTTAGGTAGATTCGCCATTTTGACGACATTTATTGTACTTAGAATTTCTCACTGCTACTTAATAATAAAAACCCTTAGTTGCTGCACAAATTTTCTCACATTGGGTTTTTTCTGGAGTCCAAAAATAACAATGTTATATTTTTGTGTGTTTGTGCCAATATTTATCAGTTTCTAGTTTATATTTAGCAATATTTTATTTGTGAAGATTGCAATGTGATTAATTCTTTGTTGCCATGGCAATAAATTGCGTAATTAATTTTAAAGTTAGAAGAATTAATTCCAGTTGCTGCAATGGTGTTTCAATAGTTGAATTTTTCACACAATTTGGTAATTTTCCCCTTCAATGATTCATTCTTTCTTTGGACATAGCAATCTAAGAGTTCCAATTCTTGAATTTATTCTTTTAACCTTTTGATTTTCCTATTCTTCCTTTAGAATTTTGAAGGAGCTAAGGTATCTATAGGGCTGGAAAATATTGCCTCTTTTATTGATTTATGGACCTATTGTTCATAGTTGAGGTCATTGGTTGTTGAATTTATAGGTTTTGATTCCATGAACATAGGATAATTGAGCTTAGAGAACCAAGTCCTCACCATTTTAAGCCCCGTTTTGAAAAAAATTACAGATTCCTCTTTCTTGTCACGGGTGTGATTTGTTTCCACCCATTTTTGTTGGGTCACACTTTTGGAATAGTGAAAGGTAGTTACCGAAGAAGTTTTGGTCCTCTACTCCAGGGATTTCTGTTTAACCATGATTCCAATAAATTTTTAAGTGACCTTGGGCCCTAAGGGTTGGGTTCTTTCTTCTTGACCTTTCCTTAAAGATTTCATTTTAGGGTTTTCTTTGTGAATATTAAAGTCAAGATCTTCATTTCTATTCATGTAATTCTAAAAAACAATGATGTCTTCATCTTGATTTAATTCATCTTTAACAACAACCACTTTACGAAACTTATTATGATTTAGGAAATCATCCCGTCTATTATTCCTCTTCCTATGTTCTTCCACAATTAAAATTTTAATCAACCCATGATGGTATAAATTGTGACCTATATTTTTAGCTTTTTGTTGAATATGGTTGGCTATTTTACTAAGACTTCTCTATAGATAGAAAGGAAAATTGACTTTTTCATCTATGATCTATAAACTACCATGGATATTCCATTGGATAGTTCGTCACAACAGATCTAATAATATTATATTAAAAATATGAGATTCTACACTATTACAGTTTCATTTAATTTCTAGATCTGTAAAATTAACTGTAATTAGTGCATGCATGTAAAAGTAAATCAAGCAGAAAAGTAGAGAACGAAAAAATAAGCTCACACACATAATACACAACATAAGCTCTCTAGGAAACCCTTTTAGGAGAAAACCCAGCTGGAAGGTGAGGTCGCTTCACTCTCTTTCTCTGTCTGGAAATATGGCTGCAGATACAAAGAAGTAATGTCTGTGGCCCGTGGGTTGCTACAGTGCACATATCTTCTTTGTATCCTCTAGCTCCTATCTCTCCTGGCTATATTTTTTCAACTATAGAAATTTTTTTTCTTGAAAGAATGGAATGCCTCTTCCTCCTAGTGGCCTGGTTATAACACAAACCGATAACCTACTAGTGGTTAATTTTGACTACATCAACTCTTAACTAGAGTTACAAAATAGACTCTTCTAGAGTATTTTTACATCACAAACACGTGGCTAGCCCATTTTCCATGAATAATGGGGCTGACGCGGCATCCTCCCGAACTATATGTGGGAAAATAGGAAGGTCAACTTCTGAGTGGCATAACCTTTGCATACAGACTCCGATTGACACGATTCTTTCACTATTGGAAAGATTTCTGTGTAGAATAACATGAAAAGGTGACACACTTTAGTGACAAATTTTTACCCCCAAAAAGCATCGTCTGATGCCTCAAAAATTCTCTTGGAAGGTTTCAGACCCCTTTTGCAAAGTAGGTCCTGCCAGTAAAAAAGGTCCCGTGAGCTGATTCCTCCACTTTTTCCACTGTAAATGCATCGAGATGGATGAAAAATAATCTAATGATCCAATCCGGATCAATCTACTTCAAAATATAATAATAGGTGAATGTAATGCAAGAATGTAACCCCATAGCTACCCTTACATGTAATAAACTTCTACAAAACAGACAAAAGGTTTCACCATTCCTCCTTTATCCATGCCCTTGTCACTGCGTTCGCCCAGTTAGGATGTTTCTAATTTGGGCATAAATTTTAGTCTCATAGAGACTCAAAAGAAGATATATTTAGGATTTCCCAACAAGAGGATGAAATCTAGGAGGAATATTTAGAAAAGTTTTCTTACAATTTACAAAATATAAACAAAGTGCATTAAAAATCTAGATACTACTTGTACAATTTTTAAAATGTTTCAAGGATGAATTCATAGATGTGCTTAATATTATGAGAGCAAGTGATATTTACTATTTTACTTTTAATCAAATTTCTTAGTTGGGTACAAAATATTTTAGGGTAAGAGCTAAAGCCAACAAACAACAAAATCGGAGCATGGCCCTCCAATTTCAGCCGCGTGAATGAGATGTTTTTCCCTTTCATGATTTGATGGACACTGAAATAAACTTCCAGTTGTTGCAACGAATGGTTCAGCTTCAGAGCATCAATATCGTAATGGTATGGCTTGATATTTACTTTTTCTTCCACTTTAAACAAGGATTGGTTCACGACACTCGAATTGGGTTGATCTTTTCTGGGTTCTTTCTTTGGATGGTTATCTGCATCTTCTTGATCTCCCAATCCCGCTTCTGATTTTTCCTCTGCATTCGAACCCTCTTCTTCTCCAAATATCCCCAACTTATTTACTAGGGCCTCCATGAGGAGGTTTAAATTGCGATTTATATCCACGGATTGTTCTTCGAGCCACGAATTCCTCACCTCTGCAGGATCATGAGGTTTGTTTACAAATTTTTCACCCATGATTAGGGTTTTATGATTTTTGGCCTCGTCGATCTAGATCCCTGCAATCTCCATAAAATACCAAAAGAAACCTTCTTTGATACCAAATGATCCGTAAACTGCCATGGATATTCCATTGGACAGTTCGTCACAACATATATGATAATATTATATTAAAAACTTGAGATTCTACACTGTTATAGTTTCATTTAATTTCTAGATTGTAAAACTAATTGTAATTCGTGCATGCATGTAAACTTAAATCAAGAATAAAAGTAGATAACGACAAAATAAGATTACACACACATAATACACAAGATATTCTCTCTGAAAAACCCTTTCGGGAGAAAACCGAGCTGGAAAGTGAGGTCGCTTCTCTCTCTTTCTATGTCTGGAAATATGGATGCAGATACAAAGAAGTAATGTTTGTGGCCCGTGGGATGCTACATTGTACAAATAATCTCTATGTGCTCTACCTCCTATCTCTCTTGGCTGTCTTTGCTCAACTATGGAACATAATTCTCTCTAAGGAATGGAATGCCTCTTCCTCCTAGTGACCCGGTTATAACACATCTCGATAGGCTACTAGTTGTTAATTTTGACTACATAAACTCTTAACTAGAGTTATAAAATAGACTCTTCTAGAGTCTTTTACATAAAAAACATGTTTCTAGCCCATTTTCCATGAATAATGGGGTTGGTGCGGAATCCTCCTGAAGTATAGGTGTGAAAACAGAAAGGTCAACTTTTGAGTGGCATAACTTTTGCATATGGACTCCGATTAACACGATTATTGCATCGTTGGAAAGAATTACGTGTGTAAAATAACATGAAAAAGTTCGATGCAACAAAGTTTTACCCCCAAAAAATGTCTTTTGATGCCTCAAAATGCTCCCAAAAGTTTTGGACCCCATTTTTCCAAACTGGGTCCCGCCAGTAAAAACTGCCCCGTGAGTCGATTCCTACATGTTTTCCACTCTAAATGCATCGATATGGATGACAAACAATATAATGATCAAATCTGGATCAATCTACTTCAAAATATAATAATAGGTGAATGTGATGCAACCATAGCTCCTTGTCACTCCTTTCACCCAATTAGGATGTTTCCAAGTTGGGCATACAAGTTAGGCCCATAGAGACTCAAAAGAAGACATATTTAGGATGTACCAACAAGAGGATGAAGTCGAGGAGGAATATTTAGAAAAGTTTTCTTACAATTTACATTTATAAACAAAGTGCATTAAAAATCTAGATACTACTTGTACATTTTTTAAAAATGTTTCAAGGATGAATTCATAGATGTGCTTAATGATATTTCCTATTTTCCTTTTAATCAAATTTCTTAGTTGTGTACAAAATATTTTAGGGTAAGAGCTAAAGCCAACAAACAACAAAGAGAGTCTCTTTCCAATGTTACCAAGTCAGCGTTGGGAAGTGTAACAAGGGAAAAAATTGGAAATTTATTAGAGAATTTCAAAACCGGCCTCTTAAATAAACTTGGTTCTTGAATTGATACATTGAAATCCAAGAGAGGTAGGAAGAACAAAATGAATTTTTGTTAACTTTTTTTCCTAAAATGTAGCGAAAAGAATCCATTAAGAAATTTTCCATTAGTATTCATCTTTGTTGTATCTATGAAAATAACCATTCAATGGAAAATTGTCTAACAAAATTAGAGTTGAAGGTAGTTTATAAAGGAGAAATTGAAGCAACGAAATATATTTATTTTGTTGCACCTAAAAGAATTTGGTAGCCTAAAGAAAAACGCATGCTCCAAAATCCTACTCAAGCATTTCCTGCATATTATAATTTAATCCTATACAAATTACATGGAATTCCCTTATGCCTTGTTAGGCAAGTCTATCTAGCAAGTGTTGAAATATGGCAACAAGAATATTCCAATTTAATTTTTCCTTGAATTAAATGATCAATTAAAATCGAATTTAGTCTTAACAGGTACTTGGAAATAATTAATTAATTAATTTGAAATTAATTAGTTGGAGAAATTCAAGTTAGAAGTCTTTCTGAAGTCATGCAAGAGTTATCCCTTAAATTAAGGAGATAAGATTGAGTTACATTTGAGTTGTAATTAGTTAATTCAGTTTACTGAGTTAAGTCCAGTTAAATTAGTTCCAAACTGTTTGAGGAACTAATAGTGAGTTAATAGTCAGTTGATGCATTAATGCACTCAATTAGTGCTACTCCAGTTAACTGAAGATTCCCTCATCAGAAACTCATGCATGTCTATTCTGAGAAGGAACCAGTTGATATTAATGTTCAAGGACAGTGTACTATCAGTTGCATGTGTTTTCCCATGGAGAAAACTCATGCATGCAATCAAGGATTCATCCTTGAGAATTGCGCAATTTTGAAGGTTTGTTTTCCACTTGGTAATAGGCTAATCATCCACAAGGAACAACACAAGGAAATAGGAGCTTGGAGGGTAGAGAGGAAGGCTGAGAGAAGCCAAGATTTCCTGTGAGCATTTGTGAGGATTGTACTGAGAGATGGCTAGCTGTGAGAGCTAAGGCTTTGTATATTTCCTATGTATTTCCACCATGTATGATAATACAATAGTGTGGGGTTTTTTATTTGAGGATTTCCCCAAAGTATTTTCATATGTATTGTGCCATTGATTCTTTTTCTTCTGGTTATATTGTTTAGCTCAATCTTTAAGCTTCCACAAAATGATAGTAGAAGTAGGTTATAGTATTCTTCTTTGATTTATATTGCATTATCGGGTTAACCTATCATAGATTTTATACATGGTATCAGAGCTGCAAATAGTATACTGAGAAGAGAATTCAAAGTTTGAAGTTCGAGGTAGCAAGTGCAAATCAAATTCGTATCATACTTCAAGGTTGGCCAATGGCGTTCTATGGCTTGAGACTCGAGTATGCCTTGGAAGGTAGCTCGAATTACATAACTTGGAAAGATAGAATGGATGCTGTATTAGAAGACAATGGCTTGAAGGAATTGATTGATCAAGAAATCCCAAATCCAGCTTCAACTAATGCACAAGAGTTGGCTGAGTGGAAGAAGTGTGTGACGAAGGTGAGACGGATCATCCTTAAGGAGTTCGAGACCATATTGTCTCGAGTCTCCATGGGAAGGATAATCCATTTTCAATGTGGAAGACATTGAAGGACCTCTACCAGAACAGTAGCGACCAGAGGAAATTGGCGCTCAAGGATAAGCTTCAAAGAATCAAGATGGAGAAGGGTGTACTATTTCCACATATCTAAACAAGCTCATCACCTGCAGAGATGAACTTGGAAGTGTGGGAATAACTACTGCCGATGATGATATGGTGAGCCTCGCTCTCGTTGGCCTTCCAAAGAGTTGGAATAGCTACCAGGACTCTGTGAGTGGAAGGGAGAAACTGCTAGATTGGGAACGAATATGGTTGGATCTTATGCAGGATGAGATCAGGAGGAGCACACAAGATGGTTCTTCATCCAAGAATGATGATGAAGAAAATCTGGTCTTAGCAAGTAAGGCAAGGAAAGGGAAGGGGAAGGCTTCCCATTTCAAATCAAATTCTTCTCATGGAGGGAAGAAGGCTGACATGTCTAAAGTAAGATGCTTTAATTTTCACAAGATGGGACATTATGTGATTAATTTCCCATCGAAGAAGTCCAAGAAGGGATCCTTGGAAGGATCAGAAGGTGAGGCATTAGCCTCTCAGTTCGAAATGGACTTTACCCTCATCGCATGCATTTTGTCATCGATAATGGGTTGTTTCTGGTATCTTGATAGTGGAGCCTAATTCCACATGACCGATGATAAAAATTTATTTAGTGCCTTGGGGGAGAAAGACCTCAAGATGCGCATAGAGATGGGTGACGACAGAAGGTATAGTGTTTCAGGAGTGGGCATAGTTTCTTTTCAGAGGGAGCATGGAGCTCCTCTCATCTTGACAGATGTGATGTATGAGCCTGGACTAAAGAAGAACTTGGTATCGATCACGATGTTGGAAGACAAAGGATACGATGTTGTCTTCAGTAAAGGAAAGGTGTTCCTAAGACACATAGCCACGGGTCAAACCAAGAGGATAGGTATTTGGGTGAAGAATCTCTATAAACTAGAGGTAGATGATTGTGTAACATTGAGTATGAAAGCATAATTGGTGCAAAGCCAAGACATTGACGAGTTGTGGCACAAACGGTTGGGTCATTTTCATCATGGGGCTTTGAAGATAATGCAACAGATATCTACAGGACTTCCGAAAGGTAAACTTGATCAAGTTGACACATGCGAAGGTTGTACCTTAGGAAAGTACACCAAGTCTTCCTTTGATGATCGAGACGGTCGAGCAGAGGCTATCTTAGAGCGAGTTCACACTGATTTGTGTAGACCATTCTAGATGGAATCCACAACGAAGCAAAGGTATTATGTGATTTTCATTTATGACTATTCTCGTAAATGCTAGATTTATTTCATGTAGAAGAGGGACCAAACTTTCACAAAGTTTTGTGAGTTTAAAGCTTTGGTCGAGAAAGAGTCAGGGAAGAAGATCAAGGCCTTGAGAAGCGACAACGGTGGAGAATATGTCTCTCAAGAGTTTAAAGACTTCTGTGCAGTAGAAGGAATTAAATGAGAGTTGACGACACCTCATAACCCACAACAGAATGGGGTGGCCGAGAGAAAGAACAAAACTATTGTAGGGGAAGCACATGCAATGCTGCATGACCAAGACGTACCACTTCACTTGTGGGTTGAGGCATGCAACACAACGGTCTATTTGTAGAATAGAAGCCTGCATCACATCTTGGGATGAAGACACCAGAGGAATCTTTCTCTGGTAAGAGATCAGATGTGGGTCACTTCAAGATCTTTGGCTCATCGGTATATTGCCATGTGACAAAGGATGCACAGAAGAAGCTTGATCTGACAACAAAGTTGGGGATATTTGTGGGATACATTGATACACCTCACAACTATCAGGTGTACTTGCCTACCAGTCGGAGGACAGTGGTTCGCAAAGATATCTAGTTTGATGAGCAGAAGGCCATGCGAGTTTCCCTTGAGAGGGAGCTCCAACTATAGGCTGTGGAGGAACTATTGGTTCCTAAGGAGGAGGAGCCTTAGACTGATGCGGAGTAGCCACATGCAGAGCTTCTAGGAGTGGAGACATCCACTCAAGTAGAGTCTTCCAGAGATGGATGGAAGCACACAAGAGAAGCTGACAGATTGTTGGAGGATGCGAGGGAGAATGTGGGAGCACCATCTTCTCAGCGCAAAAAGAGGAGGTCACCTGAGAGGTACACTGGATACATGGCCCTTGCTGGGGAATGTGTTGAGATCGAGCCATCTTCCTTTGAGGAAGCAGTGCAGTAGCCGATTTGGGTTGATGCTATGGTGGAGGAGTATGACTCCATAGTTTGTAGCTGTGTTTGGGACGTGGTTCTGAGACCAGAGAACAAGTAAATTGTGAGTTCCTGTTGGCTTTACAAGGTAAAGCAAGTTGCTGATGGTAGTGTGGAGAAGCATAAGGCAAGATTTGTTGCTTGTGGTTTTTCACAGGTCGAGAGGATCATGTTGCTGCAATATATTTCAACAGAGGAGAAAGATGCTAACATTTTGACAAAGGCATTGTCAAAGTGTAAATTCGAGTTCCATAGATATAGGATTGGGGTGGCAGATAATCCCTTTCTTGTTGAGAGGGAGTGTTGAAATATGGCAACAAGAATATTCCAATTTAATTTTTCCTTGAATTAAATTGTGAATTAAAATCGAATTTAGTCTTAACAACTACTTGGAAATAATTAATTACTTTATTTTAAATTAATTAGTTGGAGAAATTCAAGTTAGAAGTCTTTCTAAAGTCATGCAAGAATTATCCCTTAAATTAAGGAGATAATATTGAGTTATATTTGAGTTGTAATTAGTTAACACAATTTACTGAGTTAAGTCCAGTTAAATTAGTTCCAAACTGTTTGAGGAACTAATAGTGAGTTAGCAGTCAGTTGATGCATTAATGCACTCAACTAGTGCTACTCCAGTTAACTGAAGATTCCCTCATCAGAAAATCATGCATGTCTATTATGAGAAAGACCCAGTTGAGATTAATGTTCAAGGAAAGTGTACTATCAGTTGCATGTGTTTTGTCATGGAGAAAACTCATGCATGCAGTCAAGGATTCATCCTTGAGGATTGCACAGTTTTGAAGGTTTGTTTTCCTCTTGCTAATAGGCTAATCATCCACAAGGAATAGTGCAAGGAAATAGGAGCTTGGAGGGCAGAGAGGAAGGCTAGAGAGAACCCAAGATTTCCTGTGAGCATCTGTGAGGATTGTACTGAGAGCTGGCTAGTTGTGAGAGCTAAGGCTTTGTATAATTCCTATGTATTTCCACCATGTATGATAATGCAATAGTGTGGGGTTTTTTATCCGAGGATTTCCCCAAAGTATCTTCATGTGTATTGTGCCATTGATTCTTCTTCTTTTGGTTATATTGTTCAGCTCGATATTTAAGCTTCCGCAAAATTATAGTAGAAGTAGGTTATGGTATTCTGCTTTGATTTATATTTCATTATCGGGTTAACCTATCACAAATTTTCTACAACAAGCCAAAAACCAACCCTATCAATAGGGTTGGAAATTACCTACTTATGAAAACCAACCTCCCTATAATCCTCATTTCCGCAACAAAAACATCAACAATAATTCTTCTCCCCTCAACAATATCCACATCAACAATGATTCACATTTGTTCAATATCCTTAATCAATACAACAACCATATCTTACACTTTATTCACCACAAATAACCCAACCACAATAGCTACAACTGCTTTCTAACCAACCACCTCAAATTCATACTCAATTACCAGCCCAATCAATGGAAAATCCCAATAACAAAGTGGAAAAACTATATATAATACTGAAGGGGAAACATTTCCCACATATTTAGTTGTCTCTGTATAAGATATCCTCTTAAATTTTGGAAAAATACTTCATAAGGAATCTCTTGTAATTATAGAAAAATAAGAAGAAGATATTCCTAAAAAAACTAGCACTACAATTGCAAAAATACCAATTGAGTCTTAGTAAAATCAATCAAAATTGATCAAATAACCTTCCTTTCTAGGGGGGTTACATTTGGGAAAACTAACGATCTCCCCTTAGTATAATTCCTCAAATGAACTTAGGAATATTTGTATTGAAATTTCATTATTTCAATCTATAAAATATATACCTATATATGAAAAGACAATTAAGAAATTCTTTATAAGAAGTTAGTAAGGAAAAAAAGAGTTCCACCAAATATATAAGTCTTTGGAAAGTTGGCAAGTCTTACAACAGAAAAGTATGTTGATGCAGGTGTACCAATGGTTACAAATTTTATCAATTTTTTTTCTATTCCAAATACTTTAATTGAATCAGGTGCATCTATTAATGTAACGATAATGGAAATAATGAAAAATTTTAAAATATGTAATCTTTGATCAACACCCACAAAATTAGAATTAGAAGATAGATTTAAAGTAAAACCATAGGTTTTAGTAGATGATTTTATTGTCTCATTGCATTCTTGGGAATGTCGTGTAGATTTTGTAATTATTTAATCAAATATATTATGTGGGAGGATACTCCTTAATCCTAGGAATGCCTTGGATGGCAACGACTAATGCATTCATTAGCCATTGATTTAGGAACATGACCATTGCAAGAGGAACACAAATGAAGTCACTTTTTACCCTCCTACTAGATCTATAAATGAAATAGAACATATGAAATGGTTTGATGAAATATATTTTGAGGAAGAAATTATTCAATTTGTGTTAACAGTTGATGAAGTGTAACAAACTTGGGTTAAAGTTCATGTATAAAGGATAATAGAGGCAAAAATAATAGGACCAAGGTCATGGGACACATATTCCAAGTTGAATGTTGGAAAAAGCACTATAGTGGGCATAAATTTTGGTTTATTTATAGCTAAGGAAATTGGTAAAGGAATGGGCAAAGGAAAAGAGACATTAATTGTCATTTTATTTATGAAATAAAGGAACATAGAAGAAAAGGAAGGTGAAGAGACACAAATTTTCCTGAGAGGGAAATTAGAGGAAAAATGAAGGAAAATGAAGAAAATAGAGGCCTCAATGAGAAAAAAGATTATGAGGATCAGTTCAAAACCTTTTGTCAGTTTTGTTTTGGAATTAGTGAAAAGAGAGAAAGAAGCAAGAGGAGAAATCAAGAAAGCAAGAAAATGAAGGAAAATGATAGGCCAGGAAAGCAAGGAGAAGGTTAAATCAATAACTTCAATAGGTAATAAGTTACATTTGTGATTTCCTAGCCAAGGTGTGAATGCATGGTACATGCATTTGTTCGCTTGGTTCATCTTTTGTCATTTGCATGGGTTTTTCTGAGTTTGACAATGGTTTCAACCTTTCCTTTCCATTTCTTGGATAAACATGGTATGATGGGATTCATTTCTTGGTTCAAATTTGGATTGCTGGAAGATTTTGGAACCGGGTTAGGTGGTATTAGGAAAATTCCCAAGGGTTGGGGGTGGATGTGGTTGTTTCCGGGAAGCCATTGATAGGTGGGTGTAGACAGGAAAGTTCCTCAAGGTATGGTGAAGGAATTTTGAGACATCCAAGCTTGTTTTGGTTTTGTGATCGCTTGACCAATTTTGACGAGATCATGGTAGTTTGAGGGTGGAGGTGATATAGCCTCTGGATTCCCTTGGTTTTTTATGTCTTGGTTTATCCCATGAGATTCCAAATTCATTCTTGGAGTATGGCATGGGGGTGATTGGTTGATAGAAAGATTTGGTTCAGCTCAATATATGGTTGGGTGGTACGTGGAAGTCCCTAACTCAATTGGCTTTTGCATAAGGTAATAAGAGCTATTTTTCTATTGTAATCTATGAACATTTATACTTGTTATTGTGTGGCTTTGATGGTTGTTCTGTCATGGTTAATATTTTGATTATATGCTGGTTATAAGCATGGTTCTATAACATGTTTTAGCTGTGGATCTTGTTATTCTTTGATTAGTTGATGAATGGTTGATGAATGCATGGAATAACAAGTGTTGCTGCAAATACTTGAGAGGGAAATAGACCTTCTTGGCGATTCATAGCTAAAGAAAAAATATTTACACTTAGATATGATTTCATGACTTATAGCTTACATGTATACCATGTGTTTGATGAAATGCCTAGTATGTTCTAGTCTGCCTAGGTCAAGTTTCCAACTCAATTTTGTATGCTTATCCTTGTAATTATTTCATTTATCATTCCGAGAAGTTACAGGAAGTTTTGGGTAGTGGTATGGAGGTTGACCTAGAAAGGTGGCTCAAATCTTGAGACCGCACCCTATGAATTGGATATTTTGGGCTATAACCGTACTCAGGCAGTGTTGTGCATGTGGTTGGAGGTATATAATTTCACCCTAGCCTTATCATGCATGTAGTTGGGTCTCTTAAGTAAGTGAAATAAGGTTCCATATCATGGATTGACCACCTGGGGTGTTTCTTCAACTCCTGGGTGATATTTAGTCCATGTTGGATGCAAGTTTGTGGTATGTAAGTCTCAGTTGTAGGCCCCACTTCCTTAACTGGAACTAGGAGGTAAGATCATGTCATAGTGGCACTCTGCTTCATATTTACTCAAAGGGCTTGTAAAAGTGGTTAAATATGGGACAGGGCATGTTACACATTTGTATCATACTAGGTTCAAACACTTGGAATGGATGGGCTAGATGCATGTTGCTATGCATGCATTGTCATGGTTATGGTTATCGTGCATGAGGTCATTGTATTGTATGAAGTTAGTGTTATCATGCATGATGTTGACATGTTGATATGAGTATGTATATGTATTGTGCTAATATGGATTGATCTGTGCAGATGAGATAGCCGCTCCTGAACTTCACTAAGGTATGTTTGTTATGTTTATGTTTAGTTTATCTGACATGGTATGTTTGCAGGAGATAGAGGATCAGAGATGGAAAGCAAAATGGTTGATTACAGTTCAAGTGAATCTCCTTATAAATCAGCTGAGAAACATGGGGATGAATATTCTCTTGACATAGTAGATACCTTGAGAATTCTGAATGCAAAAATCATAAGTTGCAAGGTAGATAATTACAGGATCATTCAGTCATAGGAAAGACTTTCTAGGGCACAGGAAAAGAAAGCAGAAGTCAATGTGGTGATCCTTTAGATATTATTAGATTTGAAAATATAGGGACAACCAAGGATTAGTTATGAACATGAAGAAATGATTAATGGGGCATATGGTTGCATGTCTCATGGAGGGCACATGTTGGATAGGGATAACACAGTCATAGGTGGAAGATGAATGGATACATCTGACATGAGAGGTAGTGGTTATGGGTTCTATTCTAGTTTTGGTTCAAATAGGTATTATGGTCATCATCGCTATCATCCTTACAGGAGGAGTGAGAGGGGATACTTTCTAGATGAGTTAAATAAAGGAAAGCCTCCTACATTTGATGGAGAGATGAATAAACTAGAAGATGCAGAAGCATGGTTGCTTGGAATGAATAAGTTCTTCGAGCTGCATGACTATACAGAGAATATGAAGGCCATAATAACTATTTTTAGTCTCAAGGGAAAGGAAAACATTTGGTGGGAAGATGTGAATCATGCCAAAGGCATCAAGACAAAGGAGTTGAGTTGGCGTGAATTCAAGATACTTTTTAGAAATAAGTATTTGTCAGAGAGATACTATGATGGTAAGGCTAAGGAGTTCTACGAACTGAAGATCATATCTATGATAGAATAAGAGTATATGACTAAATTACTGGAATAGTTGATGTATGAGCCATATCTTAAGGATGAGAAGACAAAGGCTCAAATATTCATCAGTGGGCTCCTATTAACATTCAAGGATCATATTTAGTATTATGAGCCTTGATTTCTGGAGGAAGTCATTGGGAATTTGAGGCACTTTTATGAGCAATCAAAGTGCAAGACTGATCCTAAGCATGGCTGGAAAGGAAATGAAAATAACAAAGGAAAATGGCCTCCGAAGCGGGAAATATCTCAGGATGCAGGTGAAAAAGAAAATGTGGCTCCTTACAATAAGTTCAATACAACAGAGAAGGGACATGGACCTCATCCTGGAGAGCAGGAAAATAAGGGTAGTGGTAGATAACCCTTCCAATGTTGGATTTGTGGCAAGGATCATTGCAAGAAGGATTTTTCGTGGTATCAAGGTGGTAGACCTCAAATATACAATTCTTAGGAGGCAAAGATAGTTGGGGATGTTCGACAGAGCATTCCTAGGATCTATGCAACATTTGATAACAATAAGGAAGATCACCGATCATCCATTATTGAGATGGAAGCTAAGCTCTGTGATTGAGTTGTTTCCATTTTGATTGATCTTGGATTTTATTATAGTTATGTTAATCCTGACGTTGGGGATGCTATGTGGCTTCAGTAAAGAAGTGCATGAAGAGTCTTAGTTGGTGTAGTTGGCTATAAGTACTAAGAAAATAGTTCATCATTTGGTGAGAGCTTGTGCATTTGAGCTGAATGGTATGTCTACATCAACACATCTGAATGTGCTTCCTTTGGGTTTGTAAAATATGCTTTTGGGTATGGATTGGTTGTACTATCATAGTAATAAGGTAGATTGTTACATGAAGGCTATTGAGTGCTTGGATGATGATGGAGAGAAGAGAATATTGTAGGGTAAGAAGAAGCTTACATCAATGAGAATGGTTATGACTATGCAGGCAAAGTGCAATTGTAGGAAAGGGTGTGTATTGTTTAGGATGTTGAAGTCTTAAAGATGTATCTGGTTTTGCAGCAGTTTCAAGATGTATTTCCAGTAGAGATTTAGAGTTACCGTATCATAGGGAAGTGGACTTCTCTATTGAGTTGGTACCAGGAGAAACAACAACATCTACGACACCTTACAGAATGAGCACTTCAGAGTTAGTGGAACTAAAGTTGCATCTTAAGGAAATGCTCGATAAGGGATAGATTAGGCCAAGTGTGTCAGCTTGGGGTGCACCGATGTTGTTTGTGAAGAAGAAGGACAATACTCTCAAGTTGTGCATTGATTACCGGAAGTTAAAAAAGGTGATGATCAATAACATGTAACCTTTGCCTCAGATAGATGACTTGTTTGATCAACTGAAAGGAGCAGGCATGTTTTCAAAGATTGATTTGAGATCAAGATATCCTTAGGTACACATCAAAGAAGAGGACATCTACAAGACAACATTCCATACCAGGTATGGGCATTATGAGTTTGTAGTGGTTCCGTTTGGTATTACTAATGCTCCATCTACTTTAATTTGTTTTATGAATAATGTGTTGTGTCCTTATCTGGATAAGTTTGTGATAGTGTTCATTGATGACATATTGATATATTTCAAGAAATAGGAAGAGTATCTAGAACACCTGGAAACAATGTTAATATTTCTAAGATAGCACCAATTGTATGCCAATTTTAGTAAGTGTAGTTTATTTCATACATAATTTCATTACTTAGGACATGTTGTTTCCAAGGAAAGTATAACAGTGGACTCATAATAGATCAGACCTATCATGGAGTGGGAAGCTCCTAGGAATGTGGATGAAGTTAGATCATTCACGTGACTAACAGATTATTATAGGAGCTTCATTAGGAACTTCTCATAGATTTCCCATCCTATGACATCCTTTCATATGAAAGGAAATAAGTTTGAATGGAACGAGGAGTGTGCAACTAGTTTTGAGTAGTTGAAGCATTTGCTTACAAATTCTCAGATTTTGAAGATTGTAGATCTAGACAAAGAGTTTGTGGTATGCACAGATGCATGTAAGACATGACTTCATGGATTCATGATTCAGGAAGGACATGTGGCATGCTATGAGTCAAGGAAGTTGAATGAGAATGAACATAACTATGTGACTCACGATTTTGAGTTAAAAACTATTATTCATGCCTTGAAGATGTGGAGACAATATCTTCTTGGTAGGAGCTTTGTCTTGATGAGTGATCACAGTGGGAAGATGTACTTGTTTGACCAAACTAATCTAAATTCTAGGCAAGCTAGATGGTTAGCTACTCTTAGTGTTTTTTATTTTGAGATTAAGTACATCAAGGGAAAGGAGAACAGGGTTGCAAATGCTCTTAGCGAAAGAGTGCAGGTGAATCACATTGCAATATTGAGTTCTTATGGGATAAATTTGCGAGAGAGGATCTTGCAGGAAGGTCAACATGATGACAGGTATTGGCAGTTAAGGCACATGTTACAACATCAAGGTGTAGGTGATAGGGATGAGGAGTATCACCTCACGATAGATGGCTTGGTTAAATTTAGGAACAAAATTTATGTGCTAGATGACAATGAGTTTAAGAAGCTTATCTTGAATTATTTTCATGTCAAGTCATATTTAGGTCACCTGGGATATCAGAAAACATTGACATCAGTTAAGAAATTCTATCATTGGCCGAACTTGAAGAAAGTGGTGGCTGAGTTTGTTGCAAAATTTTTAGGCTATTAGCGAGTAAAAGTAGAGTGTAAGCATCCATATGGTTTATTAAGTTGATTCTAATTCCAAAGTGGAAATGGTAGGTCATTTACATGGACTTTATTACAGGTTTGCTGAGGACATTAGAGAAACATGATTCCATCATGGTTGTGGTTGACAGGTTAAGTAAGGTAGCTCACTTCATTGCAATTAAGTCTACGAATTCAACTAGTGATGTAGCTCATATTTTCATTAGGGAGATAGTGAGATTGCATGGTGTTCCTAAGAATATTGTATCAGATAGAGATGCTAAGTTCACTTCCATGTTTTGGAAGGAGTTGTTTGTAGGTTTGGGGACAAATTTTGGCTTCAACACAACTAATCATTCACAAACAGATGGACAAATAGAGAGGGTCAACAAGGTTCTTGAGGACATGTTGAGAATGTACGTTATGCATCAACAAAAGAAGTGAAAGGATTATATTCCACTAGTATAGTTTTCCTATAATAACGAGTATTAGTAGTCCTTGAAGATGAGTCCATTTGAGGCTCTTTATGGGTTGGAGTGATCTAATGAACAAGGTGTTGATTAGAATTAATATGATGGCAGAGATGAAGAAGGAAATGCAAGTTATCAAGAGGAATTTGGAGGCAACATAGGACAGGAAAAAGAGTTATGCAGATCAACACAAGGTAATATAAGGAGTTTCAAGTTGGGGAGCATGTGTACTTGCGCATCAAGCCCAAGAGGACCTCCTCAAGGATTGGATCATGTGCCAAGTTGTAACCTTAGTATTGTGGGCCTTTTGAGACCCTTGAGAGGATTGGACTAGTGGCCTACAAACTTGGACTATCTTCGACAATGAAACTCCAAGATGTTTTCCATGTTTCATTGCTTAAGAGATATGTGTAGGATTTTGATCATGTGATTGACTGGTATGTATTACACGTGGAGCCAGAGGGAGAATTCTAGCTAGAGCCTTAGAGCATATTGTAGCGAAAACAACTCATGCTCCAGAACTGAGCAATCAAGAAAATTAAAGTACAGTAGAAGCACATTGAGTCCGATGAAGCTACACTGGAGATGGCAGATCAGATGTGGGCTATGTATCCTTCATTATTTGTTAGGTCAAGCAAATGCATTTTGGTATCTATATGTATATACATATATGGTTGTAGATTCCAAAGTGAGCTATGTTATAAAGCTCCAATAGTAGTATGATTGTCATATTTGTCATGCTGGTCATGGTTTGCAGTAGTTCATTGTAAATACTGATCGAGCTATGTTATAAAGATCCATGGGAACATGTTTTAGTTTTCAATGATTTTTCTGGTCATAGGTGTGATAGAACACTGAGTACAATGTTCCCCTAAGGGGGAGGGGTTTGTAACAACCCCGGGTTAAAAGTTAATGTAACAAAGGATAATAGAGGCAAAAAGAATAAGACCAAGGTCATGTATTCCAAGCCGAATGTTGGGAAAAGCACTATAGTGGGCATCACTTTCGGTTTATTTGTGGCTAAGGAAATTGACAAAGGTATAGGAAAAGTCAAAAAGGCATAAATTGGCATTTTATTTATGAAATAAAGGAAAATATGAGAAAAGGAAGGTGAATAGATACATATTTGCATGAGAGGGACATTAGAGGAAAAATGAAGGAAAATGAAGAAAATAGAGCCCTCAATGATAAAAAGGCTATGAGGATCACTTCACAAAATTTTACCAGTTTTCTTTGGAGTTAGTGAAAAGAGAGAGAGAGAGAACCAGGAGGAGAAAGCAAGGAAGTAAGCAAAGGAAGGAAAACGATAGGCAAAGAAAACCAAGAGAAGGTTGGATCAACAACTTAAGTAGGAGGATTTTGCAGGTAACAGGTTGCATGTGTGATTTCGTAGTTGAGGTGTGAATGCAGTGTGAATGCATGGTACATGCATTTATTTATTTGGTTCGTTTGCTGTCATTGGCATGGGTTTTGTCGGGTTGATAGTGGTTTAAGATTTTCCTTGCCATTTCTTGGATAGCCATGATGCGATGGAATTCATTTCATGGTTGAGCTTTGAATTGCCGAAAGACTTTGGAACTAGGTAAGGTGGTATTAGGAAAGTTCCCAAGGGTTGGGGGTGGACATGGTTTTTGTTGGAAATAATACTGAGAGGGGGGGGGATGAATCAGTATTATCTAATTCTTTTAATAAATCTTCTTTATTTGTTCTTTGAATTATTTGTGTATGTCAGTACCATAAAATAATGAGCATGAACAAAGAAAACAGATAGTCACACCAAAGAACACAAGATGTAAGGTGGAAACCCAATGTGGGTGAAAACCACTTGCTGCAATATGTCTCTATCTTCTTTCAAATTAGAAACTCCTTTTACAATGGTTTTGTACTGGTGCAGTCCTTTACTAGTACGCAGGCTGCAACCTGCAGAGAGCTAAAACTCTCTCTCGTTTTCCAGTCTCTCATGGAAGGGAGCTACAACCCCCTACTTCTTTTCTTACAAGGACCACTTTTCATAAATTTTCAAATTGGATCCATAAGCATCAAATGATCATAAAGTATAAGAAAATCACCCAGTCAACTGTAGTAACCAGATCAACAATAATAGAACCAAACCCAGAACACAACAATGATAAACAAAGATCTTAAGAGAAGTAAGCACCTTGCTCAACTGCTCGCCTGCTTACGTAAGCACCCTGCTCAACTGCTTGCCTGCTTACAGTACGCACCCTGCTCAACTGCTTGCCTACTTACAGTACGCACCCTGCTCAACTGCTCGCCTGCTTACAGTACGCACCCTGCTCAACTGTTCGCCTGCGTACCTCGCTCTGAGTCCATTGAACTGCCTGCGGACCTCCGCACCTGCAACCCTTTTGTGCCTGCGTATGTACGCACCTGCAACCCTTCTGTGCCTGTATATGTACACACCTGCAACCCTTCTGTGCCTGCATATGTACGCACCTGAACCCTTCTGTGCCTGCGTATGTACGCACCTGCAACCCTTCTGTGCCTGCGTATGTACGCACCCGAAACGCTTCGTTCCTGCGTATGTACGCACTTTTCTTTCACTGTACCTACGTACCTTCTGGCATAGATGATTTCAGGACTTCAGAAATAACTCAGACAGTCAGATCTACAGATCTGAACATGCACCGAAGAGATCTCAATCCATCAGTAGATTCGCCTTATTTAGATCTAAACATATTCCAAAGAGATCATAATATTTCAGATCTAGCCCTCATAAGATATTCAACCAAAAACATGCTCAAGCCAAATGATCTCCTTTGCTTTATATAGGAAAGCTCTTCCTCAAATCATGGATCAATACCACGGGCCGACACCATAATAACACAATACCGTCGGCTAAATACCAAGAGTAAAACATAAGAAAACCCCACATGTGAATTTCTTTGCCTTGAAATGTGTGCACTGGGGGTACGTACCTCCTGAACGGCTGACCTGCGGGTATGTACGCACTTTATGTAACTCCGACCTGCGTGTACGCACCTTATGTAAGGTGTACCTGCGTACCCCTTATTTTCTTCAATATTTGATAGCTGATCATCAATCTCTGCTGCTGACTTGAAGTACTGTGATCTATCACCTGAATGGGTTGCCATCAAGGACAACACTTTAGCCATAATGCCAACAGTTTTCTCTAGGAAGCCCTCAACAAGTGGGTGGAGATAGGAAAGTTCCTCAAGGTATGGTGAAGGAATTTTTTGGCATCCAAGCTTGTTTTGGTTTTTTGATTTCTTGACTGGTGTTGGTGGGATCTCGGTAGTTTGAGGGTGGAGGTCGTTTAACCTCTGGATTCCCTTGGTTGTTTATGTCTTGTTTTATCCCATGATCTCCCACATTCATTCTTGGAATATGGCACAAGGGTGGTTGGCTGAAAGAAATATTTTGTTAAGCTCAATCTATGGTTGGGTGGTACGTGGAAGTTCCTAACTTGGTTAGCTTTTACATAAGTTAATAAGAGATATTTTTCTATTGTACTCTATGAGGATTTATAATTTTTATTGTGTGGAATTTATGGTTGTTCTGTCATGGTTAATACTCCGATTATATGCTGGTTATAATCATGGTTATATAACATGTTTTAGATATGGCTATTGTTATGCTTTGATTAGTTGATGAATGGTTGATGAATGCATGGGATAACAAGTGTTGTTGAAAATACTTGAGATGGTACTAGGCCTTCTCAGTGATTCACAACTAAAGAATAAATATCTACACTTAGATATGCAATATGCATGACCTGTATCTTATATGTATACCATGTGTTTGACGAAATGCCTAGTATGTTCTGGCCTGTCTAGTTCAAGTTTTTGACTCAAGTTTGTATGTTTAGCCTTGTCATTATGTCATTTATCATTATGAGAAGTTACATGCGGTTCTAGGCAGTTGTCTGGAGGTTGACCTAAAAGGGTGGCTCAAATCTCAGGACCACACCCTTTGAATTAGATATTTTGGGCTATAACGATAGTCAGGCAATGTCGTGCATTCGGTTGGAGGTCTATAACCATACCCTAGCCTTGTAATGCATGCACTTGGGGCTCTAGGTTAGTGAAATAAGGTTCCATATCAATGATTGACTACCTGGGGTGCTTCTTTAGCTTTTGGGGTGATCTGTAGTCCCTGTAGGATGTCAATTTGTGGTAAGTAAGTCCCAGTTGCATGCCCCACTTCCTTAACTGGAACTAGGAGGTCAAGTCATGTCATAGTGGCACTCTACTTCATACTTATCTGAAGGGATTGTAAAAGCGGGTAAATGTGGGAGGGGGCATGTGTTAGGTACCTATAATACTAGTGATTACCCCATTACCATTATAATTGTATCCCTTATTAATATTGTTGTGCCCCTATTGTCCCATTATTGTTATTACTGTGCCCCATAGAATCCCTCTATTGTTATTTTTGTGGCTTTATATTATTATTGTTGGGTTGGCTGGGTTATATTGTGACTCCTTAGACTCCTATATATAGAAAGGAGGTTTTGTCATTTGAATCATCCAAGAATTGTTCATTTATGTAATGTAAAGGAGGTTTCCCCCTCGAAGAGGCTGAATTCTAAGGCGTTGATCTATCTTTTCTATCTTTTTGTGAGCTGGTTTCATAACATTTGGTATCAGAGCTTTGGATTCTAGGGTTTCACTGCTCCAAAGTGGTCATCGTGGAATTTTCGCTATAATTTTTTTTTGCGACGTTTCAAATGCTAAAACAAAAACCCATTTGGGTTGAAATTGTTCTAAATCTCGGGTCTGAATTTCAGACCTTTTCGTGCTATATTTGAGGAGATATGATATGAGGAATTTGACATTTTTGCAAAATCCCGAATTACGTTCCAAATAGGTGACCTGGGGAAAATCGTCATAACTTTTGTTTTGAGCATCAGATTGAAATTTCGTAAGAAGTTATAGAAAGAGGACGGAGTGTGTTTCCTGTGTATATTTTTCAGATACTAAGTTGAAAACAGTGACACGTGGCACTTCATACAATTTAGCTCTTCTTAAAAGGTATATAATCAGGTCAGCTTGAGAGATTGTGCATAACTCTTCCTTGGAGAATCCAATTTGGATCAGACTAGTGCCATTAGAAAGAAGACGTAGAGGGCTACTGCAGGTCGCAATTTCATAACTTAAAGATCTGAAATTGCAGAGTTATAGTCATTTGAAGATCGAGCTCCTAAAATCAAGAAAAAGCGAGATGAGGAAGTTTGATGGAAAGGATCCGGTAAATTGGATACTACAGATGGAGAAATATTTTGATCTACATGGTGTACCACTATTACCAAAGGTATGTATTTCATCTTCATATCTAGAACAAGATCAATTTTTATGGTATAAAGGGCTTTATTCTCGTAAACAACTTGTTACGTGGTCAATTTTCACGGAGGCAATTATAGCACATTATGAAAATACAAAGAGCAACACCTTCTTTAGAGCAACACCATAACAATTGGAAGAAAACAAAGAAAAAGGGCTTTGTTACAAAGTGGAAAGCAAAATTATGGCAACAAGGAATTCTACTCCTCACAACTATAAAGATGGAAGTGTTGTTTCTCCTAGCCTTCCACAACCTACAAGGGTTACACCACAACAATTGGAAAAAAAAAGAGCAAAAGGGATTTGTTACAGTTGTGATAGCAAATACACTAAAGGTCATAAGTGTGCCAAGAATAAATTATTCTACATAGATTGTGAAGAGAAAGAAGAAAAGGAGCAAGAAAGGTCAAAAGAAGAGGATATACTCCAGGAACAAAGCCTAGATAAAGAAGAAATGAATCCGACCATATCTTGTAATGCATTGGCTGGAATTACCACTCCTCAAACCATCAAGATAGAAGAAAAAACAAGAAGAAAAAGGTAATAGTGTTGATTGATTCAGGAAGTACCCACAATTTTATTCATTGTAAGATAGCAAGAGAATTGAATTGCTTCCTATATCTAGCACCAGAGCGTCAAGTGATGGTTGCAAATGGAGGAATGATAAATTGCTCTAGAAAGTGCCATAATATCAATCTATCCATGGGAGAATATGTATTGACTAGCCCAATGCTTTCCATTCCAATGGGAGGTGCTGATGTTGTACTAGGAGTCCAATGGCTACAATCCTTGGGTACAATAGCTTTTAATTTTCAAGAACTTTTCATGAAATTTTCTGCGGAAGGAAAGGAAGTTGAATTAAGGGGTATTGTAGGGAAACCGAGAAAGATAATCAGCTCTAACGATATGACAAAGCTTCTAAAAAAGGAACAAAGAGGTGTAATTGCACAATTATGTTCACTAGATGTTTCCACATCGGAATAATCTATTTCTCCAGATCTCTAAAAAGTCTTGGACAATCATTCCAAGGTATTTGAGACTCCCAAAGGTCTCCCACCTATTCGTGATCATGGTCATGCTATTCATTTGATTCTGGGAAGTGTTCCTCCAAACATCAGGACGTACAGATATCCCTATGCCCAAAAGAGTGAAATTGAACATATGGTTGCCGAAATGCTAGAGGCTGGTATAATTCAACCTAGTCAAAGTTCTTTCTCTACTCCAGTAGTATTGGTGCACAAGAAGGATGGATCATGGCGCATGTGTTCAGATTATAGGGAGCTCAACAAGCTCACTATTAAAGATAAGTTTCCCATTCCGTTCATTGATGAATTACGGGATGAATTAAATGGATCAATTTACTTCACCAAGTTGGATCTTCATTCAGGATATCATCAAATTAGAATGAAGACTGAAGACATTCTGAAAACAACATTTAGAACTCATTAAGGTCATTATGAATTTTTGGTCATGCCTTTTGGCCTTACCAATGCACCTTCTACATTTCAAGGTTTGATGAATTCCATTTTCAAACCCTTCCTTAGAAAATTTGTGTTAGTATTTTTTGATGATATACTAATCTACAACAAGTCTTGGAAGGATCATGTTGAACATGTTGACAGGGTGCTACAACTATTGGAGGAGAAACAATTATATGCAAAAAGAACCAAATGTTTCTTTGGAGTACAAGAGGTGGAATATCTGGGTCATATTGTATCTCATGAAGGAGTTAAGGTAGACCCTAGCAAAATTAAAGCCATTAAGGAATGGAAAATCCCCACATCCATAAAGCATCTGCGAGGATTTCTCGGGTTGACAGGGTATTATTGCAAGTTTGTTAAGAATTATGGGAGAATTGCAGCACCTCTAACAACATTATTGAAGAAAGATGCATTTTCATGGACTCCAGAAGCAACAAAGGCCTTCAAACATCTTAAAGAGGCAATGTGCCAAGCACTAGTGTTAGCTACACTGGACTTCACAAAAACATTTATTGTGGAATGTGATGCTTCAGGAAATGGAATTGGTGCTGTTTTAATGCAAGATGAAAGACCCATTGCATTTGAAAGTCGTCCAATCAAGGGAAAGTTTTTACACAAAACTATTTATGAGAAGGAAATGTTGGAAACACTACATGCACTTAAGAAATGGCGACCCTACCTAATGGGAAGACACTTCAAGGTAAAAAAGGATCATGATAGCCTTAAATACTTTTTAGAACAAATATTATCCTCTGAAGAGCAACAAAAGTGGGTCACAAAGATGTTGGGTTATGACTTTGAAATCGTCTACAAAAAAGGGAAGAAAAATGTGGTGGCAGATGCACTCTCAAGAAAGGATGAGGATGTGGAAGCATTGTTGTGCGTCATTTCTATTGTCCAACCAGATTGGATAAACGAAGCAAGGGAGGAATGGAAGAATGATGAAGAAGTGTGGGCACTTATTCGAAAGTTACGACAAGATTCCAGTACATTTGATACATTTAGTTGGCAAAATGATTCGTTATGGTACAAAGATCGCTTATACCTCTGTAAGAATTCCCAACTCAAACAAAAGATTCTTATGGAATTGCACACTTCTCCCTTAGGAGGGCACTCAGGATTTTTAAAAACTTACCACAGGGTTAAGAAGGAATTTTTTTGGGATGGCCTTAAATCAGATATTCAAAAGTTTGTGGCAGAATGTTTGGTTTGCCAACAAAATAAAGTTGAAAAATTAAGACCCTGGGTCTATTACAACCTTTATCCATTCCAAGCCAACGTTGGGAGGAGGTCTCAATGGATTTTATCATAGGTTTACCCAAGTCTGAGGGAAAGAGTGTCATCATGGTGGTAGTTGACAGAATTACCAAGTATGCACACTTTTGTGCATTATCATATCCATTTAAAGCTAGTACAGTTTCTACTGCATTTATGGAAACAATTCAAAAGCTACATGGAAACCCAAAGATTATTATAAGTGACAGAGATCGCATTTTCACTAGAAAATTTTGGACAAAATTATTTTCTTGTCTTGGTACTCAGTTAGCTCATAGCTCATCTTATCATCCTCAATTTGATGGGCAAACTGAGATAGTAAACAAATGTTTGGAAGGATATCTTCGTTGCTTTGTATCTGATAAACAGACACAATGGGTCAAATGGTTGCCTCTGGCTTAATGGTGGTATAACACTTCCTTCCATACAGCAACAAAAATGACCCCATTTATGGCACTTTATGGATATCAGCCACCATCCATCACATCATATTTAAGAGAAAATTCTAAGGTTCAAGCAGTGGAACATCACATCGAACATCAACAACAATTCCTCCAACTCTTAAAGATAACCTCATGTTGGCACAAAATAGAATGAAACAACAGGCAGATCAACATTGCAGTGAAAGACGTTTTGATGTAGGTGATTGGGTATTCCTACAGCTACAACCATATAAACAAATGTTCCTCAAGCAAGCTAAGAAGGATAATAAATTATCACCAAAGTATTATGGTCCATACAAGGTGTTGCAAAAGATTGGTACTATGGCATACAAATTGGAGCTTCCTGCAGCTTCTCGAGTGCACCCAGTTTTCCATGTTTCATGTTTAAAGAAGGTTATAGGCGACAAGCTCCCAGTTCAAACAATATTGACAGAACTTGATGAGGAATGAAAAATTATATTGGAACCGGAAGCAGTCACAAAAACAAGAACTTGACAGCTACGAAATCGATCAATTTCGGAGCATCTCATCAAGTGGAAGAACTTATCCGCTGAAGATTCCACATGGGAGGATGAGAATTTTATACAGAAGCATCCAGAACTACTCAAGCGTTGAGGACAACACTTTTTTGAAGGAGAGGGGCATGTTAGGTCCCTATAATACTAGTGATTACCCCATTACTATTGTAGTTGTATCCCTTATTAATATTGCTGTGCCCCTATTGTCCCCATATTGTTA
Source organism: Pinus tabuliformis (assembly GCA_031772625.1). NCBI lineage: Eukaryota > Viridiplantae > Streptophyta > Pinopsida > Pinales > Pinaceae > Pinus > Pinus tabuliformis. The sequence goes on along the minus strand of CM062816.1, from coordinate 1,024,725,100 downwards.
TTACTGTGCCCCATAGAATCCCTCTATTGTTATTTTTGTGGCTTTATATTATTATTGTTAGGTTGGCTGGGTTATATTTTGACTCCTTAGACTCCTATATATAGAAAGGAGGTTTTTCCATTTGAATCATCCAAGAATTTTTCATTTATGTAATGTAAAGGAGGTTGCCCCCTCGAAGAGGCTGGATTCTAAGACGTTGATCTATCTTTTCTATCTTTTGTGAGCTGGTTTCATAACAACATGTTACATAAAGCCATGAATTTTAAAAAATATAATGACATAAATTTACTCAATTATTTCATTTCTGTTACACAAAATATTGTCACCATGACTATTTGTAGTCAGTATGGGTCTATCACCATTCATACTATCCTCCTAAGCAAGTCTCAAACCTCAAGCTCTTCATGTCAAGCTTTGAAAATGAGAGAAAGACCTTAAGAATCAATAAACCTTTGGTTCCGCACTTTCTCTCACTAGTGCCTGCGGTCCTGCACCCCCTGTTCATGTTACCTGCGGACCTGCCCGCTCTGTCTCTAAAGGAGTGGGTGCGGACCCCTGTGAAAGTAAAAAAGGCGCAAGTTTATTCTTAAAAACTCACTTTGGGTTAATTCTAGATGATTGTAGAAGGAATTTTGACGTGGATGGTTTGCTCTTAGGTGGTTCATGCATTCCAAAAGAGAAGGAGCTATCCCTTGATGAGAGGAGCTATCCCTTTGAAGGAGGGCTTTATCCCTTTGAAGGTGGACCTAGTAACTTCCCTCCATTGCACTATAAATTAAGGCATTGGTCTGGTTGCTAGAGAGGTTAGAAGCTGAACATTTTTGAGGGTAAATGCTGGTGGAATTGAGACTTCCTAGTTAAGCTTGAGAGGAGAGATCACATACCTTTTGGCTTCATTGAGAAGAGAGTGAAACTTGTCAAAGTAGAGGAGAATTCTTGTTGGACCCTGGGAGGAGCTTGTACAACATCAAGGCACAGGTTGTAAAGTTCTTCTTTGATTTGAATTAATACAATCAGATTCATTTTTCTCAACAAATTGTCTTATGTGATTTGTTTCATGAATTCCTTGATCATCATGATAAGTATGCTTTATTATATTGGCTTTTCAGGTGCTATTTAATTTGTGTGCTTGTTTATGTTTGCAGATTCGCTACAAGGGAGCTCATTTGGATCAAAGGAGCGAGGCTTCCACAAACTTGCATTGGACCCAAGGTAGGCCTAAAACACTTGTCTGATTTTGTTTATAAATTGCATATTTAGAGAAAGATAGAATTTGATTGGCTTGCTTGTCACTAGATATCATTAGATACTAGGGAGGTCGGTCATGTCCGCAAGAACGACTCATTCTGTGTGACAAAATGGCAACTCCACTGGGGACTTGATTTTTTGATTTGCTTTACTTTGACTTGAGAAACTGTGTTTTTGTTTTTGTTTTCGGCTTGTTGTGTGTGGAATTGGGTAGATTTAGTAGATCTTGGATCATTTTTTGTTTTTCATACTTTTGGGAGAGGACCGCACCCTCTGCTTGTAACACAGTGCGGACCTGTCCGCACTTTTGCTTTACACACAGAGCGGTACCGCACCTGTGTGGAGTGCGGGCCTGCAGACCCTGTCAAAGTTTTGAAAAACTTAAGATTTTCTCTTTCAGTCAGCTTAGGATTTGTTTAGGTGTTTATATCCTCTGCCCAGACCTGCATGTGACTTGTTAGGAAATTTTCTTAGGTTAATTCCATTGGTGTTAGGGTTTTAGGTGAAATTCCTAGAAGTTTTGGTTACCGGGCTTGGTTTTCATTTTGGTATTGTAGTAGCTCAGAGCTTAGAAGCCTCAGATCACCTTTGTTTTTACTGGCCTTCTTATGAGTCTGACCATTTGCAAAATCTGCCTTTGTTGAGGAATCCATCTTGTGTTTCTCTTTGCGAAACTTCGAAAAAACTTGTGTTAAAAGTTTTGGATTTAATTTTTAGAAAAGAAAACAAAAATTGGGTGTTTTTGACTGATTTGTGATTCTAGACAAATTAGTCCTTAGTTTGCTTATAGCTAAGTAAAACATCCTTGAAAATAAATCTTGTAAGCTTTTACTTCAAATAGTTCTTAGAATTTATAGATCTCAAGATTAGATTTTTCCATAGTTTTGAGTGTTTTATAAAAATAAAAAAATATCTTTTGGAAAAAGTTTGTTTTTGTAGTATTTGAGTGTTTGAAAGAAAAGGGAAATTTTTGTGAGCATAACTAGTTGTCTTGTTTTTGAGTGCGTTGGAAAAGACAAAAAGCTCTTCTTTTGATTTGTTTGTTAAGGAAAAGATTTGTTTTTACAAGCATTTGCATTCTCAACTCTTTCCTAGCTAGAAATTCATTGAAGGGAAAAGATTGCTTATCATCTTAAGTGCATTTCTTTTTTAGTGATTTTGAGTCGAGTCTTCACACCATAAGTTTCATCTCCGCACCTCTTGAATTAAAGAAAAACCAATAAAAATAACGCTTAAAGTAAAATCTATCTAGTAATCTTTTTATTTCTAGGGCTCTATTACACCAACATAGCTTAGGCTAGTATCTTGGAGAAGGGAGTAATTAACTCTCCAAGATAGTAAAACAAACAAGTAGCTGTATCTTGCGGTAGGAGAAAAATCCAATTGTTACATTTATGCTCTGGGAAAGCTCCTCTTAAACTTGAAGCACGAGATCATGTCCGAACCAGTGTGGGAATCAATCCTTCCTCATTGGGAACGACGCCAGATATTCATGTATTAAAAATGGTAAACCTCAGATTAACCATTGTCGAGGAGCCTGGGGTCACTTGTTGGTAAACCTTGGATTATGTCAAGGAGCCTTCAAGGGGATTGAGCTTGTTACTATGCCCTTGCGTGCGTATCGGATCGTAGACTGTTCCCCCAGGTATATTTGTTTCCGTTGGTAACCATAGTGACCATATTCTATAGGATTCTTTCCTAAGGTGACGGTGGAGGGAAGATCCCATTGTACCTGGAGCAGACGTCGGCTAGACTCACTTGGATTTTCTGGGGGGTTCTCTTCACTCGAGACGGTTTAGTGGAGAAACTTGTGCCAGTCTATTCATTAAGTAGGTTTTCGGGGTAACTGTTCCAATCGCCATTTCTGTATTGAACTCTGCGACGTTGGATTTCATCACCAACTAGTGTTTTCAGTACGGAAAGTTACTGTTTGTGTGTGGTTTGATCTCCTAGATTCTTTAGGCGTGTGATTCAAAATTGTTTGGTTCTTTAGAGGCTTTAGGTGGTTTTCATTGAGATTTTTCTTTGTTTGCGTGTGAAGTAGTTAAAATATTTAATTGTGGCTGAATTACCGAGGAAGTCCCGTAGACTTCAGGGCCAACCTCCTGAGTTTTCACCGAGCCAGCCTGAAGGGTTACGAGCCCTTGTAACTCCTAGAGACAATAGAGTTGGGTCACCTGAAGAAGGAGAATCTTCTTTAGTGGTACATCCTGATTATCAAGCTCTAGTAGTAGATTATAATCCACAATCTGTTTCTGTTTCTGAAGTTACTGGTAGTTTTTCATCTACTAGTGATTTAGGTGAGGAACCTGATATATCCGAACCTGAAACTGAATTTGCTGCTACGCCAACATCGGGATTTGCCTCTCCAACTTCTAGTGGTCTTGGTTCACCCAGGGTAGAAAGAATAATTACCCAAAATCTTCCTTCTGGACTTATAGCTATTGAAGAACTTGCTACTCCGGAAGAAGAAGGTATCCCTATCCCTGAAAATCAACCTATTATAGAACTTAGGGAGCGTGAATCAATCTTTTACAGTCCACCTAGGAGCAATGCTTGGTATCTTTCATTGACCAATTTTTTGGAAAACCCGGGACTAATTTTTTCACCACCTCGTATTCCTTTTCACCCAACACGTAGGGGTTACTATCCTCCGTTAAATATGTCAAGACAGTCGTCCAAGTTTTCTCAATCTCCAGAAACCTTTTTATACGGCGGTCCTTCTGTTCCCTCTAGGTATCAGTCACTTATTGGTACTTTTTCGGGAGCATCTCCTCAACCTATTGAACAAGGGTTATTAACTGGAAATAATGGAACTAAGCCATTGAGTGTAGAAGATATTCTTATGATGTCAGGTACTATTCCTAATCCTCAACCTCAAGGTGGCCAGTTACCGCCTGGGGGGCAGCCTCAAAGTCCTCAATTATTGCTTGGGGGGCAACCTCAAGGTACCCAATTTCCGCTTGGGGGGAAACCTCAAGGACAATACATACCTACGGGACAGTACATTCCTCAAGGTCAACCCCAGACTCAATATGTACCTCAAGGTAAACCCCAGTATCAATATGTACCTCAAGGTCAACCCCAGTATCAGTACGTGCCTCAAGGTTATCAACCTCAAGGTCAGTACCCAACCCAAGGTTTCCAACCACCTTCCGGTCAATCATATGTCCAAGGAGCTGGAAATGTACCTTTGAATTATCAACCCTACCCTCAGCCCGGTTATGGTCCTCAATATTCTCAACCCGTTATGGGTCCGTACCCCGGAATGAATTTAGTGTGGGATCCATCTCAAACTCAACAGGTCTTGCAACCGAATGTACAGTTGTCATCTCAAACTGGACAACCCTTGGTTTCTGGTTCACCCCAACAACTTGTCCAGTCCACCATTCAAACTTCTGCATCTTCTGTAGTTTCTCAGTCTGGGACTAGTACGCCTCATACTCCGCCTCAAACGACTGCTGCAACTGCTGCAACATCTGTTCAATCTACCCCACCTACTTTTGGAGTATCAACAGCTCCGGTTTCTACTGTCCATGTATCAACTCCTCAGACATCTTTACCTCAGTCTGGATCCACAATTCAGACTTCGGTTCAAATGCCTATAGGACAACCTGGTCCAAGTACGATTGTCACAAGTCAACCTCAATTTACTTAACAACTGTACCAGGGACAGTACCAATTCGGTCCTGCTGTGCAGCAGCCAGTCTATCAGTATCAACTGTACCCTAGGTATACATATCAACAACCTCAACAACCCCAGTACAGTCCGGTTAATCCTGGTTTTCCAGGAGGATATAATATCCCAAATGCAATTCCAATTCCTTGTTATCCTGGATATCCTCCTCCTGGGGCTGGTCTCATGACCCAGGGTTTCAGGGACCCTTCATCAGTTACCGTTTATTGCAACTTTGGACTTGCCTGACTTGTCGCGCCTTATGAATGATCCCATTAACTATCTTCCGTTTTGGCCGCCAATGCCGAATAAGTTGCCTAGTGATATTCCTAAGTTTGAAGGCAAATCAGGAGAGGACCCGTCGAACCATGTGATGACTTATCACCTCTGGTGTGCGTCTAATTCCATTTCAGATGATTCAATCCGTTTAAGGCTTTTCCAGTGCACTCTAATTGGTCTTGTGGCCAAGTGGTACATTGAGTTACCACGAGCCACTTTTTATAACTTTAATCAGTTAGCTACTTCGTTTTTAACTCATTTTCATTTACCAGTCAGATATGACAATGGCACAGAATTATTAACTTCATTAAAGCAGTCAACGTCCACTTACATTTCAAATCACATTCATGAATGGAGACGTCGACGACGTTTAGTGAAGGTTTTTATTCCGGATCAGATCTTAGCTGAATGGTTTGTAAAATATTTATTATCGAAGATCACTGAAGATGTAGCTAAGGCCGGAGTCGTTACTGAGGAGCAAGTAATTGCTCAAGCTCAGTACCTTGACTTAGTTTATATGCAGTCAAGTACGTTACATGAGAAAATCCCCGATCTTCCTAAACAAAATCAAAAAATTGCAGCTCCTTCAGGGTCTCATGCCGCTGATGGTATGATTGGTACGGTTAATACCAAAAGTAAGAAGAAGTATTCTAAGAATTCTTCTCCTATCATAACTTTACCAGATTCCCCGACAGGAGATTCTTCCGCGGAAATTTCCACCGATATTCATGTTGTAGAGTCATCTATAGCCAAATCAAAATCCGGTGGTAAGAAGAAAGGGAAGAAGAAAAATAAAACATATAAAAATTCGAAAGAGAAACCAGAAAAAGCGGAATCAACTGATGAGAAACGCAAACCTCAATATCCTTGTCTCATTTGTGACGAAGAACATTTTACAAGAGACTGCCCTCATCGTGCAAAGGTTGCGAAAATTGTCAAAGGTTCCCAAACGCCTGCTGTTTTGAAGGATCATTTTCCTAGTCAAGACAGTAAGATGATAGGTTCTTCCTCAAATGCCTCCGAAGAACCCATAATGATGATGTCCCATGTTAGGATTGCGACTCGATCGCATGATTATGGAAGTAAAAGTCCTGTTGATGGCAAAGAAGTAGAATCTTCTCATTCTAACCCATCAACCTCAGCTCCCGGTTCCGATCCGCTACAGATCGAGAAACCTAACCCAGACTTAGTAATCAAACCGCCCGCCAAGGGTATACTTCGAAAGTCAGCTTTCAATCCACATGCGAGAGCGGCTCAGAACTATAACATTGTTGAAGATTTGGCTGTTTCACCTTCAGCAATGTCGGCTTTGGAAGTGCTGCAATCATGTCCAGCACAACATAAATTACTATTGTCGGCTATAGGAGCTATTGACGTTCAGGACTCGAACCTTATAATTTTTGATCTAGAAAATAGTACACCGCGCCTACCTCATCAAGTGGCTTTCCAGATCGCAGTGTTAGTAAAAAACAGACCTTGTTATAGGACTGTGATTGATGAGGGAGCCTCAACGTGTATTATGTCGATACAGTGTTGGAGATCGCTTGGTTCTCCTATGCTAAATCAATCCCCGATGATTCTGAAGGCCTTTGATGGCCGTGGGTTTCATCCTTTTGGCATTCTATAGGATTTACCTATAGGGGTTGAAGGCAAAACTGTTAATCTAGATGTGGAGGTGGTTGATGCCCCTCTAGATTACAACCTTCTCTTGGGTCGTAGTTGGTCTTACGCTATGACAACTGTCGTTTCATCGGTATTTCAGCTTATAAAGTTCCCTCACAATGGAAAGATCGTAACTATAGACCAGCTGACTTACTTTTCATCCGACCCAGCCTCTTTTGAAAGTATTCAGCATGTCGGCAAAACAACTATCCCGTATAAGGATGTTGGAGTAGGACTAGTTAAAGATTCTGGTTTACTAGGAACTTTTCCTTTTCCTCCTATCAATGCATCGTATTGTACTGCAACCATTCATATGATTTCGTCAGACAATATTGTTTATGATGATCCTTGGATCGTACCTTCCGAATCTGAGATAGACTCATTTGGTGATGTTATGCCTTTGAGTCCATATGAAATTGCGTATTAGACCGTGCAGTCGTTTTCCGACCCATCTTCAACCAAAATTGACTTAATGAATGTGGTCCATGAGGAATCACTTTCAACATCAAACTCGGATTCAACAACGTTTTCCGAACTTGTTCACACTGATGAGCAAATTCGTGAAATCCTATGTGTCGATGATTTACCATGGGAAGATCTTCATCATAGATCTTCGTTTTTACCTGAGAATGATCGTTTTAAAAATGATTTTTCATCTATTTTTACAATTGAATATGTCAAGGAACCTCAGAATCCAATGAAAAATCCTGATTCAGAGTTAAATTTGGGAAACATTTCTCGAACTATTCCTATTGACATTTCGGTTAAACCTGGAATTGTTGAAAACATTCGTATAGGAGCCTCTTGTATGGAAGATGAAATTCAAACATATAAGGCCCTATTTCAAGAATTCCATGATGTGTTTGCCTGGTCATATGAGGAAATGCCAGGAATTGACCCAACAATTGTTGTTCATGAAATCCAAACTTACCCGGACGCTAAACCCATCCGACAACGTTTGCGTCAGATCCACCCGCGAAAAGCTGCTGCTATTAAAGCAGAAGTTGAAAAATTACTCAAAGCAGGTTTCATTTATCCGATTCCGTTAACGGATTGGGTATTGAATATTGTTCCTGTTAACAAAAAGAAAGGGACAATAAGAATATGTATCGATTATAGGGACATTAATCGAGCCTGTCCAAAAGACAATTACCCAACTCCCTATATCGATCAAATCATTGATGATTGTGCCACAGTGAAATATTCTCCTTCATGGATGGTTTTTCCGGATACAATCAAATCAATATTCTACCTGCTGATCAACCAAAAACGGCTTTCATTTGTCCATGGGGGACATTTGCTTATTGCAAATTACCTTTTGGGCTCAAGAACGCCGGGGCAACTTTTCAAAGAGCCATGTATTACGTTTCATGACATCAAGCACATTGTGCAACCCTATCTCGATGATTTACCTGCTCATTCATTACATCGAGTTGATCATCTCATCCATTTACGAGCAATCTTCATGAGGTGTAGGCATTATCGAATTAGGTTGAATCCATACAAGTGTGTTTTCTGTATAGAAACGGGTTGGTTACTGGGGTTTGTTGTTTCGAAAGCCGGCATTCGCGTCGATCCCTCGAAGGTTGAAGCTATTGTCAAATTGCCTCCTCCTTCGAGTCTTCGCCAACCCCAAAGTTTGCAAGGGAAAGCAAACTTTTTACGTTGATTCATTCCTAACTACGCCGAGATCACAAAGGGTTTTACTCGGTTGTTGAAACAGAATACTCCATTCTTTTGGGATGAGATAGCTAATAAATCTTTTGATGCACTAAAACACGCGTTGACCCATGCACCGTTATTGCATCCTCCCAATTACAACCAGGACTACTTCTTGTATCTCGCCGCCTCCATTCCACCATCGAAATGGTGTTAGTTCAGGAAGATGAATTCGGTATTGAACATGTGATATATTACCTTAGTCAAACTTTAAAGCCAACTAAGCAAAAATACTCACATGTGGAGAAATTGGCATTGGCAGCTGTTCAAGCTGTCCAACGTTTTCGTCATTACATTTTACTACGTAAAACTACAATAATTTCTGATTGCAACCCTATGACCTATATTTTGACCAAACAATTGCTAGGGGGCAAGTACTCCAAATGGATTGTCATCCTGCAGGAGTTCGACTTGGAATTTTAAAAGTCTAAGTCGAAGAAATCTTTAGTTTTTGCAGAGTTAATGTGTGACTTCCCGCGTGCTGACACGGAAACTGTGGCGGAGGAGCCATTGCGGACGAATCCTTGTTTCTAATCAACACTTTAGATCCATGGTATGGGGATATCATCATTTATCTCCAGACCCAATCCTTTCGGCCAAAAATTTCAAGGTCAGAACGTCGAAAAATACGATTCCAGTCCCAACAATTCAAAATTATTGGAGATACACTTTATCGTCGTGGGGCGGACTCTGTTTTTCGACGTTGTTTAACTCATGACGAAGCTGAAAGGGTTCTAAATGACTGTCACTCTGGAGCGTGTGACGGTCATATGTCTGGGTTTTCCACAGCCTAAAAGATATTTCGCGCTGGCTACTTCTGGCTGTCTTTGTTTAAAGATTGTATCAACGTGGTCCGAAAATGCCACAACTGCCAAATTTTTGATCGAAAGATGCGTGCTCCACCTGCTCCTCTCCACCCTATAATTGCCGTTGGTCCATTTGCAAAATGGGGTATCGATTTTATTACATGTAACCCTCACTCGGCCAGGGGGCATGCGTATATCATCCTTGCAGTAGATTATTTTACCAAGTGGGCCGAGGCCATGCCTACATTTGAGGCAGACGGCAAAACTGCTGCAATTTTCGTGTTCAATCATATAATTGCTAGGTTTGGTGTTCCACAAGCAATTATCACTAATCATGGGCATCATTTTCGAAACATTATGATGACTGAACTTACAGGCCAACTTGGCTTGCGTCACGATAGTTCAACTCCATATTATCCACAGGCTAATGGTCTGGTTGAAGCCATCAACAAAGTTCTAGTCATCATGATCCAACGAATCATTGGGATTCATAGGTCAAATTGGCATAACATGCTATTTTCAACGCTTTGGGCATATCGAACCTCAGTAAAAACGTCAACCAGGTTCACTCCTTTCCAACTAGTTTATGGTCTGGAAGCTGTGTTACCCATTGAATGCGAAATCTTGTCATTGCAAATGGCCATCGAGTTACTTCCAACAACTTCCAAAGAGTAAAAATGTTTGTTATACTTAGCTCAGCTAGATGAGAATCGACGTGATGCTGCATTAGTGATCGAAACTCATGCCAAATGTATTAAAGCTCAGTATGATAGAAATGTTACCCCTTGAAATTTTTCAGAAGGAGACCTAGTCTTATTGTACGATCAAGCAAATGATAAATTAGGCGCTGGGAAATTCGTACCCATGTGGCATGGTCCTTATGTTGTTAAGCGAAAGCTAGCAAAAGGGACTTATGAATTGGTAGACTTTGACGAGGTCTCTTTAGGTAAACCCAGAAATGGTCTTTACCTGAAAAGGTATTATGCTTAAAATTTGGGTGTGGAGATTTTTAGTTAGGGTTAGTTTTATTTCTAGCTGGTGTGTTTTAGTTTAAAAGTGTGCTTAGCTTAGAGAGTGTTTTTCATCATTATTCCTGCTTATCTTGGTTTTACTCTTGATATTGCAGATGTCGACGCCTCTCCAAACATACATTGGTTTTGCTGATGGTGCTTGTCGTAATACACAGAACATTTCTTCCGCATCTTGGGTTATCTATTCGCCCTCTGACGAGTTGGTATCTATGCATGGGGTAAGCCTCGGTCAAACAACGGACAACATTACCGAGTATAGTGCAATGATTGAGTTATTATCTGAATCTATTTCATTTGGGATTCAGAGTTTGATAGTGAGGTTAGATTCTGAACTCGTTGTATTACAGCTTAATAGAGTATATGCCATTAGAAATCCAGTGTTATTAAGATTATTTTTGAGAGTGTGTCTCTTGGAACGTGAATTTGATTATATTGAATATCAGCATATTCCAAGATATTTAAATACATTAGCAGATGCAATTGCTTCTCGGATGTTAAGTAGACATTTGCAATAATCATACAAGTAAATTTAAAAACATTCCATAACATGTTTTACAAGATAAGCCAGTAATAGTGATATAGTATAATATAGGAGTGTGTCAAAATATACATCGTCTTCGATCATAGGTTGAAAAACACCTTATGATCGGCAAAAATGATAGTACAAAAAGCAAAAAATGTCATATGTGTCTACAACAAGCGATCATCCTATCACTGGTGATGATCTCGATAAGAAACCACTGTACGGGCCACCTTACAAAGGAACCTCCTGAAAGGTCCTGGGACCCCAATCACATAGCGCTGTAGCCTAAGAGGAATGTCATCTATGCCGGTCTCCGGAATGTCTCCTGTCAAACGCTCTAGATGGCTCTCCAATTCGGCCAAGGTCTCTGCTGATTCGTCCTGTGGGGCTGGTGCTGCTGCAACTGGTTGTTTCCTCTCATAGGGTCGGAGAGCGGCTGGTCGCCATGGACCTACATCTACATTTGAAACTCTTACTATCAATTTTGGGACGAGATAAAAACAAAAAAAAATTAAATTGGGAAAATGTTGAAAATGATTTTACCTGAGTCATCCCATTGCTCTCCTGGTGGAAGAGCCATGTCTGGGTCACCACGAAAATCTACCCCAGCGTAAGGAAAGTCATGAATAGCAAAAACCTGGTTCTCCAACCAATGGAAATACTCAGGAGTGAATCGAACGACCTCTGTCCCCTCCTCAGGATGACGGGCCATAACTGCAACCCATCGCATCAGTTTGGGCTCTCGAGGAAGTCCAGCTCCAACAGTGAGATGCTGTGGGACCAACATTGGAACCCTCTCCAGACCAACGCTCATGACTAAAGCACCATATCCAAAGGTCTTCATTTGTCCGTTCTTTGCTCTAGTCAGTTGGCCTTTTATATTAGCCAACACAACATCGCACTAGTTGAAGATGGTGCCTCGAAAGTAGTCTACTGCCATCCGCATCTGGGATCCAGTGGTTACATGTAGTGCTGCACTCCCGCAGAGCCTGGTAACAGTAAATGCAATTACCTTGAGTTCAGGAAGGGATATGGTTTTGATATCTATCCCTTTGTCTCTAGTCTGGTTGTTACAGAACTCTAGCCGGAGGCTATCGACAGACTGGCCACCTGGCCTAGTCCCGAATAGAGTCAAGTGTTCACCTCTCTTAGGCAAACCAGTCAAAAAGTAAATGTCTGCCAGCTCCATTTCAAGCTGGTGACCACCAATGAAGAAGCACTGGTCCTGTATGCTCCACTTTTCTACCAGCCACTGCAAAAAGTCCACCTGGGCCCTCATGCCAGGTATGGCCCAGAATTTGTATAAGTCGCATGCCTTCAATGCATCAATCGAAGGTTGATGATTTATCGCGGTGAGATCTACATCCTCATGCTCCCGTTCTCGCCAATCAAGCATGATGTATACTCTACATTCAACAAAAAGGCGAATTAGAATGTCTAAAAGCAAAGTTTTTGGGTGAATTTTGAGAATTTTAGGTTTAAAAACCCTTGCTGCAGGGACCGCACCCTCTCTGTTAGAGACAGTCCGTGGGTCTGCACCTTGCCTTCACGGCAGGTGCAGACCCCTGACTTTTTTCCCGTTACGAAAAAGTCAGGGTCCGCAGGTTACCTGTGCTGTGCCTGCGGGCCCCCACGCGTGGGTTTCTAACCTAAGAATCCCTTAAAAAATGAATTTAAAACCTAAAAACGACTTTGAAATGGATGAAATTAAAGAGTAGGATGATGTAGATTACCTGGAGGAGACGGCGTTCGATTCCAGCGGATGGATTTTCCGCAATCTTCACAAGAAGTTTATGACCAAAAGCTCTATTTTCTCACCCAAAACTCAAATGGTAAAAATGAATTTACAAAAGCCCTTTTTATAAGTTTTTTGAATAAATGAGTCGTTAATTTGTTTATGTTTCACTTTAAAAAGGTAACTTTTACAACATTTTTATCCATTTTAAACAGGTATGAGTAATGTTTGAGTTTTTGTTCAGGATAACGGATTTTTCAGGCGAAATCGGTCATTTTCGACGAAAAAAAAATTAGAGTCACCTTTAAGCTCTTTTCTGACTCCTAAAACATGAAAATATCGCCGAGTTTTTCTTTTTAAACTCGTTAAAACGGAACTAAAAAGACGATCCACTTACAACCCTTTTCTGACCTTAAAAATATGAAAAGATTGCCAGATTTTTGTCGTTTCAAATTCGATATTGGTCATAAAACGACGTGTCATTGATCTCTTTTTTACTTTTTCAAATAAGAGGCACTAACTATGAAAAGTACTCCTTGGTCGTAATGATCAAGCGGTTCTCTCAAGTCTTATTTTATACTTTTTCGGGCTCGGGAGACACAAATTTACGAAAAAGGACAACCATGGAGTCTTCTTAAGTTTTTTCAGACTCTCTAAAATTGAAAAACGCCAAGTTTCTCCTATACTGGACTCGTTAAAATTTAACAGTAAAGGACCTGTTCAATTACAAATGAGAACGAACCACTCCTTCTTAGGGTTCAAATTTAAAACTAAGTTGGACTCATCCGAAGGATGAGCTTATAATAAAGAAAATGTTATCCTCCTCAAGCTTGTCAAAAATAAAGAGGTACTTGCCAGAAATGGTGGGGGAAAAGAGAGAAAAATGAGCCTGTTTGTCATACTTTGTAACCACTCTTGAACACGACACTTTTATTCACCTGGGTTGGGAAATCCTTTGCCTAACAGTTGATCAAACCATATTGAAAGTCTTCAGCCGGTTTCTGGGTATTAACTTTGGGTCAATTGTCACCAAACCATCTGCTGTGTCGTTATGTGTTCATGAGGTTAGTGCAAATAAGCCATTCATATGCAAAATATCTGTCATCCATCTTGACCATCCCTAAGTCAGTCCTTGCAACTAAATTTCTTCAAACTTGATCTATGATTTCGTGTTGTGGGCTTGCCTATGACGGATCGCTTTCTATCGACTTCAGCTCATTATCTAGAAAGATGATCTAGAAATCGTCAGTACCTTGGGATCTGCATGCCTCAATGGCAGGTTTCTCGCCTTCGACAATAGGTTGCATCATTGACCTTCGATCAAAGGATTCCGTGACATGTTCGACATCAACACATCTATTCACGTCTCATGGATTGTACTGAGTACTTTGAGGGCCATTGACATTACTGGTGGTTTCTCTCACACTTGTTAACAGTTTACATCATTGACTGGTAATCAAGTGGTTTCTACCATGTTTGACTTCGACACATTCATTCGCATGGATAGAATCGTACTATTTCGGGAAGTAGAAATGAAGACCCTAGATCTAGTTTCTGCCATCCAGGCTGCGAGGAATTTTGTATTCATTATACTGTGGACTATTCATAAATAGATGGCTGCATCCATACTGTGCCTATACTTGTGATGTATTACAAGATCATTCCTATATCAGAGCAGTAGTTAGTTTTCTAGTCAGTTTTGATCTGAGTATGGGAATGCCTACCTCAGCGATGATATGATCTCATATATATATTTTGCATTGAATGTTTTTACAGGTTCCAACCGGGCTCTCCTCAAGATGATCCTCGAAATGATAAAGTACTTCACTCTTCCTAGATGATAAATGAAATCCTCATCTACTACAGACTTCGCACTTTAGGGGGAAATCTGTTACACAAAATATTGTCACCATGACTATTTGCAGTCAGTATGGGTCTATCACCATTCATACTGTCCTCCTAAGCAAGTCTCAAACCTCAAGCTCTTCATGTCAAGCTTTGAAAATGAGAGAAAGACCTTAAGAATCAATAAACCTCTGGTTCCACACTTTCTCTCACTAAAACCTGTGGTCCCGCACCCCTTGTTCATGTTACCTGCGGACCTGCTTGCTCTGTCTCTAAAGGAGTGGGTGCGTACCCCTGTGAAAGTCAAAAAGGCGCAAGTTTATTCTTAAAAACTCACTTTGGGTTAATTCTAGATGATTATAGAAGGAATTTTGACGTGGATGGTTCGCTCTTAGGTGGTTCATGCATCCCAAAAGAGAATGAGCTAATCCCTTGATGAGAGGAGCTATTCCTTTGAAGAAGGGCTTTATCCCTTTGAAGGTGGACCTAGTAACTTCCCTCCATTGCACTATAAATTAAGGCATTGGGCTGGTTGCTAGAGAGGTTAGAAACTGAACATTTTTGAGGGTAAATGTTGGTGGAATTGAGACTTCCTAGTTAAGCTTGAGAGGAGAGATCACATACCTTTTGGCTTCATTGGGAAGAGAGTGAAACTTGTCAAAGTAGAGGAGACTTCTTGTTGGACCCTGGGAGGAGCTTGTACAGCATCAAGGCACAGGTTGTAAAGTTCTTCTTTGATTTGAATTAATACAATCAGATTCATTTTTCTCAACAAATTGTCTTATGTGATTTGTTTCATGAATTCCTTGATCATCATGATAAGTATGCTTTATTATATTGGCTTTTCAGGTGCTATTTAATTTGTGTGCTTGTTTGTGTTTGCAGATTCGCTACAAGGGAGCTCATTTGGATCAAAGGAGCGAGGCTTCCACAAACTTGCATTGGACCCAAGGTAGGCCTAAAACACTTGTTTGCCTTTGTTTATAAATTGCATATTTAGAGAAAGATAGAATTTGATTGGCTTGCTTGTCACTAGATATCATTAGATACTAGGGAGGTCGGTCTTGTCCACAAGAACGACTCATTCCGTGTGACAATTTCCAATCTAGATTTTGTAGGCCAATTAGAATTTTTCAAAACATTTTCAACTAATTACCTTTTGGAACAAAGTTTTTAGGAAATATGTACAATAAATACTTTACAATATTTATTTCAAACCATATTTATTGTAAACTCAATATTGAAATCTTATAGTAAAATCATTGAAATTTATCCCCAGAAGTTGAATATTAGTTATACTTTAAAAACATTTTAGGAAATTCAATTAATTCAAGTATTGTGAAAGTATTCCAATGCCTTTGCTTGGGATTATTCATATATGTAACGTATCCATATAGATACATGCACACATCATATTTACATACAAGATGATGCTAAACCTATTAGGCATCCTCAAAGAAGAGTGAATCTAATTTTAAAAGAGATAGTCAAAGAAGAACTTCAAAAATTGTTAAATGTATATTTTATTTACCCCATTTTGGATAACCAATGGGGTTCACTCCTAGTGATAGTCCAAAAAAGAATGGAGAATGGAGAATATGTGTTGAATATGAAGTATTGACCAAGTTTTGGATAAGTTGCAGGAAAAGAATACTTTTATTTTCTTTATGGATGCAGTGGATATAATTAGATTTAGATAGCCCCCTAAGGACCAAGACAAGAGACCTTTCATATGTCCTTGGGGAACATATGCCTATAGGTTATTAATAATATGTAATACACCTTCCACATTTCAAAGGGTAGTCTTAGATATTTTTTTTGATTTAATATATGAATGTGTAGAGGTTTACATGGATGGTTTATTTGTATATGGAAATTATTTTAAAGAAGCTTTAGACAATCTGCAAAAAGTTTTTATTAGACATCGAGAAGAAAATATAGCACTTGGAAATGAAAAATGTTTTTATATTCCTAAATGAGGGAATCATATTTGGTCCTCATGTGTTTATTGCAAGGATCAAAGTGAATGAAACTAAAATTGAAGTAATTGTTAATTTACTAATCCCATCAATACAAAGATATGTGACGAGTTTCCTTAGGTATGTAGGATATTACCAAATACATATAGAAAAAATCATCAAAATAGTGTTGTCATTGTTTAAATTATTTTTAAAAGACGTTTAATTTTCTTGGAATACTAAATATCCGATAGCATTTGATACTCTTAAAGAGAAAATATCATCATTGCTTATTTTAGGAGGCCTAGATTGGACCTTTCCAATTGACATATCTACTTATGCATGTTTGATATTACAGTAGGAGAAATTGTAGGTTATAAAGAAAGAGTTTTGATCTACATTATTTATTTCATTAGTAAAAACTTAAATCCTGTTAAGTGTAACTATATGATTATTGAAAATGAAATGTTGATGAGTGTTCATGATGTTAACAAATTTTGACATTATATTACCGATTACAAAGTCCTTTCCCACATAAATTATTCTTACATTGGGTATTTAATGAATAAATCAATAACGAATGGTATTGTAGGAGTTTAATATTTATACCCTAGATTGGCCTAGAAAGGAAAATATGGTGGCAGATGTTCTCATTCACATCAAGAAGCCTGATGATATTGTTCCATTAAAGGATATCTTCCTGGATGAAAATTTATTTTCTATACCCATTAATTTTCTATGGTTCTAATATAGCTAATTATTTATCCATTGGAAAAACACCATTAAATTTTTCATCATGAGAGAAGCAAAGTATTATAAGAAAAAATGCCAATTACTCATGGATCAAACGAGACCTTTCTTGCAAAATAGCAAATTTGGTTATTTGTAGATTTGGTAGAGAACATGGGCATAGAACCTTTTTATCAGAGCTTGATTGCACGTGGAATCACTGATATTTTAATATCTAGCCCCTAGTCATAGCCCTAGTCAAGATGGGAATTAATGTTTAACGCCTTAGGGATAAGCACCCTCAGTGTATCACCATAATAACATTTTAACAAAAGATAAGGCTTGTTATTTTCCCAATATCCAATATATTATAGCTCCTAGTGATAATCACTAGTCACAAGGTGCTTAATGTTTAGTATCTAAGGGATAAGTTCCCTCGATATATCAAAACATTGTTGTTATATCAATAAACATATGAATGAGGATTTTTTGATGTTTCAATATAGTTTCTCCTGGTTATGCGCTTGGTCATGGAAGATCCTAATTCTATATCTAAGGGCTTAGAGCCCTTGACATATTGCCAATTAGAAGTTTTTGTGGTGCACATACATTGAAATTAGTTAATATTCCAATATATTGATGCTAAGGCTCAATCATCTAACAAGAAATTTGCCCACATTTGACAAATATATTTCCTATCATTTGTATGCATAAGGTATGTGTTTTGGAAGGAGTTTATGCATTAATTTTTTTGGGAAATTTCTCGATATTATAATATAAAGTAGCCTAATCATGTTGTATGGTCATATAAAGTAGATGTAAGGTTTGTAAGAACTAAACCTTTGAAAAAGTTAGACTGGAGGGAGAATCTATGTATTAAGGAGCTAAATGTGATGTGGTGGTAATATAAGTGTTTGGGCATAGGATAGAGTTATATGAGGAGTAAATATAAAACATTAGGGCTATTGTAGTTGTGCACTACAGGTGGCATAAATGAGTTTCCTTGTAAATTAAAAGTCTTGAAAGGTGGGTTGAAGGAAGCACCAATTATGAGTGTGGCACCCTAGTAGAACACAGTTCTGAAACATGGGTTGAAGTGAGTGCCAAATCATATGTATTATGATAGTAAAGCTAAGTTCTTAAATGAAAAGCGACTTGGTAAATTCAATTAACAAATATTTCCATTTAAAAAGTTGGTATTTGAAGGAAGAAACTAGTTGAAAGATTGGTGAGGTGATTGCAAACATTTAGAAAAGAAAAGTGGACCAGAGAAGAAAATATTACAAAGAAATGTTCAGAGGGGATTGCTATATCCTATAGGTGGGTGCCTACAAAGCATCATGGGGGATTGGTGTCTACAATAGGTTGGTGCCTACAAATTTGAGAAATTGAGAGATTGGTGTTTCTTGTAGGTTGGTGCCTACAAATAACCATGATTTAAAGAAGATTTGTGGTTTTCTGTTTGAAGGATTTCATATTCTTCTTATGTGATTGATATTTTATGGTGCTTAAATGTTTAAATAAGTAAAAATTTAATATATTGATTCACCTCCCCCATCTCAATATAATTGTGAATCCAACAATTGGTATTAGTGAAGGCTCTGTCAAAATCAATGTAACATATGGAAGGAGTATCTTAGAGGGACAAATGGCCAATTCAGATGGTTCTTTCTCAAATAGAGACCCACTATTTTATGGAACAAATTATCCTTTCTTGAAGATAAGGATGAGGACATATATGATGTCTCATGGTGTTGAAATTTGGCTATCTATTGTGGATGGCTATAAAGTTCCAATAACTCCTCCAATTGATCAAGATGGTAAATAGTCCTTTGTAAATAATGCAAAAATAATGAATGTCATTTAATGTGGCCTTGCAGAACTAGAGTTTGTTAAGGTAATGCAATGTGGGTTTGCAAAACACATTTTGGAAAATCTTCAAAGTAGTTATGAAGGAGATGAAAAGGTAAAAAGGGAAGCATTCAAACTCATAAGAGACAATTTGAGAGTTCGATGAATGAAGAAGAAAATATTGTAGGCTTCTTTGTTCATGTAGATGAGATTGTTAATACTATTAGAGAACTTGATGAAAAGATTGAGGAATCAATAATTGTTTAGAAAATGTTGAGATATGTTCCATTGAGATTAAATGCAAATGTATCAACCAATAAAGAAATGAAATATATGGAAAATATGAAGATGAATGAGCTACATCGAATCCTGACTGCATATGAAATGAGAACAAAAAAAGAGAAGTTAGGATTAAAGGAAATTGCCTCCAAAGCATTAAAAAAAACAAAAGGATGCAAGGACCATGATCATTCTAGCTGTGAATCAGATGCAAAAGAAGCTCGATTTGTGGGAAGCACGAAAAAAATATTGAAAAATATAAATTTAAATTACCATTCAAATTATTTAATTGTGGTAGAATAGCTCATTTTTCTATTAAATGTCCATATGCAAAATTGGAGGACAAAGACAATGAAGAAAAACATAAAAATGGGAGTAAGTCTCATAAACACCAAAAGGGAAGGTCTCTCAAGAAGAAAATCTTTTATTCCAAATACGAAAGTAGCTCATCAAAAGAAGGTGATGGAATTACATCCAATTAGGACAAAAAATATTTACTATTCATGGGCATAGATGCTCAGAATGTTGATCAAGAAAATAATGACAATCAAAAATAAAAAAATAGATTTAGAGAAAGGAGATATTGAGGTGGAGGTAAGTCATGAATTAGAACTTTTTTGTGCCTAAGATCATTTAGATAGATTCAAAAGAAAGGTTAAAAAGAAGAAGGAACTTTTGTAGAAATTTGAAAAGACATACATTGACTATGATGAAGCAACACTAATCCTCCTAAAGAAATGATTAGAAGAGGAAAAGAGAATAAATGAAATACTGATAAGTTAGGTGAAAGAAAAGGAAGGAAACTATAACAACATAGAAGAAAAGGTTTTTTCCTTGAGAAATGAACTAGAGAAAGAAAATGCTTAGTTGAATCAAAGTTTAAAGTTTGTAAAATAGTGAAACATCAGAAAACATTCTTAGTTGTAAGAGGTATACTTTTATCAAAATAGGTCTTGGCTATAAAGGAAATCATGAGGTTATTAAGGGAGAATCAAACATAATGACATCAGAGAAAGAAGAACCTAAAATATATTTTGGACACATTTTATGCTAAGGGTTATGGTGTGGAAGTTGAACAATCATTGGATTCCAAGAGACCTTGGAAGATGTATTAAACAGTCATGTAAATTGTATAAATGTACATCAATGTGAATAGAAAATGCAATTCAAAGTTTTATGTTTCATATTTCTTGTCCATTATTCTTATGTGTTTAACATGGTATCAGAGCGGGCATACTCCTACCCTACTCAAGTGTGAGCCATTGGTTTTGTGGCCTTTCTCTATGTGCCAGTTCTACCCTATCTACTAGTTAGTTTTTGCTACCCTATTTTTGGTATTAAATGCTTGGTCTCCACATGAATGAATTCTCAATGGTCCTCCTAACAATTTTCATCAATGTTAATTTCTTTTTGCATATAAGTTCCCTGGTGTAACACCTCTTGCCGATATTATCTTTGACACAGTCAGTGCCTTTGTAATGCTGCACTACAGATGTACTTGATTTACTATACCCAAATGCACATGGTTCCTTAATCCCTCGAAATTTCTTTTGTTTCAAGAAAATTGTAATACGAATACAAATGAAATGGTATTTGGATTATGAATTATCTCTTTTCCCACTTCGCCCTTAAACTGAAGCATACCTTCCTTTTGTGTTCATAGTATTTGTGTCCTGAAACGAATCTCTCAAGAATTTTTTGCTCATATATCATTTCTTTCCACTGTAATATTTGTGCAATTTGTCTCATGGGGGCTTCACTAGGGAGAAATACCATACCACGTGCATTGATATTGGGGAATATATATTGAGGAAAAAATGACATAAGGGGGTAAAGGGTTTTTATATTTGTAAGTGTAAAAATGGATCTCAAAGTTAATGAAAAATTATAAATGGGTCTAAAAAATGTTAATGAAAAAATGGATACCTACAATATCTAGTGAAAATTGGGGTTTTTTAAATTAGGAAGGTGTATTGGGTTCATATTGGTAGGGAGTTAAATAATGTTATTTTTAGAGGTATTTTCCAATATGTAGTCAAATTAGGGGTATTGTTTAGTATGCCACAAATGCATGTGATAGGTCACAGGTTCAATTAGTGAAGCCCCCATTCTCTATGTTTGTCTTTATGTTTGTTAAAACCACTATTTATGGCTCATGATATGCACAATCCACCATGTTGAGAAATATTGCATTCAATCACTTGGAGTGCAGTGCCACCAAGTGTAAAGAGGGCAAGAAAATGTCTAACTTGCCATCTCATCTCACTATTTATATAACTGTCTTTTCTTCTGTTTCTTTAATACGATGAAACTACATTCTGAAAACCTTATACACATTCCTCTTCCTTCCTCATTATAGCACGTCCATCTACTCGTTTTTCTCTCGGATTGGATTTCACTTTTCTGACAACCAGCCAAAATTGAGTTCGAATCCCCATCACCCCCACATACTATTGTTATTGCTTTTACATACTTTTAATTGCCAACACTGCATTTTCATTGATGTCCTAAGGCTGTGTCATGGGTGGTTATTATTATTAGGTTCAGACAGATGAAGAAGAATTTTGTTTTTGTTTGTATGAAAATGTTGAATAGTGGAATGCAATGTGGAAAAAATTGAATGTAGATGTGTTGTTCCAAGGTGTTTTATGTATACAAAGAAAAAGAAAAAAATATAATTTTAGGAGATAATTTTGTTGTTTTGCAATTGCAACAACGATGAATAATTCAGGTACTGGGGCTATGTATTCATCAAGGAACTGGATATTGAAATGAGGGCAATGTGACATCCCCACCCAAGCTTCTTGTATGAGCGACATTGTAAATAGTATGAAAATATTTTGTAATGATTAAAATAACAGAAAAAGGGGACTGAGTCATGGGACATAGATTCCAGAGCTAGGGATGGAGAATTGCAGCTTGGGATGTTATGGTTTGAATCTTGTGAAAAGACGAAACCTGACCTTCAGGACAACCATTAAAGGCTAGATGGTGCATGAAATAAAGGGAATTGATCCTGAAATTAAATGGGATGAGGAAAAGTACTCAGGCCCATGCTTTCTTGAGAAAAATACAACACGCAAAAGAGGACAAAATTTATGAAGGGTTGTAATAACAAGAATGCAACAATAGAGGAAGGGGTAGGAATGTTGACCATGAAAAAGGAGGAGGCATTTAGAAAAAGGAAGACTCTCAAAATCCTAAAGGGGAGCATTATTATTCAGAGGAGGAGAAATTTCAGAGGACATATGAAGAGGGATAGAAAAGAAGACTCGAACATGGAGGAGAGAATTACAAATTGGTATATGAGAAAACAAGAGTTCGGAGAGGAAAGAGCATTAGAAAATAAACTAAGAGGAAAAACTCGAGTTCAGGAAGTAGATCGAGGTGAGGACAAGAGGCGAACCAATGTCAACAACTTAGAACAATAAAAAATGAAGAGAAGAGAAGAGAAGAGAAGGGGATTGATTCTCTGTACCTGGAGGCTGTGGGTTGAGATAGGATTCATGGAACCCTATAATAGCTTGGGTCTGTGAAGGTTGTGGGTTGAGACAAAAGGTCTATAGAGCCCTATAATAGATTGGATCCCTAGAGGCTATGTGTGGAATGAAATCTCTAGATCCCTATAACAACTTGGCATACCTCGGAGCCTATGGGTTGAACTAGCTACTTTGGAGCCCTGTAACAACTTGGGAAGAGACCATGCTAAAGCCAAGACGAAGACAAGTTTGTATCACAGTTCCTGGTTACAACCTTGACTAATACAATGGTTTCTAGACTCCCTAGGAGGGGGTAAAATACTATATGGGCATGAGAGTGTGAGGTTGGGCACCTCTGGATTCCCCATGTAGGCAAGAAAGAGACAAGAAATAATGGGGATTGAGGTAGGAGCTCCTTTGGAGTCCCTGGAATATGTGGCAACTTAAGTGTGGTCCCAACAACAAGAATTCCCCACTAGACTCTGGAATATAGCTCGAGGGTGACAAATACAAGTAATAATGGCTGCAACTGTCTATGATTGGGTGGAGAGTCATAGTCCCAGACTCAGTTTCCACGAAGGCTAAAAGATAAGTATTTGTGAAATCTGTTGCAATTAATGGATTATGTTGTATTTTAATTTGTAATAGATGTGGATGAACAAGGACTACAATATGTGATGTTGTGTATATACCTGTGATGCAATTGTGAAGGGATGTTTCCCTAATTTGCATGTTGATTGGTTAATAGCCTAAACAATGGTCATCATAGAGTATCTAAAGTTCAAAGTGGAAAAGATCGCCATAATAGTGTTTCCTAAGCTATAGAGCAAAGGTAAACTCTTACTTTGAATGAAATGCTTAACTGTGTCAGAAATAACTCAGTAACTAAACTTAATGAACTCAGTGATCTATTTAAGGCCCAAACCATGAAAATTTAAAAGAAGTGGGTTATGAAACCCCTTGTATTAAGGTACAATTTATAATAAAGACCCTCTCTTAGCCAGAGTCAGTTATTGTACCCATCGGGGTATTTGTTTACAAGATGTTATGCCGAGAGGAAAGAAATACGTGTAGGTTTGAGGGAGAATTCATGCGGTGAGTCGTGCCCGGTTGTTGTACTTCCATAGTATTCAGCCTTACTGGTGTAGAAGCCTCAATTCCCACCACAAGGATTTTGGCAATAAGGACTGCGGGTCCTCACCAATGGCCAAATTCCCTTGCAACCCATGAGCATCATTGAGGAGTTTCTTAAAGAGTTCATGTGGACTCTGGAATAGTTGGTGTGTAGCAGGAGAGGTGGAAGCATCCCGGAAGCTTGCACCAGACTTCTGGTAGATAAGAGATGTAGGAGCACCTACACCACAATGCGAGGAATTCCTTACCCGAAGGCAGTGAAGGTCCGCGGGGTAGGAACCCTTTCAATGTAGCTACCACCCAAGATTAGAAGGGGTAACGCCATGGAACATATTAATCTGAAATTGGTGGAGTCATGAGGTCTTGAAGTGGATCTAGATGTCAAAGAGACACTTGAGACCAACGCACAATCGAAAAGACCATATTGAAGAAGTCTGCCTGATGGTAGATCTGATTTTTTGGGAGAGCACAAAGATCAATATCAAAGGCCTTGCATGGTGTAGAGTTGAAGTCTCTTGACCGATCCATCATTGAATGAAAAGGGAAGAGCATTCATTGTGGCGTAAAGGGATGAAATCCCGAACTTAAGGAAAGGATCAGATAAGGTTTATCCTCTTACATTTCAAAATCGCAGGCAAGAAATCTTATGATTGAAGTGGAGAGATTCTCCTCTTGCGCGATTGGTAATCTGACATGCACTATTTGTGGGGTCCACGCAACCAGGAGGAGAGCCCAGAGGTCAAAGGACAGAACC
Source organism: Pinus tabuliformis (assembly GCA_031772625.1). Taxonomy (NCBI): domain Eukaryota; kingdom Viridiplantae; phylum Streptophyta; class Pinopsida; order Pinales; family Pinaceae; genus Pinus; species Pinus tabuliformis. Next base: position 1,024,700,392 of record CM062816.1, on the reverse strand, counting down.
AATGTTTTGATGGTAACATAAGTAAAGCAATTATGACCCCAACTTAGTTAGAGGTTGAGAGGTCAGACCTTTTGCTGAGGGACAAATGTTCGGTTGATGTGCCAACCCGATTGGGTTGAAGGTCGGGGGTTGGGCGGTTAGAAGGAAGTCAAGTGGTGAGCTTTAGGATGAGCTTACCCTGACTAAGTCAGAGGTCGGGAGGTCAGGTTGTATGCTAGTGGACAAATGCATAGTTGTCATGCTGACCCCAATTAGGTCAAACATTGGAAGGTAGGGAGTCAACACGAGAGACAACTTGGTGAAGTGGGGAATGCACATGTTCCAAAAATTTGGCTTACTTGTTGATTGGATGAGCCTATGGTGAACGACTGCGTGATAGCATGAGATTGGTGACCACCATTACTAGTGTGTATGAAAGGGAAAGACATAAATATGTAGAAATGAATGAAGAAAAAAAAAGAGAAACTGAGGGTGCGATCCTCCTATTCCCATTCCCATGACTAGACAATGGGGACTAGATTCACCAATAGCTACTCTCTTACCTCGGTATGGTAATGGGGTATGTTATAGAGTGGTATCAGAGCTATCGAGATTCAAATATGGACTAGATGTGATTTGTCATGTGCGAGTAATAACAAAAAAATAGTAATATGGAGAAGGGATTTGACTAAGTAACTGTCTAATGCTAAAACTTGAACAAATTCATTGATCTCACATTAATGAGAGCTGTCTGAGAATAAGATCGAGGTCATGCTGTTTATTTTGGGGTCATAAGTCATGGATATGTTGTTGCTTTGATTATCATGATGAAGATATTGAATGATTGATGCATATGATTTATATGTATGATGACACACTAACATGATTATTTTGTCGCATTATAAGACTATATGGTAAATCATGACCCTAAGGTTTGGGTTATTTATTTCTGAAACTTCTAAAAATGTGTATGATTGAAAGCACATCATGAGCAACACTAAACAAAAGAATTCATGGTGATGAGGATCGGAATGGTTGAATACAGTTCTGATCAATCACAACATGGAAGTGATGGGGTCATAACTAATGAAGGAGAGAGATCAGTTGGCCAAGGGGGAGGGAGTCATTCCCTAGACTGGATTAACACCTTGAGAAGCCTAAGGGATAAGGTGAGAAGATTTAAGGTTGATAATGAGAGGCTAGTAAGATCCCTATAAAGGAAAGCAAAGATCAATGCAGTCACCTTAAAAAGTCTCTCAGATTGGTAGAGGCAAAGGAAATATGAGAGGAGGGCGAGTTAAGGAGACCACAAAAACCCTCAAGAACCAGAAGAAAAAACCAATGAAGCAGAAGGTGGTAGGTTCAAGAAAAGGCACAGGGAAGGAAGTGAGGACACTATGCCAGGAGGTGAATGTCTAAGCACTCCAAGTGGAGGGACTAGCATGCAGGTGTAGTACTCCAACATACCATCAAAATTGGTTGCTCAGAGGCATCACTATTCTCAACATGACCAACACTTAGTAAGCAAGGAAAATGAAAAGGAGAATATGCCTAAAGAGTTTAAAAAGGAAAAGCCACCTACATTTTATGGGGATATTGTTGGGCACAACTGAACTTGGCCAGATTTTGGGTAGATTTTGGGCAAGAAACCCGATTTTTGTGAAGCATGCAGTAGAAAATATGTTGTGGAGTACGAAGTGGACCACACAACAAAGCATTGGAGTACAACGAAGACTGCGCAACAAAGTCACTGCGCAACATAGTGGCTTCATGGTGAAGTCCCTTCCTTTTTGTAAAAGCATATAAAATTGTATAAGTTTATGGTTTTGGACCATAGTCCCTTGTATTTTTGAAACCATGGTATCCAGTCCATGGTAATGTAGCAATGTAATCCCTCATGTAATACTAAAGAATGAGAAAATTGAGTATTGATAAAAAATTCATTGTTATGTCTATATTTTGCTAATTTATACATCGAATAAAGGGTGAGGCTCCACAACTATGTGCATGGAGGCCTAGGTCTGCAACTGAGTGTGAAAATTGTTTGCAGCTTAGTGCACAGACACCCTGCAACTGTGTGTAGGGAAGAACTATTTGTTGTAAAAATTCTATATTATAAGCAACGATTCTTGTGGATGTAGCCCCACATTGGGCTGAACCACAATAAAATCTCTATCTACATGTGTTTATTTTCTTAATATATGCACTTTATGTCGGTATTGTGAAGTTTATGGATATCTATGTTATGTTTAAGTGATAAATGTAATTATGTGAAGTAATATATAAGTGCGAAGTAATTGATGTATGAAAAGCAATTCATAAGTATTAAAACATAAATAAAATACAAAAGTGCCACATCGCAACATCCTTCAGGCTGCAGAAACCTGGTTTTGTAACCTCCCATAATCACTTTGGGTGAGACTATGATCTGCTTACAGGCCATTGTCGAGAGGGCTAGTGGTTGAGGGTTTTTTTGGTGCATAGTAAACTCTAAACCTTGGTCAACCCAACCTAAGCCAGGAGAAAATCGAGTATGGATTGGAAATTTGGTGTTATGTCTGTATTTTTTGATATATACTTCAAAGAAAGGGCTAGGCTCTGCAATTGTGTGTGTAGAGGCCTGGGTCTGCAACTGAGTGCGCAGACCGCAGACACCCTGCAGCTGTGTGCACAGGGAAGAACTATTTGTTGTACAATTTCTATATTATAAGCAACATTTCTTGTGGACGTTGTCCACATTGTGATTAACCATGGTAAAATCCGTTTCTACATGTGTTTATTTGCTTCATATCTACACTTTATTTCAGTACTGTGAAGTTTATGGATATTTATGTTATGTTTAAGTGATTAATGTAATTCTGCGAAATAATATATAAGTGTGAAGTAATTCATGTATGCGAAGCAATTCATAAGTATTAAAACATAAAGAAAATACAAAAGTGCCACATCACAACATCCCTCAAGCTGCAGAAACCTGGTTTTGCAGCCTCCCATAATCACTTCGGGTGAGACTGTGATCTACTTGCTAGTTGTAGCAGAGAGGGTAAGTGTTTGAGGGCTTTGTTGGTGCATAGTAAACACTAAACTTGGGTCAGCGCAACCTAAGCCAACAAATGGTTTCATTGCCAGGACCGAGATCTGTTTGAGGGATTTATGTGGCATCTAGCAAAGAAAGAAATTCAAGATTGGGTAGAACAGAAGGAACATGAATTTGCAGAAAAAGAAAATAGAAGCCCTCGTCTGTCAATGTAGAAGTATATTTTCGAAGATTAATACGAAATCTTCTTTGTCTTGTTCTACGTGGAGCTATACAAGTGAATATCAAGGTTGACTGAACGAAAAGACCACTTTAAAGGATACAAACTTAAGGAGTGGAATATTGAACTAATACAATGGCTCATGAACACTGGCAACATGATCTCAAGAGTTGTTGACTTCTAGATTGACAACATCTTGTGAGGATTCATTACTGAGTTCATGGTAGACTCAATTGTGTCCTATAGCAAAGTAGAACATAATTTTTTCAAAGGACCGCGAGGTAAGTTCTTAAAATATTTGAACCTTTGGATTAAGATGCTTTGTGTGAAAAGGGGATTTTATGAATGTAGTCAGACTATTAGTTATTTATGTTTGGGAGAAGATCCAAAGAAGATACTGGGACAACACGAAGCGGGAAAAGATATATAATAGACACTACAAAGAGATCTCATGGCCAAGATCCAAAGAATTTTATAGAAGCTGACTATAGCCCTTTGTTAAGTGAGTTTGAAAGTGAAGAAAACTGTCGTGAGAACCTTGAAGTAACCCCACAGTATCCACCCTTCCAACATGAAAATTCACTGATGCTAGAATCAAGTAATAATCAAGGTATTTATAGGTTTCCTTGTCCACCTACCCCTCATCCCCCTCCCCCTCCCCCTACCCCACCACAAAGAAATATGGTCAATGATATTAAGTTGACTGCTTTTAAAGGGATTGGATCAAAGTATACAGAGAAATTCTGGTTCTTATGTGAAGAAGTATGGACAACGAAGCAGGTTCATGATGAAAATATGAAGAAAGTGCAGCTTGTTACAAAATTTCGGGATAGAGTGTTGACATGGTACATGAAGTATTTGAGCAATCAAAACAAACCATTTTTAGACATTAAAACAACGCTAATAAAATGATTCAAGAAGCCGAAGTCCGAGTTGCAGTGCATCACGGAGCTAAAAGAAATCAAGCAAAAGCCTACTGAGTCTGTTTGGGAATTTGATCAAAGATTCAAGGTATTATTAGATTAGGTGAGCTTCAAAATAGCTCTACAAAAACATAAAGAGTGGTTTATAGCTATGGTGCTTCCACATATAATATTTCCTTTGTCACAACAGAAGATAAAAACTCAAGTCAAAGCCTTAGAGTTTGCAATGAAGTTAGAAGCTTTGTCCCTAGGGGATACCAATGCATGTATGTAGTAGATCCATAGTCAACTAGAAAATTTGATTATGCAGATACAAGATATGAAGAAAAGTAAAGAAGTTTGAGAAGAAGTATGGTGCACAAAGTGTAAAGGAGAAGTCAATTCTAAGGAACAATGTCCTCTCTTAAGATAGTACATGGCTAGTGGAGCACCGAATCCTTTGAATCCTTTGAAAAATATGTAAAAATAGGGGTGAACATCATGCTGAAGATTGTTATCTATTGCAAAAGTATGTACAGACTCCAAGGAACCTGTATTGCAAGTTCTACAAATTAGTGGGACATGATGAAAACAATTGTCAAGCTTATGAACTAATTATGGATCGAAGTGCTGATGCATACAGGATACAAGCCGAAGAACATGGACAACACAGTGGTCGATGTGATTATCAAGGTCGAGGTCGAGGTACTGGTCAATGTGGTGGAGTTGTCGAGGACGAGGAAATATTATCTTCTATAACTGTAGCCAGGTAGGACACTTCGCAAGAGATTTTTTGAATCCTACCATGACATGTAAGTATTACAAATGTTTTGATCATGTAATTGAAGAATGTCCGGTACTTATGGAAAAAATGCAAGAAAAAAGGAACCAACAGGCGACACAAAAAATCCAAATGATGGCTGCAAAACCAAGGACTGATGAACCTCACATAAATATCGTAACAAGAAGTGGAGCTATGACTGCGGATGATAAAGCAGATGTGAAGAAGGAAGTCAAAGCTACATGGGTAAGAAAGAATACTGAAAAATTCCTTGTGTTTGACATTCATAGGGAAAAAGAAGTCTTTATGAAATCAAAGTGAAGATTTATGGATGCAGGAGCTTCGACATCTAGCACGCAACAGAGTCAAAAGAATAACTATGATCTATCATCTTTGACACAAGGTGAAGCTCTGACAATACAGGAACAAGATGTAACATATCAGGTAAATACTCTAAAATCTTTTCTTCACAACTGTATGAAATTGTTGTGATATCAAAGAGCTGTAGAAGGACTTTAGAAATTGATAAATTCTCGTGCATCTAAAGAAGTACCAAAGAGTTAGATGCACGAGGTTAATAATTTACATAGACAAAAGAGAAATTTAAAGGAAATAAGGCATAGTGCACAAATAGGAGAATATGACATGGAACAAGTTATTTTAGATCTGGGATCTGAAGCTAATGTGTTATGAAACCAGCTCAGAAAAAGATAGAAAAGATAGATCAACACCTTAGAATTCAGCCTCTTCGAGGGGGCAACCTCCTTTACATTACACAAATGAATGATTCCTTGATGATTCAAATGAAAAAACCTCCTTTCTATATATAGGAGTCTAAGGAGTCACAATATAACCCAACCAACCTAACAATAATAATATAAAGGCACAAAAATAACAATAGAGGGATTCTATGGGGCACCGTAATAACAATATGGGGACAATAAGGGCACAACAATATTAATAAGGGATACAACTACAATAGTAATGGGGTAATCACTAGTATTATAGGGACCTAACATGCCCCTCTCTGTCAAAAAAATGTTGTCCTCAATGCTTGAGTAGTTCTGGATGCTTCTGTATAAAATTCTCATGCTCCCATGTGGAATCTTCAACGGATAAGTTCTTCCACTTGATGAGATACTCCGAAATTGATCGATTTCGTAGCTGTCGAGTTCTTGTTTCTGTGACTGCTTCCAGTTCCAATATAATTTTCCTTCCTCGTCAAGTTCTGTCAATATTGTTTGAATTGGGAGCTTGTTGCCTATAACCTTCTTTAAACATGAAACAAGGAAAACTGGGTGCACTCGAGAAGCTGTAGGAAGCTCCAATTTGTATGCCATAGTACCAATCTTTTGCAACACCTTGTACGGACCATAATACTTTGGTGATAATTTATTATCCTTCTTAGCTTGCTTGAGGGACATTTGTTTATATGGTTGTAACTGTAGGAATACCCAATAACCTACATCAAAACTTCTTTCGCTGCGATGTCGATCTGCCTGTTGTTTTATTCTATTCTGTTCCAACACGAGGTTATCCTTTAAGAGTTGGAGGACTTATTGTTGATGCTCGATGTGATTTTCCACTATTTGAACCTTAGAATTTTCCTTTAAATATGATGTGATGGATGGTGGCTGATATCCATAAAGTGCCATAAATGGGGTCATTTTTGTTGCTGTATGGAAGGACGTGTTATACCACCATTCAACAAGAGGCAACCATTTGACCCATTGTGTTTGTTTATCAGATAGAAAGCAACAAAGATATCCTTCCAAACATTTGTTTACTATCTCAGTTTTCCCATCAGATTGAGGATGATAAGATGAGCTATGAGCTAACTGAGTACCGAGACAAGAAAATAATTCTGTCCAAAAATTTCAAGTGAAAATGGGATCTCTGTCACTTACAATAATCTTTGGGTTTCCATGTAGCTTTTGAATTGTTTCCATAAATGCAGTAGAAACTGTACTTGCTTTAAATGGATGTGATAATGCACAAAAGTGTGCATACTTGGTAAGTCTGTCAACTACCACCATGATGACACTCTTTCCCTCAGACTTGGGTAAACCTGTGATAAAATCCATTGAAACCTCCCCCCAACGTTGTCTTGGAATGGATAAAGGTTGTAATAGACCTGGGGTCTTATTGTTTCAACTTTATTTTGTTGGCAAACCAAACATTCCGCCACAAACTTTTGAATATCTGATTTAAGGCCATCCCAAAAAAATTCCTTCTTAACCATGTGATAAGTTTTTAAAAATCCTGAGTGCCCTCCTAAGGGAGAAGTGTGCAATTCCATAAGAATATTTTGCTTGAGTTGGGAATTCTTACAGAGGTATAAGCGCTCTTTGTACCATAACGAATCATTTTGCCAGCTAAATGTATCAGATGTATTGGAATCTTTTTGTAACTTTCGAATGAGTGCCCACACTTCTTCATCATTCTTCCATTCCTCCCTTGCTTCATTTATCCAATCTGGTTGGATAATAGAAATGGTGCACAACAATGCTTCCACATCCTCATCCTTTCTTGAGAGTGCATCTGCCACCACATTTTTCTTCCCTTTTTTGTATATGATTTCAAAGTCATAACCCAACATCTTTGCGACCCACTTTTGTTGCTCTTCAGAGGATAATCTTTGTTCTAAAAAGTATTTAAGGCTATCATGATCCGTTTTTACCTTGAAGTGTCTTCCCATTAGGTAGGGTCGCCATTTCTTAAGTGCATGTAGTATTGCCAACATTTCCTTCTCATAAATAGCTTTGTGTAAAAACTTTCCCTTGATTGGACGACTTTCAAAAGCAATGGATCTTTCATCTTGCATTAAAACAGCGCCAATTCCATTTCCTGAAGCATCACATTCCACAATAAAGATTTTTGTGAAGTCCGGTGTAGCTAAGACCGGTGCTTGGCACATTGCCTCTTTAAGATGTTCAAAGGCCTTTGTTGCTTCTTGAGTCCATGAAAATGCATCTTTCTTCAATAATGTTGTTAGAGGTGCTACTATTCTCCCATAATTCTTAACAAACTTGCGATGATACCCTGTCAACCCAAGAAATCCTCGTAGATGCTTTATGGATGTGGGGATTTTCCATTCCTTAATGGCTTTAATTTTGCTAGGGTCTACCTTAACTCGTTCATGAGATATAATATGACCCAGATTTTCCACCTCTTGTACTCTAAAGAAACATTTGGATATTTTTGCATATAATTGTTTCTCCTCCAATAGTTGTAGCACCCTGTCAACATGTTCAACATGATCCTTCCAAGACTTCCTGTAGATTAGTATATCATCAAAAAAATACTAACACAAATTTTCTAAGGAAGGGTTTGAAAATGGAATTCATAAAACCTTGAAATGTAGAAGGTGCATTGGTAAGGCCAAAAGGCATGACCAAAAATTCATAATGACCCTCATGAGTTCTAAATTCTGTTTTCGGAATGTCTTCAATCTTCATTCTGATTTGATGATATCCTGAACGAAGATCCAACTTGGTGAAGTAAATTGATCCATGCAATTCATCCAGTAATTCATCAATGACAGGAATGGGGAACTTATCTTTAATAGTGAGCTTGTTGAGCTCCCTATAATCTGGACACATGCGCCATGATCCATCCTTCTTATGCACCAATACTACTGGAGCAGAGAAAGAACTTTGACTAGGTTGAATTATACCAGCCTCTAGCATTTCTGCAACCATACATTCAATTTCACTCTTTTGGGCATAGGGATATCTGTATGGCCTGATGTTTGGAGGAACACTTCTTGGAATCAGATGAATAGCACGATCATGATCATGAATAGGTGGGAGACCTCTGGGAGTCTCAAATAACTTGGAATGATTGTACAAGACTTTTTGGAGATCTGGAGAAATAGATGATTTCAATGTGGAAACATCTAGCGAACATAATTGTGCAATGACACCTCTTTGTCCCTTTTTTAGAAGCTTTGTCATACCGTTAGAGCTGATTATCTTTCCCGATTTCCCTGCAATACCCCTTAATTCAACTTCCTTTCCTTCCACAGAAAATTTCATGAAAATTTCTTGAAAATTAAAAGCTATTGTACCCAAGGATTGTAGCCATTGGACTCTCAGTACAACATCAGCACCTCCCATTGGAATGGAAAGCATTAGGCTAGTCAATACATATTCTCCCATGGATAGCTTGATATTATGGCACTTTCCAAAGAAATTTATTGTTCCTCCATTTGAAACCATCACTTGACACTCTGGTGCTGGATATAGGAAGCAATTCAATTCTTTTGCTACCTTACAATGAATAAAATTGTGGGTACTTCCTGAATCAATCAACGCTATTACCTTTTTCTTCTTGATTTGTCCTTCTATCTTAATGGTTTGAGGAGTGGTAATTCCAGCCAATGCATTACAATATATGGTTGGATTCATTTCTTCTTTATCTAGGCTTTGTTCCTGGAGTATATCCTCTTCTTTTGACCTTTCTTGCTCCTTTTCTTCTTCCTCTTCACAATCTATGTAGAACAATTTCTTCTCAACACACCTATGACCTTTAGTGTATTTGCTATCACAACTGTAACAAAGCCCTTTTGCTCTTTTTTCTTCCAATTGTTGTGGTGTCAACCTTATAGGTTGTGGAAGACTAGGGGCAACAACACTTCCATCTTTATAGTTGTGAGTGGTATGCTTCCTGGTTGCCATAATTTTGCTTTCCATTTTTCTTGCTAACCTGAATGCCTTTTCTAATGAATTAGGTTCCCAAAGGCGGACATCATGTTGGATATTATCCATTAAATTCCCTATGAACACATCAATCCTGTGCTCCTCTAGAATATTTTTTACCCTTATGTTCAATTTTTGGAACTCCTCAATGTGCTCCATTATTGAACCCTTTTGTTTGAGACTTATGAATTGGCTAAAAAAAGTGTTGCTTTTTGTATCCTCAAAATGTGCTGTCAATTCTTCTGTAAAAATTTCCCAAGTGATAATTTTTTTACTAGAGCAAAGCCATTGCTACCATACAAACTGATTTGGTTGCAAATATAAAGTTGAAATACGTACCTTTTGTGTGTTTTTCACATTATTGAGATCAAAAAATTGCTCTATCTGTAATATCCATTTTTCGAGATCCTTGCCATCAAACTTCCTCATATCGATTTTTGAAATATGGTGGGTGTTCAATCCAACACTAGAGTTTATGAAATCATGATTAACATTTCTTTTGTTCACATCATGAGTTTCCTTTACTACCCTTTCACCATTAGTAAGTATTTCTTGTAGAAAATTTGTCAAATTTGTCTTCAAATCTGCCATGCATGTCTTCAAATTTGTGTTCAAATCTATCTTCAAATTGTCCATATTAGCTTCCATGCCATTCATCTTAGCTTCCATACCATTTATCTTAGCTTCTATTAGCTTTTGTGAGAGTGATATTTGTTGCACTTGGTCTTGTAATTTTGATATATCATGTAGCATTTCTTCCTCTTCTTCATGAGTCATGCTAGAGCTTTTAGGTTGCTTACTAGGTGTTTACATTTTCTTTACTCGGGGAATCATTTACTGATAATAATGCTCTACTATGCCCTTTGAATTCCTTCAAAATAATTTTCCAAACTAAGCTTAAGCAAGAATTTAAAAAATCTACACACCTTTTTTCACTTTGTAGGAGCTTGATGTTGCCTCTGATGTATCTCTGTAATTTCGGATCATACAGTTTTGAAATTGTGACCTGCATTAGCCCTCTATGTCCTCTTTCCGATGCCACCAGTCTGATCCAAATTGGATTCTGCAAGGAAGAGTTATGCCAAATCTCCCACAGTGTCCTGATTATAGACTAGTTCAGTAGAGAAAACTTGTACGACGTGCCACGTGTCCCTGTTTCGATCTTTTGCTCTGAAAAATATACAAAAGAAACTGCAATCCATCCTCTTTCTGTACCTTCTTACGAAATTTCAATCCGATTCTCAGAGAGAAAGTTATGATGATTTTCCCCAGGTCACCTATTTGGAATGTAATTCAGGAGTCTGCAAAAAGACCAACTTCCTCAGATCATATATCTACAAATATAGTGCGAAAAGCTTTGAAATTTGGACTTGAGGTCCAGTACGATTTCATCTCAAATGGGTTTTTTTTTTGCTTCTGAAAATTCGCAGAAACAAAGTTATAGCGAAAATGCCACGATGACCTATTTGGAGCAGCGAAACCCTAGAATCCAAAAGATCTAATACCAAATGTTATTGTTCCTCTAGGAAGATTATCAAGCATTACAGTAGACATCAAAGGGGTGCGCACTACTACTGATTTTGAAGTGATAGAAATTATGGATGACAGTAACCCCTATCCTGCACTACTTGGAATAGATTGGGCATTTGCTAACATGGTCATAATCAACTTAAAAAATGGGCAAATTATATTTGAAAGCAACAATATGAGAATCATTGTTCCATTAGATCCATTAGAAGGAGCAAGGTATATTGAACCCGTTAAAGAAGACTACAGTGCAACAAACATAGACGACATTTATCAGATAACATCCAAAGAATAAGAATGGATTAATCCCACTGCAGATGGAAAATTGGGCTGGGAACAAGACCAGGGAAAATTTTAAGAACCCCCCCTAAATTTATAAATATAATAAATGGGCGAATCTCCATGGTATATAGGAAAAATGGAAGGCGATTTTATCAATAATATAATATGTATATATAATTTTTTGGCGAATATCTCACCAGGCATGGCGAATATTTTGCTCAATTATAAAATCTTGTAAGATCTTGGCGAGTCTTTCACTAAATAATAAAACTATGTAAAGTCCTAGTGAATCTTAGCATAGGCTACATGTTGGTTTAATTCCCCCATTTAAATAGGCTACATTCCAGGTGAATACCATGGGTCAATACCATGTGCCATTTTGGTGAATACCATGGGTCAATACCATGTGCCATTTTTGTTTTGATTAATTCTAATATTAGGGTTAATAATGGTTTTTTGCATGGTATTAATAACAATCTAGTCCATGGTATTTGTCCCATAGTATTTTGGCCATAGGTTTCACCTAAATATAACCCATTTTTTGAGTGTTCGTAAATATAAGGTGACTTATGGAGTAAATATAAAAAAAGTTTTATTTTTTTACCATACCTCTCGTTTATTTATATTTTTATTAATTTATCATACCTCTTTTACAAATATGGTATTTGGCCCATAGGATTCACTTAAATAAAACCTTTTTCTTGAGCCTTCATAAATAGAATGAGGGTTATGGACTAAATATAAAAAAAGGTTTTATTTATTTACGATACGTCTAGTTTATTTATATTTTTATTTATTTACCATACCTTTTGAGTAAGTATAAAAAGACATTTTATTTATTTACAATACCTCCACTTTACTTATATTTTTATTTGTTTACACCCTTACATGTATATAAGGTGACTTATGGAGTAAATATAAAAAACGTTTTATTTATTTACCATACCTCCACTTTACTTATATTTTTATTTGTTTACACCCTTACATGTATATAAGGTGACTTATCGAGTAAATATAAAAAATGTTTTATTTATTTACCATACCTCTCATTTATTTATGTTTTTATTAATTTACCATACCTCTTTTATAAATATGGTATTTGGCCCATAGGATTCACTTAAATAAAACCTATTCTTGAAAATGGGCGAATGGATTCACTTAAATAAAACCTATTCTTGAAAATGGGCGAATGGAAGGTTGTAAGTCCTAATTTCAAGGGCTAAATTTACCATTTTTACCCTCTCCCTTAAAATAAGGTGGGCTATTTGAGGTGATTTGTAAAAATGTACTATGATACAAAATATTCGCCCACTAAAAATTTAAAACCCCTTAATTTCGCCAAAGGGCGAACATTCGCCCCTAAAATTATCCTTGAACAAGACAATTCTTGCACTTCATATTCAAAAGAATAATTGGAAAATTGACATAATAGGTTACATGAAGTGTCTACAAGGCGATGTGCAAATATTACTAAAGCAGTTCGCTGTATGACAGATGAGGTATGTGACTTACCCTTTTATGATGGTTTGGGTAATATAAATACTTTTCTTGAAGAATATAAAGAATATGTACCAGTGTCAAAGATTGTTAGCTTTGGATTTAGCATTAAGAGGCACTACTGCTAGATGGTGGGGTACACATAAGAAGAATATAAGAGCTTTTTTAGGGTCCAACCTTAACCCATTTATTTATGTAATAAGCCCAATGGGCCGAGTCATAGTCATATTTAGTTAGAAAGTAAATAAAGCCGGCATTAATAATTGTAAGTGGTTGACCTGCATTAGAGAAAAGGGACCAAAGTTAGTTGTAAATAAGCCATAGTTCATAAATAAAGTGGTTAACCCATGTTAGGCAAGTGACCACTATCAGTTATGGTTTTGGATGTCATGTAGCTATAAATATTCTTACTTAGTAAACGTTAGGTCCCTATAATACTAGTGATTTCCCCATTACTATTGTCATTGTAGCCCTTATTGTTATTGTTGTGCTCCTATTGTCCCCATATTGTTATTATTGTGCCCCATAGAAGCCCACTATTGTTATTTTTGTGCCCTTATATTATTATTGTTATGTTGGCTTTGATTATATTGTGATCCCTTAGACTCCTATATATAGAAAGGAGGTTTTGTCATTTGTATCATCCAAGAATTGTTCATTTGTGTAATGTAAAGGAGGTTGCCCCCTTGAAGAGGCTGATTTCTAAGTCGTTGATCTATCTTTTCTATCTTTTTGTGAGCTGGTTTCATAACATTTGGTATCAGAGGTTTGGATTCTAGGGTTTTTCTACTCCAAAATAGGTCATCATGGAATTTTTGCTATAAATTTGTTTCTGCGACATTTCAGAAGCTAAAGAAAAACCCCATTTGATCCGAAATATCGATGATCCTTGGGTCCAAATTTTAAATCTTGTCTCGCTATATTTTCGGAGATATGATCTCGGAAGTTAGGGTTTTTGAAGGCTCCCAAATTACATCCCAAACAAGTGACCTTGGGAAACTTGTCATAACTTTCTCTCTGAGTATTAGATTGAAATTTCATAAGAAGTTACAGAAATCGTTTTTAGGTCCGAAGGTTGAAACAATGAAACCTGGCACTTCATACAAGTTCACTTTAATGAAAAAGTGTATAATCAAGCCATCTTGGGAGACTTGGCATAACGCTTCCTTGGAGAATCCAACTTTAATAATACTTGTGGCGTTGAAAAGAGGACTCAGAGTGCTACCATAGTGCACAATTTCGAACCTTGGATATCCGAAATTTCAGAGATACATCAGATACAATATCAAGCTCCTACAAAGTGAAAAAGGTGTGTAGTTTTTTTTTTAAATTTTCATAAGTTTGATTTGAAAAATGAGTTTGAAGGAATTCGAAGGGCATAGTGAAGCATAATTAGCATTAATTCATGCCCTGAAGAAAGAAAGCGGAAACACCTAGTAAGCAACCTCAAAGCTCTAACATGACTCATGAAGAAGAGGAAGAAATGAAACATGATATATAAAAATTATGAGACCAAGTGCAACAAAATTCAATCTCACAAAAAGTAATAGAAGCTAAGATGGATGGTTGATAGAAATACGTAGAAGCTAAGATGGATGACATGCAAGCTAAGATGGATGGTTTAAAAAAGGGCGTCGAAGCTAAGATAGATGGTTTAAAGAAAGACGTAGAAGCTAAGATGAATTACGTGGAAGCTAAGATGGATGGCGTGTAAGCTAAGATGGATATTTTAAAGAAAGGCGTGGAAGCTAAGATGGAAGATTTGAAGACAAATTTGACAAAGTTTCTACAAGAAATGCTTAATAATGGCGAAAGGGTAGTAAATGGAACTCATGATGAGAACAAAATAAATTTTAATCATGATTTCATAGACTCTAATGTTAGATTGAACACCCACCATGTTCCAAAGATCGATATGAGGAAGTTTGATGGCAAGGGTCACGTAACATGGATACTAAAAATGGAGCAATATTTCGATCTGCATAATGTGCAAAACACACAAAAGGTATGTATTGCAACTTTATATTTGGAACCAAATTAGTTTGTATGGTATCATTGGCTTTGCTCTCATAAAAAAACTGTCAATTGGGCAATTTTTACGGATGAAATGAGAGCACATTATGAGGATACAAAAAACAAAACTTTTTTTAGCCAATTGATAAATATCAAACAAAAGGGTAAAAGATATTCCAGAGGAGCATAGGATTGATGTGTTCATAGGGACTTTAAAGGATAACATCCAACATGAGGTTAGCCTTTGGGAACCCGATTATTGGAGAAGGCATTCAGATTGGCAAGAAAAATGGAAAGAAAGATTATGGCAAAAAGGAAGCCTACCACTAATAATTATAAAGATGAAGGTGTTGTTACCCCTAGCCTTCCACAACCTACAAGGTTGACACCACAACAATTGGAAGAAAAAAGAGAAAAAGAGATTTGTTACAGTTGTGATAGAAAATACACTGAAGGTCATAAGTGTGCTGAGAAGAAATTATTTTACATAGATTGTGAAGAGGAGGAAGAAAAGGAACAAGAAACGTGGAAAGAAGAGGATATACACAAGGAACAAACCCTAGAGAAAGAAGAAATGAATCCAACCATATCTTGTAATGCATTGGCTGGAATTACCACTCCTGAAACTATGAAGATAGAATGACATATCAAGAAGAAAAAGGTAATAGTGTTGATTGATTTGGGCAGTATCCATAATTTTATTCATTGTAAGATAGCCAAGGAATTGAATTGCTTCCTATATCCAACATTAGAGTGTCAAGTGATGGTTGCAAGTGGAGGAACCATAAATTGCTCTAGAAAGTGCCATAATATCAAGCTATCCATGGGAGAATATGTATTGAAGGCCCCAATGGTTTCTGTTCAAATGGGTGTTGTTGATGTTGTACTAGGAGTCCAATGGCTATAATCCTTGGGTACAATAGCTCTTAATTTTCAAGAACTTTTTATGAAATTTTCTTCAGAATGAAAGGAAGTTGAATTAAGGGGTATCGCATGGAAACTAGGAAATATAATAAGCTCTAACAAAATGACAAAGCTTCCAAAGAAAGAACAAGGAGGCACAATTGCACAATTATGTTCACTAGAGGTTCCCACATCAAAATCATCTATTTCTCTAGTTCTCCAAAAATCCTTGGACAATCATTCCAAGGTATTTGATGCTCCCAAAGGCCTCCCACCTATTCATGATCATGATCATGCTATTCATTTGATTCCAGGAAGTGTTGCTCCAAACATCAGGCCTTACAGATATCCCTATGCCCAAAAGAGTGAAATTGAATGTATGGTTTCAGAAATGCTAGAGGTTGGTATAATTCAACCTAGTCACAATTCTTTCTCTGCTCTAGTAGTATTGGTTCACAAGAAGGATGGATCATGGCGTATGTGTCCAGATTATAGGGAGCTCAACAAGCTCACTATTAAAAATAAATTTCCCATTCCTGTCATTGATGAATTATTGGATGAATTTCATGGATCAATTTACTTCACCAAGTTGGATCTTCGTTCAGGATATCATCAAATTAGAATGAAGACTGAAGACATTCCAAAAACAACATTTAGAACTCATGAGGGTCATTATGAATTTTTGGGCATGCCTTTTGGCCTTACCAATTGACCTTCTACATGTCAAGGTTTGATGAATTCCATTTTCAAACTCTTCCTTAGAAAATTTGTGTTAGTATTTTTTGATGATATACTATTCTACAACAAGTCTTGGAAGGTTCATGTTCAACATGTTGACAGGGTGCTAAAACTGTTGGATGAGAAACAATTATATGCAAAAAGCTCCAAATGTTTCTTTGGAGTACAAGAGGTGGAATATTTGGGTCATATTGTATCTCATGAAGGTGTTAAGTTTGACCCTAGCAAAATTAAAACCATTAAGGAATGGAAAATCTCCACATCCATAAAGCATATGCGAGGATTTCTCGGGTTGACAGGGTATTATCGCAAGTTTGTTAAGAATTATGGGAGAATAGCAACACCTCTAACAAAATTATTGAAGAAAGATGCATTTTCGTGGAATCCAGAAGCAATGAAGGCCTTTGAACATCTTAAAGAGGCAATGTGACAAGCACCGGTCTTAGCTACACCCAATTTCACAAAAACCTTTATTGTGGAATGTGATGCCTCAGGAAATGGTATTAGGGCTGTTTTAATGCAAGAATAAAGACCCATTGCTTTTGAAAGTCATCCAATGAAAGTAAAGTATTTACAAAAAGCTATTTATGAGAAAGAAATGTTGGAAATACTACATGCACTTAAGAAATGGCGACCCTACCTAATGGGAAGACATTTCAAGGTAAAAATGGATCATGATAGTCTTAAATACTTTTTAGAACAAAGATTATCTTCAAAAGAGCATCCAAAATGGGTCACAAAGATGTTGGGGTATGACTTTGAAATCATCTACAAACAAGGGAAGCAAAATGTTGTGGCAGATGCACTCTCAAGAAAGGATGAGGATGTGGAAGCATTTATTGTGCCATTTCTATTATCCAACCATATTGGATAAACAAAGCAAGGGATGAATGGAAGAATGATGAAGAAGTGTGGGCACTCATTAAAAAGTTACAACAAGATCCTAGTACAACTGATACATTTAGCTAGAAAAATGATTCGTTATGGTATAGAGATCGGCTATACCTATGTAAGAATTACCAACTCAAACAAAAGATTCTTATGGAATTGCACACCTCTCCCTTAGGAGGGCACTCAAGATTTCTAAAAAATTACCACAGGGTTAAGAAGGATTTTTTTTTGGGATGGCCTTAAATCGGATATTCAAAAGTTTTTGGCGGAATGTTTGGTTTGCTGACAAAATAAAGTTGAAACAATTAGGATCCTAGGTCTATTACAACCTTTATCCATTCCAAGCCAACCTTGGGAGGAGGTTTCAATGGATTTTATCACAGGTTTACCAAAGTCCGAAGGAAAGAGTGTTATCATGGTGGTAGTTGATAGAATTACCAAGTATGCACACTTTTTTGCATTATCTCATCCATTTAAAGCGAGTACAGTTTCTACTTCATTTATGGAAACAATTCAAATGCTACATGGAAACCCAACGATTATTGTAAGCGACAGAGATCCCATTTTCACTGGAATTTTTTGGACAAAATTATTTTCTGGTCTTGGTACTCAGTTAGCTCATAGCTCATCTTATCATTCTCAATTTGATGGGAAAACTGAGATAGTAAACAAATGTTTGGAAGGATATATTCGTTGCTTTGTATCTGATAAATAGACACAATGGGTCAAATGGTTGCCTTTGGATGAATGGTGGTATAACACTTCCTTCCATACTATAGAAAAAATGACCCCATTTGTGGCACTTTATGGATATCATCCATCGTCCATCACATAATATTTAAGAGAAAATTCTAAGGTTCAAGTAGTGGAATATCACATCGAGCATCAACAACAAGTTCTCCAACTCCTAAAGGATAACCTCACTTTGGCACATAATAGAATGAAACAACAGGCATATCAACATCGCAACGAAAGAAGTTTTGATGTAGGTGATTGGGTATTACTACGACTACAACCATATAAATAAATGTCCCTCAGGCAAGATAAGAAGGATAATAAATTATCACAAAAGTATTATGGTCCGTACAAGGTATTGCAAAAGATGGGTACTATGGCATACAAATTGGAGCTTCCTGAAGCTTCTTGAGTGCACCTAGTTTTCCATGTTTCATGCTTAAAGAAGGTTATAAGTGACAAGCTCCCAGTTCAAACATTATTGCAAGAAATTGATGAGGAAGGAAAAATCATATTGGAACCTGAAGCAGTCACAGAAACAAGAAATCGACAACTACAAAATCGATCAATTTCAAAGTATCTCATCAAGTGGAAGAACTTACCCACTGAAGATTCCACATGGGAGGATGATAATTTTATACAGAAGCATCTAGAACTACTCAAGCATTGAGACAACACTTTTTTGAAGGAGAGGTTCATGTTAGTTCCCTATAATACTAGTGATTCCCCCATTACTGTTGTCATTATAGCCCTTATTGTTATTGTTGTGCCCCCATTGTCCCCATATTGTTATTATTGTGCCCCATAGAAGCCCACTATTGTTATTTTTGTGCCCTTATATTATTATTGTTATGTCGGATTTGATTATATTGTGACCCCTTAGACTCCTATATATAGAAAGGAGGTTTTGTCATTTGTATCATCCAAGAATTGTTCATTTGTGTCATGTAAAGGAGGTTTCCCCCTCGAAGAGGCCGATTTCTAAGTCGTCGAACTATATTTTTGTGAGTTGATTTCATAATAGTAAAGGAAATATCATGGAGTCTTATTGTAATTGAACTCTACTCTGATGGAGGTTGTCTCCTCAAAGAGGCAAGTGAACATTGAATCTACTTTTGAATAATAAAATAATTGATCTTTTTCTCATTTTATTATGTGTTCTGGGCTATATTTCTTCTCATTCGTGGTATTGTGGAATTTATTGCAAGTCAAGAGCATAAAAAGTGGTATTAGAGTACTTTCCAGGGCCAGTTGTACCTCCACTTTTCGCAGAATTGTTTTTAGGATAGAGACGTGTTTTGACGTCTTTAAACCACAGGATCTGTCATTGAGTCCATAAACCTATGGATTTGGGGAGGCGTGCATGCAGGAACTAGAAGAGGTGGTCACGCTTGTCGGACTCCCTTGTAACCCCTATGGGTACCTTTTTGAGTTGTAGCACATTAGACAGAACCATGCACAAACTACACTTCCACATACCCTTGGGTATATTGGAAGCCCCTTAGGCTCCCCTAAAACCTAGCCTTAGATAAGCTATTTTTCGTCTTGTTGCTACAGTACACTGAGATCAACACACAGGGAGATTACTCGCGTGTATGATAGTGTAGTTGGGTAGTATGACTAAAGGTAAGGTCGATCCTCCTCAATTAGCACCCTGAAAGATTGGGGTGAGTACTATTGTTGGACTCGTGTGTATATTGCGATCTATAGCACTTGACACTCCTTTGTGAACATAGTTCCCTCTACTATTTGAAGACCGCCCACTACCTTATCTTCTAGAACAAATCCAACAGTTTGGGTTCCGCTTCCGTAGTATAAATCAGACCCAGCAGTTGTGGCTTTTCTGCCACCGTACAAATCATATCTCACAGTTGGGGTTTTGCCGCCACTGTGCAACTCACATTCAGTAGTCCGAGACCATCCTGGGATGCTTGCGAGAGACTTAGCCCATAAGCTTTTGGACGACGAGCCAATTGCAGTGGTACCATTCACTTGTTAGCCTCAATTTTCTGGTGGTCCCAAATTTTTCTGAAGTGTCTTCAAGTGACCCTCGCCAATAGATTCTTGAGCTCGCCCTCTTTCCAATAAGACTATTCTTAAGTAATTGACCAGGGTTTATGTATGGTAGGTACCAGATCTCAATTCATGGCCTATGAGAAGATCGAGAGCCATGAAAAAAGTTTTGGTGAGTTCCACGACAATATGGACCAAATTACCTCAAATCTTTCATAACTTACCAATATGATGTAGAGGTCTCATCGAGAGGAGCACAGTGTTGAAGAACACCTCGAAGGAGAATCTAGCCATTGTTGATTTTTGGTAGCATTGGATGTGCTCTAGCCTTGAAATTTGGAGGAGAGGCTAAGGCATATGAGATCTCTAAGACCCATAAATTGTTTTGAGAAATTCCACCCCGATGAGGAGTTATTAAAATAATCAATATTTTTAATGGGCTTCTAAGTCTAAACTTAGGAAAATAAAAATACAAATTGGTATTAATAAAGATAAGGGTGAGAAGCTTCTAAGAGATGAGGATCAAGTCTATTTTAATCTTAGCCGTTGATTAGAGACTTAATCTCAGTCGTTGATTCATCAACAAGAAAAGTATAAGAGAAGACTTGAGGATCATTTGGAGACACACCGATAGATACTCAATATCTCAACGAAAATCGATTCTCAAGTAAAGGAGATTGATTTCAGAGGGAGAGTTGCAGGGTGGAGGAAGAGGAGGGCATCAGAAATAGGCAGTGACTGAGGAGGTGATGTAGGGACAATGGGACACAACACAGAGAGAGACACAGTCCAGAGGATAGACGTAACCCTCATGCAAGCTGACACAGAGGGACACAGAGTCACTCAGAGCCACGCTGAGCCACACAAAGTGATGCAGGAGTGGGAGCAGGGTTTCTAAAGTGTCATAAAGTCTCAAAGGGAAATTCTCAGGTGTTTTATTTCAATTTCTCTGTAAAACATTCCTTGTAAAAGAAATTTCTGTTGAATATTAATAAAGCCCTCATCTATTGCACCAGTTTTCCTGCATTGGGTTTTCTTGAGGACAATTGTCCAAAAACAACTGTGTTGATGTGATTGGTTCTTGTGCATGTATTTTTCTCTAGGTAATTATGTGATAACTATAGTATAATTTATTTTAATGTTTTTTGAAGGGATTTTGTAAATAACTTATTGTGAATAATAAGTAGGTGAAATAAATCAGTTGCTGCAGTAGAATTTCAGTTTATAAATTTTCACATGGTATCAGAGCAGAGATCCAGCAACAAGAGAGGAAAATTGACTATGGGTCAAGAGCATGATTCAGAGGCATCCACTCAAGGGGACTCATGCAGATTTCCAAAATAATGCATAAGGGACATGAATTACGATTATTCTATGTTAGCTTCCAGATTGGAAGAGGAAGTTGCTTGCTTAGCAAGATTTGCCTCCTCTGAGGTTTGATATATAGACAATGGAGCTTCCTAGCATATGACAAGAATCCGATAATGTTTTTTTAGATTATCAGGAAGAAATAATGAATTTTCAGATCACCATGGGAAATAGGGCAAAGTGTACTCCAGTAGGAAGAGGTACTGTAGTCTTTCAAAATGAAGTAGGAGAGTGACTTCAAGCAACCAATGTGATGCATGTGCTAGGATTGAGGATGAAATTACTCTCCATATCTCAACTTCAAAACAAGGGCTATGGTGTTTTCTTCATTAAAGAGAAATTATATGTCAAACACCCGAGTTGGAAAAAGAAGGTCCAGATTGGAATCAGAAGTAACAGGTTGTACAAGTTGCACCTAGAATCACCAATGGCATTGATAGCTAGCAATGGAGACAAAGATTTGAATGAACTATAGCACAGGAGGATGGTACACTTACACAATGGGGCTCTGAGAATTGTGAGGAAAACAATATCAGGATTTCCAGAACTAAGTACTGAATGAGATGATGCATGCAGAGGGTGCGCTGTAGGCAAGTATGCCAAAGCAGTGTTTTCTGGAAGTAACAATAGGGCTAAGAGTGTGCTAGGATTGATACACTCAAACATCTGCGGACCGATGTGCACAAAATATCTAAGTGGTGCCAAATACTTCGTTACCTTCATCGATGACCATTCCAAAAAGAATTGGATCTACTTTTTGAAAACCAAGGATGAGGTTTTTGGTCGATTCAAGGAGTTCAAGGCTCTAGTGGAGAATCTGTCAGGAAAGAAGATAAAAGTGTTGTGCTCAGAAAATGGAGAGTATGTTGACAAGGACTTCACCGATTTTTGCGCTAAGGAAGGCATCAAAAGAGAGTGGACAACTCCCTACAATCCAGAGCATAATGGAGTAGAAGAAAGGAAAAATACGACTATTGTGGAAGCAGCAAGGGAAATGCCGTATGATCAGGATATGCCTAAATTCCTAAGGACAGAAGCATGCAGCAAGAAATTTTATGTACAGAATAGGACTCCACACAGGGCATTGGGAAAAATCAATCCGGAGAAAGTTTTCATCGGGAAGATACCTAAAGTTAGTCATTTCAAGATATTTGGGAGTTTAGCATATTGTTGTATACTCGAAGAAAAAAGAAAGAAATTAGATCAAATTGCTGAGAAAGGATATCTTGTGGGATATAGCAAGAATGATAAGGCATACAGAGTCTATCTTCTAGGGAGTAGGAAGGTAGTAGTTTGGTGGGATGTAAAGTTCATTGAGGACAAAGCTTTCAAGAAATCTAGAGAAATGCCTTTCAAGGAGTAGTTGAAAGATGAGCCATTGGTCAAACCACTTCGAACAACAGAAACTAGTACCAAAATTCTCCTGAAGACAAAGCTTCAGAACAAGAGGAATCTCAGGAAGATGAAGAGCTGATAGAGGTGCCTACTACCAGTGGAAGAACGAGCCAAGAATGCCGACAAATTCTACGGGATGTAGAGGACTTCATTGGTGCACCCAGGAATAATAAAAGGAAGCGAAGACAACCAGACAAATACCAGGTCTTAGTAGCTTAGGTTGGGGAACCATCTAGTTTTCAGGAGGCCATTCAGCATCAAGTATGGGTAGATGCTATGGTGGAGGAATACAACTCTATAATGGTCAATGATGTCTATGAAGTGGTACCTGGGCCTCAGGATAGGTTCGTGGTAGGTTCGAGATGGATCTACAAGGTCAAATATGCTGCAGATGGCAGTGTGGAGAAATATAAAGCCAGGTTTGTGGCTAAGGGGTATGATCAGAAGGAAGGGATAGACTACGAAGAAGCCTTCACCCCAGTAGCCAGGTATACTTCTATTAGAACCATGATATCTCTTACAGCACAAATGGGTTGGGAGATTCATCAGATGGATGTCAAGACGACATTATCGAATGGGTTAATAGGAGAGGAAGTATACATTGAAAAACCAAAAGGTTTTGAGACATATGAGAAGAAATCTCATGTATGCAGATTAAATAAAGCCTTGTATGGGCTTAAACAGGCACCTAGAGCATGGTATGGTCAAATTGATGGCTACTTGCAGAAGATGGGGTTCGTCAAGAGTGTCATAAACCCTAATCTCTACTGTCTTGTCATAGAAAATGAGCCTCTAATCCTAGTGTTATATGTGGATGATCTTTTCCTGACAGGATCATCTAGGCTCATTAAAGACTGTAAGAAGAACCTAGACACCAAATTTGACATGAAGGATTTGGGAGAGATGCATTATTTCCTAGAGTTGGAAGTTTGGCAGCAGAAGGGTGAGCTCTTCCTTGGACAAGGGAGATATTATATAGAGATCTTGAAGAGATTGAGGATGTAGGACTGTAGACCTATGGCTACTCCAATGATCACCAACTGGAAGAAGATTGATGCATCAGAAGATAAATACGTTGATCCCACCTTGTACAGGCAATTTATAGGGTCTCTGATGTATCTGGTCAATACCAGGCCAGACATTTGCTACACTGCCAACACCCTCAGTTAGTTCATGCTCGAACCTAAGAGGGTACACTGGGCAACAGCCAAACATGTCCTCAGGTATATACAAGGAACAATCGAGCATGAACTATTATACAACCAAGGCAATAACATCAACTGCATGGGTTCATTAATGCAAATTGGGCTAGAAGTTCAGTAGATCAGAAAAGTACAACTGGGTACCCTTTCAACATTGGATTAGGAATGACCTCCTGGTGTAGTAGGAAACAAAAATCCGTGGCTCTGAGCTCAGCTGAAGCAGAATATATGGCAGCTAGCACAACTTTGTGTGAAGCCATATGGCTTATGAAATTACTTGTGAATCTATTTAGGAGAAGGATGGAAGCAACCAGGATCATGTGTGATAATCAAATTTGCATCAAGCTCTCTAAGAATCCAGTATTTCAAGATTGGTCGAGGCACATTGATATCATGTGTCACTTTGTCAAAGCATGCATCCAACGAGGAGTAGTATAGTTGAGGAGAACAGGTGGTAGACATCCTCACCAAGGCTCTAGGAAGAACAAAGTTTGTTTATTTTAGGGAGAATATGGGGATGGTAAAGAATCCATTTCAGTAGCATAAATGGATAAGTGTCGGGAGTTGTAGTACAATAGTTAGGAGTGGAAGTGCTATGGGAAACATGATGCAACATGTTGAGTAGAAGCTGCAATACAGATGCAACAGTGGCAGTGGAAATGTCTTGGGCATAAGTAAAAGAAGCAGAAATGTAGTGGATATGGCGCATCATGCCAGACATCAACATAGAGGACCGATAAGAAGGATTAATGTGATGCTTCTATGGTGAAGCATCACTAGAGCACATTCCTCACTAAGAGGGAGTGTTGATTTTTGGTAGCATCGAATGTGTTCTAGCCTTGAAAGTTGGTAGAGAGGCTAAGGCACATGAGATCTCCAAGACCCAGAAATCATTTTGAGAAATTCCACCTGGATGAGGAGTTATTAAAATAGTTAATATTTTTAATGGGTTCCTAAGTCTAAACTTAGGAAACTAAAAATATCAATGGGTATTAATAAAGATAAGGGTGAGAAGCTTCTAAGAGACGAGGATCAAGTCTGTTTTAATATTAGCCACTGATTAGAGACTTAATCTCGAATGTTTATTCATCAACAGGAAAAGTATAAGAGAAGACTTGAGGATCATTTGGAGACGCACCAACAGATACTCAGTATCTCAAGGAAAATTGATTCTCAAGTAAATGAGATCGATTTCAGAGGGAAAGTTGCAGGGTGGAGGAAGAGTAGGGCATCAACAACATGCAGTGACTGAGGAGGAGGTGATGCAGAGACAGTGGGAGACAACGCAGAGAGAGACGCAGTCCAAAGGAGAGACGTAACCCTCACACAGGGTGACGTAGAGGGATGCAAAGCCACTCAGAGCTACACTGAACCACACAGAGTGATGCAAAGGTGGCACAGGAGTGGGATCAGAGTCTCCAAAGTGTCAGAAAGTATCAAAGGGAAAGTCTCACATGTTTCCTTTCAGTTTCTCTATAAAATAATTCCTTGTAAAAGCATTTGCTGCCGAATATTAATAAAGCCCTCATCGGCTACATTGGTTTTCCCGCATTGGGTTTTTCAAGGGACAATTTTCCAAAAACAACTATGTTGATGTGATTGGTTCTTGTGCATGTATTTTTCTCTCGGTAATTGTGTGATAACTATAGTAGAATTTATTTTAATATTTGCTGAATGGATTTCATAAATAACTTATTGTGAATAATAAGTAGGTGAAATAAATTAGTTGTTGTAGTAGAATTTCAGTTTAGAAATTTTCACAACCATCACATTCACTTCCATGGAAATCACCAACATTCCGACCCTCATCCACCCAAGCTAGAAAAGTACAAATTTTATGGATCTAATCCTGCAGTATGGATAGCACAAATGGAACACTATTTCTCCCTTAATGATATCTTCGAAGATCAAACTAAACTACGTGTGGGAGCCCTTTACTTGGACCAAGAGATCTGGAAATGGTGGCAGTGGCATCATAAATTTTCTCTTTAGATCATAACTGTGCACATGTTCTCAAAAGCCCTATGTGATCACTTTGATAGGGAATCTAATTGTTTGGGCTGTCTCACTAAGCTCCGATAGACAGGCATACAAAAAGACTACATTGCAGCCTTTGAGACATTGTCCATCAGAACTGACGGTCTAGGAGATGACTTCTACTTGGAGTGTTTCATTAGTGGTCTCAAAGAAGCCATCCAAGCCCAGTCTGGATGCACCATCCAACTATGTGGATGGAAACCTGCAAAAAGGCCGTCGAGGTGGAACTCGCCTTAACTGCCCAGTCCACTCGTCCAAATTTCATAGCCAAGGGGTGTCCCACCTAGGCTCAGGGCCCTACCCAAACACTTAAGGTTCAAAAGGTGTCTCTAGCAGAAGTGGATGAAAGAAGAAAACAAGGCTTGTGCTACTACCATGCTACTACTATGATGACAAATAATCCTCGGGGCATAAATGCAAGGAACCACAATTATTTCAAATTGATGCTACTGATAATAGCTCATCTGAGTTCGCCCCACCCCTTGGGGGGCTCGGGGAAGAAGTTGAGGAAACCCATCCTGACAATGATCTCACAGCTACGCCAGATGAACCAGTTATGATCTCACTACATGCTTTGGCAGCCATTTCTTCACTTCAAACTCTCAAAATCCAAGGTTTTCTTAAACATCGACCAATAGTGGTATTGATTGATCGTGGAAACACTCATAACTTTATCCATAAGCGATTCGCCGAATATTTTCATTGTTTTGTATGGGTACTCTCTAATTTCCAAGTCCTTATCGCTGATGGGGGGACCATGAAATGTGAAGGCCGCTGTGAAAATATTAAACTTTAGATGGGAGACTACCACCTAAAGACCCACATGTTTGCTATTGAAATGGGTGGTTGTGACATTGTCTTTGGTGCTGAATGGATTCACACACTAGGCCCGATCACAATGGATTTCTAGGATTTATATATGAGATTTAAGCAGAACGACCACATTCATACATTACATGGACTCCAGGCAGGTGCTCCTACTATCATTAGCTCACATCGAATGGAAAATATTTTGAAAAAGGGCCATCACAAAGTCATTGCCCAATTTAATGCCATCCAGGCCATTGAATCCACTACTCCTCATATTCATCCTGAGATGCAACAAGTCTTAGACCGCCACCAACAGGTATTTGACAAACCTAAAGAGTTTCCACTGTCTTAGGGTGAACATGATCATAGCATCCCTTTGGTCCCAGGGGCCCAACCACCTAATGTGCACCCATATCAATATCCTTTGACCCAAAAGAATGAAATTGAAAAAATCATCAAGGAACTCCTCAAAGCCAGTGTTATTTTTCCTAGTGCTAGTCCTTATTCATCGCCAATGGTCATGGTGCTAAAGAAAGAGGGAGAAAGGCACATGTGTCCGGACTTTCGGGCCCTCAACAAGGTCATTGTCAAAGAAAAATTTCCTATTTCAGTTGTTGATGATCTTCTTGACGAATTACATGGTGTTTAATTCTTTACCAAGCTAGATCTTTGCTCTGGATTTCACAAAATACACATGAAGGAAGTAGACATTCCCAAAATTTCCTTTCAAACTCATGAAGGCCATTATGAATTTTTAGTCATGCCATTTGGTCTGTGTAATGCTCCATCTACTTTTCAAAGCCTCATGAACTACCTGCTAAAACCATATCTCTAAAATTTGTCCTCGTCTTCTTTGATGTCATTCTCATCTTCAACCTAACCTAGGACAAGCATCGTCAGCATGTAGACTTGATCTTGCAACTGCTTCAGAATCACAAATTATTTGTCAAATTGTCCAAGTTATCTTTTGGAGTGGAAGAAGTTGAATCTTTGGGACACATTGTGGGTCGTGAAGTAGTGAGGGTTGATCCAAAAAAGATACAAGCAATGCAAGATTGGCCCTAACCAAAAACCTTGAAGAGTTTGAGTGGATTCTTGGGTCTCACTGGCTACTATTGTAATTTTTTCCACAATTATGGTTGTATTTCTAGACCCCTCACTAATCTTCTCAAGAAAAATTCATTTCTCTGGACTAATGGAGCTCAGAAGGCATTCGTGGCTCTCAAACAAGCCATGTGCTCCACTCCCGTATTGGCCCTACCAGACTTCACCAAATCTTTTTTGATTGAATGTGACGCTTCCGGTACTGGTATTGGTGTTGTATTAATGCAGGAAGGTCAACCATTGGCCTTCACTAGACAACAAATGAGTGGAAAACATCTTGGTCAATTACCCTATGAGAAAGAAATGATGGCCATATTACATGTAGTAGACACTTGGCGACCATACTTGTTGGGGCGACGTTTTGAAATCCACATGGACCATCAAAGCCTAGAATATTTTTTGGAGCAACGTCTATCATTTCCATAGCAAACTAAATGGTTGGCCAAAATGCTGGGATATGATTATGAGGTAATTTACAACAAAGGGTGTGACAATGTAGTAGTTGATGCTTTATCGCGCCAATTTGAGGATGAAATCACCCTGCTATCAATCTCTCTTCCCATACTAGATTGGATTGAAGAGGCTCGCAAGGAATGATTCTCACACCCCTCTCTCTCCCAACTTATTAATAACTTGAGATAAGATCCTAATTCCTCAACTGACTACTCTTGGAAGGATGATATTCTTCACTACGAGGATAAAGTAGTTATATCACTGACATCCACCCTCAAAATCTGCATTTTGGAAGAGTTGCACTCATCTCCAACTGTAGGGAATTTAGGCTATTAGAAAACTTATGCTCGTGCACGTCATTCTTTCTTTTGGACTGGCATGAAAAACAACATTCTTAGTTTTGTAGCCGAATGTGATGTGTGTCAATGCAACAAAGGAGAAACAGTCAAGTTACTAGGAACCTTACAACTAATGCCACTCCCTGCCTCTTTCTGGACAAATTTTTCCATGGATTTCATCACTAGTCTCCCAAAGTCAAGCAACAAATCCGTTATCATGGTGGTTATGGAATTTGTTTTGCAAATATGCTCATTTTTTCACTTTACCCCACCTATTTACCCCCATTTTGGTGGCTGAAGCTTTCATGGACCAGATCTTCAAACTGCATGTCATGCCGACTTCCAATGTGTTTGATCGTGACCCCACTTTTACCAGCAAATTTTGGCAAGAAATTTTCAACCTACATGGCACATAACTCCAACTAAGTACTGCCTATCATCCCCAAACCGATGGAAAGTAGAAGAAGTCAACAAATGTTTGGAGACATATCTAAGGAGCTTCACTTCAGAAAAGCAACATCAATGGGTATAGTGGCTACCTTTAGCTGAATGGTGGTATAATAATAACTATCATGCAGCCACCAAGATAACTCCGTATGAGGTAGTGTATGGCCAACCCCCACCTTCACCTATTTCTTATATCTCTGGATGTTCTAAGGTGCAGGTAGTTGATCAACTCCTTCAGAACCATGCCACCATGATAACTCATCTCAAAGATGATCTACATCAAGCTCAGAATCAAATGAAGCAACAGGTAGACCAACATCATTCTGAGTGTACATTTCAAGAAGGGGATCAAGTATTCCTACGACTTCAACCATATAAACAAACATATCTCAAAGAAAAGGGCTGCCAGAAACTAGCACCAAAATTCTATGGACCTTACCAGATACTTCTATGCATTAGAGCAGTTGCCTACAAACTGGCCTTGCCACCAAATTCAAAAATCCATCTGGTCTTTCATGTATCATGCCTCAAGAAAGTGGTGGGGAGTAATTTCTGAATTCAAGCTAGTCTACCCGAATTGGATGAGGAAGGCTCACTCTGGCTCCAACTAGAACAGGTCCTCAATATCTTGAAAGACATCTTTGTGTATGTATGATTAAGGAAGTCCTCATCAGGTGAAAGACACCTCTCCAGAAGATGCGACCCGGGAACCAACCACTATTCTTCAACAGTTTCCGCAGCTTTAGCCTTGATGACAAGGTTGCTTTTGATGGGGGAGGGCATGTTAGGGTCCAAACCTAACCCATTTATTTATGTAATAGGCCCAATGGGTCGAGCCATAGTCATAGTTAGTTAGAGAGTAAATGAAGCCCGCATTAATAATTGTAAGTGGTTGACCCACATTAGAGAAAAGGGCCATAGTTAGTTGTAAACAGGCCATAGTTAATAAATAAAGTGTTTAACCCTTGTTATGCAAGGGACCACTAGTAGTTAGGGTCTTGGATGTCATTTAGCTATAAATAGTGTGTGTTAGTAAAGGAGAGATCATGGTGTCTTATTGTAATCGAGATCTGCTCTGCTGGAGGTTTCCCCCTTGAAGATGCAAGTAAACATTAAATATACTTTTGAATAATAAAATACTTGTTGTTTTTCTCATTTTATTCCGTGTTCTTGGCTATATTTCTTCACATTTCTGGTATTCTGGAATTTCTTGCAGGTCAAGAGCATAACAAACTTGGCAGGAATGTCGAAGATTGATATGGATAAGGTTTGGTCAAGTAGAAACAGAATTGGCAGATAAATATGATGGTCAAACTGACCCTAGAAAGCGCATCCAGCATTGTATGACAACATGAAGGAGATTCCACAAGAAGAATGGGTGCATGGGTTCATCCATACATTGGAGAAAATTCCTCAAAATCGGTACGTAGAAACAAACTTCGACATGGTATTGCAAGTTGGGCAGATATGGTTGATGGGTTTATATTGACATTTAGATTCGAAGATGATTTTCCATATATAGATTTAGCCCTTCACATAGTAAAAAATAATATTTTTGAGAATGAAATTCCACTCACTTGGCGTCCTGATTGGGCTGTGCAGCTACATAACGTACCAGAATGCTACAACAT
Source organism: Pinus tabuliformis (assembly GCA_031772625.1). Lineage (NCBI taxonomy): Eukaryota > Viridiplantae > Streptophyta > Pinopsida > Pinales > Pinaceae > Pinus > Pinus tabuliformis. Next base: position 1,024,669,389 of record CM062816.1, on the reverse strand, counting down.
CGCTGTAGAAGAAGATGAAGACCCTCGCAATATTGACATAGCAGTATCTTAAGGCTGCCACAAAGTGAATGGAATTGGATTAGAAATGCCTGATATAACAAATCCATTGAAGAAAATAAGGTGAATATAGGATTAAATGACGAGCCAAAGTTTGCAATGATAGGAGATTATTGGGATGAAGAAATATTGAAAAAAGTGACAAATCTTTGCATGAATACCAGGAGTTATTCCCCACTAAGTTCTCAGATATGAAGGGAATAGTAGGAGACTTGGGAGTTATGAAGATTCCTTTAAAGCTTGATGCGAATCCTGTCAAGCAAAGAGGCTATAGATTGAATAAAAAATATAAGGAGAAAGTAAAATAAGAGTTGGATAAAATGATAGCAGTAGGGATCATTGAACATGTGGAGGAATCATAGTGGGTAAGTCCCATGGTAGTCTAGGAAAATAAGGCTAAAGGATAAATCAATATTTGTGTGGTTCTAAGGAGATTAAATGATGCATGTGTGCATGATCCCTTCCCTACACCCTTTACAGTTGAAGTGTTGGATAATGTAGGTGGAAAGGAGGCCTACTAATTCATAGATGGATTTTTAGGATACAATCAGATCATATTTGCACCAAAAGATTCACATAAGACTACCTTTGCTACAGAATGGGGATCATATCAATATACAATAATGCCTTTTGGACTGAAGAATGCCCCTGCCATAATTTCAAGCGTAGTGGTTGCAACTTTCAAAGAATATATTCATAATTTATTAGAAGTATACTTTGATTATTAGACAATATTTGGGTTATTGAAGAAACATGTCGCAAGCTTAAGACTGGTGCTTGACACATGCAGATAGTATCAAATTTCTCTAAATATTAAGAATTGCATATTCTGTGTACCTTTTGGTATATTATTGGGACTTCGCAAGTAAGGATTGATGGTGGATCCTGCAAAGATTGCTATTATTGTGAATATATGTCCACCAAAAACAGTGAGACAACTTCACACTACTTTGGTACATACAGGATATTACAGAAAATTTATCAAATGGAATGCACAGATTACTGCGCCTATGGAAAAAATGATGAAGAAAGATGACTTTCCTATGGAACGAAAAATGCCAAAAAATCCTTGAAACACTAAAATAAAATATGGTAACTACTCTTATACTGGTATTTCCAGATTGGAATAAGGAATTTCATGTTCATGTGGACACTTCATGCATAGCTTTAGGAGTGGTGTTGGCACAATCTAGTGGAGGAGAAATCGATCACCCTATAGATCTTGCAAGTAGGAAACTGTCTAAAGTAGAAAATAAATTTACAACTACAAAAAGAGAAGGACTAGATATGGCATATTTCTAGAAATTTAGAAATTATTTGTTGGGACCACATTTTAAGATGTTCACAGACCACTCTGCTCTAAAATACCTGGTCAATAAAATTGTTTTAGGAGGAAAAATTTGGAGATGGCTATTTATTTCAGGAGTATGATTTTGAAGTTGTTGTCAATCTAGGAAGACTAAATGTTGGAACTGATCATTTTTCAAGGTTGGAAATAGGAGAAGAACCAACAAACATAGAGGATAATCTTCTTCATGCGCAACTGTTTGAAATCAGGATAGCATAAGATCACTTGATTGATATTTTTCAGTTCTTGACCACAGGGATGGCTCCTTCAAGATACACTATGAAACAGAAGAAACAATTGGTGGTTAAGGAAACATATTTTTCACTGATACCAGGACATTTGTATAAAATTTGAACAAATGAAATACTGCGTAGGTATGTTCCTGAGCATGAAAGACAGATAATTTTAACATAAGATCATAGTGGTGCAGCTAGTGGACATTATGCAGGGAAAGCTACTGCACAATTTTTTTTTGAGAGAAGGAGTATGGTGGCCTGCACTATAAAAAGATGCAAAGGAGTACTATTGAGCTTGTGATACCTCCTAAAGAATAGGAAGACCATCAAGAAGAGATGAGATGCCACTAGTGCCACAAGTAAATGTGCAGGCTTTTGACAAATAGGCTATTGATTTTGCTGGACCTATCAATCCACCATGGAAAAGGACTGGTGCAAGGTATATAACCACTGCAACTGACTATTTAACAAGGTGGGTTGAAGCACAACCAGTGAATGATTACAACGCATAAACTGCTATGAAGTTCATATTTGAATACATACTATCCAAATTTGGGTTTCTGAAGATATTGATGAGTGACTAGGGGTCACATTTATTGAATAAGACCATTGAAGCATTAACTGAGGAATTTCAAGTGTACCACCAAAAGAGCACTCCTTATAATCCTCAGGAAAATGGAAATGTGGAAGCATTCAATAAAATTTTGGAGAATGCACTGACCAAGATATGTAATGTGAATAGGGATGACTGGGATCTTAGAATTCCAATAGTATTATGGGCTTATAGGGCTGCATGTAAAAATTTAGCAGGTTAGACACCCTTTAGGTTGGTTTATGGGAAAGAAGCTGTGATTCCCATGGAATACATTGTCCCTAGCCTAAGAATTGAAAATTTTACAAATATGGCAGACCCCGACATAATGGAAGAAAGAATGTTGCAGTTACTTGCTCTGGAAGAAGACAGGTTTATAGCAGGATTTCATCAACAAGTGAAAAAAGCAAGAGAAAAGGCTTGGCATGATAGGCATATTAAGAAAAATAAGTTTTAGGTAGGAGACCCTGTTCTCCTCTATGATAGTAAGTTTGTAAAATTCCCAAGGAAATTCAAAACACATTAGTTAGGCCCATATGTTATTAAATATATTACTGACGGCGACACAATACAATTAGAAAATTTAAATGGAGAATTAATTCAAGGAAAAGTAAATGGCAGTAGGTTGAAGTTGTACAGGGACAACCCTATCCCTAAAACTTTGCCGTAAATAAGAAGGAAGGAAAGTCTTAGTGTCACATGCAATTGAAAGTGGACACTAGACTACAAAATAAGTTGCAGAGAGAGCTTCGACGAAGAAAGTACTTCGCTACAATTAGGAATATGTTGATGTTCACAAGAAGCCATGATGTAACACAAAGGTGTGCTATAGTAGGGGACATGTCGAAGTTCGCAGGAAGCCGTGACGTAAGAAAAGGGTGCACTACAATAGGGGATGTGTTGAAGTTCGCCAAAAAATTAGAAATATGACAGTTAAAAGAGAAAAGACAGGTGTCAAGTTGCATTTAAGATGAAAATTAGCAAAATTTAACGATAAACAGACATTTAATGACACAATCTGAAAAGAATCAAGACAAAATCAAATCTAATGATGATGTTCAAAGGCCATAATTATTATAAATAGTCGAATCTCACTCAGATTAAGAACTTTGTTGAATCGAGATCTTGAGAAAGTAATAGTGCGAAGCAGTTGCAAAGATTTTGTGCATGAATATCCTGTCGACTGAAGAATTCATGCAAATATTTAATGAGAAATCTTTAGAAGGATTTATGGAAGCATCCACAAAAGAAAAAACTGATACACCAGTAGCATCACCAGTCACACCACCCGTAGCAGCAACACCCACAGTAGCAAAACCACCACAATAGAAGCTATAGACATTGTTGAAGCAGAAGCAACCCAAGGAAGTTAGAACCAAGAAAAAGCATGAAAAGAATCCTGCCAAGCTTGTGAAGCCTCAGAGGAAACCTTAGTAGGTCATCATTGAAGAATAAGTGGAGGAAATTCAGGTAGAGGAAGGTGGTGCAATGTTCATCTCACCTCTTCTCGCATATATCCCACCAAGGAAGCCAAACACTAAACCAATAAAGGATTCCAAGGACACAAAGTATGGAACATTCATACCTCTATTGGCAGAGGATGTGCCATTTGAAGGAGACATTTTAGGAAAAATCCCACAGCTGATATTCACAGATAATGATTTTAATGACTGAAGGAAGTACCCACAGTTCGCACCAGGTCGGTACTTGCAACAGGTTCACTACCCAGGTAGCGGAGTGAGAAGACTAGAACCACAATGATGGGAAATGGGTTGGTACAATTAGGATTGATCAACATGTTAAATGTGCCATAATTTGGATAAATTTCATTAAACAAAGAATGAGTTTGACAATTGTTGATGTTAGTACATGATGGACACTTGTGGATGGGGAATAAAATCCCCATAGACCAAATGTTAATATGGAGGATCACAAGATTACCGTACCAAGGGCAGAACCTTGTGGAGGAGTTCATTGGGAAGTGCTAGGACTGTGCCTTGGAAGAAATCATGAAGCAAAATTATGGGCTAGTGAAAGGTAACAGGGGTTATGACATAAAATCCATCAACGAACAAGAAGTCTACTTCATCATACATATTTTGGTGGGAAAAATTATGAGGAAGTGTCACGCAAATGAAGTACCTGCGCTGGTGGTGGCTTTAGTCGATCAGTGTGCAAATGGAGTCTAGTATAATTATGTTGCGTATTTATACAACGAATTCCTGGATGATTGCTGCAAGGTCTAGGAGAAAGGTACAACTTTCCATTATGCCTGGTTACTATTGATCTTTTCTATGTTGACATGGAAGGAACTAGAGGATACACAATTTCCTTCAATAGAAGAATATGTATGTGAGATCGTGAGGTATGCTTCGCTGTGGCATACCACTCAACCATCATGCGCACAAGAAAACATGATATTTTTTATACTATACGAGATGGATTTGCACATGCTCATAAACCAGTATCCGTATCTTTTACCGATTTTGCACAAATGGTATAGCTCTGTGGTGAGGTTCAAGGAAAATTTTCATAAATTGTACATACAGGCATGTAAAGACACGAAGAAGCAATGGAATGCATTTCCATATATGGTCAAAGAAGATGATCTACTAGAAGTTGCATAGACATGGCCTACAGATTGGATGACTCCGCTAGAGGAGGCACGAGATAGCCCAACGAAAGAAGAAGAGCTGGAAACTTTGCACCAGGGTGAAGGCAGTGGAAAAGACAAGGAAAAGGAAGTAGAGGAAGAGGAAGAGGAAGAAGAACACCATGATGAAGAACATGAGGAGGAACCTCAAGGAGGCGAGGATACAATGAACCAAAAAAAGAAGGTAGAAATAGAGAAATATTCTGTAGAGAAAAGGAAGAGCCAAGGTGAAGCTTCCACCAAGTCCAAAAAGAAGCATAAGGTGGATAAGTCGAAGGAGTTCACATCAATGGTTCTCATTGAGGGAAACTTGGGCCAAATTAGAGACAAGGTTCAGGAGACCATAATGGAATCCTGGAATAGGGTGGAAGATCGCTATGGCAAGGTCATTATAGGTGCGTAGAAGAATATTGAGGAGTTGAAACTTTTGGCATTGTCAATTAGATAGCTTGCAAAAATACAAGAAAGAATGACAGAAGGAAGGCTGATCATTCCTACCCTTACATTGAGGCTGACATAGATAGCTGTAGGGGCTCTACCATTCGAGTTAGTGGAAATTCAATTGCAGGCCAAGCAATGGAAATACATAAATATGAACATCATAGCAGTGCCACTTCCAATGTTACATAAGATCCATGAAAAGATTACAGAGGAATTGAAGCTAAGGGGAGAGTGCACATCACAACTCAACATATAGGTGGAAAAGGAGCAAGCTGCGCTGTCACAACAACTTGAATAAACCATACAAGAGAGAGATCAGATAACAAAATAATATCAGCAGCTGAAGGATGAAGTAGAAACAACATGTAAGTGAATTATGGACATGGAGGTCCGCGAAGAGGATTATACACAAGAATAGGTCGCAAAGCATGACCTTGCAATCAAGGAGCAAAAAGACAAAGTTTCCACTGTACAGTTTGAGTATGAGGTAAAAATAAGTGAGATACAATTGAAGTTGTAGCTAGCTACACCACATGATGTATGTTATGCAGCCAGCTGACAAAATAGAAGAATGAGATAGATCAATGACTTCAAAAGCAACCTCTTCAAGGGGGCAACCTCCTTTACATTACACAAATGAAAAATTCTTGGATGATAAAAATGACAAGACCTCCTTTCTATATATATGAGTATAAGGGGTCAAAATATAATTAGAGCGGACATAACAATAATAATGTAAGGGCACAACAATAACAATGATGGGCTTCTATGGGGCACAATAATAATAATATGGGGACAACATGGGCACAAAAATAACATTAAGGGGCTACAAAGACAATAATAATAAGGGAATACACTAGTATTATAGGGACCTAACATGCCCTTCTCCTTCAAAAAAGTGTTGTCCTCAACGCTTTTGTAGTTCTGGATGCTTCTGTATAAAATTATCATCCTTCCATGTGGAATCTTCAGCGGGTAAGTTTTTCCACTTGATGGGATACCCTGAAATTGATTGATTTTGTAGTTGTAGAGTTCTTGTTTCAGTGACTTCTTCAGGTTCCAATATGATTTTTCCTACCTCATCAAGTTCTGGAAATATTTTTTGAAATGGGAGCTTGTCATCTATAACCTTGTTTAAGCATGAAACATGGAAACTTGGGTGCACTCGAGAATATGTAGGAAGTTTAAATTTGTATGCCATAGTACCAATCTTTTGCAACATCTTATAAGACCCATAATACTTTGGTGATAATTTATTATCCTTCTTATCTTGCTTGAGGGACATTTTTTTGTATGGTTGTAGTCGTAAAAATACCTAGTCACCTACATCAAAAATTCTTTTGCTGGAATGTTGATTTGCCTGTTGTTTCATACTATTCTACGCCAAAGTTAGGTTATCCTTTAAGAGTTGGAGAACTTTTTGTTGATGCTCGATGTGATCTTCCACTGCTTGAACCTTAGAATTTTCTCTTAAATATGATGTGATGGACAATGGATGATATCCGTAAAGTGCCATAAATGGGGTCATTTTTTGCTGCAGTATGGAAGGAAGTGTTATACCACCATTAAGCCAGAGGCAACCATTTGACCCATTGCGTCTGTTTATCAGATACAAAGAAATGAAGATATCGTTCCAAAAATTTGTTCACTATCTCAGTTTGCCCATGATATTGAGGATGATAGGATGAGCTATGAGCTAACTAAGTACCCAGATAAGAAAATAATTATGTCCAAAAATTTCTAGTGAAAATAGGATCTATGTCGCTTGCAATAACATTTGGGTTTCCATGTAGCTTTTGAATTGTTTCCATAAATGCAATAACAACTGTATTGGCTTTAAATGGATAAGATAATGCACAAAAGTGTGCATACTTGGTAAGTCTATTGACTACCACCATGATGACACTCTTTCTTTCAGACTTGGGTAAACCTGTGATAAAATCCATTGAAACCTCCTCCCAATGTTGACTTGGAATGGATAAGGGTTGTAATAGACCTGCTGTCTTAATTGTCTCAACTTTATTTTGTTGGAAAACCAAACATTCCACTACAAACTTTTGAATATTAGATTTAAGGCCATCCCAAAAAAATTCCTTCTTAACCCTGTGGTAAGTTTTTAAAAATCCCGAATGCCCTCCTAAGGGATAAGTGTGTAATTCTAGAAGAATCTTTTGTTTGAGTTGGGAATTCTTACAAAGGTATAAGCGATCTTTGTACCATAACGAAACAAATTTTCTAGCTATATATATCAGATGTACTGAGATCTTTCTGCAACTTTTGAATGAGTTCCCACACTTCTTCGTCATTCTTCCATTCATCCCTTGCTTCATTTATCCAATCTTGTTGGATAATAGAAATGGGACAAATCAATGCATCCACATCCTCATCCTTTCTTGAGAGTGCATCTACAAAAACATTTTTCTTCCCCTTTTTGTAGATGATTTCAAAGTCATAACCCAACATCTTTGTGACCCATTTTTTCTACTCTTCTAAAGATAATATTTGTTCTAAAAAGTATTTAAGACTACCATAATCCATTTTTACCTTGTAGTGTCTTCCCATTAGGTAAGGTCACCATTTCGTAAGTGCATGTAGTATTGCCAACTTTTCCTTCTCATAAATAGCTTTGTGTAAATACTTTCCTTTTATTGGACGAATTTCAAAAGAAATGGGTCTTTCTTCTTGCGTTAAAAAAACACCAATTTCATTTCTTGAAGCATCACATTCCATAATAAAGATTTTTTTGAATTCTGGTGTAGCTAAGATTGGTGCTTGGCACATTGCCTCTTTAAGATGCTCAAAGGCTTTTGTTGCTTCTGGCATCCAAGAAAATGCATCTTTCTTCAGTAATGTTGTTAGAGGTGCTACTATTCTCCCATAATTCTTAACAAACTTGTGATAATACCTTGTCAACCCGAGAAATCCTTGCAAATGCTTTATGGATGTGGGGATTTTCCATTCCTTAATGGCTTTAATTTTTCTAGGGTCTACCTTAACACCTTCATGAGATACAATATGACCCAAATATTCCACCTCTTATACTCCAAAGAAACATTTGGAGGTTTATTCATATAATTGTTTCTCCTCCAATAGTTTGAGGACTCTATCAACATGTTGAATATGATCCTTCCAAGACTTGCTATAGATTAGTATATCATCAAAAAATAATAACACAAATTTTCCTAGGAATGGTTTGAAAATGGAATTCATCAAACCTTGAAACGTAGAAGGTGCATTGGTAAGGCCAAAAGGCATGACCAAAAAATTCATAATGACCCTCATCAATTCTAAATGTTGTTTTCAGAATGTCTTCAGTCTTCATTTTGATTTGATGATATCCTGAACGGAGGTCCAACTTGGTGAAGTCAATTGCTCCATGCAATTCATCCAATAATTCATCAATTACATGAATGAGAAATTTATCTTTAATAGTGAGCTTGTTGAGCTACCTATAATTAGGACACATGTGCCATGATCCATCCTTCTTGTGCACCAATACTACTGGAGCAAAGAAATAACTTTGACTAGGTTGAACTATACCAACCTCTAGCATTTTTGCAACCATATGTTCATTTTCACTTTTTTGGGCATAGGGATATCTGTAAGGCCTAATGTTTGGAGGAAAACTTCTTGGAATCAAATGAATGGCATGATCATTATCACAAATAGGTGGTAGGCCTTTAGGAGTCTCAAATACCTTGGAATGATTGTCCAAGGCTTTTTGGAGATCTGGAGAAATAGATGATTTCGATGTGGGAACCTCTAGTGAACGTAATTGTGTAATTATGCCACATTGTTCTTTCTTTAGAATATTTGTCATGTCGTTAGAGCTGATTACGTTTCTTGGTTTCCCTACAATACCCCTTAATTCAACTTCCTTTGCTTCTGAAAAAAATTCAAGAAAAGTTCTTGAAAATCAAATTCTATCATACCCAAAGATTGTAGCCATTGGACTCCTAGTACAACGTCAGCGCCACCCATTGGAATGCAAAGCATTGGACTATTCAACACATATTCTCCCATGGATAGCTTGATATTATGGCACTTTCCATAGAAATTTATGGTTCCTCCATTTGCAACCATCACTTGACACTCTGGTGCTGGATATAGGAAGCAATTGAATTCCTTCGCTATCTTACAATGAACAAAATTATGGGTACTTCCCGAATCAATTAACACTATTACCTTTTTCTTCTTGATATGTCCTTCTATCTTAATAGTTTGAGGAGTGGTTATTCTGGACATTGAATTACAAGATATGGTCGGATTCATTCTTCTTTCTCTAGGGTTTGTTCCTCGAGTGTATCCTCTTCTTTTGATGTTTCTTGTTCCTTTTCTTGTTCCTCTTCATGTTTGCATTATGATACATGTGATACAGGTGTTGTCCTTGATGGAAACTCACTCAGATGACAGATCATAGTGCAGAAGGCCAATAACAAATATTTAATGATTAGAGAAAGGTATATGCAGGTTCACCTTGACAAATGTGCGTATACACGCGGGTTAATAGACCAAAATGTGCGTATAACTTACACATGAAATTTCACAAAAGGAAAGGCACGTACATGTTAGTAAATTAAGTTTTGGTTCGTGGTATTTGGTCCATGGTATTTTGATCCATGGTATTGGTCCAAGGTATCTAGTCCAAAGTATTGTCCCCAGGTATTAGTCCTAAGTGGTTTTGGACCATGGTATTGAGAAAGGCCTAAAACTATAAAAGGAGGAGAAGATCATTAGGCCAAGGTACTTAAGTATTGAATATCTTATGAAGAGCAAGATCTAGTGTATAGGTTATTGGGTTATGGTGCATAGCTGGATCTGAACCAAGGATGAACCTTAGCGCTTGATTAAGGATAATATCTAATGATGGGTCAAGATCTTAAGGCTTGAAGTGAAGTATCTTTATGTGGTTTGATCATTTATATGAATAACTGGCGCATGTTGTAGTCTATAAATATGATGATCTAGGTATAATTGAAGTCTGGAATTATTGTAATGTTTTAAATCATCATTTACAGAACTGTACACAGGTTCACTTTAGAAAAGGCACGTATACACACTGGTTCTGCATATCAAAACAACGTATACATCTTATATTTGATTTGCAGATTTGTACGCAGGTTAGCCTTGAGAAAAGTGCATATGCATGTAGGTTCGACTGAGGGAAGTAACATATACCTTGTAAAATATGTTTTAGCTACTTTTATTTGCTGTTGCAGTGTTATGGGTTCTGGCTTGGGTTCTGGTTGCTGTATTCTGGTTACAACATTCTGAAAGATCAGATTGAAGGGTTGTCAAAGTGGTTGATTGGTTCAGTTGTGAAAAGGAGGTTGGTTTATGCAGATATATTTGATGATTGAATGATGGATCCAATCTGAAAATTTATGAAACGTGGTCCCTGGAAGAAAAGAGAAGGTTGTAGCCTTCTGTAGGTCAGCACCTACGTACTAGTAAACATATCAGCTAGTACAAGAGTTAAGGGGGTTGTAGCTCCCTTCCAGGAGAAGCTAGAGAACGAGATAAGGTTGTAGCCTTCTGCAGGTAGAAGCCTGCGTACTGGTATAAGTCTACACTAGTACAAAAATTGTAAAAAGAAGTTTCTTATTATTAAAAAGAAGATAGAGACAATTGCAGCAGGTGGTTTTTACCCACATTGGGTTTCCACCTTATATATTATGTTCATGTGTGTGATTGTCTGTTCTGTTTTACTGCACCTGGTTACTATTTATATGGTTCTGATGCACTGATTAAAGATCAACATATGATGAGTTAACTGAATCTTAAGTTTGCAGTATATACGCTAGTTTCCTTAATCACAGTTGCGTATCCATGCGAGTTTCACTAACTGAAGTAGCGTATATAAATATGATTATGGAAACGAAAAATTATTGACAAGCTAATACTAATTCACCCCCCCCCTCTCAGTATTATTTCCAACAATTGGTCTCAGAGCAGGTCCTTCAGAAGAAGCTTGATCGCTTGAAGGAAGATCCATCATCATGAGTAATCAAGAAAGAGAGGGATCCATCAGACCTCCAATCTTTGATGGAAGCAAATTCGTTTATTGGAAGGTAAGAACCACAACCTATCTTCAATATCTTGGAACAGATGTCTGGGAAATCGTGGAAGGAGGATATACATTTCCATCAACAATTCCTACAGATGTGCCAGATAAAAAGCAATATGAAACCAATGCCAAGGCTGTCAATACATTATTGGGAAGTCTATCACAATCAGAATTTGTCAAGGTTATGCAGCTCAAATCCGCCAAAGAAATATTGGACAAAATCATTCTAAGCTATGAAGGAGACACTCAGGTAAAATGCGCAAAACTACAAACTCTCAGAATTCAATATGAAACTCTCAAAATGCACAATGATGAGAGTATAACTAGTTACTTCTTACGTATAGATGAGATTGTTAATTGCATGAAGAATTTGGGTGAAGAGATATAAGAAGTTACTTTAGTTGAAAAGGTTTTAAGATCCTTGTTTGGTAAGTTTGAATCAAAAGTATCCGCCATAGAAGAAAAACAAGATCTTTAGACTATTACTATGACACAACTGCATGGGATCTTAACTGCTTTCAAGATGAGAAAAGGAGGTCCATTAGATATGAGAGAAGCCGCATTTAAAGCTTCAGGAAATGAAGAACTTAATCAATCAGGACATATTTCAGAAGGAGAAGAAGAAGCAAACTTTGTCAAGAACCTTCAATGGGGTTCAGGAAGATTCAGAGGTAAACTACCTTTCAAATGTTTTACTTGTGGAAGAGTTGGTCATTATGCTACCAAATTTCCTCATAAAGATAAGGTTGATAAAGGTAAGGAGTCTGCAAAATGGAACATAAAACAAAATGTAAGTAAAAAGAGCTACTATACTCATGAAGATAGCGATGGTTTATCAAATAGTGATGAAGATGAAAATAGCAATGACTATAGGCTTCTGATGGCATATGAAGATGATGATTTTTTAGATGCTTTAGATGAATATGACCTTTATGAAGAAATCTCTAAACTCAAAATCCGTTTAGAAGAAAAGATTGTGATTATAGATACCTTGACATTCCAACTTGCTGAAAGAGAAAAACACATTGAAAAGCTAGAATGTGAAATTATGGGTCTCAGAAAGGATCTTGCGAAAACAAAAGCTCTCAATCTTAGATTTTCTAAAGGATCAGATACCTTAAATGAAATTATCAAAGTGCAGTGCTCTCCTCTGATAAAGAAAAGTATTGGATACTCTGAAGAAACATCTCAATCACAGAATCCATCAACCTCCGCTAAAAGCTATCGTGATACATCAAAGAGCAACGAATAGTTCGACAATCATCAGCAAAGGCATAAAGCAGATCACCAAGTGAATCCGACTCAATTTACTTCAAGAATGAAAAGAGGCCACAATCAAACTCAGGTAAACCACACTCAATTTTCTTCAAGGAATATCAATCAATATGTCAGTAGAAGGAACTTCAAATACAATCATCAGGTCAGTAGATTCAATAATAACAGGAATTTCTTTAATGGTCAATGTTTCTCATGTCATAATTTTGGACACAAAGCCGCTCAATGTGTTGCTTACAAAACTATCATGACTAGAGAAGCACGAAATCAAAGAAATATGTCAGGGATCAAGAAAAGTTATTATAATAGCTTTTCTCTTCTTGAAAATGAAATGGAATGCTCAATCTGTAACAAATTTGGCCATGAATAATCTGAATGCAGGAGTAAATTTCAGCAAATAGCTCAAAAGGAGCAAACTCCATTAAATCCCAAAATATGGAGAAAGAAAGAATCGTAAACAGAAAGATGTGGTATAGCCCTGTATGTAGAAGGACAAGAAAACTAGTGCTACATCGACAGTGGATGCTCAAAATACATGATAGGTGATAGAGAAAAACTACACTCATATAATGCCTTAGAAAAGGAAAAGAGTGTCTCATTTGGAAATGACACTCCCGCTATCATAAAAGGTAAAGGCTCTGTTTTATTGAAAGAAAAAGTTAAAGTTGGGAATGTTATGTATGTTTGATCCGAATTGGATCCATGAAAATTATCAAAGTTCTATGACCGTATCAAATCAGGACAAACTTAAAAAAATTGTGAACAAAGAGCTATCAGGAAGACCTCTGGACAGTGGCAATTTGTAGCCAACAAGGAAAGACGAGGACCTCGATCAAAGCGCGCTGACCGAGGCCCATGGAGACCGTGCAGGATGCAAACTGGAAAATAGGAAGCTCAGATCAGAAAACGGAGGCCTGTGCAAAACCCCTCGAGAAGGAAAGACCCCGAGCGCTCGGTCGCATGGGAAGCCAGGAAACTGTAGGGAAAGTGCTAAAGTGAAAGGCGAGTCTCGCGCTCCAAAATCGGCGGAATATCGAAGGCACTTTGGTGTGGTAAGTAGATTTGGCAGAGAATGAGTGATTCCATACATTGCACGACGCGTGTCCAGCGGATGAGAGAGAAAACCACCTCTCATCACGGGCTAACGGTCGAGCAAGTCAACCGCACGATAAGAGTGAACATCGTAGGATTTGTGGGCTCCAGATATAACGACAGAGATCGCACCCAATGAATGACCGGACCTGGAGGGAGAATTAAACGACGACACATAAAAGTCTGAAGTCAGATTTGACTATTGAGTTGGTGGATGAATCATTACACAACGTAACTGAAATACTGAACCGTTTGAGGAAGAGTTGGCGCAGTTCGTGAGAGGACAAGTGGCCACTTCCCTGTGAGACGTTACGCAGTGGCGACGACGCAGAGGCAGGGAACTTCAAGCGAACAACATCAGGCGATCTGAAGAGGTGAAAGAGGAAGAAAACAGTCAGAGGATGGATTGGATTTAAGCCATGAATGAATATACAAAGAAGGAGAGGACTGTAAGAAAGAAAGAGACAATGAGACCGAGAGACAGAAGAGACAGAAGTAAGAAGCAGAGAATAGAGAGCCGAGCTGACCTAAGGCAACATCGAGCAGACAGAGCTAGGCTTGAGAGGTTCAAGCAATTCCTGAGAGGATATCTGTCGGGAACTGAGTACCATATTGGACTCGTCCCATTAAGACCATTTGAGGTTGAGACTTGGTAAGGAAGAGTCTGTGCACTCTAGTGGCTTGGGGGATCCAAGTGCCACCCTACTAAGCATCATCTATTCTAGGAGACTCAGATTGAGCTCCTCATTGTAAAAAATCTATTTTAAAGACACAATAAAAGAAGGCCACCATTGAAAGCTGGACCGGAGATGTAGCCCTGGAGGATAGGGTGAACTCCTTATTAAGTTGTTGTGTTCTTGTATTTGCTTACTGTGTTTCTCTTACTGTTTTCCATTTTCTGGTGTCTGTTTATTTTGCAATCTGATCGATCTGTTGCCTAAGATAACATAGACACACACCAACACATGAGTCTATAATACATTAATTAATTAATTAATTAACTGAGATCACTCACGAGTGACTTTCAGATCAAGTGGTATCAGAGCTAAAGGCTGTCAAGGTTAGACAAGCTTGTGTTGGATTTAGCTGTTGAATTCTAACTAGATCAAAGCTCAAATTAGGAGAAGGAGAGTTGGTCGAAACTAATCCTGAAATTGGGAGAGTCTATCCTTGGATGAAAATGTTAGAAGAAGGTTCTGTAGGGCCAGACCCTCAATTCATAGATAGTTTCCTAGCCATAAGGTCCATGGTAGAAGAAATGTATAGGGACTTTAGAAAGCACAAGGATGAAGATTCATCAGGCTCCAAACAAGACAAAGGAGAAGATGAGTCTCACTTCCATGACCACTCAAAAGGCAAAGGGAAAGAAGAAAACTTTCTCACACCTCCTAATAGCCCTGAACATAAAAATAAGGCATCTTTGATTAAACTAGATGTTAAATTTGATTTACCTATACATGATGGAGAGTTGAATGAAGAAAAGGTGGACATTTGGATTAGACAAATTGATGTTTATTACAGAGTGCAGAATATTGATTCAGACAAGAGCAAGATTCAGCTGGCAAGCCTACGTCTTGGAGGCACTGCCTTGGTTTGGTGGGAAGGCAGGACCCAAGCTGACATAAAGAGACATGGTAAAACTATTTATGTCTGGAGTGAATTTGTTTCTACAATCAAAAAATAGTTCTATCCATTGGCCTACATGCAGCAAGCCATGATGAACTGGCAAACTCTTCGACAGTTGAAAGGGAAAAGTGTACAGGGATACACTCAAGAATTTAGAAAGAGAGCATTGATTCTAGGAGTCTCATTAGACTCACCTGAGACTCTATTGAAGTACATTGGTGGTCTACACGGCTACATGAGGCACACTATCCTCATGTTTAATCCCACTAGTATAGATGAAGTATCTGTACAAGCTACTCATCTAGAATCTAGAGGAAAGAATGGAAATCTAGAAGTTGGGGGATCATCCCAACCCACTGCAAGCAAGAATAAGGAGAAAAGAAAGCACAAGTAGAAAGCAAGGAAGGCACAGAAAAGCAAGGCTTCATGCACTCACTGTAGGAAGGATGGGCATGATGATGAGCATTGTTGGATTCTGCATCTGGAGCTGAGACCTAAAAAGTTCGAGGGCAAGAATAGGAAGACTACTGTAGCTATTCAGAAAGATTTGGGGTCAGACTCAGGAGATGAAACAACTATTGCAGCCACAGGTATAAAAGGTAAGAATTCTGAAGCATCTACTAGTAATTCTCCATAAACTACAATTGATGAAGAAAATGAGAGAAAAAGACATGAGCTTTTCCATATTCGAGTTATTTCCAAACATCAAAAAATTGATAATTTGTTTGATAGTGGCTCACAAGTAAATTTAATTTCTGAAGCAATTGTAAAGAAATTGGGATTACTGACTACACCTCACAAGAAACCATACCCATTAGGATGGTTAAATGATAAAGCACAACTACAAGTGACTAGACAATGCAAACTCAAGTTTTCTTATGGGTCAACATTTGTAGATGAGGTCGAGTTAGATATAATTCCTTTGGATATATGTGGAATTGTTTTAGGAAGTCCTTAGTTGTATGAAATAAAAGCTATCTTCTATAGAGCTGAGAACAAGTATCTACTTGTTAAATATGGAATCGAATACTTTGTAAGAGCTCATAAGCTCAAGAATAATTATACTCTCATAAACTCAGGGTAGATGAAACAAATGATAAATTCATGTAAACAATTCTTACTGATGGTTGTAAAGGAAAAGAAACCTGACAAAACCAATGTATTTGAGGGCTCTAATGTTGAACAACAAGATGATTTAGAAAAAGTTGTTTCAGAGTATGATATCTTGTTTCAAGAACCTAAAGGTCTGCCACCCAAAAAGGAAGTAGTGCATGATATTATTTTGTAGCAAGATGCTCGATTTCCTAACATTGGGCTGTACAGGTTGTCTGCTTTAGAGAATGCTGAAATCAAGAAGCAGGTGCAGGAGTTGCTCGAGAAGGTGTTCATCAGACCTAACACATCACCATGTGGGTCACCAATTGTTTTGGTGAGAAAGAAAGATGGCTCGTGGAGAATGTGCATTGACTACTGAGCATTGAATAAGATAACAATAAAAAATCATTATCCCCTTCCTCGCATAGATGATCTTTTGGATCAATTGAAAGAATCTGTTTATTTTTCCAAGCTAGACTTACATAGTGGATACCATCAGGTCAAAGTTGTAGAACAAGATGCATGGAAGACTGCTTTCAAAACAAAGCAGGGATTGTATGAGTGGCTGGTTATGCCTTTTGGCTTAACTAATGCTCCTGCTACTTTCATGAGATTAATGAATGATGTACTCAGACCCTTTATTGATGATTTTGTTATTGTGTATCTGATGACTTTTTGATAGTTAGCAAAACATGGGAAGAACATTTAAAGCATGTTACGCAGACATTAGATGTTTTTAAAAGAGAAAAAATTTATGTTAAACTCTCAAAATGTGAATTTGGCAAAACATCTTTGAATTATTTGGGTCATATAGTAGGGGGTGGTGAATTGAAGATAGATCCCTCTAAGGTGGTAGTCATTATAAGCTGGCCTAAACCCAAATCTGCTACAGAAGTAAGAAGCTTCTTAGGAGCAACACAATATTGGAGAAATTTCAATTCTAACTTTTCCTTAATTGCAGCTCCCTTACATGCTTTAACAGGATTGAACAAGGTGTTTCAGTGGGGAGGCAAACAACAGAAAGCCTTCGAAACCTTGAAAGAAAATATTAGTACAACACTTGTACTAGCACTGCCTGATTTTCAAAGACCATTTGAGATCCAAACAGATGCCAGGGACTATGCCATGGGAGCAGTGTTGACACAACATGGTAAACCCATATGTTATCATTCTAAGACATTTAATTCTGTAGTAGTTAACTATCCTACATATGATAAAGAATTGTATGCATTAGTATAGAGTGTGAAAAAGTGGAAACATTACTTAATGGGCAAAGAGACAGTAATGCATACTGATCATCAACCACTTCAATATCTACACTCCCAAACTAAGTTGCAACAATCAAGACACTATAGATGGACATGTTTTCTACAACAGTTTCATTTAGTCATCAGATACAAAAAGGGCATACACAATAAAGTTGCGGATATGTTATCTAGACCCATTATAAATGCATCTACTATACTTAAGCATAATTCTATGTTACATGAGAGTTAAATTGAACAATATGCTCAAGATATAGACTTTAAAGATGTATATGAAACTTTAAGTCAAGGAAAATGAGTAGAAGAATTGGTTTATCATGTAAAGGACCGACTCTTATATCATTGTGGGAAGTTATGCATTCCACAAACTGAAAGAGTAAAGATAATTCGAGAAGCACACACTTCTCTAATATCTAGTCACTTTGGGTAAGTAAAACAGTTGCACAGCTGCAAAGATTTTGTTTTTGGCCAAAAATGAATGAGACAATTTCTAGATATGTAAGTGGGTGTAGTATGTGTGCTAAAAGCAAGCCCAACAATAGAAAACTAGGCTTGTACACTCCATTACCAGTTCCTTCTCACCCTTGGAAAAGTGTTTCCATGGATTTTGTTGGAGGACTGCCTAAATCTATGAAAGGTCATGATTATCTGTATGTTGTTGTGGATAGGTTCAACAAAATGTGTATTTTGATACCTTGTAATAAACAGATTACAACTGAACAAACTCCAAAATTGTTCTTTCAACATGTATGAGTTCATTTTGGATTAACCACTTCCATTCTATCTGATCGAGACAACCGATTTATGGGAAAGTTCTGGTCAAGTCTGTGGGAATTGATGGACACCAAAATGAAGAAAAGCACAACTTTCCATCCACAAACCGATGGCCAGACCAAAGTAGTCAATAGGACAGTGATCCAGTTGCTCAAGGAATATTGCAGCAACCATCCTAAGCTCCGGGATGAACATTTATATTATGTGCAGCATGCTTACAACAAAGCAAAACATTCCTCTACATAGAGATCTCCTTTTGAGACCTGTTTTGGTTTCACACCAAGGTCTCCTTTGGATTTTGTCTTTGGTAAAGACACCACAGTTGAGGGACACAGTGATGTGGATAGGGCAACTAGGTTCATTGAACAAATCCAAGAGATCCACTAGGCAATACAGGAACAGCTGGAAAAGAGCCAAGCCAAATACAAGGCAAGGCATGACAAGCATCGGATGGAGCATAGTTTCCAAGTTGGTGACCAAGTCTGGCTATATATTAGCAAGGACAGAATGTAAGGTGAAGGTAAAAAGCTAAAGCCTATCAGGTATGGACCCTTCAAGATACTTGAGAAGATTGGTGAGAATTCTTTTTTCCTTGATCTACCAGCTTATATGCACATCTACTTAGTCGTAAATGTAGATTGCTTGAGATTGTTTGAACCTTCACTAATTGAAGATCCCGAAGAGCAGAGTCAATTACCTTCTATTGATGACCTGCTACCTGAATATCTTAATGAATTGCAGGAAGACACAGTTCTGGACAGGAAGGTGAGGACGACATGCAAGGGAGATGTTGAGTACCTCAGAATTGGGCTCAAGGGTTCAAAGCCGAGCAGTGCAAAGTGGATAGAGATTGGACAAGTGAGACAATTGTACCCTCACTTAGTCGATGCTTGAAAACCAAATTTTGGTGGTCCAAAAGCTTTTTCAGTGGGAAGGCCGTGATTCGAATTGGATCCATGAAAATGATCAAAGTTCTATGATTGTATCAAATCAGGACAGATTTCAAAAACTTGTGAATAAAGAGCTATCAGGCAGACCTCTGGACAGTGGTAGTTTGTAGCCAGCAAGGAACGACAAGGACCTCGGTCAAAGCATGCTGACCGAGGCCCATGGAGACCACGCAGGATGCAAACTGGAAAATAGGAAGCTCAGATCAGAAAATAGAGGCTGTTTCTGACGCTGGGAAAAACCCCTCGAGAAGGAAAGGCACCGAGCGCTCAGTCGTATGGGAAGCCAGGAAACTGTAGGGAAAGCGCTAAAGCGAAAGGCGAGTCTCGTGCTCCAAAACCAGCGGAATATCGGAGGCACTTTGGGGCGGTAAGTGGATTTGGCAGAGAACGAGCGATTCCATACATTGCATGATGCGTGTCTAGTGTATGAGAGACAAAACTGCCTCTCATCGTGGGCTAACGGTCGAGCAAGTCAACCACGCAATAATAGCGAACACCGTAGGATCTGTGGGCTCCAGATCTAATGGTGGAGATTGCACCCGATGAATCACCAGACCTGGAGGGAGAATTAAGCGACGGCACATAAAAGTCTGAAGTCCGATTTGACCACTGAGTTGGCAGATGAATCATTACACAACGTAACTGAAATACTGAACCGTTTGAGGAAGAGTTGGCGTAGTTTGTGAGAGGACAAGTGGCCACTTCCCTATGATATGTTACGTAGTGGCGATGACGCAGAGGTAGGGAACTCCAAGCGAACAACAGTAGGCGATTCGAAGAGGTGGAAGAGGAAGCGAATAGTCAGAGGATGGATTGGTTTTAAGCCATGAACGAACAAACAAAGAAGAAGAGGACTGTAAGAAAGAAAGAGACAGTGAGACCGAGAGACAGAAGAGACAGAAGCAAGAAGTAGAGAATAGAGAGTTGAGCTGACCTAAGGCAACATCAAGCAGATAGAGCTAGGCTTGAGAGGTTCAAGCAATCCCTGAGAGGATATCTATCAGGAACTGAGTACCGCATTGGACTCATCCCATTAAGACCATTTGAGGTCGAGACTTGGTAAGGAAGAGTCTGTGCACTCTAGTGGCTTGGGGGATCCAAGTACCACCCTGCTAAGCATCATCTGTTCCAGGAGACTCAGATTGAGCTCCTCATTGTAAAAAATCTATTTTAAAGACACAATATAAGAAGGCCACCACTAAAAGCTAGACCGGAGACGTAGCCCTGGAGGATAGGGTGAACTCCTTATTAAATTGTTGTGTTCTTGTATTTTCTTGTTGTGTTTATCTTACTATTTTCCATTTTCTAGTGTCTGTGTATTTTGCAATCTGATCGATCTGTTACCTAAGATAACATAGACACACACTAACACATGAGTTTGTAATACCTTCATTCATTAATTAATTAACTGAGATCACTCACGAGTGACTTTTAGATCAATGTTGATGGCTTAAAGCACAATCTATTGAGTGTGAGTCAAATGTATGATCAACGAAATGAAGTAGTGTTTCGATCAAATGGATGTGTTGTTCGTGATCTTGATACAGGAGAAACCGTGATTAAAGGGACAAGAACTCAAAAAAACCTATACATACTCAAAGGAGGACAAAAACAATGCTATCTAAGCAAAAATGATGAACACTGGCTATGGCACAGAAGATTGGGGCATCTAAGCTTCTCTCAAATAAAAAAAAGCATGCAGATTCCTGGCTGTTCATGATCTTCCTGATATCAGCATTCCAGAAAATACAATATGCAAATCATGTCAAATTGGTAAGAAAACCAGAGCACATTTCCCTGAAAAGGAAGGATCAGCTAGTAAGCCTCTTGAACTTGTTCATACTGATTTATGTGGACCATCAAGGAAAAAGTCACCTCGTGGAGAAGAATACTTTATATTGTTCATTAACGATTTTTCCAAAATGTGTTGGATATGACTTCTAAAGCATGAAGATGAAGCATTTGAAAAGTTAAAAGCCTTCAAAGCTTTGGTTGAAAATGAATCAGATTGCAAAATCAAATGCCTCAGATCTAATCGAGGAGGGGAATTTACCTCGGATGAATTATTCGACTTTTGTGAAGAACATGGAATAAAAAAGAAATTCTCCACTGCAAGGACTCCTCAGCAAAATGGAGTGGTAGAAAGAATGAACATAACTTTTCAACAAATGGCTCATGCTATGTTAGATGAGTCTGGAACTCCTACAACCTTCTGGGGTGAATTTGCATTCGCTGTCGTCACTATTCTCAACAAAGCAAATGTTCGGGTAAACAACACTCAAACTCCACATGAACTCTGGTATGGTAAGACTCCTACTGTAAAATACTTCAAAGTTTTTGGAAGAAAATGTTACATCAAAAGGACTAATGAAAAGCTTGGAAAGTTTGAACCCAGAGCTGATGAAGTATTCTCCTTGGTTACTCTTCCTGAAGTAAAGGATATAAATGTTATAATAAAAGACTTGGGAGAATCATTGAAAGTATTGATGTTGTGGTTGATGAAGCATGCAAAAATCCAAAACAAATAAAAGCTGAAGATTATGAAGAAGATTGGGATTATCCTCCCACATCAAGTCAGACTAATTCTGAAGAAGAAACCAATGAAGCACCAGAAGAAGAGTTAACAGTAGAAGAAAAGACTCCGTCTAGGTATGTTCAGAAAAATCTTCCAAAAGCTCAATATTAGGAGAAAAAGGGGCAGGTGTGCAGACTATAAGAACCACTGCAGAAGCTTCAAGCTATCTAGCATTACTATCTTCCACTGAACCTCAAAATGTAAATGAAGCATGCAGATATGAATGTTGGGTTAAGGCGATGAATGAAGAACTTGAGCAAATTCAAAAGAATAATACTTGGGAATTAGTTCCTAGATGTCATGATAAGAATATCATAGGAACTAAATGGATATTCAAAAACAACCTGAACGAAAATGGAGAAGTTATTAGAAACAAGGCTAGACTTGTTTGTAAAGGATATGCTCAACAAGAAGGTATACACTTTGAAGAAACTTTTGCACCTGTTTCTAGACTTGAAGCCATCAAAATGTTCCTTTCTCTTTCTAGTTTTCAGAAATTCAAAGTATACCAAATGGATGTAAAATTTTCCTTTCTTAATGGGACTTAGAAGAAGAAGTCTATATTGAGAAACCAGATGGATTCATTCTTGGAATTGATGAAAAACTTGTATGCAGACTCAGAAAGGCTCTCTATGGTCTAAAACAAGCTCCAAGGGCCTAGTATTACCGTCTTGACAAATATCTCCATCAAAAACGTTTTTCAAAGGGATCAACTGATAGCAATTTATACACAAAGATTGACAGTAATAAATTGCTAATACTTGTGTATGTTGATGATATCATTTTTGGTAGCAACGAAGAAGCCATGAGTCGAAATTTTGCTTCAGTAATGCAACAAGCATTTGAAATGTCCCTACTTGGTGAGCTTACATATTTTCTTGGTCTACAAGTTCAACAAAAAAAAGATGGTATTTTTCTGTCACAAACCAAATATCTCATACAGATCCTGAAAAAGTACAGCATGGAAGATTCTAAACCAGTATGTACTCCAATGGTAACAGGATGTAGTCTCAGCTCAAATGATGAATCAGCAATGGTGCATCAACCAACTTACAGATCCATGATTGGCAGCTTGCTTTATCTAATAGGTACCTGAACGGATATCATGCATGTAGTGGGAATAGTTGGAAGATTCCAAGCAAATCCAAAGGAATCACACCTTCAGGCAGTCAAAAGGATATTCAAATATCTTCAAGGAACACAAAATTTTGGTTTATGGTATCCTAGAGATACAGATATTACAATTCATGCATACACAGATGTAGATTGGGTAGGAAGCGTTGATGACTGGAAAAGCACTAGTGGCGGTGCATTCTAAATGGGTTCTAGATTAGTGTCTTGGTTAAGAAAGAAACAAAGCTCAATTGCATTCTCTACAGCTGAAGCGGAATATATGGCTGTTGCACCTTGCTACACACAACTCCTTTGGATGATGCAAACATTACAAGACATTCAGATCACATGTACTCCACCCATCTCCATTCTATGTGATAATACAAGTGCCATCAATATTTCAAAGAATCTAGTCATGCATTCCAAGACCAAGCACATACCCATCAAATATCATTTTCTATGTGAAAAAGTATTTGAACAAAAGGTCAAATTGGAGTATGTTCCCTCCAGAGAACAGGTTGCTGATATATTCACCAAACCACTACCCAGAGATACATTTGAATATCTCAGACAGAATCTAAGAGTAGTTGATGCATCATCCTGCTATTAAATCCTATCTGTTTTAGAGAAAGGAGGTTATACGCGAGTTTCATGAAGCGTAAGCACGTACATACGCTTTTTTTTGTGAATACAGTTTCGTATATGTTGGTTTGAAGAAAAGCAGTGGGCCAGACTCGAGAAGAAAGGGGTTTGATATGGTTCAGTTCAGGGGGAGCATGTGCTTCTAATAATACATTGCTGGCATTATCTTAGAAGATCTTGGTACAGATTCACACAATTGTTTTTGATTAAGGTGGAACAGGTTCAAGGGGAGAACATGGTTGCTAGTTGACAGATGTTGCTGATGACTATCATGGTCTTGCTTAAGATATTTTGTCTCTATTACATATATTCCATGTATATATTTCAATGTAAAGGTCATGAAATGACCTAAGTTGTTACCCCACTATGCATGGGATGGATGATGTAATGTTTTCTTGTTTTGACTTGTATAAACATTTGGTATATCCCCACTTGGTTGGGTGGATGAGTCAAACTTGGTATATCCCCACTTGGTTGGGAGATGGATGCATGCATGAGTCTTTGGTGATAGGAAGGTCATTGGTGATGTATATATAGAGTCATGTTATATTTTTGCAGACCTTGCTTATGCTTAGAGGGAGGATGGACTCGATCATAGGAGCTCAATCAACACTTCAGCATATCAGAGAATTCAGTTGGTACTCAGGGGGAGCATGACCCTTTGCCCTTGATGAAAAAGGGGGAGAGTGATTGGTGTTGTTGTTGCCATCAAGTCCAAAGGGGGAGATTGTTGGCATTATGATACATGTGTTGTCCTTGATGGAAACTCACTTAGATGACAGATCATAGTGCAGAAGGTCAATAGCAAAGATTTAATGATCAGAGAAAGGTATACGTAGGTTCACCTTGACAAAGGTGCATATACACGTGGGTTAATAGACCAAAAGGTCTGTATAATGTACACACACAGTTTCACAAAAGGAAAGGTGCGTACATGTTGGAAAATTAAGTTTTGGTCCATGGTATTGGTCCAAGGTATCTAGTCCGAATTATTGTCCCCAGGTATTTGGTCCAAGGTATTGGTCCTAAGTGGTTTTGGACCATGGTATTGAGAAAGGCCTAAAACTATAAAAGGAGGAGAAGATCATTGGGCCAAGGTACTTAAGTATTGAATATCTTATGAAGAGCAAGATCTAGAATATAGGTTATTGGGTTATGGTGCATAGTTGGATCTGAACCAAGGATGAACCTTAGCGCTTGATGAAGGATAAGATATAACGATGGGTCAAGATCTTAAGGCTTGAAGTGAAGTATATTTATGTGGTTTGATCATTTATCTGAATAACTGGTGCATGTTGTAGTCTGTAAATATGATGATCTGGGTATAACTGAATTCTGGAATTATTGTAATGTTTTAAATCATCATTTACAGATCTATACGTAGGTTTAATTTAGAAAAGGCACGTATACATGCTGGTTCCGCATATCAAAACAACGTATACATATTATATTTGATTTGCAGATTTGTAAGTAGGTTAGCCTTGATAAAAGTGCATATGCACACAGGTTCGACACAGGGAGGTAGCGTATACCTTGTAAAATATGTTTTAGCTACTTCTATTTGTTGTTGCAGTGTTTTGGGTTCTGGCTTGGGTTCTGGTTGCTATATTCTGGTTACAACATTTTGAAATATCATATTGAAGGGTTTTCAAAGTGGTTGATTGGTTCAGTTGTGAAAAGGAGGTTGGTTGATGTAGATATATTTGATGATTGAATGATGGATCCAGTTTGAAAATTCATGAAACGTGGTCCTTGGAAGAAAAGAGAAGGTTGTAACCTTCTGTAGCCCGACACCTATGTACTAGTAAACATATCAGCTAGTATAAGAGCTAAGGGGGTTGTAGCTCCCTTCCAAGAGAAGCTGGAGAATGAGAGAAGGTTGTAGCCTTTTGTAGGTAGAAACCTCCGTACTGGTATAAGTCTGCATGAGTACAAAAATTGTAAAAAGAAGTTTCTTATTATTAAAAAGAAGATAGAGACGATTGCAGCAGGTGGTTTTCACCCACATTGGGTTTCCACCTTATATCTTGTGTTCATGTGTGTAATTGTCTGTTTTAATTACTGCACCTAGTTATTGTTTATATGGTTCTGATGCATTGATTAAAGATCAACATATGATGAATTAACTGAATCTTAAGTTTTCAATATATACGCTAGTTGCCTTAATCATAGTTGCGTATACACACAAGTTCCACTAACTGAAGTAGCATATATAAATTTGATTATGGAAATGAAAAATTATTGACTTGATAATACTGATTCACCCCCCCTCTCAGTATTATTTCCAACACTTCACAATCTATGCAAAATAATTTCTTCTCAGCACACTTATGACATTTAGTGTATTTGCTATCATAACTATCACAAAGCCATTTTGCTCTTTTTTCTTCCAATTGTTGTGGTGTCAACCTTGTAGGTTGTGGAAGCTAGGGGAATAAGCACTTCCATTTTTATAGTTGTTATTGATAGGATTCCATGTTTCCATAATTTTTCTTTCAATTTTTCTTGCCAACCTGAATGCTTTCTCCAATGAATCAGGTTCCCAAAGGCGAATCTCACATTGGATGTTATCCTTTAAAGTCCTTATTAACACATCAATACTATGCTCCTATGCAATATGTTTTATCCTTATATTCAAATTTTGGAAGTCCTCAATGTGCTCCAACATTGAACCCTTTTGTTTGAGATTTATCAATTGGCTAAAAAAGGTGTTGCTTTTTGTATCCTGATAATGTGCTATCATTTCTCCGTAAAAATTGCCCAAGTGAAAATTTGTTTATGAGAGAAAAGCCATCGATACCATACAAACTAATTGGGTTCCAAATATAAAGTTGCAATGCGTACCTTTTGTGTGTTTTTCACATCATGGAGATCGAAATATTGCTCCATCTATAGTATCCATGTTACAGGATCCTTGCCATAAAACTTACTCATATCAATCTTTGGAACATGATGGGTCTTCAATCTAACATTAGAGTCTATGAAGTCATGACTAACATTCTTTTTTCTCATCATGAGTTTCCTCTACTACCTTTTCGCAATTAGGAAGCATTTCTTGTAGCAACTTTTCCAAACCTCGTTTCAAACCTTCCATGTCTTTCTTTAAATATTCAATGTTTACTTCTCAACCATCCATCTTAGCTTCCACACTATTCATATTAGTTTCCACACCATTATTTAAACCATCCATCTTAGCTTCCTCACCTTTCTTTAAACCATCCATCTTAACTTCTGTTACTTTTTGTGAGAGTGAAATTTGTTGCACTTGGTCTCGTAATTTTGATATATCATGTTGCATTTCTTCCTCTTCTTCATGAGTCATGCTAGAGATTTTAGGTTGCTTACTAGGTGTTTCCATTTTCTTTCTTCGGGGAATCAATTAATGATAAATATGCTTCATTGTGCCCTTTGAATCACTTCAAACAAATTTTTCAAACCAAACCTACGCAATTTTTTAAAAAAGACTACACACCTTTTTTCTCTTTGTAGGAGCTCGATATTGAATCAGTTTTATATCTATAAATTTGGAGCTACAAGGTTTGAAATTTTGTCTTGTAATATCCTTCTATGTCCTCTTTCCAACCCCACAAGTCTGATCCAAATTGGATTCTCCAAGAAATAGTTATTTCTAATCTCCCACAATGACCTGATTATAGACTGTTTCTGTAGAGAAAACTTGTAGGAAGTGCCACATGTCACTGCTTCTACCTTCGGACCGAAAGTGATACAAAAACAACTACAGTTCATCCTATTTTTGTAATTGTTTATGAAATTTCAATCTAATGCTTAGAGAAAAAGTTATAATGATTTTCCCAAGATGACCTGTTTGAGATTGAATTCGGGAGCCTACAAAAACCCTAATGTCCTCAGTTCATATATCTGAAAATATAGTGAGACAAGATCTGAATTTGGTCCTGAGGTTTATCATGATTTCAGCTCAAATGGGTTTTAGTGTTAGCTTTTGAAGCTTCGTAGAAAAAAAATTATAGAAAAAATTCCACGATGGCTACTTTGAAGCAGCGAAACCCTAGAATCCAAAGCTCTGATAACAATTATTATGCAACCAACTCACAAAATAGAAGAATGAGATAGATCAACGACTTCAAAAGTAGCCTATTCAAGGGGGAAACCTCCTTTATATTACACAAATGAAAAATTCTTGGATGATACAAATGAAAAGGCCTCCTTTCTATATATAGGAGTCTAAGGGGTCATAATATAATTAGAGCCGACATAACAATAATAATGTAAGGGAACAACAATAACAATAGTGGGATTCTATGGGGCATAATAATAACAATAAGGGGACAACATGGGCACAAAAATAACAATAAGGGGCTACAATGACAATAATATAATGTGAATACATTAATATTATAGGGACCTAACAATGTAAGATAACAGAGGGAGGCTAACCTAAAGTTGGTCATAGTTAGCATCTCCACAACATTGGTGGACTACGTCAAACTACTGGACAAGAGTAGGTAGATTCAAAATTCACTATAGGAAGATCCAAATGTTTAGAAACTACAAGAGTAGATGCAACAACAACATCAGAATTTTTAGGAAAGTCGAGCAGCTGTGAAGACATTGCCTATATCGTAGAAGCTCGCAAAGATCAAAGAAACAAAGGTATTGAAGAGATGAAGAACGAAGATAACACATTGAGATAAATAACTTAACCTTGGCAGGATGAGGCCCTTCATCTCTCATAGATAGTATATGAGAAGCTTCAAGAGCTCCGACAGAAGGAGGCAACATTGCTACAGAAGGCTGCAAAGCATGTAACATAAGCATTGTTGGAGGAAGCACGTCATGAGGATAAATAGATGATAGAAGTGCTCCAACAATTCAACCAGGCCTATAACAACATTGCAGAAAAGATCATAGGCACAACAGATAAGTGACTCGAGAAGAGTCACACGTGAGTGTTGGTGGGTTGTTGGGTGCAACCCAACTTGGCTAGATTTTGGGCAAGAAACCCGAGTTTTATGGAGCACGTAGTAGAAAAGATGTCGTGGAGTATGAAGTGGACTGCACAACAGAGCACACCAGAGACCATGTAGAAAAGTCACCGTGCAACATAGGGGTTTTGCGGTGAATCCCCTTCCTTTTTGTAAAAACATTTAATATTGTATAAGTTGATGGTTTTGGACCATAGTCCCTTGTATTTTGGAAACCATGGTATTGGTTCCATGGTAATGTAGCGATGTAATCCCTCATGTAATAGTAAAGAAGGAGAAAATTGAGTATTTATTGGAAATATGGTGTTATGGTTGTATATTATTGATCTATACTTCAGAGAAAGGGTGAGGCTCTGAAGTTGTGTTTGCGGAGGCCTGCATCTGCAGCTAAGTGCGCAGATCGTCTGCAACTTAGTGCGCAAACACCCTGTAGCTATGTGTGCAGGGAAGAATGGTTTGTTGTACAAATTATATAGTATAATCAATAGTTCTTATGGACGTAGTCCCACATTGGGATGAACCATGATAAAATCCGTGTCTACATGTGTTTATTTGCTTAATATCTGCACTTTATTTGAGTACTGTAAAGGTTATGGATGTTTATGTTATGTTTAAGTGATAAATGTAATTATGTGAAGTAATATATAAGTGTGAAGTAATTTATACATGCAAAGAAATTCATAAGTATTAAAATATAAAGAAAATACAAAAGTGCCACATCTCAGTATCCCTCAGGGTGCAGAAACCTGGTTCTGCAACCTGCCATAATCACTTTGGGTGAGATTGTGATTTGCTTGTAGGTCATCACCGAGAGGGCTAGTGGTTGAGGGTTTTGTTGGTGCGCAGTAAAATCTGAACTTGGGTTAGCCAAATCTAAGACAAAATATATGAATAAGGCAGAGGATGCAGAAGCATGGTTGCTGGGAATGAAGAAAATTTTCAGATACATGACTATTCTGAGAATATGAAGGCTATGATTACTGCATACAATTTGAAAGGGAAAGCAAATATATGGTGGGAATACCTAAATAATGTTAGAGACATTACTGAGAAGGAGCTAACATGGGGAGAGTTTAAAAATATCTTCAGAAAACAATCCCTGTCTAAGGGGTATTATGATAGCAAAACAAAAGGGTTTTATGAACTCCAAATGGGTCAGTTTACTGGTGATGAGTATGTCACCAAAATTTTGGAACCGTTGAGGTATTAACCATATCTCAAGGATGAGAAAGCTAAGATTCAGAGGTTTATCAGTGGGTTTCCTATGGCATTCAGAGATAAAATAAAATTTCTTGAACCTCAAACCCTGAAGGATTCTATCAAGAAATTAGGACTGCTATGAACAATAAAACCACAGACCTTAGATTAGGAGCAACAGGCAAGCCAAGAGAAACACTGGACGTAGTAATATTTGGATCAAGAAAAACCCATACAAGCGGGAAGTGAGGCACCCAGCTTAGACACGACAGTTTCAACAAAATCTGAATGTTACTGACAAGAAAAATGTGCAACAACTAGTGACAACACAACCCAGGTTTGAAGGCCGAGAACCACATAAGTGCTGGACTTGTGGTGGGGACCATAGGAGAAGGGATTTCCCACATCAACAAAATATTGGACCAAATATATACAACAATAAGGATGCACGCATAGTGGGTGAAGTACCTTCGAGTATGCCTAGAATTTATACGGTAGTGGACAATAACCAAGAAAATCACTAGGAATCCATTATTAAGGTGGACGATAAGCTACAACAACAATTCATTTCCATTTTGATTGATCCAGGTTCCAGTTATATTTATATCAATCCATAATTTTTGGAGAAGTGTGGATTGGGAAAGGAGTTGCATCAAGAACCTTGGCTGGTTCAATTGGCAACAAAACAAGGAGGAGAATCAACCATTGGGTAATGTCATGTGAAATTGAGCTCAGTGGCATGGAAATAATATCCTACTTGAATGTGTTACAATTGGGTGGGTATGAATTATTATTGGGCATGAATTGATTATACCTACACCAGACCAAGGTAGATTTTTGTGAGAAAGAAATAGAATGCTTGGATGAGAAAGGAACAAAAAAGTGTTGCAAGGCAAGAGGAAACCCATATCAGTGAGGTTGATCATAACCATGCAAGGCAAACATAGTAGCATAAAAATATGCATGTTGTTTGTAGTACAAGTTTTCTAGAGTGAGGAAGATGATAGAAGATAAAAGGATAAGGAGGCTGAATTACTTCAAAAGTACCCTGTCTTGCAATAGTATGCAAATGTTTCTACAGTGGAGGTTTCTCGATTACCTCCTCACACAGACATATTTCTCTACCGAACTGGTTCCAGGAGCAACATCAAAATCCAAGGCCCCATATAAAATGAGCGCGCCAAAATTAGTTTAACTCAAATTACATCTGAAGGAGATGCTCAACAAGGGTTACATAAGGCCAAGTGTGTCTCCTTGGGGAGCACCATTATTATTTGTAAAGGAGAAAGAAAAAACCCTTTGATTGTGCATTGATTATAGGAAGCTGAATAAAGTAACCATTAAGAATAGGTACCCATTACCAAGGATTGATGATCTCTTTGACTAGTTAAGAGGAGTAATCATTTTCTATAAAATTGATTTTAGGTCAAGCTACCATCAAGTGAGAATTAAGGAGGAAGATATCCATGAAATTGTCTTTAGAACAAGATATGCGCAGTGCGAATTCGTAGTGGTACCCTTTGGACTCACTAATGCCCCAACCAAGTTAATGTGCCTGATGAATGGAGTATTGCGTCCATACTTGGATAAGTTTGTCATAGTGTTTGTTGACGAGATTTGAATCTATTCAGAAACAAAAGAAGTACATGAAAATTGTTTTGTTGCGGTGTTACAACTGTTGAAAGAACATAAGCTCTATGTAAATCCCAATAAGTGTGACTTGTTTCAACCATAGATACATTAGCTAGGGTACATCATCTCTAAGGAAGGCATATCAATTGACCTTGAAAAGATCAAAGCCATAAGGGAGTAGCCAACTCCAAGGAACATGGATTATATTAGATCATTCATGGGATTATAATGATACTACAGGAGATATATTCATAATTTCTCCAAAATTAGTCATCCCATTACAATATTACAGAAGAAAGGAAAAATATTTGAATGGACGACACAATGTGCAGAAATTTTTGAGTAGCTGAAGCAATCGATCACTAGTGCGCTAGTGCAGAGCATCACAAATCTAGATAAGGATTTTGTGGTGTGTACAAATGCATGTATAGAGGAAATCAATGGAGTCTTAATGGAGGAAGGGAAAGTAGTGTGCTATGAATCCAGAAATTTGAATAAACATGAAGAAACTTATGTGACACATGATTTATAATTGGCTGCTCTAGTGCATGATTTGAAAATGTGTAGGCGCTACCTCCTTGGAAGGAAGTTCACGCTCATGTCAGACCATAGTGGACTAAAGTATTTGTTTGGACAATCGAAGTTGAATGCTAGGTAATCAATATGGCTGGCCATGTTGAATGCGTTTGATTTTAAGATTAAGCACATAAAAGGAAATGAAAACAAGGTTGTTGATGCCTTGAGTAGGAGAATCCAAGTAAATCACTTGGAAACAGTAAGTTGGTATGCAACATATTTGGAAGAAAGAATCAAAAGTGCTAGACAACCAGATGAAAAGTATCAATAATTGAAAGAAAATTTACAACAAGGAGGTGAGGATGAGGGATATGATCTCACTGAGGACAACTTAATCGGGTTTAAAGGTAGAATTTATGTGCCTAAAAACGATGAAATAAAGAGGATAATAATGAAAGAATTCCATGTTAAGCCTTACTTGGGCCACCCAAGGTATAAAAATACCCTCACAGCTGTTAAAAGGTACTATTACTGACTAAATCTAAAGAAAGAAGTGGTAAATTTCATAGCAAGATGCATGGAATGCCAACAGGTAAAGGCTGAATGCAAACATCCAACATGATTGTTGCAACCTATCCCCATTCTAGAATGGAAGTGGGAAGTATTCTCTATGGATTTCATCACATGATTTCTAAAAACCACTAAGCAACATGATGCAATCATGTTGGTGGTGGACAAACTCAACAAGGTATCTCATTTTTAGTAGTCAAATCCACCAATTCTTCTAGTTATATAGCACAAATATTCATAAAGGAAATTGTGAGATTGCATGGTATCCCCAAGAAGACTATTTCAGATAGAGATGCTAAGTTTACTTCCAAGTTTTGGAAGGAATTGTTCACAAGATTGGGAACATAGTTAGCATTTAGTACCTGCCTGTCATCCATAAAAAGATGGGAAAATAGAGAGGACTAGTCGGATCCTGTAGAACATGTTAAGGATGTATGTGATGAATCAACCCAAGAAATGGGAACAATATATTGCACTTGTGGAGTTTGTATACAATAATGGACACCAAGAGTGCATAATGATGAGCCCATTTGAGGCATTGTATGGTAGGAAATGTAATACTCCTATTAGCTGGAGTGACCCAGTGAACAAAGTGTATATAGGACTTGATATTATTAGGGATATGGAAAAAAAATTCGGATCGTAAAGAAAAATATGTAAGTGGCACAAGACAAACATAAAAGCTATGGGATAAGCATAAGGTGCACAAAGAGTTCCAACTGGGGGAACATGTATACCTAAGAATTAAACCATGAAAAGTTCCCTAAAAAGGGAGACATGTGCCAAGTTGGCACAGTGGTATTATGGACCTTTTGAAATTCTTGAGAGGATTGGACCGATACCATATAGAATGTCTTTACCTCCATCAGTTAGAGTTCATGATGTTTTCCATGTTTCTTTACTTAAAAGATATGTACATGATTCTAATCATGTGGTGATTGGTTTGTGCTATAGATGGAACCAAAGGAGGAGTTCTAATAAAAACCAAGGTGCAACAAAAGCACTTTGGGCCAGAGGAGGCCACATGGGAAATGACCAATTCCATGAAAGCTAATTATCCTTTCTGATTTGGTGATTAAAAGCAAGCGTGTATAATTGTAAATACTGTATAGAGCTATGTGTATAAATATCCATGGAACAATATGTGTACCACTTTAATTATGGAATTGTATAGGTGTAAATGAACACCGAGAGAAGCATTCCCTTAAGGGGTAGGGGATTGTGACAACCCCACCCAAGGATCTGGTATGAGCTACATTGTTAAAAGGATTTAAATACTTTTCAATGATTAGAATAACAAAAAAAGGGCACTGAGTCATTCTAGAGCTGGGGATGGAGAATTTCTTCTTGGGATGCTATGGTTTCTTGTGCAAAGAAGAAACCTGAACTTTAGGACAACCATTAAAGGTTGGATGGTGTATGAAATAAATGGACTGGCGCTTGAAATTAAATGGGTTGTGGAAAAGTACTTAGGCCTATGCTTTCTTGAGAAAAATACAACAAGAAAAAGAGGACAAAATTTATGAAGGGATGCAACAACATGGACGCAACAATAAAGGAAGGGGCAGGAACATTGACCAAGACAAATGAGGAATTTAGAAAAAGGAGGACTATTGAAGTCCTGAAGGGGAGCATTATTATTCAGAGGATGAGAATGTTAAGAGGATAGACAAAGAGGGAGAGGAAAGAAGACTCAAACAAAGAGGAGATCATTACATAGTGGTATGAGCAAACGAGAGTCTGGAGAGGAAATAACAATAGAACATAAACAAAGAGGAAAAAATCGATTTTGGGAAGTAGATTGAGGTGAGGATGAGAGTCGAATTATCGACAACAACTTCCATCAAGAAATGATGAAGAGAAGAGAGGAGAAGAGAAGGGGATCGGTTCTCTGTACCTAGAGGCTGTGGGTTCAGTGCTAGTCTTTGGAGCCCTATAAAAACTTGGGTTTCGTGGAGGTTGTGGGTTGAGATAGGATTCCTGGAACCCTTTAAAAACTTGGGTCCCTAGAGGTTGTGGTGTGAGACAAGAGGTCTCTGGAGTCTTGTAACAACTTGGGTCCCTGGAGGCTATGGGTGGAATGAAATCTTTGGAGCCATGTAACAACTTGGGGTTTCCTAAAGCCTTTGCGTTTAACTAGATATTCTGGAGCCCTGTAACTGCTTGGAAAGAGACCATGCTGAAGCTGAGGTAGGGACAAGCTCATTACATAGTTCCTGATTACTTCCATGACTAATACAATGGTTTTTTGACTCACTAGGAGGGGTGAAACACTATATGTGCATGAGGGGGTGAGATTGGGCACCTTTAAACTCCCCATGTAGGCAAGAAAGATACGAGCAAGAGTGGGGATTGAGGTAGGAGGTCCTCTAGAGTCCTTGCCATATATGGTAGCTTGAGTTTGGTACCAACAATAAGAATTCCCCCCAGACTCTGGAATATGGCTTAGGGGTGACAACTACAAGTAGTAGTGGCTACAACTATATATGGTTGGGTGGAAAGTCATAGTGCCAGGCTCAGTTTCCCTATAGGATAAAATGTAAGTATTTGTGAAAACTATTGCAATTAATGGATTATGTTGTATTTTCATTTGTAATATATGTCGGTGAAAAAGGACTAAAATATGTGTTTTTGTGTATATACTTGTGATACAATTATGAAGGGATGTTTCCCTGATTTTTATGTTGATTATGGATATGAATATGCATGTGTACATGTGTGTTTTCATTACATGTAAAATTAAATAGGTTAACAACCTAAAAAATGGTAATGACAAAGTATCTGGAGTTAAGACTGGAAAACAGCCCCATAATAGTGCTGCCTAAGCTAGAGATTAGAGGCAGACTCTTACTCTGAATGAAATGCTTAATTGTGTTAGAAATAACTCAATAACTAAGCTTAATGAACTCAGTGATCTATTTTAGGCCCAAGCCATGAAAAGATAAAAGAAGTGGGTTCTCAGACCCCTTGTATTAAGGTACAATTTATAGGAAAGACTCTTTGTTGGCTAGAGTTGGTTATTGTACTCATCGGGGTGTATAAGGACCGGAAACGGGGCTCGACTGATATGGAGAGGAGAGGAACTTTAGTTGCTCAACCTTAAGCCCCCCACCCAATAAGCAAACCTAAACCGGCAACGAGGCTCGACCTTAAGCCCCCCCACCCAATAAGTAAATTGAAACTTTAGTTGCTCGACCTTAAGGGAGAGGGAGAGGAGAGGATACAAACAACTCTCTTTTGGGGGAGGGGCCCCAAAAGAGAGGTCCATTAGGGTGCGTAGCATGCTCAACTAATAAGGCCGCCATCGGCTCGAATGATAAGGAGAGGTACGTTAGTGACTTTTTTAGTTACTCAAGCTGTTGTGCCGATGTTGTGCAGTACATGTATGTTTGAGGGAGAATTCCTGGGGCTGATCGTGCTCAAATTTAATACTTCCATAGCATTCAACCTTATTTGTACATAATCCTCCATTCCTACCACATGGGTTTTGACAATAAGGACTGTGGGTTCCCAATAATAGCCAAATACCATCGCAACCCACGAGCGGCACCGAGGAGCTACTGGAAAATTTTGTGTGGACTCTGGAATAGTTGGCATGTAGAAGGAGAGATGGAAGCCTCCCAAAATCTCACATCAGGTTTCTGGTAGATAAGAGATGTAGGAGCACCTACACTGCTATGCGAGGAATTCTGTACTAGAAGGCAAGGAAGGCACGTAGGGTAGGAACACCTCAATGTAGCTATCACCCAAGATCAGAAGGGGTAATGCTGTAGAACATATTAATTTGACTTTCACAGAGTGGTGAGGTCTTGAAGTGGATCTAGAGGCTGAAGAGACCCTTGAGACTAAGGTTGCAATCGAAAAAAGACTATCTTAAAGAAGTCTGTGTGATGGTAGATCCGATTTTTGGGGAGAGCATAGAGATCAATACCAGATTCCTGGCATGGTGCAGAGCCAAAGTCCCTTGACTGAGCCATCAACGAATGATAAGGGAAAGGATTTTGTTGTAGGGACAAAACCATGAAATTAAGGAAAGGATTAGATAAGGCGTATCCTCTTACAGTTTGAAACTTCAAGCGGAAACGATTTTGATTGGAGTAGATGTATTCTCCTTTGGCGTGATTGGTCATTTAATGTGGACTATATTTAGGGTCCACGCAGTTAGGCGAATAGCCCAGAGGTCAGAGAATGGAACTAATGTTTTGATGGTAAAATAAGTAAAGTGGTGTTGACCCCAACTTAGTTGAAGGTCGAGAGGTTAGACTGTGTGCTAAGGGATGGATGTGTGGTTGACGTGCCAAACCGAATGGGTTGAAGGTCGAGGGTTGGGCGGCCATAAGGAATCCAAGTTGCGAGATCTAAGATGTGCTAACCCTAGCTATTTTGGAGGTTGGGAGGTCGGGCTCTATGCTGGTGGACGAATGCATAGTTTCATGCCGACCTTGACTAGGTTGGAGGTTGAGAGTCGGGATGAGAGACGACACGATGAAGTGGTGAATGCACATGTTCAGACCATCCACACACCTGTTGATTAGGTGAGCCCATGGTGAACCACTACGTGGCAACGTGAGATTGGTGACCACCATTCCTAGTGTGTAGGAAATGGAAAGAAGGAGATATGTAGAAATGAATGAAACGAAAAAAGAAAAAAGAAAAACCGAGGGTCCTAATTCCATTTCAATGACCGGAAAATGGTGACCAAATTCGCCAGTGACTACTCTCTTACCTTGGTAAGGTAAGGGGGTATCTTACATGCGATGTGAATTATGGGTGTAGATATAAAATGAATGATTTGGCTTAAAAAAAGAGTATTATGGTTTCCGAATTAGAGCAAGAAAAGATTAATCTAAGGCTCTAATATAAATGTTGCGTTGCAGTGCATTCAATATCTACAATGCATTGGTTCATTATGGTCTCACTACCTTATTTAAAGTCCACATTAAATGCAATATTGAATAGTGTGAATGGCATTGTGAAAGAGCATCAATAATGTGCACTTAAATGGATCAATGCATGTGATTCGATTTTGGACCAGGTATCAGAAAACCATAAGATTCAATATTATTCAATAATATGTAAAGACATGCTAAGTTGCAAGGGCTTAATTTTGTGAATACTTAAGTCTTTGTTCTGGTCTCTTAATTGAAAATTTGTGCCCCGGAAGATTTAAGGGTCTTTAGTTTCAATATTTGTGGCCAAGAAATTTTTCTTATTCCAGGACAAGGAGTTATAGGGGATATCCAAATGTCAATGACCTTGAACTCTATGCTTGAATTCTATGCTCAAGAAAAGTAAGTTAACTAGTGTTGCCTCAAAACATAAGGTGGAGTCACAAGAAATTTTTAGAGGTTTTTAAATGGATCAAATTGAAAAATTATTTGAGTTATTGAGAACTCTAATTGTGTCTACTACTGGAAGCATAGTGATAATCAACATAAACGTTCTTTATGACCTTAAAACCTATATGCAAAATGCAAGAGAAAATTGTTATTTTGCAGCTTGAGACACTTCTACAACAGGAAGAGCTATAACAAAATATAAACCATTCCAAACCTATTTTTTTCAGCAAAATCCTTTGTTTGAGATTTAGAAAGACACCCATCAACAACAAAAAATTGTAGATGTAGTACCCATTTCAGGAGAAGATGTGCAGAAATATGTAGAAATTTAGTCTACGCTTCCCAAGCCCATTATCAGACCTTGGGAAGAGATTACCAACAATAGAAACAAAACAGGTATTGGATATGATAAGGAGGCATCCTTTCATACCACAGACTATTCAAAGCCCATCAAATTTCAAAGTGCTAGATTTCTTTAGGATGGTTCTTCACCTGTTTCTTCTCCTCCTCCACATTCACAATAGATTCTGAAATGACAACATTATGACCAAGTTTTCCATGTGAAGGATCATTTTTTTGATCTTCACCCGTGCAAGCATTGTGGTCAACACAATCATTATTTAAACACATGCTTAAAAAAAAATCTTCCTACAAGAACAAAGATTCACCTTAGTTGGATTGCTTCTTGGCAATGTGATTCAACAACCAAGAATATATTTAAATCATACCACAAAATTTGTTCATGAATGTTGAAAAGTCTTGCAGTTGAGATCTCTTCATATTCTCACCTTGCATTTGACAATGGGGGAATTGATGGTCATCTAGAAGCTTCAAAGATGCATCAATCGAGCCTGAGCCACAACCTAAACTTGCTTCTTGAGCCTACAACTAGCGACAACCATGCCCATATTCATATTTGTAGCTAGAGGGACAAAAGCCCCTGAGCATGACTATGGTTGATGGCCTTCCATAAACCACCGCAGGTTGAGACCTCCCTTTTCAAGTTGAGGTTCTCCCTTTTTCTGTAGGTTGAATTCCTCCTTTTTCTAGGTTAATGGTCTCCCTCTTCAAAGCTTTAAGGAGCACTTCCTCTAGTATAAGAATTCAACTTCTAGCTAGATTTGGAAGAGTTTCAGGAATTGCACTAAGATTTCCAGTGTTGGTGGTCATCCTTAAACCTCTGCTTATTGAGACCTTGAGTTCTCCCATCTTACGCCATCTTTTCAGAGATCACAGTCAACAATTGATTGCCAATTTTGTATTAAAACTCTCTTCTTGGACTCATATATACCCCTTCAGATTAAGGGGGGGAATGTTAGGCACCTAATCCACCAAGGGTCATGGTGTGGAAGTTGAACAGTCATTGGATTCCAAGAGAACTTCGAAATGAATCCAATGGTCATTTAAAATGTATAAATGTACATTAATGTGAATAGAAAATGCATTTCAAAGTTTTATCTCTTGTCCATTATTGTTGTGTGTTTAACAATATCTTCATGTGATCAAAGGCTCTATCAACAATACAAGTAGCATAAAAAATGAATTTAAGGACCACCAGAGATATGATCCTATCAAAAATACAATCAACATTAGAAATTGAGTAAAGGATCAGCAACGATTTGATTTTTTGCACAAAAATAGTTAGAATGGGTTCAGAAGAACTGTTTATTTAAGAAGGGATTTCACATTCAGGTGTCAAAATTTCTTCTTTTGCTAATAAATTGTTCCAATATCCATCACATAGGGTTTTTATTATTCTTTGGTGTTTCGAACTATCATATGTGGCTCATCATCAGGATGAATACAAGATGAAAGATTGGAAAGTCTAATCCACCATTAAATAATATATAAAGCCTTAGGGAGGAACATAAAGATGGAATGAGAAGGGGGCTGATGAAGAGCCAAATTAATAATGAAAACCATAAAATATCAAAAGAAGAAAAACCCTAAAATAAAAAATATGGCAATATATAATAATTATCAATATAATAGTATGCTTAAATTTAAATATTAGTATCAAAGAATATATAATATTTAAATATTAAATAATTTAAAGTATTATATTATTAAAAGAATATAAAATATTATCTTCTTTAACATAATATTAAAATATTATATTAAAGAATATAATATAGTATAATATTAGATATTTTTTGTACGTAAGCCAAAACCTTTATATTTTCAAAAATTTACTAAAAATAGAGTCATCGAGGACTAGAGTAGTTTGTATCTAGGAGTTGTTTGCAAACAAAAAGACATGTGCATCTTGAGGAGAGAATTGGAAAAACCATATTCCCATGAGAGGGAAACCATATGGTATCCCAAAGAGTTTTGAATGATAATGGTGATGATATGGCACCAAAAAAAAGTAAACATACCTAAAAATAAGCATATAAGAGCAACATAATAACATGGAAAATTAAGCATATGAGAATGTATATCCTAGGAATTTAGCATGTATGTTTGGGTTGTTCCTTGTCCTAGTCAATCTTGGACAGGGTGACCTGCTCCGTTGGAGCCTTGCCTTGTTGAGCCTTTTCCTTCCTTGCATGTTCCAACTGCTCCAGGTAGAGGAAAGGATCGCTGTGTCCTTCATGAAGCCAAGGGGGATGCTCCCATTCGATGAATTCTTTCCTAGTGTAGGGGCCCCTTCCTCTGTGAGGGTTCTCCCTTGATTTGGCCTCTAGTTCCAATTTGGCCAACCAAGTTTGGTACCTGCCTTACTGGTTTAGGAGAGCTGTGGTAGTTGGCCACCTTTTGTTTCTTAGATTGAGGTTTTGGGTAAGTTGGATTGGTAGGTCTTTGTCCCTGATGGGAAGATACAACTACTTCTATCCCATCATTCAAATTGGAGGACACTATATGATAGTAGGAGGGAGAAAGGGAATGCCCATCTCTCTAGACAAATTCCTTAAGGCCATGCATGTGTGAACTAGATATATATTGATTTTAGTTATACTTCCTTCAACCCTCTCCTTGTCTTCTTCCTTCTCCTAGGGTTGTTTTCCAAGAAAACTCAGGTAGGCTAAGAGGCCATTACTTGCATTCTCTCTTATGCCTCTATGGAATCAATGATGCGATGGATATGCATTGGCATGTCCTCATCAAATTTTTCACCTTGACCATGCTAGGGAGTGTTACAGATCCATTTGGGCACATCAACCCCAAATTACAGATCAATATTGTTAGGGCCTATCAACCCCTAGTGTAGTTGTTACATGCCCTAAAGAAGTTAGTCATCACAATGCCTCACTTCCCAAGAAGTTCCATCACTGAAAACATCCAAAAAATACCACTAAGAAGATCGGCGTAGGTAGTCCTTCATTAGGGTGCGTTGCAATGCAAACCATACATTGACAGGGTGCTATGCAGCGCACTTGGTCCCTCTTTGGCCTGCACTGAGCGAACTTTTGTGATGGTTTGAAGATTCCTTATCCATTGGAAGCCTCTAGAAGTTTCTCAATGCCACCTACTCCTTTGAGTTCGCATTTGGATGAGGAAGGGAATTAGGAAACATCAATCCCCTATCCCTTCTTCCATGGAACTGATTTCTAAATTTAGAAAGGCATTCATTATCACCATTGATGGCATAACCTCCTTCACTCACCTATAAATAGATCGCTCATCTAAGAGATCAGGGGTTGAAAAATATTGAGTTGTAAGGAGATGTTGGTGATATGAGATTAGAATTGAGTGCAAGTATTGTAATAATGTTGGAGTGTCTTGTTTTTCATGAGGTGAAGAGGGATTGAATTGGAAGAGTGTGTTACAGGGAAAAGTGTCTATACAGAACTGCTTATCCGACTAAGGTGTGGTAGCTACCTTAGAAACAAACAAAGTAAAGCTACTTTTGTTTTTTCCTTTATGAAATATAGATGAGAGAAGAACAAAGGAGACCAACCTTTGTCTTGCGCTTGACGCCTAGTTCGATTCCTCTCTCTTCTGATAGTCCTTTGCTACTTGCTTCCTTGTACGCCCAGCTTCCTAGATTACACGTAGAATCAGAGTAGCATAACACTATACAAGAACATGGATCTATAATCATAAATAATCTAGGATTAGATGTAAATTGACCATACAAATGCATAAAACATAAATGACACAAGAGTATGGAGGAAAACTTGAATAGCTTTTATTGATAATCAAGAAAGAGCCAAGGGAGTTACAACCAGTTGTTCTGACCCAACATCATCCTCTCAGCAAGTAAGCCCTTCTTCACCTCATACAAAGCTTAGATCACCCAACACTATGATGTTGTCTCAAGAAACCAACAACAATTCCTTACAAGATGCAAAATTCCAGCCTCTGGATCTCTGGGATGAGGGATCCATATATAGATATCTGTAAGGGAGATGAGTCAACTTGTGATTTGATTAGTGTCTTCCCTCTGATAGTTCTTGCTTCCACTTAGAGATTGATGATCTCTTACTCATCCTTGGTCGAATTCAGAGAGGCAAGTGTCACAGGAGAAGTTTCTGGAAGATTCCATGCCTCTCCACCTCGCGGATTGACACTGCCATTTGTCACTTCTCACCCATCGCACCCCATATAAGGGCCTTTTGAAATGCAATGCACCCACATAATATACTTAGGTGAGATGCAACGCACTTTGCCTATGGAGCAGGTGAAATGATCCTGTTTTGACCAGTTCTGAGTGGTTTTTCATGGAGAACTTCTGGGAGAAGCTGTAATCAGATGACCTTGTTCCTGTAGGGGTTAGAACAACAATTTTAGGGACTTAGGAGCCCTTGGTTTATGGACATTTTATGCTTGGGGTTGTAGTGCCCAAAAATGTCTATAACAGTTGCCCCCTAAAGCATGAGGTCATTAATCTTTTTGATGTCGGGTGAAATGCTTTATTATGAGGATCCGAAGTTCTTTCAAGTTGGGAGGAGACCTGTAATAAGATACAATACAATACATTATCTTCATAATTTTTCATGATCTAGCTGAGGCAGGCATTCCCATGCTCAACTTTATAAATTCATTTTCATGTACATAGGACAGACAATCGTTTGAGTGTAGATTGATGATTCTGGTAGAGCCATCATCACTTTGATTGGATGATTATCTGTGCAGCAATGATGTACATTTGATTTCTTTATTTCCCTGAATATATATCGCAGCCCGGATGGATGAAACTAGATCCAGGGTCTTCAATCTCGTTCGATCTTCACTCGAAGTACAAGTCGATCCATGTGAGAGATGTTCTGGAGTCGAACATGGAAAGACATCGCCTGATTACCAGCCAATGATGTAAGCTGTTAACAGGCGCGAGAGGAATCACCGATAATGATAATGACCCTCAAGGTACTGCAGTACAATTCACATGGTGTGAATAAAGGACTTGGCGTCGAACACCATGCAAAATCTTTCGGTTGAAGGCCATTGATGTAAACCTGTCACCGGAAGTGAGAAACTTGCCATTGAGGCATGCAAGCTTCAAAGTACTAAAAGGGGTGTTCCTAGATCAAC
This sequence comes from Pinus tabuliformis, assembly GCA_031772625.1. Taxonomy (NCBI): domain Eukaryota; kingdom Viridiplantae; phylum Streptophyta; class Pinopsida; order Pinales; family Pinaceae; genus Pinus; species Pinus tabuliformis. The sequence continues at coordinate 1,024,625,895 of CM062816.1, read as the reverse complement.
TTCTTGGATAATGAGATGATGTCGACAAGAAGCGATCTGTCATAGGAGGGCCTTAATGAATCCCACATCAATGACACGGAACATAGCAAATGATTTTAATGGAGGTGAAAACGATCTGTTGATATAAGGTTCAGGGTGGCGGTCATGAAAGAATGGAGCGTAAATGTATTGTAGCGGGTGAGACACAGGTGAATTCTCTGAATGACTTCTCTTGAACATATCGGCGACACTGACGTGATGGATTGGTAGCATTAACCCCAAATGTGGATGGTGTGATGGGACCATGGTGATGTGACCAGTGAATGAAACAACCCAACCCGACTTGGATGCAGAGTGAAAGTGTCATGTTCAAGAGCGACTTGCTACCAACAAAGTTTCTTCAAGTTTTCTTCCCAATTTTTCCCCAATCATTGCTGACCAGTACCTCTTTATTTTTGTCAAGCTTGAGGAGGATAACATATTCTTGTTCTATAATTTTCCCTTCGGGCAAACCCATCGCTATGTTTTAACGAGCCCAGTGATAGTGAAACTCGTTCTTGTCTGCTATGGACAAGTTTATCGCTATTAGGTTTTAACGAGTTTAACAACAAAGATAACTCGGTCCTTTTCAATTTTAGAGAGTCTGAAAAGGGACGTAAAGGAAACTCCAAAATTCATTTTTTGTCATCTAATCCCTTAAGTCCGAAAAAGTATAAAACAATACAGAAGGGATGGATTTTCGATACTTTTAATGAGCCGAACAAAACAAGCGCTCGATCTTTTTGTGTAATAATCCCTCAGGTCCAAAAAGATTAAAATCTAAAGGAGGGATAGCACTTCCGGTCCCTTTAATGAGCTGGAGAGGCCAATGGCTCGGCAATCTTTTCATATTTTACGAGTCAGTTGAAAAGAGCTTAAATGAGACTCGTCTTTTGAGGAACGAGTGATAAAATTGGGTAGCAGCTGATTCCAGGTAAGGTTTGGAATTTTCCAATCACGACAGTGTCACAAGGATGGCTAGCGGGATCACTCTTCGTAGCTGTTCCTCAAAAGGGGTAAACAATCAAATGGAGGTGAATGATCGACCAATACAGAGTGGAGGTGATGATGAGAACACGACCAAGGTTTTAAAGGCTGAATTACTACATTCACGATGGTTATTTACCGGGAAGTAGTTCATTTTTTAATGAGCTTAAACGCGGGGAGAAACATTTGCTCATGACTTATGTTTATTTTTTAACGAGCTTGAACTATGTGCTAAAACTGCTCGATGCGGGTTTATTTTTTAACGAGCTTGAACCCTACAGTAACACTGCTCGTGGCGTGTTTATTTTTTAACGAGCTTGAACCCTACAGTAACACTGCTCGTGAATAAGTTTGCATGCCCCCAACATAATAACGCAAATCAAGGTGCATGCCCCCCAAGCTTCATTGCATTCAACTCGGTGGTTGGAATGAAGGTTTACCTTTGAGATTTGGAAAGGGGATTTGTTTCATTTTTTAATGAGGTTGACACAGTAAAAGAACTATCCTCATGACTCCTTGTTTCATTTTTTAACGAGGTCGACACGAGATAAGAACCATCCTCGAAATCCACCGTATTTACAGTATTTGATAGAAAATAAAAAACTGAAGGATGATTAAGGTCATTGGAATATACATCCGAGAGATGAGAACGATGGTGGTAATCTTCCCATGGTGCCTATCCTAACATCATTGAATAAATGATTCCTTTATCTGTAGAATATACATGCGACCAAGGATCTGAAGAGGTGCCATATTCCTTAGACCTATCTATCCAAACACTCGGTGAGTGTTGATTTGGGTTTGCCCCCCAGGCCAAGAAAATTGATTGCTACAATATTTCTAAAATGGCGATGATCCAAGCTGACAAAATGTTCGAGAACCTTCTGAATCCATTAGATATAGAAGATTTCATATTGCAGGTTTCCACTGTGGCCACTTCCGCCAGATTACTCGGAGGCGGTAGGGCAAAAGTACCCATTAAGGCAGGGTCTTTTAGGAGGCCTACTCCAATATTTTGAAGCGAATGATTGCTTCCATGGATCATTGGAATGCTTCCCGTAACTTGTGAACTGTTGGGGAGAAATGTTTGTTGGTCGACGATTGTAATTCCTCCTTGGAAGGGAAATGCAATCTTCCTGAAGTAGGTCGACACAACTGCGGCCATGGCATATATCCAGGGCCTTCCCAGTAGGATGTTGTAATCGAGGTTTCCGTTGATTACTTCAACATCTATTTCTACTGTTTTTCCCCCTAGTTCAACTTGCAAGTTACTTAAAATCCCATATGGGGTGTATGATCGTCCATCAAATGCTTTTAACGTCGTTGATGATCTCGACAAGGGTGGTGAGCCTAAATTTTTCCAGCAACTCATCGACATAATACATCTAGATGCCCCCTCATCAATAATTGTTCGATGAACAGTTTTGTTGAGGGCTTTCACTTGAATAAGGAAAGCTAGTTGAGCTGGTAACTGAGGGTCATATCCTTTGTGATTGAAGGATACAAGATTGGAATTCGTTGGGTCAATCCCACCTATTACTGATAATAGATCTTGTTTTTGGGAGGGGAAATTTTGCAGTACCTCAAGTGTCGACATAGCGGACGGCGATTGGGCCAGGTCCTCTACTATATTATAATTCTGTGCTACTTTGGCATGAGGATTAAATGTCGATTTGTGTACTACTCCATTTGGCGGCTTTATCATTGGTTTAGGAATGATGGGTGGCACAACTTCGGTCAAAGTTGTTGTCGAACTACTAGGTTGTTCATTAGCCTTGTTATTCGACAGCTGTGGATTCCCGTAATCTTTATTCCTTGTCAAAGCATCATTTTGCTGCTTTGAGATAGAAAACATAAGCACTTGGGATAGGGAAGAATTTTGATTAGCAACCAGTTTGGTTCCTGGGTTTGGAAACGGATCAGTCAATACTGCTGAGGTTTTTGAACTCTTAAAGAGTTTCTTAACTTCAGCTTTATGTGGACAATCTCTCGTCCGATGATCCTCATCGCATATATGACACCCTGCAGGGGGTTTCCTTTGCCCAGAAGGGTTTGCAAAGCTTTTTCAGGAGATGACTCATCCTGTTTATTCTTCTTCCCTTTGCTTTTTTTCTTGCCCCCTGGTTGCTTGGTTTCTTTGCCTTTATCTGTCGAGACAACATTTACTTCTGAGGCAAGAAGTTCTTCTTTTGCATTTTGACTGGAAATCTTATGGGCCTTTTTAGATGTAGCCTTTGTCGATTTCGTGTCTGTTGCGCCAATCACGCCATCGCCGGCATGAGAGTCATTGTTTGATTTAGGAGGAGGAGGGACCGAGAATTCCGGTCTAGGAGCGTCAGGTATTTTATCGTAGAGCGTGCCAGACTGAGTGTAAATCAAGTCCAAATATTGTGCACAAGCGATAACCTGCTCTTCGGTGACAAATGCCCCTTTTGCCACATCTTCCGTGATGGAAGGCAATAATGACTTAATAAACCATTCAGCGAAAATCTGGTCAGGAACATACGTTTTTACCATTCTACGACGACGTCGCCACTCATGTATATGATCATATATATGAGTGGCCGTTGTTTGTTTGAAATTGGTAAGAAGTTCCGTTCCCATTTCGTACCTTATCGGTAACTAAAAATGGGTTAGAGAGTTTGTGGCTAGGGTACTGAAGTTGTCAAACGAAGCTCTGGGCAATTCGATATACCACTTTGCTGCCGGACCAGTTAACGTCCTCTGAAAAAGGCGAAGCCTAATCGAATCATCGTTTAGGGTGTTTGATGAACACCACAGATGAAATGTCATCACATGATTCGACGGGTCTTCATCCGGATTTCCATTAAATTTAGGAATATCTGATGGAAGTTTATGCGGAATCGCTGGCCACCAAGGGGCGTAAGCGATTGGATCATTTGTTAACCGATTTAGGTCCGGTAACTCTAAAGTCGCCACGAAGGGTAACTATTGATTCAGGTTAGGCGAAGCATACCCAAGATAAGATGGAATCGCCTGAGCAGTTGGTCTTTGCATACCAGCATAATGAATTTGATGCTGGTAACTTTGGTAAGGTTGGTGGGCATAACCATTGTAGAATGGTTGATTTTGACTGTTTTGAATATACGACTGCCCACTATTTGCAAAGATTTGTTGCTCAGATCCTTAGTATACTTGTTGGAATTGCGGCTGTTGGTATTGCACCAGCCATGGTTGTGAAGCCATGTGCTATTGTCCAATACTGACTGTTTGACCAAGATGAGGGGTAATTGTACCCGTTTGGGTCTGTGTCATTCCACTAGTTGGCGATTGTGGTTGAGTCGCAGAGACAAGAGGCTGTTGCATTACCACCTGAGAAACCTGAGGTTGGCATACAATAGGCAGCGCTTGTACTTGCGAAATCGTCACAATAGCTGGCGTAGTTGGTATATTTGACATAGGTAAGCATTGTTGCATCGAATATAAAACTCTTGGTTGTTGAGGTAGTATCGGTACCCAACTGCTAGATGTAATTCCAGCATAACCTGAATTTTGTTGTGAACTCCCGTATGGTTGTCCTCCCGGAGGAGACAATGAAAGGGTATACTGCCCCCCATACGGTGGTAATTCGGTACTTAAAGGTATGGCTTGCCCTTGAGGACCAGACTGCCCAAATTGGCACCCTGAAGGATCAATTTGTTGAGACTCAACATAAGAGTTTCCGGATACTATTTTGGATGAACAAACATGAACGGACCATACTGTCAAAATAGCCCCTGAGTGGACTCCGGCTTGTTGTTGATAACTTGCCGGGACAGATGGTATACCGGCGAACATCATTGGAATAGCAGCAGGAGGCTCTGCTGCTGCTGTGTCGGATGACACAGTCCTGGATGTCGACGGTTGTTCAAACATATCTAGTCTATCCAAAAGATTTTCTAGCGATTTCGATTGACTTTCTTCCACCATTGCGGATTACTCGATCAACTAAAAATAAAGGGGAAATATGTTTCCGAATTAAATGAATTTTAGACGCTTTGACACAACTTGTTTTTTCAATTTTAAAGAGTCGAGAAAAAACAAAAAATGACTCTAGTCGCCTTCGATTTTTAATGAGCTTGAAGTGACAAGTGCTCAGATGGACCTTTTCCGTTAAGGAGTCTGAAAAAGAATGAAAGAGACTGATATGGAAATCTAGGTAGAGGGATTACCAAACCAATCGCAAACTACATAATACTTTTTACGGTACGGCAGTGAATCTTCCCGAATGCTGTGTTTAGTGCATTACGATCGATAGGGCGGCAGACACGGCTTCCTATGGATAAAGGATTAAGCCTATTGTGGTCTCCCAAAATATACTCGACGGTACGTGGGAGCACAAGTCTGTACTGGCACTTATCGTCTCAAAGTGGAGGAATCACCCAACCATCAGTGAGAACAACAGTTACCAGGCTTTACGACGCCGGAATACGTCTCTAACCTAGACTTCTAGATGTTGTGCGTTAGGTTCCAAAGCGTTGTTAGATTCATTAAATTTATTTTATAGTTGATCTTGCTTAAGAAATTTGCCTTTCAGGTTCACCGCGTGATGTAGATGTACAATTCCTAAAATGCAATCTAAGATGATAAACAATATTTTATCTTCTTTGTGCATTGAAAATCCTAGATACTAAGGAAAGAGAGACAGTATACTTTCACAAAGAGCGAAGAGCACACATTATATGCACTGTCCTAAATCAAACCAATCAAACAGTCTAAATGCAAATGCACATGCATGTATTTGTTTTCAACTTTCTTAATATGTGAATGATAAAAAGAAAGCTAATGCGCAAATTTGAATTACTTTTCAAGCGACAATTACTAACAAGTTTCTTTTCAAAATCAGAAATGAAGACAATCACAACACTTTACGATTTGGAAATGAATACTTGCTTTCGACACTAGAAAAACTACAAATCCAGATCAAATACAACAGTAGCAGGTTAATCGACTATCAAGAGCAATCAAACTCTCTTCTATTACTGAAAATGCCACTTGCGACACTTTCAAATCAAGAGACGATAGTACAATTACGTTACTTTTTTGCAAAGGAGAACTGAAAATGACTCAACAAATACAAAAAAACATTTACAGTTCTTTGCACAATGGAGGCGGAATAACAGCAAGGAAAAGGGGTTTCAAACAGAGGTATACTGACTACAGGCAGCAAAACTCATGAATAGAACTAAAAAGAATGAATCACAGAAACCAAAACTGAGGAACAATGCCTAGTCTGATTAGCGCACCTGTAACACAGTGAACTTGAAATGCAGCACACCTACTACACTCGAGAAGTGCGCTGAATTTCAGATTCATAGAACAGAGCCTGCGCTGGGCCAGAGACGAGACTTTGCTTGGGTTCCGGGTCACAGTTTGCAGTTTAGTCCAGGGATTTTGGCCGAGCAAGTGGCAATCAGTAAATCAACAATGGGGGTAGATCTAAGGAGATTACGAGAGCTACCACAAGGGCAATTAGAGAGTTTGTAAATCAGTTGTTTAATTCATAAACAAAACCCGGAGATTAACTGAAGCAACATTTATCTACTTTGCATTTGCATAGCAAATGCAGTTCGAAAGCTACTTGGCTCGACTTCAGGCTCCGTCTGTAAGTTTATAAAATAAACAACAAGGTAGATAAACAAACAACCTAATGTTTTGCCCAGCGGAGTCGCCATTTTGTTACAGGGAAAAGTGTCTACACAGAACTGCTTATCCCACTAAGGTGTGGTAGCTACCTTAGAAACAAACAAAGTAAAGCTACTTTCGTTTTTTCCCTTATGAAATATAGATGAGAGAAGAACAAAGGAGACCAACCTCTGTCTTGCGCTTGACTCCTAGTTCGATTCCTCTCTCTTCTGATAGTCCTTTGCTACTTGCTTCCTTGTACGCCCATCTTCCCATAGTACCTATAGAATCAGAGTCGCATAACACTATACAAGAACATGTATCTATAATCATAAACAATCTAGGATCAGATGTAAATTGACCATACAAATGCATAAAACATAAATGACACAAGAGTATGGAGGAAAACTTGAATAGCTTTTATTGATAATCAAGAAAGAGCCAAGGGAGTTACAACCAGTTGTTCTGACCTAGCATCCTCCTCTCAGCAAGTAAGCTCTTCTTCACCTCATACAAAGCTTAGATCACCCAACACTATGATGTTGTCTGAAGAAACCAACAACAATTCCTTACAAGATGCAAAATTCCAGCCTCTGGATCTCTGGGATGAGGGATCCATATATAGATATCTGTAAGGGAGATGAGTCAGCTTGTGATTTGATTAGTGTCTTCCCTCTGATAGTTCTTGCTTCCACTTGGAGATTGATGATCTTTTACTCATCCTTGGTCGAATTCAGAGAGGCAAGTGTCACAGGAGAAGTTTCTGGAAGATTCCATGCCTCTCCACCTCGCGGATTGACACTGCCATTTGTCACTTCTCACCCATCGCATCCCATAGAAGGGCTTTTTGAAATGAAACGCATCCACAGAGTGTACTTAGGTGAGATGCAACACACTTTGCCTATGGAGCAGGTGAAATGATACTGTTTTGACCAGTTCTGAGTGGTTTTTCATGGAGAACCTCTGGGAGAAGCTATAATAAGATGACCTTGTTCCTTTAGGGGTTAGAACAACACTTTTAGGGACTTAGGAGCCCTTGGTTTGTGGACATTTTATGCTTGGGGTTGTAGTGCCCAAAAATGTCTATAACAGAGTGCTGGATCGAGCTCACATGGGTTGTAATCTTTCCTCCTATCAATAAAATTTTCAAGACTTTTTCCTTATGCTTGTGTTATATGTTAATGCTTTCATATGTATATTATGTTCTCGATTCCATGTTATTTATAAGTAATAGATCATTATCATTTGCCTTGATGGGTTTTTGTTTCTGTAGTTGTGTAGGTACTTTCCAAGCGGTTTAAGTACAGAAAGGAGTAGCAAGATCGGTCATGGGAGACAAGGAGCTAGTGAAAAATACAAGTAGTTTTCTCTCCTCTCTTGTTTTATCTGTTGATTATAGAAAAGGTTGCGATTACTTTGTCTATTGTTTCTAGACCTTCTACTAGATCTAGAGGGTTAGGCATTTGTCCAAGAACACTAAATATTCCCGAAACAAATTGGCGACTCCACTAGGAATCGTTTATCCTTCTTAGTAGCTTATCAACCTCTTAAGACATTTCTACATACTATACTTGTGGTTGTTTATTGATTTCAGTCCTCTTTCATTGAAAATTGAGTTGAAACTGTGACAAAATTGCCTTCAGAATCACTTACTATCATCAGCGCAGTTTGATGAAGGACACAGTGCGCTGTAGTGCACTTCCCGCATAGGTTCAGTGTGATACATTGCACTGTCTCTAATTACTTCCCACGCTGATCCCTTTAGGGTCAATCTCCCATCTAGGAACTAAAATTTTTTGCCAATTTTCTCCTGTTTGAATGAGTTACTGAATGTCAATGATGTTCTGTCTCTGAAATAGATTTTCATGTTCTTAATTTGGCCCTATTTAGATTGGATTGTTGTATGTTTTTTGTGTATTTATTTTATCATCTGCAATTCACTGTCGAAAGGTAGTTTTGATCAATTGTTTTGTAGATAGAAAAGTGTTGTATAATCATCATTTTCTTCGAAAAATGAAGTGTCGTAAAGTATTCCTTCATAAATAATTGATTGATTTATTTGTGCATTTGATTTGTATTTTCATTTAAAGTGTCGAAAATCTTCATTTCTTTAAAATCAAAAGTGTTGTATAGTCTTCCTTTCCATTTTTAAAGAAATTGTCACAAAACGTAATTTTTTATGAAAAGAGTTATGAATCGTTTGTGCATTAGTTTTTCTTATTGCATCATTCACATTAAGAGAAACTAAAAAGAAATACATGCAATTTTCATTTTAGAGTTTGAGTTTGTGTGTTCAAAAGGAATGGTTTAGGGAATTGCATTAGTTTGTGCTCTTTGTTGCTTGTTCAAAAAGTACTTGTATGCTCTATCCCTCATAGCTAGGATTTTCATTGCTGAAATTAAATGGAAAGAGTGCTTCTCATACTAGTTGCATTCCTAGGAATTTCAGAATACATCACACGATGAACTTGAAAGTCAAATTCCTAAGCAAGATCAACTTAAAATAAACATCAATTAATCTAATAACGCATTGGAACTTAACGAAAAACATCTAGAGGTCTAGGCTAGAGATGTGTTCCAACGTCTTTAAACCTAGTGGCTGTCGTTTTCACTGAGGTTGGGTTATTCCTCCTCTTTGATTCGATAAGTGCTAGTATGAACTTGTGCTCCCCCTACCATCGAGTATATGGTGGGGGACCCCAATAGGTTGAAATCATTTATCCCGAGGAAGCTGAGTCTGCCGCCTTACCGATCGCAATGCACCGAACATAGCATTGGGGAAGATTGACTACTGTACATAAAGTCCTTGGTCATTTCTCTTTCATCTATCACCAAGGTGTATATTGCAGTTTTCTGATTTGTATGGTAAACCCTCTTTTCTAGAATCTCCAGAGAAGTCACTTTCTTTCCTTTTCATCTCTTTAAAAGTAAAAGGATTATCTGAGCACTTGTCCTTTCAGGCTCATTGAACATAGAAGGCAACTAGAGTCATCTTTTGCTTTTTCTCGACTCTTTAAAAATGAAAAAGAAAAGTTGTGTTTCAGTGTCGTAAAAAATTAATTTACCACGAATAACATCCTCATCCCTTAGTTGATTTTAAGTTGATAGAATCAATCAGCAATCTTGGAGGAACATCAACCCAAACCCTGTCGTTCACGGAGAACAGCGAGCCAACCACCTTTGCCTCCCTAAGCGACACCAATTCGGACAAAGTGGTCTCATTTAATTGAGTCTAGTACATCAAGAACTCCTAATTCTTCATCTGGTTTACCTAAAACATTTGTTTCAATAGCTACAGAGACTCCAGTTACTCCAACTATTTCTGGTACATCCATTCTTAAAGAAGAAGCTTCACAATTACTTGAGGACATTAGCACTGATCCTAGTGTAATAGTAATTGAAGTTGTCCAACAACAAGTTGATACTCAACTTAACACTGTTCAACCAGAAAGTGCTTTTGAACTTGAGACAGCTCAACGAGGAGTTGGTCTAGATCTATCCCAGTTCAAATAGAAGTTACATTTGAACCTGAAGTTGTTCAGGAACCTCCCTTTGAAACTGTTGTTCATTTACCTGAACATATGGACCTCAAATTTCAACATTCAGAAGTTGTTACCCCTCGGACATCAGTCACTGTTGAAACTACACTTTCATCAACACCAGAAATCTTTTACAGACCAGACGGTCAACTTTTTCCACCAGATTTGATTGCCATAGAGGAAGAATTAGTAGAAGATTCCACACCTCGAAATCCGTTTCACTTTGGAACTGGGCTTAATCTTTATCCTACTACTCCTGATTACTTTGCTTCATTTGATTCTGCTTCCTTTCAAGTATCCGTCGAATCCTTAGGACAACTTTTGGGCCAGTTAATTATGGCTGAACAAGCGTTAACATCCAAGACTGTATCATTTGATGCAGCTGCAACAAAATCTTCTGTTGTAACTCCTTCGATGTTTTCTACCACAGCCTAGTCACACTTGTATGGTGAATCATCTGTCCCGGTTGGTTACCAATCATTGTTTGGAACCCACTCAGGGGTTTCTTCTGCACCATGGTCATCACCCATGTCCTTAATTGGAATTCTACCTGGTTCTTCTCTATTGGGAACTCAACAGTTTGATCCTGCACATCAGTATCATGCTGGGAAATCTGGTCAACAAAGACCTATGTATCCATTAAATATTGGATTGCCACCATATGGAGAGTAATATGCTTATTCACCGTATCCTCCTTATTTCGGAGGACAACCATATGGTAATTTCCCACAATATTCAAGTCAAACTGGAATTAGAGTTTGTCAATGGCAAACAACAATGCCAACTCAACCAAGGCTTGTGTATCCAACACAACCGATGCAAACTGTGTCAAATATTCCTACTACGCCTGTTGTTACTACTGTGCCACAGTCACAACCTCAAATTGTTATATCTCAACTAGTACAAACTGATCCTTCTCCCTTGCAACCACAAGTTTCAATTCAAAAAGTTCAAGTTTCTCAAGTTGTTATACAACAACCACTTGTTTCTGAAGCTCAGCAACAACCTCAGGTTAGTATTACTTTAGTTGGACTGACCTAGGCTTACACTGTATAGTTGATCCACAACTTGGTCAACCTTTCATTGTTGGGCAGCAACAGTTGGTTCAACAACCATGGCTGCCGCAATTCCAACAACAGTTCCAACCTCAGTTTGGACTTGGTTCACAAGCTCAACCTAGTTTTCGTCAATATCAAGCTTACCAAGGTCTTGGGCAACAAGGTTTTGTAGGTTATGTACAACCACAATTTCAATCTAGTTATCAACAACCAACTTATACTAGTTTTGTTCAACCACCATACCAAAGTTACCAAATGCAGATCCCCTACGATGGCCTGAAAAGACCTATTGCACAGGCAATTCCATCATATCATGGGTATGCTCAACCTAACTTGAATTGATAGTTGCCATTCGTAGCAACTTTAGAATTACCAGATTTAAACCGGCTCACCAATGATCCAATCACATATGTACCTTGGTGGTTGATAATTCTGCACAAGTTACCATCTGATATTCTAAAGTTCAATGGAAATCCATGAGAAGACCCATCGAATAATGTTATGAAATTTCATTTATGGTGTTCATACAACAGTTTGAATGATGATTCGATCAGACTTCGTCTTTTCCAAAGAACGCTTACTAGTCTAGTTACTAAATGGTACATTGAATTACCAAGAGCTTCCTTTGGTAACTTCACCACTTTAGCCACTACCTTTTTGACCCATTTCCAGTTACCTATTCGATACAAGACTGGAACGAAACACTTGAACAACTTTAAACAAACTATCTCTACCCATATATCAAATCATATTCATGAGTGACAACATCGTCGTCGAATGGTTAAGACATACGTTCCTGATCAGCTTTTAGCTGAGTGGTTCATAAAGTCCTTGTTGCCATCAATCACCGAGGCTGTGGCAAAAGGTGGAGTTGTCACAGAAGAGTAAGTTATTGCTCGTGCCCAATACTTGGATTTTGTTTACACATAATCCGGCACGCTCTATGATAAAATCCCTAATGCACCTAGACCAACTTACACTATTCCACCACCCCCACAATCGAGTAAGGACTCTCATGTTGACAACGGTGTGATCGGTTCTTCAAGTACACAGGCAACAAGAAGACCATTTGGTCAAACTCTTGCTATTTCCAATCAAGCTGCAAATGCATCAGAAAACACTCATGCCTTAGAGATTAATGCCATGTCATCTGACAAAGGAAAAAATCCAAAGCAACTAGAAGGTAAGAAAAAGGGGAAGAATAAAAAAAAAGAAATAGGAAAATTCCACTCCAGAGAAATCATCTGATTCCCCTACCGTGGCTAGGAAACCTCATTATCCATGTCTGATATGTTTTGACGAGCATTATACAAGAGATTGTCCACATCGCTCTGAGGTCTCTAAATTGTTAAAGACCTCAACCACATCAACAATGTTGATAGATCCGTTTCCAACCCCAGAGACACATTTGGTTGCAACTGACCATGCTTCCACATCCAAATTACTCATGTTATCCATCGCAAATCCACAAAACAATGTTTTGGTGTCAACAAGGAACAAAGATTATGGAAATATGCCGTTGTCGAATAACCAGGCCACTGATCAACCTAATACTTCAACCTTGACTTCGTCAGAAGTTGTTCCACCAATTGTACTTGAATTGATGATAAACCCACCAAAGGGAGTTATGCACAAATCAACATTCAATCCTCGTGCTCAAGAAGCTCAAAACTATAATATAGTGGAAGATCTGGCTCAATCACCTTCTGCTATGTCGACACTCGAGGTGTTGCAAAACTGTCCCTCCCAGAAACAAGCTTTATTGTCAGCAATAGGTGGAATAGATTCTACAGATTCAAATCTTGTGGTTTTTAACCATGTGGGATATTCACCATAGTTGCCGAAGCAATTAGATTTCCTAATGCAAGTAAAATCTCTCAATAAGAATGTTCACTGAACTATTATTGATGAGGGGGCATCTACTTGCATTATGTCCATGAGCTGCTGGAAAACACTTGGTTCACCGCCATTGTCACGATCACCAACCACGTTAAAAGCCTTTGATGGAAGAACATATAATCCATATGGGATTTTGAGTAACCTGCAAATCGAACTAGGGGACAAGACAATTACTATTGACGTTGAGGTAGTTGACGGACTCCTTGATTACAACATTTTACTAGGAAGGCCTTGGGTATATGCTATGGCTGCTGTTGTTTCCACATAGTTTCGTAGAATTGTATTCCATTTCAAGGGTGGAATCACAGTCATTGATCAGCTAGCCTTCTTTTCCAATAGTTCACAGGCTACACGAAGAATTCCTTTGATACACGGAAACCCACTGTCACTTCAAAGTGTTAGAGTAGGTCTCCTTAGAAATACTTCCCTGATGGGAACTTTTACCCTCCCGTCACCATCTGGTTTTGTGGAAGTGGCAAGAGTAGAGACTTGCAACATGATTTATTCTACATCATTTGATTTTACAAAGATTTCCAACTACTTTGAAACTGATGGTCACAGCAAGGCATTGCCGCTAAGCCCCATTAATTCCTTATAGCAATCAATTTTCCGGGCTTGTGTGGAAAACCCTAATCTGCACTCAACAATTGTATGGGTAGATAGATTGTTAGAATATGGTACCTCTTCGGATCCTTTTTCACGTATACATTCTACGGATGAAGGAATTGTCCAATCAATGATGATAGGAGAGACGTCATGGGAAGATTATCATCATCGTTACCACCTTCTAGATGATAATGAAGATTATTCAAATGAACTAAATCACCCATCGAACGTTGATTTTTTGTCAAATTATATAAACACTGTAGATTCTGAGCATAATTTGTCCAACATAGAAGAATCGATTTCTATAAACATTTCGACCAAGCCTAACATTGTAGAAAACATTCATGTCGACAAATCCTGTTCTCCATTGGAACTTGATAATTACTATGCTCTTTCTCACAAATTTCGAGATATCTTTGCATGGTCTTATGAGGAGATGTCGGGAATTGACTCAAGTATTATTGAACATGAGATAAAAATGTACCATGATGTCAAACCAGTACGACAACGGCTTCGACCTGTTCATCCTAAGAAAACTGCTGCCATTAAAGTAGAGGTTGAAAAACTTTTGCGTGTTGGCTTCATTTTCCCTGTACCTCTTACTGATTGGGTATCTAATATTGTTCCAGTGATGAAAAAAAGGGACAATTCGAGTGTGCGTGAATTATAGGGATGTAAACCAAGCATGTCCAAAGGACAATTATCCTACACCGTTTGTCGACCATATTATTGACGAATGTGCGGTATGTGAAACCTTTTCATTCATGGATGGATTTTCTGGCTACAATCAAATCAATATCCGCCCATAGGACCAATCAAAAACCACTTTTATATGTCCGTGGGGCACATTCGCTTATCGAAAGCTACCTTTTGGTTTGAAGAATGCAGGGGCTACATTTTAGAGGGCGATGAATTATGCCTTCCATGACATCAAGCACATTGTTCAACCTTATCTTGATGATTTTCCTTCTCATTCGCAAAAACGGACTGATCACCTGTAACATTTGAGAGCAATCTTTTTACGATGTCGACACTACAAGATAAGACTCAATCCACATAAATGTGTGTTTTGTGTTGGCTCTGGTCGATTGCTTGGATTCGTAGTTTCGAAAGATGGAATTCGACTCGATCCCATTAAGGTTCAGGCAATCCTTGACTTGCCTCCACCTTCAAACTTGTTACAGATACATAGACTTCAAGGGAAGGAAAAATTTCTGAGAAGGTTCATTCCAAACTATGCTGAATTAGTTAAAGGTTATACACGTCTATTGAAGAAAGGGGTACCCTTACATTGGGACCAAGTTATGCAAGCTTCTTTTGATGCTCTCAAAGATTCCCTAATTAGAGCATCATTAATGTATGCCCCAAACTATCAAAAAGACTTTTACCTGTATCTCGCTGCTGCAAATACAACCATTGGTATGGTTTTAGTTCAAGAAGAAAGCGGAACTAAACATCCTATTTACTATTTGAGTCATAATCTCAACGATACAGAAAGTAAATATTCATATGTCGAAAAGTTAGCCTTGGAAGCTGTTCAAGCTGTGTAGAGATTTCGTCATTACATCCTTCTTCGCAAAACTACCATTGTATCAGATTGCAACCCTATGACATACATTTTGTCACGTTAATTGCTGGGGGGCAAGTATTCTAAATGGATAGTTATCTTGCAAGGTTTGATTTGGAATTCATCAAATCTAAATCAAAAAAATCTCTTGTTTTTGCTGAGTTACTTTGCAATCTTCCCTCATCCTCCAATGATTTAACATTAGAAGCATCAATCTTGGATCAGTCTTTATTTCTGATCTCGTCAAGTGATCCATGGTATGGAGATATACTGGTCTATCTCCAGACCCAAGCTTTTCAGCCTAATACCTCTCGCTCTGAACAACGATGTACTCTATACCAAGCCAAAGATTATCTGATCATTGGTGATACACTTTATCGTCATGGTGTCGATACGATCTTACGTAGGTGCCTTACTCATGACGAAGCTGAAAAAGCTTTGAATGAGTGTCATTCGGGTGCTTGTGGGGGGAATTTATCTGTCTACGCAACTGCACAAAAAATTCTACGTGCTGGTTAATTCTGGCCAACCATATTCAAAGATTGCATTCTTGCTGTCAGAAGTTGCCATGCTTGCCAAATATTTGACCGTAAAACCAGATTACCACCTGCACCACTGCATCCAGTCGTTGCTGTTGGCCCATTCACAAAATGGGGCATTGACTTCATGACATTTAACCCCACCTCAGTTGAGGGGCATGGGTATATTATAGTCGTCATTGACTATTTTACCAAATGGGCTGAGGCGATGCCAACATTGAACAACAGTGCCGAAATGGCTGCTCAGAATTTTTTCAACCATGTGGTTGCGAGGTTTGGTGTACCACAAGCAATAGTTACAGATGATGGATCACATTTTCCAATCATATGATGGTCGAATTAATTGCCAAATTAGGACTGTCACATGATAGTTCTACTCCATACTATTCGCAAGCTAATGGACAAGTTGAGGCTATCAACAAAGTCATTAAGCGCATGTTGCAAAGAATGATTGTAGTTCATAAAAGGAATTGGCATTTAATCATGTACTTGGATTTGTGGGCATATCGAACCTCAGTGAGGAATGCAACTGGATTTACACCTTTTTAGTTGGTGTATGGTTTGGAAGCAGTCTTGCCAATCTAATGTGAAATCTCGTCTCTCAAACTCACGATTGACCTACTACCTGACACTTCTAAAGAAGAAGCGTGTTTCTTGGAGTTAATCCATCTAGATGAAACCCTTCATGACGCTACAGTAGCTAACGAGGCACATAAAAAATGCATCAAGGCGCAATATGATAAAAATGTTAAGCCTTGTGTTTTCTCAGAAGGTGACCTAGTCTTGCTTTACGATCAAGATTCTGATAAACTTGGAGTAGGAAAATTTGAACCGCTTTGGATGGGTCCTTATATTGTTAAACATGTGTTTACGAAAGGTTCCTATGAGTTAGTGGACTATGATGGGATTCCGTTGTCATAGCCCTGAAACGGGTTGTACTTTAAATGTTACTATGCTTAGTTAAGTGTAGTAAAACTCATTGTATATGTGCTTTGATTGCATTTGTGTGTGTGTTTCTTTTAGAGTTTTTATTTGGTTAGGTAATACACTTCACATTTGTTGCATATTTCGAACTTTTCAGAACCATTTGTTGGTTATGCTAATGGAGCTAGTCGTAGTACGTGAATTTTATCTTTCACAGCATGGGCCATTTTTTCTCCGAGCGGAGAGTTAGTGAGTTTCGAAGGGATATGTATTGGAAGACCGACAAAAAATATCACTGAGTATAGCTCGTTGATTGAACTCCTCTTTGATTCCATTTCACTTGGCATACGCCGAATCATCATTAGGCTAGACTCACAACTTGTTGTATTACAACTTACTGGCATCTATACCGTCCGAAACCCAACAATTCATCGCATGTTCCTTCGAGTTTATATTTTGGAAAGGTATTTTGAATTTATTCAATATTAACATATTTACAGAAATCTAAACACATTAACTGACTCTCTAGCAAATTATGTGTTAAATAGACATTTGCGACATATGTAAAGTAAACATTTTCAATTCACATAATCATTTGAATAAGATTGCATCACTTAACCATAATAAAATTCTAAAAGTCAAATAGATAGATGTATCTAAGTTTTTACAAATAGTTTGTGTCCAAGACAAAAATCGGTCATCTGACCCAAAAAACTCAAAAATGTATGCAAAAAATATCCAAGTAGACTAGTGCTGCTCATGATAACATGTCACAGCCTGTGCTATTATGCGTAGGAGTCTCATCCAATGACTCGGCACACCAATAGTATGGCGTTGCAATCGCATAGGTAACTCCTCGATCCAGACATCCGGAATACCTAAGGTCAAACCCTCAATGTGATCCTATAGCTCGGCCAATGTCTCTGCTAAATCCAAGTCTCGGAAAACTGTTCTCCCAACAACTCTCTATATTGGTTCACCTGCCTCTCGTTGGTGTCCCACATGTCAAACAAATGCAACATCTGCATACATATAAAAAATGTTTGTTTAGTCTTGGCAATAATAAAAAAACACAAAAAAGTAGAAACTTTCAAAAGAAAAACACTTTGGTCAATCAATTTACCAATGGCACCCCACTGCGCTCCAACCGGTATCATCAGATCTGGATCACCACGGAAATCCATCCTTGAATATGGATATTCTGCGAAGGCCATCTCCTGATGGTCAAACCACTCAAAGAAAGCAGGGGTAAACGAGATCAATGATTGGCAGCATGCCTAGCCATAAGATCTACCCACCTTTACATCCGTGGGTCTCTCAGTCTAGATACTCCCAGTGAGATGTGTTGTGGTTGCATGAGTGGAATTCTCTCCAAGGCAAAAGAAATCAAGATAGACACATAACCAAAATTTCTTGTCTTTCCATTCTTTACCTTGGTCAATTGTTCTTTCATGGATGGAAGAACTGCCTCACACCAGTTGAATAGCTTTGGCTCCAAGCACTCTAAAGCATATTGCATATATGACCTGTTTGCCAAGTGTAAATTTGCGCTGCCATCCAGTTTTCCAAGAGTAAAAAGGATTGTTCTCAATGGTAAATCATTGACATCCTTGATATTGATCTTTCCGTCTCTGCTAGGTTGAGCTCCTTGTCGTATATAATCTCTCACTAATTCACCTCCTATGGTAAATCCTAATAATGGGATGGGGGCACCCCACCTTGATAGTCCAATCAAAAAGTAAATATCATCGATGGTAAAGGGGGACACTTTGCCCCTAATATGAAAAAAATGATCAGTAGGATCCCAAGAATGGACAAGATACTGTAAAAGTTCAATTTGTTGCCGCATGCTGGATAATAAAAAATACTTCAGTAACCCATAAATTCTTAGGGCATCAATTGTTCCCTGATCATTTTGGGCAATCATGTCTTTTTCTTCATGCTCTCATTCTCTCCATATAATCACCATTTTGATCTGATGAATGTCTGGAATGCAACCATTAGACAAATTAGGATTCATTTTTTACAAAAAACAGTTGAAAATTTGGGAGAAAAAAACTGTCAAAATTTGGTTTTTGTGCCCATCGCACCCCTCCATTAGAGAGAGTGCACTACAACGCATACTTCCTTCTAGATGTATGCATTGCAGCATACCTTTTGATATTGAAAAGGTGCATTGATCCAGAGTGCGCAAAATGAAACCCTAGGGGCCTCAAAAACCAGATTTTTTTGCTTAAAACTGAAAATAAATGGAATAAAATGGAAGAGAACAGGGATAGCTCCTACCTGGTCTAGATGGCACGAGAAACAGTCCACTAAATCCTCCACAATTAGCTAGTGAACTTTGAGGTGAAAAACTGCTCCAGAGCACCAAAGTCAAAGGGTGAAAGTGAAATGGTGAAAATGAATAATAAAACTTGTTTTTATGTTTATTTCTTGCACATTAATCGTGTAAATGTTAAGTTTTTATTCATTTTATCCATGCACATGTATTTTTAATCCGCTTTGATGGAGCGTTGAGCAAGTTTAACATCTGAGAGCAGAATTTCATGTGCTCAAGTGTAAATTAAACATCTTTGACCACAAAGAAAACTTTTATTTCTTTTTCAAGCTTTGTTAAAAATGAAAAGAAACCCTCTTAGAGTCCTCTTTAAACTCTTTTCAAACTCAATAAATATGAAAAGATTATTGAGCGCTTGTCTACTCCAGCTTGTTAAAGAATCGGAAACGACATCTCTCTTGTATTATTTTACGCTTTTTTGGACTTGAGAGATTATTTTACGAAAAATAACTTATGGAGTTTCCTTTTCATCCCTTTTCAAACTCTCTAAACATGAAAAGTACTGAGTTGTCTTTGTTGTTAAACTCGTTAAAAACATCAAATAGCAACAAACTTTTCCATATAGACAAGATCGAGTTCCACCTTCGCTAGACTCGTTAAAGAATTAAATAGTGATGGATTCACCCGAAGGGTGAAATTATACAACAAGCATATGTTATCATCATCAAGCTTGATAAAAAATAAAGAGGTATTGGTCAGAAATGACTGGGGAAAATGGGAAAAAACTGAGAAAACTTTATGGTAGCAAGTCGCTCTTGAACATGACACTTTCACCTCATCACCGTGACTATGTGGGTTGGGTCATTCAGCTTGATGGTTATCACACTGTTGGTCTATCATACCATCCATTAATTTTTTTTGGGTCAATGCTACCAATTCATCTTAGTGTCACCGATATGTTCAAGATAAGTCATTCAGTTAAAATTTCATCATTTGCAATACCGTAAACCTTCATTTTCATGACTGCCATTCCTGAACCTTGTGTCGTCAGTCGATTCTCATCTCCAAAAATAATTTACCTTGTTTCATGTCATAGATGTGGGATACATTAAGGCCCTCCTATGATGAGTCACTTCTTGTCGACATCAACACATCATATAAGAAGTTGACTTAGAAACACCCCTTCAATACCTTGAAGCTTGCATACATCAATGGCAGGTTTCTCGCTTCCGGAAATAGGCTGACACAATGGCCTTCGATCGAAAGACTTTGTATGGTGTTTGACATCAAAACATGTATTCACATCATGTGAAATGTACTGTAGTACCTTAAGGGTCATAATCATTATTAGTGATTCCTCTCGCGTCTATTAACGGCTTACATCATTGGATGGTAATTAGACGACGTCTTTCCATGTTCGACTTCAAAACATCTATTCACATGGTTAGACTTGTATTTGAGCAAAATATTGAATGAGATTGAAGACCCCAGAGCTAGTTTCATCCATCCAGGCTACGATATTTTCAGGAGTGCTAAATCAAATGTACAATGGCCTTACATTCACGGTTAACTGTTCATGGGTCTATATCTGTAGGCGACTATATTTGTACATGTAATGAAAGTTTATAAGCTGAGCATGGGTATGCCTCCCTTAGCTAATTCATGAGAAAATCAAATTATCATGATATATGTATTGTAATTGATGCAGGCCACCTTCAATTTTGAAACCTCCTCTCCTCGTGATAAAAAATTTCACCCGACATATATATATATATATTTACGACTTCATGCTTTAGGGGGCAACTGTTACAGATCCATTTGGGCACATCAACCCCAAATTACAAATCGATACTGTTAGGGCCCATCAACCCCTAGTGCAGTTGTTACATGCCCTAAAGAAGTTAGTCATCAGAATGCCTCACTTCCCAAGAAGTTCCATCACTGAAAACATCTAAAACCTACCTATAAGAAGATCAGTGCAGGTAGGCCTTCATTAGGGTGGCTGTAATGCAAACCATACATTGATAGGGTGTTATGTAGCACACTTGGTCCCGCTTTGGCCCACGCTGAGCGAACTTGAGCGAACTTTTGCCAGGGTTTGAAGATTCCTTATCCATTGGAAGCCTCTAGAAGTTTCTCAATGCCACCTACTCCTTTGAGTTCGCATTTGGATGAGGAAGGGAATTAGGAAACATCAATCACCTATCCCTTCTTCCATGGAACTGATTTCTAAATTTAGAAAGAAATTCATTATCACCATTGATGGCATAACCTCCTTCACTCACCTATAAATAGATCACTCATCTAAGAGATCAGGGGTTGAAAAATATTGAGTTGTAAGGAGATGCTAGTGATATGAGATTAGAATTGAGTGCAAGTATTGTAATAATGTTGGAGTGTCTTGTTTTTCATGAGGTGAAGAGGGATTGAATTGGAAGAGTTCTGCTAGATCGAGCTCATATGGGTTGTAATATTTCCTCTTATCAATAAAGTTTTCAAGACTTTTTCCTTATGCTTGTGTTATATGTTAATGCTTTCATATGCATATCATGTTCGTAGTTCCATGTTATTTATAAGCAATAGATCATTATCATTTTCCTTGATGGGTTTTTGTTTCTGTAGTTGTGCAGGTACTTTCCAAGCGGTTTAAGTATGGAAAGGCGCAACAAGATCGGTCAAGGAAGACAAGGAGCTAGTGAAAAATACAAGTAGGTTTCTCTCCTCTCTTGTTTTATCTGTTGATTATAGAAAAGGTTGTGATTACTTTGTCTTTTGTTTCTAGACCTGATACTAGATCTAGAGGGTTAGGCATTTGTCCAAGAACACTAAATATTTTTGAAACAAGGAGGGAGAGGTTGGTGCCCACGACCTCTGCCACCTCTTCTGTCTTGATCTGTTTAACTCACCATGAAAAAAAAAACATGTGTGTTGATGGTGATAGATACCACCAACATACAGGGGGTCTCACCGATGTGAAGTCCCAATTAGAATTCACACCATTTGGAGTAGGAGCCCCATTCGGAGTATCGGCTCAACCACCATAACCGTAAGGTTCATCTTGGTTTCAATGCATAACATAAGAGATTATATACATAAATCTTGAAAAAGAAATTAAGTTGACATTGTGAAACACCGATTGTAATGTGTAAAAGGAGACCTTCACGAGGGGGAGGAAAAAAGTGAGTCTCTAGAAGAAAGTAATAGTACTAACCTAAGAGAGAAACATGAACAAAGAAAGGTTCATTAGTTATCTAGCTAAATACTTCAGTTAGACACAATTATACTACATACAACACACCTTCAACAAGATAAGTACCGAGGCTACTAAAATAGTTCGATTTACTTAGTACATGTGAACGCAATATATATAGAAAACATTGAAAGAATAGTCCTAAGACATTCACAATACATGCATGAAAATGTGTTGGCTCATCGAGCTTCAGTTATAAGGTAAAATATCCAAGTACATAGTTACAATGATGAGACACTAGTTCTAATTGTGGAGCATTAAGTCACTTGCTACTTCTCCAAATAATAGTTTTCTCTCCTATGCCAAGTAGAAAAGCCAAGACTAGCTCTCGAAAGCTTAAGCCTCCAAAAGCCCTTTGCTTGAGTTATTAGGTTCCTTTTATAATGAAGGGAATGGCCTTTCATATCCCCATGACTCTTGAATTACCCTCATGACTCTTGGACTTCTAAACAATTCTTGAACTTCTAGTGACTTTTGGACTTCTCCTAAAGACATTTTGTCCATATGACTAAGTGACTGTTCATATTCCACATATGACTCTTAGACTTCCACAAATTACATTTTGTCCTTTTCTTGAGAATACATCGTTACATTCCACATGATGATGTGGCATGACACATGGAAACATATTTATCGTTATGATGACACTTGTATAAATAACAACTTGATAATGATGACATGGACTTCATGATGAGGTGGCAATGCCAAGGTATCTTCCTTGATTCTTCATCTTTCATTCTTGAGGATAGATATGATCTATTGCTTCATCTTCATGAAAGATCCTCTTTGTTGCTAATTGTCACCCTCCAAAGGCTCTTTGATCAATATCAGAATCCTCCTAGTCATCACGCAATGTATTCCTTTTGTCTTGGCCCATAACCTGCTTCATGTCTTCATGATTGTTCTTTTTTGTTCTTCTTCTCTATAGGTGTTTCTTTATTCTTTCTCCTTGCTATATTCTCTTGAGTATCACCTTGTCATGCCAAGAAGGTACTGCTTCCAATGAAAATCATTCATGATGAGGCAATTTCAATCTTAAAAACATCTACTCTATCACTACCTAACTTCATTATAGGCCAATGAATGGGTTAAAATAAGAAGTTTTGATTATGAGGGCACAATCAAACTAATAAAGGCTCACAAGAGTCCTTCAAAGTGTGCTTGTGCATTCAAGGGAGAGAGAGAGAGAGAGCACCAAGGGCGTAGGGGCACACTATGACGATATTAATAATTAGGTTTCATGCCTTCTGGCCTTCAAGGTGCACTCATGTGCTCAAAGAGACTAAGAAGGCGCAAGGGTGCACTATGAAGAGATGAAGGAGTGAGGCTTTGGGCCTTCAAGGTGTGCTCATGTGCTCAAAGAGACTAAGAAAGGAGAAAGGTCACACTCTGAAGAGACAAAGGAGTGAGGCTTCAAGCATTTAGGCCTTCAAGGTGCACTCATGCACTAAAATAGAATAAGAGGGCATAAGGGCTCACTTTGAAGAGATGAAGGAGTGAGGCTTTGGGTCTTCAGGCCTTCAAGGTGTGCTCATGTAGTAAAAGAGAATAAGTGGCCACAAGGGCACACTCCGAAGAGATGAAGGAGTGAGGTTTCAGGACTTCAAGATGTGCTCATGTGCTCATGAGAATAAGGAGGGTGCAAGGGCACATGCTGAAGAGACAAAGGAGAAACACTCGAGCCTTCAGGGTGTGCTCATGCATTCAAAGAGGGAACATTTCTTCGTGTCAAAGGAGTGCGCTCAAGCTTCAGGCTTTGTGATTTCTCCATGCACTCAAGGAGGACGTAGTTCTTCGAGTTGAAGGAGTGCACTCATAGTCCCTGTTGTGGGGAAAAATGCCTATGCAGGACGATCCTATCCACCTAAGGTGTGACAGAGCCTTAGCAACAAACAGATACAACTATTCTGGTTTCTTCCTTTATGAAATGTGAAAGAGGGGAGATCGATAGACTTACCGTTGTCTTCCGTTTGTCCCTCGATCTAGATCCTCTTCTCTTTGGGTGTTCCCAGCTACTTGCCTCCTCGCTTGCTCAAGAGAACAGCTACTTGATTCCCACGAGATCACAAGAGAACAACTACCTGTGACAAGAGAACAACTACTTGCGACAAGAGAAGAACACAACACAAAGACAGATATTCATATTCACAAATGATTCAGGATTAGAAGTAAATCAAATACACTAATGCAATCATACAAATACACCAGTATATAGGAGAAAACCAAGATAGATTTATTGATTGATAATAGGGTTCAGGAAGAGATACAACCCAGAGGGCTCCAATCCAGCATCTCTTTCCCAGCAGAATGGAATTCCTTCTTCATCTCCCTTCAAAGCATTAAGCACCCAATGTTTCCAGTCTCAAACCAACATCAATTCTTTGCAATAACAAAATTCCAGCCTCAAGATCTCATGGAGGAGAGATCTATATATAGTTATTTTGGAGAGAGGATGAGTCAGCTTGAGATATGACTAGTGTCCTCTCCCTCTCTCAGTTCTTGAGTCCACTTGGAGGTTCTTGCTTCCACTTGGAGATTTGGAACCTCTTACTCATCACCAGTCGAATTCCCTGAGGCAAGTGTCATTTTGGAAGCTTCCTGAGCATTGACACATTGAGGAATGAGCCTGCCACTTGTCCAAAGTCGCTCAACGCAGGTAGCTAGTGTTGGAGTTAACATTCAACGCAGGTAGCCAGTGGAGCAGTTGACATGATCTTGAATTGACTTGTTTTTGAGTGGTTTCAGGTGGAGAACTTCTGTGAATTGCTGTGGTTAGTTAGCCTTGTTCCTCTAGGGGTAGGAACAACATGTTTAGGGACTTTGGATCCCTTAGATTATGGACATTTCATGCTCAATGCTGTAAGGCACAAAAATGTCTATAACAGTTGCCCCCTAAAGTATGAGGCCGTTTATCGGGTGAAATGCTTTATCCAGGAGGGTCCGAAGTTCATCCATTTGCTGGGAGGAGACCTGTAATAAGATACAATACAATACATTATGATTCATACTGCTTTCATGATCTAGCTGAGGCGGGTATTCCCATGCTCAGCTTTATAAATTCATTTTTGTACATAGAACAGACGATCGTCTGATGGTAGACTGATAATTTTGGCGAAATTATCATCCTTTGAGTAGGATGATCATCTGCTGCAATGATGTACATGTCAAATGTCTTTATTTTTCCTGAATATATATCGCAGCCCAGATGGATGAAACTAGATCCGGGGTCTTCAAACTCGTTCGATCTTCACTCTAAGTACAAGTCGATCCATGTGAGAATTGTTCTGAAGTCGAACATGGAAAGACATCGCTTGATTACCGGTCAATGATGTAAACCGTTAACAAGCGCGAGCGGAATCACCAATAATGATAATGACCCTCAAGGTACTGCAGTACAATTCACGTGGTGTGAATAAAGGACTTGGCGTCGAACACCACGCAAAATCTTTCGGTCGAAGGTCATTGATGTATACCTGTCGCCGGAAGTGAGAAACTTGCCATTGAGGCATGCAAGCTTCAAAGTACTGAAGGGGTTGTTCCTAGATCAACTTCTTGGATAATGAGCTGATGTCGACAAGAAGCGATCCGTCATAGGAGGGCCTTAATGAATCCCACATCAGTGACATGGAACGGAGCTAATGATTTTAATGGAGGTGAAAACGATCTGTAACATATGATTCAGGGTGGCGGTCATGAATGGATGAAGGATAATGTATGGCAGTGGATGGGACCCGGTTGACTCTTTCTGAACGACTTCTCTTGAACATATGGCGACACTGATACGATGGATCGGTAGCATTACCCCAAATATGGATGGTATGGCGAGACCATGGTGATGTGACCGGTGAATGAAACAACCCAACCCGATTGTGGTACGGAGGAAAAATGTCATGTTCAAGAGCGACCTGCTACCATCAAAGTTTTCTTTAGTTTCTCCCAATTTTTCCCCAGTCATTGCTGACTAGTACCTCTTTATTTTTGTCAAGCTTGAGGAGGATAACATATGCTTGTTCTATAACCTGCCCTTCGGGCAAGCCCATCGCTATGTTTTAACGAGCCTAGCGATAGTGAAACTCGTTCTCGTCTAAAGACAAGTTTGTCGCTATTTAATAATTTTAACGAGTCTAACGACAAGGATAACTCGGTCCTTTTCATTTTTAGAGAGCCTGAAAAGGTACATAAAGTGAACTCCAAAATTCCTTTTTCGTCATCTAATCCCTTAAGTCCGAAAAAGTATAAAACAATACAGAAGGGATGAGTTTTCGATAGTTTTAACGAGCCGAACAAAACAAGCGCTCGATCTTTTTGTGCAATAATCCCTCAGGTCCAAAAAGATTAAAATCTAGAGGAGGGATAGCACTTCCTGTCCTTTAACGAGCTAGGAGGCCAAAACTCGGCAATCTTTTCATATTTTACGAGTCAATTGAAAAGAGCTTAAAGAAGACTCGTCTTCTGAGGAACGAGTGATGAACAGGGTTAGCAGCTGATTCCAGGTACAGGTTGGAATTTTACAATCACGGCAGTGTCACAACGATGGCTAGGTGAAATCACTCTTAGCAGCTGATTCCAGGTACAGGTTGGAATTTTCCAATCACGGCAGTGTCACAAGGATGGCTAGGTGAAATCACTCTTCGCAGCTGTTCCTCAAAATGGGTAAACAATCATATGGAGGTGAACGATCGGCCAAATTAAAAGTGGAGGTGGTAGGTGCAAACACGACCAAGGCTTTAATGGCTGATGATATTACATTCACGGTGGTTATTTACCGGGTAGGTTCATTTTTTAATGAGCTTAAACGTGGGTGGAAACATTTGCTCGATCTTATGTTTATTTTTTAACGAGCATGAACTATGTGCTAAAACTGCTCGGATCTTGCGTTTATTTTTTAACGAGCATGAAATTTATGCTAAAACTGCTCGATAAGTTTGCATGCCCCCAGCATAATAACGCAAATCGAGGTGCATGCCCCCCAAGCTTCATTGCATTCAACTCGGTGGTTGGAATGAAGGTTTACCTTTGAGATTTGGAAAGGGGATTGTTTCATTTTTTAATGAGGTTGACACGGTAAAAGAACCATCCTCAAGACTCCTTGTTTCATTTTTTAATGAGGTTGACACGAGATAAGAACCGTCCTCGGAGTCCAAATCCATTAGATGTAGAAGGTTTCATATTCCATTGTGGCCACTTCCGCCAGATTACTTGGAGGCAGTAGGGCAAAAGTACCCATTAAAGCAGGGTCTTTTAGGAGACCTACTCCGATATTTTGGAGCGAATGATTGCTTCCATGGATCATTGGAATGCTTCCCGTAACTTGTGAACTGTTGGGGAGAAAAGTTTGTTGGTCGACGATTGTAATTCCTCCTTGGAAGGGAAATGCAATCTTCCTGAAGTAGGTCGACACAGCTGCGGCCATGGCATAGATCCACGATCTTCCTAGTAGGATGTTGTAATCAAGATTCCCATCGATGACTTCAACATCTACTTCTACTGTTTTCCCTCCTAGTTCAACTTTCAAGTTACTTAGGATACCATATGGGGTATATGTCCTTCCGTCGAATGCTTTTAATGTCGTCGAAGATCGCGACAAGGTTGGAGATCCTAAAGTTTTCCAGCAACTCATCGACATAATGCATGTAGATGCCCCCTCATCAATAATTGTTCGATGAACAGTTTTGTCGAGGGCTTTCACTTGAATAAGGAAAGCTAGTTGAGCTGGTACCTGAGGGTCATATCCTTTATGATCAAAGGCCACAAGATTGGAATCCATTGGGTCAATCCCACCTATTGCTGATAATAAAGCTTGCTCCTGGGAGAAGCAATTTTGCGGTACCTCAAGTGTCGACATAGCGGAAGACGATTGGGCCAGGTCCTCTATCTGTGCTATTTTCGCACAAGGATTAAATGTCAATTTGTGTACTGCTCCCTTTTGCGACTTTACCATTGGCTCAGGAACGAAGGGTGGCACAACTTCCGTCAAAGTTGTTGTCGAACTACTAGGTTGTTCATTAGCCTTGTTACTCGACAGCCGTGGATTCCCGTAATCTTTATCCCTTGTCAAAGCATCATTCTGCTGCTTTGAGGTAGACAACATAAGCACTTGGGATCGGGAAGCATTTTGATTAGCAACCGGTTTGATTCTCGGGCTTGGAAACGGATCAGTCAATACTGCTGGGGTTTTTGAACTTTTAAAGAGTTTCTTAACTTCAGCTATATGCGGACAATCTCTCATCCAATGATCCTCATCGCATATATGACACCCCGCAGGGGGTTTCCTTTTTCTCCCTTTCTTTTTCTTCTTGCCCCCTGGTTGCTTCAGTTGTTTGCCCTTGTCGGTCGACATGGCATTTACTTCCGAGGCAAGAAGTTACTCATTTGCATTTTGACCGGAAATCTTACGAGCCTTTTTAGATATAGCCTTTGTCGATTTCATGTCTGTTGCGCCAATCACTCCATCGCCGGCATGAGAGTCATTGTTTGATTCAGGAGGAGGAGGAATTGAGAATTCCGGTCTAGGGGCATCAGGTATTTTGTCGTAGAGCGTGCTGGACTGAGTGTAAACCAAGTCCAGATATTGCGCACGAGCGATGACTTGCTCTTTCGTTATGACTCCCCCCTTTGCCACATCTTCCGTGATGGCAGGAAGTAATGACTTGATAAACCATTCAGCTAATAGCTGATCGGGAACGTACGTTTTTACCATCCTACGATGACGTCGCCACTCATGTATATGATTAGATATGTGAGTGGCTGTTGTCTGTTTGAAGTTGGTTAGGAGTTCCGTTCCCGTTTCATACCTTATCGGTAATTGAAAATGGGTTAAGAAAGTCGTGGCTAAGGTACTGAAATTGTCGAACGAAGCTCTAGGCAATTCAATATACCATTTTGCCGCTGGACCCGTTAACATCCTCTAAAAAAGGCGAAGTCTTATCGAATCATCATTCAGGGTGTTTGATGAACACCACAGATGAAATGTCATCACATGATTTGACGGATCTTCACCCGGATTTCTATTAAATTTAGGAATATCTGACGGAAGTTTATGTGGAATCACTGGCCACCAAGGGGCATAAGCAATTGGATCATTCGTCAGCCGGTTTAGATCTGGTAATTCTAGAGTTGCTACAAAGGGCAACTGTTGATTCTGGTTAGGCGAAGCATATCCAGGATAAGATGGAATTGCCTGAGCAGTGGGTCTTTGCATACCAGCATAATGTATTTGATGCTGGCAACTTTGACAAGGTTGATGGGCATAACCATTATAATATGGTTGTTGATTACCGCTTTGGAAATGCGATTGCCCATTACTTACCAAGACTTGTTGCTCAGGTCCTTGATATGATTGCTGGAATGGGGGTTGATGAGTTTGAACTAGCTCTGGTTGTTGGACCAGTTGCTGTTGTCCAATACTGGATGATTGACCAAGATGAGGAGTCATAGTACTTGTTTGAGCCTGAGTCGCTCCAGATAAGGAGGCACTAACCGGAGGTTGCGATTGAGTTGTCGAGACAAGGGGCTGTTGTATGGCAACCTGAGAAACTTGGGGTTGACATGCCACAGGTAGCGCTTGTACTTGCGACGCAATCACCATACCAGGTATAGTGGCAACATTCGACACAGGGTGGACTGGTTGCATTGAATATGCAACCCTTGGTTGTTGAGGCAGTATTGGTACCCATCCGCTGGATGTAATTCCAGTTTGACCTGAATTTTGTTGTAAACTCCCATATGGTTGTTCTCCGGGGGGGAACAATGAAAAGGCATACTGTCCTCCATATGGTGGCAATCCAGTACTTAAAGGGTAGATTGGCCTTTGAAGACACATTGGATCAATTCGTTGAGTTTCAACATAAGAAATACCAGATGATAATCCAGATGAAGAAATAGGAACTAACCATGTCGTCGAAACAGTCTCTGATTGGACTCCAACTTGTTGTTGACAATTTGCCGGGACAGATGGTATACTAGCGAACATCGTTGGAGTAGCGGCAGGAGGCTCTGCCGCTGCTGTGTCGGATGACACAGTCCTGGATGTCGACGGTTGTTCAGACATATCTAGTCTATCCAAAAGATTTTCTAGCGATTCTACAAGAAATTTGTGATGAAGGTAGACTAACTTCAAAGATCAACGAGGGAATGGTGATGTTTATTCCGTTTAAAATAAATTTTAACGACGCTTGGACACAACTTGCTTTTTCAATTTTAAAGAGTCGAGAAAAAGCTAAAGATGACTCTAGTCTCCTTCGATGTTTTAACGAGCCCGAAGTGACAAATGCTCGGATGGAGTTTTTCTATTATAGAGTCTGAAAAAGGCCAAAAGAAACTGCTCTAGAGTTCTAGGCAGAGGGTGTGCCAAACTTTTTGCAAAACCGCAGAATACTTTTTAAGGTACGGGCGGTCGATCTTCGTGAATGCTGTGTTCACTGCATTGTGATCAGTAGGGCAACCGACACGGCTTCCTAAGGATAAAGGATATATGCCTATAGGGGTCTCCCAATATATATGTGACGGTACGTGGGAGCACAATCCGTACTAGTGCTATCGTCCCTCAGGAGGAATCACCCACCTTCCACGAGATCGACAGTCACTAGGCTTAACGATGCCGAAACACGTCTCTAGCCTAGACCTCTATGTTGTGCGTTATGTTACAAAGCGTTGTTAGGTTCATTCAGTTTATTTTAGGTTGATCTTTTTAAAGTTTGCCTTTCAAGGTTCACCACGAGATGTATGATACAAATTCCTAAATGCAGTCTAAAGATGATAAGCAAGCTTTATTATCTTTTCAACTTTGAAAATCCTAGCTACTAAGGGAAAAGAAAGACACCATCTTTTCTCAAAGAGCAATCAGCACACTCTAATGCACTTTTCCTAAATCCAACATGCAAACTATCAAATGCAAAATGCACAATGCAGGTGTTTGTTTTCCGCTTTCTTAGTATTAATGCCTACAAAGAAAGCTTTTTGCACAACTTTGAATTTGCTTTTAAATGATCAATACAAACAAGTTCACTTTTTCGAAATCAGAGAAGGTAGAAGAGATTACACTACTTAACAATTTTCGAAATAAAGACTTGTTTTGACACTTCAAAAGAGACAAATTCAAACCAATAAGCAAAAGTAAATCTATAATCAATCTGCAAACAGCCAATGAACTCTCTTCTAAGATCACAATCAATCAGATCTGAATCAAAGGCTACAGGATGACTACTTTACTCATGCAAAGGAAAACTGTAAATGACGCCACAAACACATAAAAACATTCACAGTCTTTTTGTACAAAAGGAGGCGGAATCTAAGCAAAGAAAAGAAGTTATCTGACTGGTACCTATGCTGGTTAAAGGCTGCAAAAAACAGAGATCAAAACAGGGCAACAGAGAATAGAGAACCCCAGCTGCACAAGGCCAAACTGGTTCAGCGCAACCTCAACACTGAGGATTTGACATTCAGCGCAGGTAGCCTTCACGGGACCTGCATTGAAATGCAGACTGCCTTCACAGCAGTTGCGCTGAAGGAGAAACTCTCGTCTCTCCTGGGTTCTGGGTCACAAATTGCTCAAAAATCAACAGTCTCAGGCCAAATCAGAAACACAAGCAAGGTATAATCAAAGGGATGCTTTGAGAGGGTACTAAAGACTATCACAAGGATCATCAAATCATTTGTGGATCCATTGTTTAGGTCATAGACAAGTCCATCAACTGGATCAAAGCAGCAACTTTCTACTTTGCATCCGGGAAAGATGCAGTTCGATTGTTGCTGTCAAGTCTATGAAGTAAACAAATGACAGAAACACAAATGAAATGAATAAACAAATTCTCCCCAGTGGAGTCGCCAATTTGTTGTGGGGAAAAATGCCTATGCAGGACGATCCTATCCACTTAAGGTGTGACAGAGCCTTAGCAACAAACAGATACAGCTATTCTGGTTTCTTCCTTTATGAAATGTGAAAGAGGGGAGATCGATAGACTTACCATTGTCTTCCGTTTGTCCCTCGATCTAGATCCTCTTCTCTTTGGGTGTTCCCAGCTACTTGCCTCCTCGCTTGCTCAAGAGAACAGCTACTTGATTCCCACGAGATCACAAGAGAACAGCTACCTGTGACAAGAGAACAGCTACTTGTGACAAGAGAAGAACACAACACAAAGGCAGATATTCATATTCACAAATGATTCAGGATTAGAAGTAAATCAAATACACTAATGCAATCATACAAATACACCAGTATATAGGAGAAAACCAAGATAGCTTTATTGATTGATAATAGGGTTCAGGAAGAGATACAACCCAGAGGGCTCCAATCCAGCATCTCTTTCCCAGCAGAATGGAATTCCTTCTTCAGCTCCCTTCAAAGCATTAAGCACCCAATGTTTCCAGTCTCAAACCAACAACAATTCTTTGCAATAACAAAATTCCAGCCTCTAGATCTCATGGAGGAGAGATCTATATATAGTTATTTTGGAGAGAGGATGAGTCAGCTTGAGATATGACTAGTGTCCTCTCCCTCTCTCAGTTCTTGAGTCCACTTGGAGGTTCTTGCTTCCACTTGGAGATTTGGAACCTCTTACTCATCACCAGTCGAATTCCCTGAGGCAAGTGTCATTTTGGAAGCTTCCTGAGCATTGACACATTGAGGAATGAGCCTACCACTTGTCCAAACTCGCTCAACGCAGGTAGCTAGTGTTGGAGTTGACATTCAACGCAGGTAGCCAGTGGAGCAGTTGACATGATCCTGAATTGACTTGTTTTTGAGTGGTTTCAGGTGGAGAACTTCTGTGAATTGCTGTGGTTAGTTAGCCTTGTTCCTCTAGGGGTAGGAACAACATGTTTAGGGACTTTGGATCCCTTAGATTATGGACATTTCATGCTCAATGCTGTAAGGCACAAAAATGTCTATAACAGTCCCAAAGTGTGCTAAGGTTCTTAGAGTGCGCTTTTGAAGGTGAGAAGGTCCTTGTTTGTCTAGGGTATGCTTTTTAGAGGAGAGAAGGTCCTTGTTCTTCTGAAGTGCACTTTTTCACTGAGAGTATAAAGTGCACTTCATTGTTTTGAAGTGTGATTTGTTGTTTTGAAATGTGCTCGGGCTTGGGAGGGTGCAATTCTCTACAACAGAGGCTACTTGTTCATCTAGAATGTGATTTTCATTGAGGGAGGCATCACAAGGTTACGTGAATTATCCTTATGAATTACTAATGCACTATGAGAGGGAGGATACCTTAGAAAATACTAATAGCACAAGTATGGGATGAAATATACATCAATGAGGCTCATGAATAAGTTGCAGTTATCACCTAGTAAGAGGATTAATTCCTTTAGAACTTGTGCTAGGCTGAAGGACCAAGAAGAGCTCTCACAATAGCTAAGTATGGGACCAACTGAGTAGGAGAAAGAAATGAATCCTAACATGACTCAAACATGGGATACGCACATAAATTCCATCAATACAAGCCAATGGAATTCATAAGACTCATGAACAATAGTCACACCTTATAACAACAGAAAAGTGACACCTATTTTTAAGTGAAACAGTTGAAACGATAGATTACAATGCTTAGAAAACAAGCTAAAAAAGACATGATGATCGTGACCAAAAGGTGCAGTGAGCTATAGAAATATGTATAGTGCATATTCTAATGATAAGTAAGACCATTTGATGTGAAATATTGTGTGATAACTAACTTTGATAATACATAATGGTGCAACTCATGAAGGAGTGAAAACATGAAGATGACACTTGCAAAATGCGAATGACCTTAAAATAAACACATGATAGAGAAAATATAACATGAAAGCACCACTTATCAAAGTAAAATCAAGTCAAAACGATAATCACAAATATGAAAGAGAAACTTGTGAAAGTGACAATGCGTAAAAGACCATAGTTGAGAAAACTAACCAGAATAGAATTACAAACACAACAAAGTGAGGGGGAATGTCAATAAAAGTGTGCACTGACTATCGACATGAGCTGAAAATCGCATAGGCATTTTTCTTGATGGAAAATGTTATTCCTATACAATCTTGCATAAAGGAAGTATTCGCATGAACCCATCAGACACTGAGCATATGTGTGCAAGTGACTTGACAGTTTAAAACTAGAAAAAAATTAAATGCTTTATAAAGAATCAAACAAACATGGAGTAACCATAATACAATAGACCGTAAGATCCTCAATAGGATCCAAACTTCAAGCATGAGAAAATTTTTGGAGGGTGTTGATTGGATCGACAATACTTGGTGACACACTAGTAGAACTCCAATTTCTTTGTTTAGGTTTAGTTCTTTAATTGAAAGGTCTTATTATTTCATGAAGTATTTATTCATCTTGCAGATTACCTATGCTTCCATACTTAACCTAGTTAGAGATATTGTTCCCTCCATTCTTTTACTCAGTTAAATAGATATCAAGGCTTTCCATTTCACAATTATTTCGATCTAGGGAAAGGTAATATGCATGATGAGTTTAAGATGTTCAGATTATGAGTTTCATGTTTGGTAATGCTCCAATGATAGTAGGCGTAGATATTACCTCGACAGAGTCACTATAGGAGTACAAGAGTTTCTTAACTACCAGCGAGCCAATATAGTACCCCGACAAATTCACTTGCTTCACCTCCCTATGTACGAAGCCTTTCTCTTCTTTCACCATTTATTTATCTAATAGGAATGTGCTTTGGCACTTATTTAGTTTATGGGTGGAAGAGGGATCTTGACTTATTGAGAGTAAAGGAGGTTTCCCCTTCAGAGAAGTATTTATGTAACCTCGGATATTGGTTTTCTCATTTTAGATTCTCCCATTATACTTTATCTACTTGACTGGATCAACAAGAAAAATACACTATTGACTTACAAAGTTGAGTTGAGGAATGAGGATCCTAGAATAGATACGAGATTTATAGTTTGGCGAAAAGCTTTCTGTTTGAATGGATCATATTTTCCATTCAGATATCATTGAATTTAAATATATGTAAACCTAATAAACATAAGAGGTAACTAGTTAACCAAGCATTGTTCATCATCACAACTTCCCTTTGCAAGTTTTTCCACATTATGTTTTGAGCCAAACAAGAGAATACTTAATGCAAAGTCTTTCTAAACAAAATAAAAAAGGAAAAGACATGAAAAAACAATCAAATGAAACCAAAAGAACAAAGCAAATGGAGGCAACACGTAAAAATGATGTGTACAATATATAATAAGAAAATAAGCAAATGCAAAGACTTGATGGAGAGCAGGGTAGAGGGTGGATGCAATGTAAGGGAAACTAACTAAAACTAAGCCTACTCCTAACTAAATCATCTAGAAGGCCAGGGCTAAGTGTAATGATATTTCTAATGAATCCATCATTGTTGTTCCTGACCTGCAAACACCAAGATAAGAGAAATTAAAACTGATATACAATAATGTGCAACAGAAATTTAGAAGCTTGAAAATCTTTCACAAAAAATTGGAGATATTTCTTAAAGGAAGAGACACGTGTCATATAAAATGACATTTCCCAACCTGCCACCGTAAATTTTTGATGAAAATCATAACTAGACACACCTTGATGGCTCCTTGTGAATATACCTACACTTGTATTATGTTCCTTAGCAAACATCAAGAGAGATCGAAACAAGATTTTAGCAAATGGGCTTGCTAAATAAGATGCTTCCAATTTATGATAGATTGGATCATGAAATTCAAAACATTCCTCTTAATGATCCTGAAATCCATGAGAGAAATAATTTTCAATTAATGGTGTGGAATCAAGATGAGAATCTTGCAAAGGAAAATAAATTTGATCATATTTAGAAAGTTTGTCATGATAGTGAGTACCTCGCATAACCATTAGCAAAGGTTGAAGTTCCTCAACTCCTTAACAAATATCCCCATATTGAAAGGATAAACCATAAAGATAAATCGATTCAAAATAAGTATCATGATATATATTAGTGGGAACATTGAATAACAATTTTCATGATCATATAAATCGATTAAGGTGGAGGATATAGATAAATAATTTTGAACTCGATTCGACAAATAACACCAGTGTTTATTGACACTGAAGAGGGTATATGGTGCCATGAAAAAAATAATCATTATTAGAATATTCAAAAGAAGGATTAGGAGCATATTACTTTCAAAAGGATGTGATAGGTATGTATCCTTCAGCTATAGATAACTTTAGAATGATCAACTTCACAACTTCCCTCATCCATGAAAGGTGTACATTTACAACCTAAGTTTGATATAAGAGATTTGCATGAAGATAAATCAACTGAAACAAAATATTAAATATGACCAGAGATAAAATATTGAAAGTTGAAAGAGCCATATTCAAAATAAAAAACATCTTTCAATAAGGGATTTACATCCAGTGAAACCGTGCAAAGAAAAAAATCGTGCGAGAAAATCTAGATCTGACTCAGCTAATGGATCTTACCATAGTCATGATAACCTGACATAACCATCAACGAAGGTTGAAGTGTCTCAACTTCTTGATAAGTACTGGAACTTTCCAAGATTTTAGAATGATATATCAAAGATTAGATCAAATCATGCATGGTGTGTGGATAATAACCATCACTAATTTCAACAAGATCATTATTATCCGAATGGCAACCATCTACATCATTGATTTGTTCTACGTATTCAAAAAATAAATTATCTAGGTCTAAAGATTCTTTTAATTATGCATCTAAAGGTGGATAAGTGAGACAAATCTCATGAGTAACCTAGATAAAATATTTTTCTTCATGCAACATTGGAAATGATAAGAAATGGAATGGATACTTAATACAATGCTTACTTTCTTCTTCATCATGTATCATCTTACTACCTTGTGTCAATTCAAAATATAACTCATTAGATGATGAAGATGAAGAGCATTGTGTATCTTATTCATAAATTAATGCATTAAAAACAATAGAACACAAGGGATAGTGAGGTGAAGAGGAAGTTTCCATAAAACATATTCTTGGATCGAATCATATTTGAGGTCTAAAAATTCCAAAACAAAACCTTCTTGTGAAACAAAAAGATCAGTAGGTGCACTTGGGAATTCGTCACCATGTACACCACTAGAATCATCATCATCAAAATGATGGTTTCCCAAGACTTTAGATTGATTAGGAAAATCAATTTCATCTGATACATCACTGGGATTGCTAGATTAAAAATAAATCAAGGATGGGAGAACATTACCTTGACATGGAGGATTCTGAAAAAGAAAAGAAAGATCAAAATAATCCTCACCTTCTTTCTCCTCTACTTGTGAAATATGAATATCTTGCTCTTGATGGATACTTGGATTTAGAAGAGACTAATCAAGTAGATCAAGGTGCAAGGGATCATGAGAGGGAGATGATATAGTAGGACAAGAATCAAAATCAGATTCAAGAATAGAGTTATGAGTGTTAATACCATCTAGTAGAATGGAGGGATTAATATTCACCATAGGCTTCATGAACCATTCCAAATTATCCTCAGTTAGATCAAGATTATGGGAAAAAAATCATGGTTGAGAAGATGGATTAGGAATTTGGTTTTCAGATTTCCCAACTTCAACATTATCACAAGGAGGCACCCAAATTTGTACTAGAAAAGGAAGAGGACAAGGAAAAAAGGAATAATAGGTCCCTCCTGTGAGATGGGAGGTGTCTCGCAGTTTACAAAAGTTTGGGAAACATGAAAATATAGGGGTTTAGATTCAAACTGATTCAAGGAGATTTGAACCAAATGTTCAAACTTTTGTTTGAACAAATCCCAATACATATCTTCTTCAGGAAAATCATAACACAAGTGAAGGAATGTATTAGAAAAATACTCAATTGATTCATCAAGATCGATTCTAAGTTGACTGATTCTTTTATAAATGTCCCGATAATCATACCTATCAAAAGCTTGATGAAGCTCCTTAAAAAATTGATGAAGAGAATGAATGGAAGCAGATGGCAAGGTATGACACCATTGATTAACACGACCTTCAAGAGTGAGGGTGAAAAAAACAAACATAACATCTACATCATCAACTTCAATGGATTCAAAAAATGTAAGAAAATCATTTATTTGTCTAGATAAAAATTTACCACCCTCACCATCAAACCTGAATTGAGACAAGGCATGAACAATATTCGTGGAGATTGAAAGTTTACTAGGAGGTAGGTTAGAAAAATATTGCAGGATTATGATTTGGGAAAGATCCATTTATGATAAGAGATTCAACATAGACTCAAAGGGCACAACTTGTCAACTGGCCATCCTTATAGTGCCAAAAATATTGACGGTGTTGGATACCACCAAGATATAGGGGGTCTCCTCGATGTGAAGTCCCATTTAGACCTCACACTGTTTGGAGTAGGAGCCCCATTTGGAGTATCACCCCAACCATCGTAACCATAAGGTTTGTCTTAGTTTCAATGGATAACATAAGATATTATATATATAAACCCTGAATAAGCAAGTAAGTTGACATTGTGAAATACCAACTACAATGTGTAAAAGGAGACCTTCACAGGAGGGAGACAAAAAGCGAGCCTCTGGAAGGAAGTAATAGTACTAACCTAAGAGAGACACACAAGAAAAAAAAGGTTCATTAGTTATCTAGCGATATTTCACTTAGAAACAATGATTATTAAACTACATACAATACACCTTCAACAAGATAAGTACCGAGGCCATCGAAATAGTTCAATTTCCTTAGTACATGTGAATGAAACATATATAGCCAACATCCAAAAACTAGTCCTAAGACATTCACAATACATGCATGAAAATGTGTTGGCTCATTCAGATTCAATTATAAGGTGAAAGATCCATGTACACAGTTACAATAATGAGACACTAGTTCCAATAGTGGAACATTAACTTCTTGCTTTTGCAAAGAATAATTTTCTCTCCTATGCCAAGTGGAGAAGTCAAGACTAGCTCTCCAAAGCTTAAGCTTCCAAAATCCCTTTGCTTGAGTTATGAGGTTCCTTTTATAATAAGGGGAATGGCATTTCATATCCCCATAACTCTTAAATTACCCTCATGACTCTTGGACTTCTAATGTGTCCTTTGGTCTTATAAACAATTCTTGAATTTCTAATGAATTTTGGACTTCTCCTAAAGACATTTTGTCCATATTTGATTAAGTGGCTCTTCATATTACACATATGACTCTTGGACTTCCACACGTTACATTTAGTCCTTTTCTTTAGAATACATCATTACATTCCACATGATGATGTGGCATGAAACATGGACACATATTGACCATTATGATGACAATTGTACAAATTGATAACTGACAATGATGACATGGACTTCACGAGAGGTGGCAATGTCAAGTTGTCTTCCTTGCTGCTTCATCTTGCATTCTTGATGATAGATTTGATATTTTTCTTCATCTTCATGAAAGATCCTAATTGTTGCTAATTTTCACCCTTAAAAGGGTTTTTGATCAATATCAGAATCCTTTGAGTCATCATGCAATTTCTTCCTTTTATCTTCATCCATGATCTGCTTCATGTGTTCATGATTGTTATTTTTTTCGTCTTCTTTGCAGGAGTTTATTTATGATTTATCCTTGCTATATTCTCTTGAGTATCACCTTTTCATGCTAG
This sequence comes from Pinus tabuliformis, assembly GCA_031772625.1. Classification (NCBI taxonomy): domain Eukaryota; kingdom Viridiplantae; phylum Streptophyta; class Pinopsida; order Pinales; family Pinaceae; genus Pinus; species Pinus tabuliformis. The sequence continues at coordinate 1,024,586,023 of CM062816.1, read as the reverse complement.
GAAGGTACTCATGCCAATGAAAATAATTCATAACAAGGAAAGATCAATATTAAAAACATCTATTGGATCACTACCTAGCTCACGGAATGATATGATCATTATAGTCCTGTGAAGGGGTTAAAAGAAGAAGGCTTGATTAGGAGTGCACATTAAAATTCATCAAGGTGTGCTATTTCATTCAAGAAAGAGAGAGAGAGAGAGAGAGCACCAAGGGCACAGGTGTATGTTGGAAATAATACTGAGGGGGGGGGGGGTGAATCAGTATTATCAAATCAATAAAACTTTTTCATTTCCATACACGGATTCATATATGCTGCTTCAGTTAAGAATACCCATGTATATTCAGTAAACTTATGATTTAGTTAATTGATCTTTAATGAGTGCATTAGAACATTATCAACCATATTAACAGCAAACAGGTGTAGTAAAATAGAACAGATCATCACAAATAAGCCACACACATGAACACCATGATATAAGGTGGAAACCCAATGTGGGAGAAAACCACCTGCTGCAAGTCATCTTAATCTTCTTCTTAATAAGAAAATCCTTTTACAAAAGTTCTGTACTAGTGCAGTCCTTTACCAGTATGCAGGCTACTACCTGCAGAGAGCTACAACCCTCTCTCGTTCTCCAGTCTCTCCTGGAAGGGAGCTACAACCCCCATAGTTCTTGTACTAGCCGATCCATTTACTAGTACGCAGGCTGCTACCTGCTACAATGCTCCAAAGTTTTCAACTGCTACTGGAAGGGATCTACCACCCCCTTAGCTCTTGTACTAGCTAAGATACTAGTACATAGGCGCCGGCCTACAATCTTCTCTCCTCCAGGTACCACGTTTCATACATTTTCATACTGGATACTCCTGAAGCACAACACATAATCTAAAGGCCACATTTCATCAAATTTTCATACTGGACCCATAAATATCATTGAAGCACAAAACAGTCAATACTAGCATCATCAATTTCTGAATCACTTAAACACTGAAACCCTGTCAACAACATAGTCACCAGAACACAGAGCAGAACACTGAACTTTGCATCAATATTTAGAACCAACTGTATCATCAAAATCATGCATCAGAGTGCATATGCTACTTGGAAGTGCTGAACCAGCGTGTATACGCAACTTCACCAAGGTGAACCAGCGTATATGTCATTAATTACTTATTCATAACTTCGCTGCACTTCCTGACTTCAGACATACCCAGATCATTACATATACAAGGATAATATATGAGTTAGCACCCAGATCTAGTCCATCAGATCACATAAATATGAGTCATTATGATCTTGATCCAATATTAGTTCTCATCCATCAATACTAAAGCTAAACACAATCAACCAAACAGGATATGCAGAATACTGACACCTTTAAACTATCATCAACAACCAGAACCACCTGTAACTTCAAACATCATAGCTCAAATGGTATACACTACTACAATGAATCAAACCCGCGTACATACGCGCTTATACCAAAGCCAACCCACGTACATATCTATAAATATTCAATCATGACTTGCAGTGATTTCAAACTTTAGTTATACCCAGTTCTGATCATTACATGCGTCAGTATACAGATCTAGAATAAACATAATCAATCATATAGAGATAGTTCATTTCAAACCATTTGATCCCGATCTATCCTTAGATCTTGTTCTCCATCAACCGGTGAGATCCCTCTTTAGCTCAGATCCAGATCTGCACCATAACCCAATCACAATATTCCAGATCTAGCACTTTATCAGATATTCAATAATTCAGATGATGCTTTGCCAAATGATCTCCTTCCTCTTTTATAGTCTTAGGCCTTTCACAATACCATGGACCCAATACTTGGGATCAACACTTTTGGATGCAATACCACGGACCAAAACCATAGGATCAAAAATTGTCGGACTAATACCATGAACCAACCATGAAAGTGCATGAACTTTTCTCTTGCATGAAGGGAACCTTTCTCTGCATGAAAGTGCGTGAACTTTTCTCTACATGAAAGAAACTTTTCTCTGCATGAAAGTGCATGAACTTTTCTCTACATGAAAGAAACTTTTCTCTGCATGAAAGTGCGTGAACTTTTCTCTACATGAAAGAAACTTTTATCTTCATGAAAGTGCGTGAATTTTTCTCTACATGAAAGAAACTTTTATCGTCATGAAAGTGCGTGAACTTTTCTCTAAATGAAAGAAACTTTTATCTTCATGAAAGTGCGTGAAATTTTCTCTACATGAAAGAAACTTTTATCTTCATGAAAGTGCGTGAACTTTGTTGCACTATAATTTATCATTTGAGATTTGTCATACTGAGAATTGTCATTTGATTCCTTTGAGCTATCCTGCATCCTAAGTGTTCCGTCACATCTGATATCTTTTCTGTAGATTCATCTAGATATATATAAGTGAGTTGATCTTCTACGAGTTGGTTGCCATCAAGTACAAAACATGCATCATAATGCCAACAATCTCCCCCTTTGGACTTGATGGCAACAATACCAAATCACTCTCCCCCTTTGACATCAAGGGCAAAGGGCGGACCAAGATATTCTCTTCCTTTGCTATCCATACTCCCCCTGAGTACCTGCTGAAATCTTTGAATGAGCTCCCCCTTTGTATATGCCATTGTGCACCAATCTGTCCATGCTCTTTCTGAGAACATGCTAAAATCTCTACTCTACTAAAATATGTTGTTCATGCTCCCCCTGACTGTAAGCAAGGTCTGCAAAAAGATGTTCTACAAGAAGAACATGACTCTATACATCATAAATGACCTTCCTATCACCAAAGACTCATACATACATCTATCTCCCATCACAATGGTGATATACCAAAAGTTTACATATGATAACATAAGAGAATGACCTTCCTATCACCAAAGACTCATACATACATCTATCTCCCATCACAATGGTGATATACCAAAAGTTTACATATGATAACATAAGAGAATAACATCATTCATCCCAGGCATAGTGGGGAAACCAACATAGGCTGTTACATGACCTGAAGAGATCTCATCAAATGACTACAATAGATAGAGACACACTATTACATCATGAGTCTTGATATGACCTTTACATTGAATGATATACATGACATTTATAACAGAGACCAAACACCTAAATAAGATCATGATAAACATCAGCAACGACACTGTATGATCTTCTCCACAGCATCTGTCAACAACAACTAGACCAACAACTTGTATTAGTGCATGAATCATCAAGGTATGTTCGTATCAACTCATCCTTTTGAACAGAATTTTGTATATAAGGAATCATTCTATCATATGTGAGAAACACCATAGCCATCCAGATTTGCATGGACCAAGAATCATCAATTGGGAATATCTGCATCAATCAACATATGTACGAAACAACCTATCATCATATAGGTAAGAACTCATCATCATCATGTCTCCAACAATGCAACTTTGAATAATCATCCATGTATCCAGCCGACAATCCTCATCCATATATGTGCCAAGAACAATAGGAATCTGGCATCATAACTGTAATATATGATCTTTATGCATATGACGACAACAACATATGAGTTACTCATCATCAAGTAAATAAGATGTGAATTCAAGCTATGTACTTCTCCTTATCCTTATGAAGATCACCATGTAAGCACCATTAGAGGATCAACCACAAATCTGATCTAAATATAAACTATGTAACCCCAAGAATCATCTGAACAACTCATAACCATATCATAGCAAGATGAATCATTTATCCATATAAGCATCATCAACAAGGACTATTAACCATAATGCCAACAATGCATTAAAAGCATATGCTCCCCCTAAACCCGTGCCATCTTGTTTACTGTCAGATCTGATCATGCATATCAGCAAGAAGTATCAAGACATCATCATTATCAAGTTAGAAACAAAACACTTCTAACCATCAAGTCATTTCCACACATCATCAGCAAATTGTAACCATTATCAAATAGCGCAAATAATAAACCGAATCGTAACTGATCCTTTTCCTGAACCTGTCCCTACTGCCTTTCCTCAAACAATCATATACGCGACTATGCCATAACCAACTCACGTATATACGTGACTTCTCTTTAAGAAACTTGCGTATGAGATTTAGGACATTGAAGTTTTACACTTCCAGCTCCCTCTGATTCTGTTATGTCTGTATGTTGTGCTGTGCTGCCTCTTTTTGACTGTACTTCTTTCTTCTTCCACATCTTCAAGTGTGATGATGATGTTTTCTCCTTTTGGTATGGTGCCCATACTTTGTTCCTGCATTCCTTAGCTATATGTCCAAGCTTGTTACATGTGTAACATCTTACATGTCTCATATTTCTTCTATAGCAATCAACAGCTCTGTGACCAAACATATTGCAAGCAAAGCAATATCCATTAAAGTACCTTGAATGTGATGATCTTTCTGCATGATGGTCTTGAAACCTTCTTCTTCTACATCTGGCTGCAACATGTCCAAGATTATGACATACATAACATTCAACATTATTCATAGGAGGAGTAAAAGATTTTCTTTCAAGAATTTCTTTCCTTGGTTGATGATGAGATTGACCTTTCATCTCCTTATTGAGCATTTCAGATTTTGCAGTCGAGTCCCTTGTCTTACTTTGTGAACTAGATTCACCTTCAATAGATTCATGAAAACTAGATTCAGGAGACCTTTGACTATTAAGAATATCATCCAAGACTTTAGTGCTATCTTGAAATCGTAACAGTTTATCCTTTTCTTCTAATTTATCTTTTAGAATATTTACCTCAACTTGATGTTGCTCTTCCTTTTCAAGATACTGCTTCTTCACGTTTTCTTCAACATTTCTTTCTTCTTCCAACTAACGTCTTAGTTCAAGAACTTCATTTTCATGAGCTTGGAGTAGTTCTTTATTCTGCTTCTTTGATTCTTCAAGATCTTCTTTTAGCGAGCGGATCATGGCTTCAAGACTTTCATAGTAACTGGATCTATCTCTGAGTTTCTTGATGGTTGTGCTTCTTTCATTGACTTCATCTCTTAGTGATGTTACTTCATCCTGCAAATTTTGATATTTGTCCTTGAATAACTTCCTTACCTTGTTTCCTTCCTCTAGTTGAGCTTTTAGTTTGGCAGCTTCTTCTTTGAAGACACATTCCCTTTTGTTCAATAGATCTTGTTGATCTATAATTTTGTCTGTAAGCCTTTTAAATTCTGCCTCTATTTGATATCTTTCTTGCTCACCCATAAAAGCAAATTCAGTTGTTTCGCTATCTTTTTCATCTTTTCTAAATGGATAGATAGCTGGAAAATTAGAGGATAACAAATTCATACCTGATAGTTCATCTTCATTCTGAAATGATTCTGAATCTAAAGTGCTTCTTCCACATAATCCCCAATCGATTCTCCCACTGTCATAGTTCTTCTGAGATGTCTTCTTCTGCTTAGGCACTTTCTTCTTAAGCTTCTTTCCCATTGTTCCACGGATCTCCTTCAAGCGATCAAGCTTCTACAAAAGGACCTGCTCTGATACCAATTGTTGGAAATAATACTGAGAGGGGGGGGGGGGGGTGAATCAGAATTATCAAGTCAATAAAAATTTTTCATTTCCATACACGGATTCATATATGCTGCTTCAGTTAAGAATACCCACGTATATTCAGTAAACTTATGATTTAGTTAACTGATCTTCAATGAGTGCATTAGAACATTATCAACCATATTAACAGCAAACAGGTGCAGTAAAATAGAACAGATCATCACACATAAGCCACACACATGAACACCATGATATAAGGTGGAAACCCAATGTGGGAGAAAACCACCTGCTGCTAGTCATCTCAATCTTCTTCTTAATAAGAAAATCCTTTTACAAAAGTTCTGTACTAGTGCAATCCTTTACCAGTACGTAGGCTACTACCTGCAGAGAGCTACAACCCTCTCTTGTTCTCCAGTCTCTCCTGGAAGGGAGCTACAACCCCCATAGTTCTTGTAATAGCCGATCCATTTACTAGTACGCAGGCTGCTACCTGCTACAATCCTCCAAATTTTTCAACTACTACTGGAAGGGAGCTACCACCCCCTTAGCTCTTGTACTAGCTAAGATACTAGTACATAGGCGCCGGCCTACAATCTTCTCTCCTCCAGGTACCACGTTTCATACATTTTCATACTAGATACTCCTGAAGCACAACAACATATGAGTTACTCATCATCTGATTCCTTTGTGCTATCCTGCATCCTATGTGTTCTGTCACATCTGATATCTTTTCCGTATATTCATCTGAATATATATAAGTGAGTTGATCTTCTACGAGTTGGTTGCCATCAAGTACAACACATGCATCATAATGCCAACAGTGTACACTCTGAAGAGACGAAGTAGTGAGGCTTGACGCCATCAAGGTGTGCTCAAAGAGACTAAGAAGGTGCAAGGGTTCACTTTGAAGAGAACAAGGAGTGAGGCTTCAGGCCTTCAAGCCTTCAAGGTGCATTAATGTGCTAAAAGAGAATAAGAGGGAAGAAGGGAACATTCTGAAGAGATGAAGGAGTGAGGCTTCGGGCCTTCAAGGTGTGCTCATGCATTAAAAGAGAATAAGAGGGCACAAGATTGCACTCTGAAGAGATGAAGCAGTGATGTTTTAGGACTTCAGGCCTTCGAGGTGTGCTCCTGCACTCATGAGGACAAGGAGGGCACAAGGTCACATGCCAAAGAGATGAAGGAGAAATACTCAAGCCTTTAGGGTGCCCTCATGCGCTCAAATAGGGCATAGTTCTTCGTGCCGAAGAAGTGCCCTCAAGCTTTAGGCTTCATGACTATGCAATGCAATCAAGGAGGGAAGCTTTATTTGAGATGAAGGAGTTTTCTCATAGTCCCACAATGCACTCATTTTTTTGAAGTGTGCTCAGGTTCTCAAAGTTCGATTTTGAAGGAAAGAAGGTCTTCGTTTGTCCAGAGTGCACATTTTAGAGGAGAGAAGGTCCTTGTTCTTTTGAAGTGCACTTTTTCACTGAGCATTTGAAGTGAACTTTGTTGCTTTTAAGTGAATTTCCTTTTTTCAAAATTCACTTAGGATTGGGATGGCACAATTCTCTCCAACAATGGCTACTTGTTCATTTGGAATGCACTTTTCACTAAGGGAGGTAGCATAAGGCTAGGTGACTTATCCTTAGGAAGTACTAATGCACTATGAGAGGGAGGAGACCTTAGAAAATACTTAGTGCACAAGTATGGGAGGAAATATACGTCAATGAGGCTCATGAATAAGTTGCAGTTGTCACCTACTAATAGGATTAATGCCTTTAGAACTTGCACTGGAATGAAGGACCAAAAAGAGCTCTCACAATGGCTAAGTATGATACCAACAGAGTAGGAGAAAGAAATGCATCCTAACACGACTCAAACATGGAACGCACACATAAATTCCCTCAATACAAGCCAAAGAAATGCACATGACTCTTGAACAACAATCACACCTTAAAACAACAACAAAGTGACACCTATTTCTAAGTACGACAATTGAAACAACACATTACAACACTTAGAGCATAAGCTACAACAGACATGAAGACTGTGATAAAAAGGTGCTCTTAGATGTAGGAATGTGTCTAGCACATATTATAATGATATTTAAGGGCATTAGATGGAGAAGAGTGCACCATAACCAACTTTGATAATATGCATGGGTGTGACTCACGCAGGAGTGAAAACAACAAAACCAACACCTACGACAGGAGGAAAACATGAAGATGACACTTGGAAAATGTGAAAGACCTTAAAAGGGACACATGCGAGAATGAAGATAACATAAAAATTTCACTTATTAAAGTAAAATAAAGTCAAAACGGTAGCCACAAATATGAAAGAGACACTTGTGAAAGAGAAAATGCGCAAAAGATGACAATCGAGAAAACTCACCAGAATAGAAGTACAAACACAACCAAGTGGGGGGGAATGCCAATAAAAGTGTGCATCGACTATCAAAATGAGTTGAACATTACACATGAACTATCTTGATGGATGGTGTTATGCCTGTCTAAGCTTGCATAAAGGAAGTGTTCTCATGAACCCATGGGAGACTGAGCATGTGTGTGCAAGTGACTTGATAGTTTAAACTATAAAAAAGACTTAAATGCTTTATAAATCATCAAACAAACATGGAATAAACATAAGAAAACAAACCATAAGATCCTTAGTAGGCTCCATAATTCAAGTGTGAGCCAAATCTTGGTGGGTGTTCATCGCAGCGGCAACACTTGGCGACACACTAGTAGAACTCCAACTTATTTGTTTAGGTTTAATTCTCTAAGTGCATGGTCTAAGTCTTCTAGTAAGTATTGATTCATCTTGCAGATTACCTTGGCTTCCCTACTTAACCTGATTAGAGATATAGTTCCCTCCATTCCTTTACACAATTAAACAGATATCACAATTGCTTCGATCTAGGGAAAGGGTAATATGTGCGACGAGTTTAAGATGTTTATAGTATAAATTTCATCTCTGGTGTTGCTCTACTACTAGCAGGCCTAGACAATACCCCGACAGAGTCACTATAGGAGCACACGCATTTCTTCTTTGCCAGTGAGCCTGGAAACTACCTAGGTGAAGTCACTTGCTTCACCTCCCTACAAAGGAATCCTTTCTATTCTTTCACCCTTTATTTATTTATTTAATAGGACTGTGCTTTGGCACTTATTTATTTTACGAGTGGAAGAGGGGTCCCAAATTGTTGAGATAGAGGAGGTTTCCCCTTCAGAGAAGTATTTATGTAACCTTTGATATTGGTTTGATTGCTTTAGATTTTCCCCTTATCCTTTCTCTACTTGACTTGATCAGCAAGAAAAATACACTATTTACTTACAAAGCCCAGTTGAGGAATGAGGATCCTATAATATATATGAGCTTTATAGTTCGACCAAAGGCTTTCAATTTGAATGGATCATATTTTCCTTTCAGACATGATTGAATTTAAAGATATGTAAAACAAAGAAAGAAAAGAGGTAATCGATTAGCCAAGCATTGTTTGTCATCACAACTGACCTTTTCAAGTTTTTCCACATTATGTGTTGAGCCAAACAAGAGAATCGTTCATGTAAAGACTTACTAAACAAAATGAAAAAATGTGATATACATGACAAAGCAATGAAGAAAAACCAAAATAACAATGAAAATGGAGGCAGGACATAAAAAATATGTGCAAAATATACAATAAGAAAAAAAACAAATGCAAAGACTTGATGGAGGGTAGGGTAGAGGGTGGATTCAATTCAAGGGAAACTAAATACAACAAAGCCTACTGCTAACTGAATTAGCTAGAAGGTTAGGGCTAAATGTAATAATATTTCCAATGAAGCCACCGCTATTGTTCCCGACCTACAAACACCATGATAAGATCAATTACAATTGATATATATAATAATGTGTAACAGAAAAGATAGAAGCTTGAAAATCTTGCACAAAACTTTGAAGACATTTCTTAAAGGAAGAAAGATGTGTCATATCACCTGACTTTACCCAACTTTTCACCTTACCTTTTCGATGAAAATCATAAGTAGAAAAACCTTGATGGCTCCTTGTGAACATACCTACACTCGTATTATCTTCTTTAGCAAACACCAATAGAGATCAAAAGCATCCTTTAGAAAATTGGCTTGCTAAGTAAGATGCTTCCAATTGATGATAAATTGGATCATAAAATTCAAAACATTCCTCTTGATGATCTTGAAATGCTTGAGAGAAATAATTTTCAGTTAATGATGTTGAATCCAGATGAGAACCTTATGAGGGAAAACAAATCTAGTCATATTCAGAAACCTTGTGAAAATAGTATGGACCTGACATAACCATCAACAAAGGTTGAAGTGCCTCAACTGTTTGACAAGTATCTACATATTGAAATGATAAATCATAAGGATATATCATTTAAGTATGGGGGATTTACGCAGTGCATTATATTAGATATCATTTTTGGGATTCAACTGCGTTAAGTAAGTCATTCAAACGTATGACCATTTCCATGAGAGGTAGTCGTAACTGACTAATTTCTCATGATTTTTGAATAGTTCACTTAGCACTCATTGCATCGGGTGATGCCCACAGGGGTGAAGAAGTGGGATTGAAACTGGTGAAATGTGGAGAACGAATCACATAGCATCAATCATCACTTCCGGGGCTTGCACCCGGTAACCAGGACTTCCCAGGAGGTCACCCATCCCAGAACTCCGCTGGCTCAAGCGCGCTTAACTGTGGAGTTTTTCCCCACAATCAAGCCCACTTAGCTTGCTACCCCATTTGCAAAACCTTAGCAAGTATTGTGCCTCATGAACCATTCAAGTAGAGATCCCTTGACTCTTTTTGAATTTAAGTATGGGGGATTTACGCAGTGCATTATATTAGATATCATTTTTGGGATTCAACTGCGTTAAGTAAGTCATTCAAACGTATGACCATTTCCATGAGAGGTAGTCGTAACTGACTAATTTCTCATGATTTTTGAATAGTTCACTTAGCACTCATTGCATCGGGTGATGCTCACAGGGGTGAAGAAGTGGGATTGAAACTGGTGAAATGTGGAGAACGAATCACATAGCATCAATCATCACTTCCGGGGCTTGCACCCGGTAACCAGGTCTTCCCAGGAGGTCACCCATCCCAGAACTCCGCTGGCTCAAGCGCGCTTAACTGTGGAGTTTTTCCCCACAATCAAGCCCACTTAGCTTGCTACCCCATTTGCAAAACCTTAGCAAGTATTGTGCCTCATGAACCATTCAAGTAGAGGTAGTCAGTTACGACTACCTCTCATGGAAATGGTCATACGTTTGAATGACTTACTTAACGCAGTTGAATCCCAAAAATGATATCTAATATAATGCACTGCGTAAATCCCCCATACTTAAATTCAAAAAGAGTCAAGGGATCTCTACTTGAATGGTTCATGAGGCACAATACTTGCTAAGGTTTTGCAAATGGGGTAGCAAGCTAAGTGGGCTTGATTGTGGGGAAAAACTCCACAGTTAAGCGCGCTTGAGCCAGCGGAGTTCTGGGATGGGTGACCTCCTGGGAAGTCCTGGTTACCGGGTGCAAGCCCCGGAAGTGATGATTGATGCTATGTGATTCGTTCTCCACATTTCACTAGTTTCAATCCCACTTCTTCACCCCTGTGAGCATCACCCGATGCAATGAGTGCTAAGTGAACTATTCAAAAATCATGAGAAATTAGTTAGTTACGACTACCTCTCATGGAAATGGTCATACGTTTGAATGACTTACTTAACGCAGTTGAATCCCAAAAATGATATCTAATATAATGCACTGCGTAAATCCCCCATACTTAAATTCAAAAAGAGTCAAGGGATCTCTACTTGAATGGTTCATGAGGCACAATACTTGCTAAGGTTTTGCAAATGGGGTAGCAAGCTAAGTGGGCTTGATTGTGGGGAAAAACTCCACAGTTAAGCGCGCTTGAGCCAGCGGAGTTCTGGGATGGGTGACCTCCTGGGAAGTCCTGGTTACCGGGTGCAAGCCCCGGAAGTGATGATTGATGCTATGTGATTCGTTCTCCACATTTCACCAGTTTCAATCCCACTTCTTCACCCCTGTGAGCATCACCCGATGCAATGAGTGCTAAGTGAACTATTCAAAAATCATGAGAAATTAGTCAGTTACGACTACCTCTCATGGAAATGGTCATACGTTTGAATGACTTACTTAACGCAGTTGAATCCCAAAAATGATATCTAGGATATATCATTTCAAAAAAAATATCATGAGATATATTAGTGGGAACATGGTACATTGAATAACAATTGTCATGATTAGATAAATCGATTAAGGTGGAGGATAAAGATAAATAGGTTTGAACTCAATTCAACAAATAACACCAACATTTATTGACATTAAAGAGGGTATCTGGTACCATGAAGAAAATAATAATTATCAAAATATTCACAAGAAGGATTAGTAGATGATTACTTTCAAAATGATGTAACAGGTATGAATCCTTTGGCCAAAGATAATTTTTAGAGTGATAACCTTCACAACTTCGCTCATCCATGAAAGGTGTTAATTCCAAACCAAAGTTTGATATAAGAGATTTGCATGAAGATAAATCAATTGAAACATAATCTTCAATTTGACTGGAGACAATATATTGAATGTTGAAGGAGTCATATTCAAAATAACAAACATCTTTCAAGAAGGGATTTACATCTATGAAACCATGCAAAGAGAAGAATAATGTGAGAAAATCTAGATCTGACTTAGCTCACGGATCTTACCAGAGTCATGAGAGGTTGACATAACCATCAATGAAGGTTGAAGTGTCTCGAATTCCTGATAAGTCCTGGAACTTCCAAGATTTCAGAATGAGATATCAAAGATTGGATCGGATCATGCATGGTGTATGGACTGCTACCATTAGTAATTTCAACAAGATTACTATTATACAAATGGAATCCATCTACATCACCGATATGGTCAAAATTTACATCTTCAACAAACAAATTACCCAAGTCAAAATATTCTTCTAATTGCACATCTAGATGGATAAATCAGGAAAATCTCAGGAGTAACCTGGATAGAATGTTTTTCTTCAAGCAACATTGGAAACGATAAGAAAGGGAATAGATATTTAATAAGCTATTCACCTTATTATTCATCAGGGATGACCTCACTACCTTGTGGCAATTAAAAATCCAACTCATTAGATGATGAACATGAAGATCATGGAGTATCTTCTTCACAGGTTAGTGCATTAAAAACAATAGAATACAAGGGATATTGAGGTGAAGAGGAAATTTCCATAAAAACATCTTCTTGGACCGAATCATATTTGAGGTCTAAATCTTCCAAACCAAAACCTTCTTGAGAAACTAAAAGATCAGTAGGTGCACTTGGACATTCATCACCATGTACATCACTAGAATCATCATTATCAAAATGAATGGTTTCCCAAGTCTTTATATCTATTAGGAAAATAAATTTCATTTGATACATCGCCGAGATCGCTAGATTCAAAATCAATCAAGGATTAGAGAACACTATCTTGACATGGAGGATTTTGACAAAGAAAAGAAAGATTAAAATAATCCTCACCTTGTTTCTCCTCTACCTACGAAATATGCCTATCTTTCTCCTGATCCATACTTGGATTTGGAAGAGAATGATCAAGCATTCAAGGGGAAAGGGATCCTAAGAGGGAGATTATAGAGGAGGAAAATAATCAAAATCAGATTCAAGACTAGATTTATGAGTGTTAATACCATTTGGTGGAATGGTGGGACTCGTATTTTATGAAACCAACTCACAAAAAGATAGAAAAGATAGATGAACGCCTTAGAATTCAGCGTCTTCGAGGGGGAAACCTCCTTTACATTACACAAATGAAAAATTCTTGGATGATACAAATGAAAAGACCTCCTTTCTATATATAGGAGTCTAAGGGGTCATAATATAATCAGAGCCAACATAACAATAATAATGTAAGGGCACAATAATAATAATAGTGGGCTTCTATGGGGCACAATAGTAACAATATGGGCACTACATGGGTACATCAATATAATAAGGGGGCTGTACTAATAACAATAAGGGGTTACGCTAGTAGTATAGGGGCCTAACATGCCCCTCTCCTTCAAAAAGAGTTGTCCTCAACGCTTGAGTATTTCTTGATGCTTGTGTATAAAATTCTTGTCCTCCCATTTGGAATCTTTAGCGGGTAAGTTCTTCCACTTGATGAGATACTCTGAAATTGATCGATTCCATAGCTATTGGGTTCTTGTTTCTGTGACTGCTCTAGGCTCCAATATGATTTTTCCTTCCTCTTCAATTCTGGCAATATTGTTTGAATTGGGATCTTTTGCAACTTTTGAATAAGTGGCCATACTTCTTCGTCCTTCTTCCATTCATCCCTTTCTTTGTTTATCCAATCTGGTTGGATAATAGAAATAGCACAAAACAATGCTTCCACATCCTCATCCTTTCTTGAGAGTCTGCAACAAAAGTTTGCTTCCATTTTCTATAGATGATGTCAAAGTCATAACCCAACATATTTGTGACACATTTTTTCTGTTCTTCTAAAGATAATAGTTGTTCTAAAAAGTATTTAAGACTATCATGATCCATTTTTACCTTGAAATGTCTTCCCATTTGTTAAGGTCTCCATTTTTTAAGTGCATGTAGTATTGCCAACATTTCCTTCTCATAAATAGCTTGCTTGAGATGTAGCAGTAAAAATATCCAATCACCTACATCAAAACATTTTTCACTATGATGTTGATCTACCTGTTGCTTCATTCGATTTTGCACCAAAGTGGCATTATCCTTTTAAAGTTAGATAACTTGTTGTTGATGCTCGATGTGATCTTTCACTGCTTGAACCTTTTTCTTCTTGATATGTCCTACTATCTTTAGAGTTTGAGGAGTGGTAATTTCTTCCAATCCTTTACAAGATATGGTCGGATTCATTTCTTGATGCTTGATGTGATCTTTCACTTCTTGAACACCTCAGCCCCAACTAACCGGAATCCCATCCAATAAAATGGAAGAATTATAAATCTCCAAGATAATAGATAGGAATACTGCAAATAGAGCCATTGCAAAACCCATAAGAGGAGTAGTTCCCCATCCAGGAGCTACTTTACCATATTCTGAATTAAGCGGTTTTAAGGTCGTTCCTACAAGGGTTTCTTTTGGCGTGGTTTTGGAAGTATCATCAATGGTCTGTGTTGCCATAGAAACTATTGTATTGGTTGAGATCTGTTAACTTTGTTATTATATGGTAAACATACCATGATATTGGGATCACCTAATAATGGAAACTGCAACCTTAGTCACCATCTCCATATCTTGTTTACTTGTAAGCTTTACTGGTTATGCACTATACACCGCCTTTGGGCAACCCTCTAAACAACTTAGGGATCCTTTTGAGGATCACAAGGACTAATTGAAAGAATGACCTTCCCTATAGGGAAGATCATTCTTTCTTTGATGGGAGAAAAAGAATGACGATTTGGAGAAGGAAAATTATTTTCCCCCTTTAGTCGGAAGTTTGGGTGGTTCTCGGAAGAAAATAGCGAAAAAGATTATCCCTAGGGTCTATACCAACAGGAATGTATAAACCAATGCTTCCATAGATTTGATTTGATCATAATTTACAATTATGGAGATAGCTTTCGTACTAATATTTATTAGAGAAGAGATAGGAGCAATATCATACCACTTGTCTTTTAGTAGTTGGATCTCCCAGATTTTGGAATGCTCCAAATTCTATTCGAGCATCCAGATCCGAGTCGATACCAGCAAAAAAATCTCTGAATAAGGTCCTAGCACCATGCCAAATGTGTCCAGAAAAGAAAAGGAGATCAAATGTAGCATGTCCAAAAGTAAACCAACCCCTTGGACTACTACAAAAAACACCATCAGATTTTAGAGTAGCACGATCTAATTCAAAAATTTCACCTAATTGAGCACGTCTAGCATATTTTTTAACTATAGCAGGATCACCAAAACTGACCCTGTCAAGTCCACCACCATAGAACTCAACAGTTACACCTACTTGTTCAACACTATACTTTGATTTTGCCCTCCTAAAAGGAACATCGGCTTTCACAATTCCTTCTTTGTCCACCAGAACTACTGGAAATGTTTCGAAAAAGGTAGGCATACGACGTACAAAAAGCTCATTTCCCTCCTTATCTTTGAAGATAGGGTGTCCTAACCAACCAATAGCTATTCCATCTCCATTGTCCATTGCACATGCTCTGAATAACCCCCCCTTAGCTGGATTATTACCAATGTAATCATAAAAAGTGAGTTTCTCGGGAATTTTGGACCAAGCTTCTGATAGGCTTAAATTTTCGGCCAGACTGACACGAACCCATCGATCTATTTCTTGTTGGAAGTATCCCTGATCCCACTGGTAACGAGTGGGACCGAATAATTCGACCGGAGTAGTTGCGGAGCCATACCACATGGTCCCAGCAACAATGAAAGCTGCAAAAAACACAGCAACAATACTGCTGGATAGGACCGTTTCAATATTCCCCATGCGTAATCCTACGTATAAACGTTGGGGAGGATGAAAACTGAGATGGAATAGACCTGCTAATATACCCAAAATACCCACTGCTATATGATGAGAAGCTATTCCTCCTGGAACAAAAGGATCAAAACCTTCAGCTCCCCATGCTGGATCCATTGGTTGTATTTTTCCAGTTAGTCCATAAGGATCAGACACCCATATCCCAGGACCATACAAACCCATTACATGAAATGCTCCAAATCCGAAACAAGCTACTCCTGAGAGGAATAAATGAATTCCAAATACTTTTGGCAAATATAAACAACGTTTTCCCGTACGTTCATCACAGAATATGTCCAGATCCCAATATACCCAATGCCAGATAGCTGCCAAAAAGCACAGGCCAGAAAACATGATATGTGCCCCGGCCACACCTTCATAACTCCAAATACCGGGATTAATTACAGTTTCTCTGGTGATGTTCCATCCATTCCATGAATCCTTTATTCCCAAATGAGTCATAAAAGGTATAACGAACATACCTTGTCTCCACATTGGATCAAGAACAGGATCAGATGGATCAAAAACTGCTAATTCGTACAGAGTCATTGAACCAGCCCAACCAGCAACTAGAGCTGTATGCATTATATGTACAGAAATTAACCGTCCAAGATCATTCAATACGACGGTATGAATGCGATACCAAGGCAAACCCATGCAAACACCCCTTTATCGGAAAAAGTAGACACTATGTAACTTTCTCACATTGGATTGGAAGAGATCATGTTATCGAGCTAGACCCGGATCATCTCGAAAGTGAACATCTATTCACTTGGACATTGCTAATGATGGAACAGGTTTGAAACAATTTTGTTCATACATAATAGCAGGGAGAGACAAAGATATTTTATCGTTTGTATGTACCAATACACAATGTAGGGATTGGTCCCATTTATATTGATAAAAAAAGAGGAAAGAAACGAGATATTCTAATCCTTCCATTCGTTCATGAACGATACCTTTGCAATTTATGGACTAAGTCAGATATAATTTTTGATGAAAAAATATCATTTTTCTACTAAAGAGTGGAGCTATTACTATTCCATAAACAGTAATACTTTACTGCACTACGGGAAAAAAAAAAAATACTGAGTTCAAATGCTCAGTCAAAATGATAACTTTATCATTTTGTGCTATGCAATGAAAAAAAAGGTCAAAATAGGAAGTCTCTAGGTTAATGGGCCTTTTCCGTTCCATTCCGTAGAAAGATTCGGGGTTATTCATTTTCAGGATCAATAGTGGACGAACAGAGAGAGAGGGATTCAAACCCTCGGTACGGATGATTCGTACTACGGATTAGCAATCCACCGCTTTGGTCCGCTCAGCCATCTCTCCAAGATGGAAGAGTTCATGTGTAACAAAATGAATGGTGGAGTAAAGGTGTATATCATAGTATGTACAGATTGTATCGGCAATATAATGAATATTGCGATTATTCAGTTGGATAAAGAACAATCCAGTCAATCGTATTGTTCATTGCGTTAAAAATAGTTCTGTATGACTGATTTTTTCTGCTTTTCTTGGCCTGGCCGATGGCCAGGCCAAGAAAAGCAGAAAAAATCAGCAGTCATACAGTGCTTGACCTAATTTGATAGCTAGAATACCTGCTGTAAAAGCAAGAAAAAAAGCTATCAAAAATTTAAGATCTACCATATCTTCATTCCCTCCCCAATCAGTTTGATTAAATGCGTTACATGGATTAGTCCATTTATTTCTCTCCAGTATCAAATTTTATTATCGAGATATTGAAGGGTTCTCTATCTATTTAGGGTTCTCTATCTATTTTATGTATTATTGTAAAGATATCAGTTGCTCAAGGCCATAGGTTCCTGATCGAAACTACACCAATGGGTAGGAGTATGAAGAAGACAAAATAGAAGAAAAGTGATTGATCCCGACAACATTTTATTCATACATTCAGTCGATGGAGGGTGAAAGAAAACCAAATGGATCTAGAAGTTATTGCGCAGCTCACTGTTCTGACTTTGATGGTTGTATCGGGCCCTTTAGTTATAGATAGATAGAGCTTTGGATGGATCAGAGATCCATCCAAATATCCTTTAACTATTTAAGTTGATAATGTAACAAATAAAACCCACCTGTATCACTAAACTATACACACCACAATCCCATTGACGGATATTCCGTCACTTCTTTCCTTCCACATTTGTATCCAAATTCCGGAATTCCTTAATTCTCTCTCTTCTATTTTCGAGAGAGAAGAAAGGATTCTATCCATTCTAGTTTTAGAAATTCTAGGTTGTTCTTTCTCTTTATCAAGGAATTTTTTTGCTCAACTCCTCTAATCTTCTAATTGAATTCTTTCTAATTCATTTTAGAAAGATCTTCCTCTTCCAGGAAGAAAAAGAGCCATAAACTGGAATGGCTCCATATTCTTAGCTCTCAATCTTTGTTGATCTCTTATAGTAATCACATCTTGAGGTTTGCAAGGGTAACTTGGTATATCTACCATATGGTCATTGACCGGATATGTCCATGATTCACTAATTGTCTAGCTCCGGGAATGGTGGGAGCCATACCCAATCGAAAAAGAATATTATCCAAACGCATTTCAAGTAATTGCAATAGGACCTGACCCGTTGAGCCTTTGGCTCTTCTAGCAATACGAACATATTTCAGCAAATGCTCTCAGGCATAACTTTTCTCCATCCGTTTCGTATCAGCTCAGCCCGGAGTTTCCAGTATAGCGATCCTTACCCTACGAGCTACTATAATATATGTTCTCAACTTGATATCTATAAAGATAGATGGATCATCCATATCCAATTTGTTGTCCATCTACCATAGTAGACTCACTCATTCATATATGATGAGGGGGCCCTTTTAACTCAGCGGTAGAGTAACGCCATGGTAAGGCGTAAGTCATCGGTTCAAGTCCGATAAAGGGCTCATGTTTCCCACGAAGAAAGAAGGCTCGGGTGTCCATTTCTATTACATAGAGAGAAATATTTTCACCGAAATATGAATATGAAAATGACAACAAATCGGATTCGGATCCAGTCCGTTTTTTATCTTCTTTTATGAGGCGAACGACGGGAATTGAACCCGCGCGTGGTGGATTCACAATCCACTGCCTTGGTCCACTTGGCTACGTCCGCCCCGGAAAAACCAATTTATCTATCTACAGTCATTTCTTCCAAGAATAAAAAATGAGCTAACGTTTGTTCTTATGTGGGTCGTCGGTGACCTCTGATAGGGGATCAAAGCAAGATCGATGACTAACTCTCAACTCTCGAACAAGTTGTATGGCTTATTATCAAATATGTGATAAATATGAAGTATTTTGTATTTCTCCCGGAGAAATATCACGATCCCATCTTCCCTCCGTTCTTTTGAACGTGAAAGAAGAATCTTTCTTCTTTCGTATCGATCCTTTGTCTATTCACTCATGGGCGATAATTATTGTTTTTCCCTATTAGATTTTAGTTTTCAACTAACACAGTTTTGCAGATTGGTTCGGTAGATCCCACGTTATTCGAGTTGTAACGAACGGGCCATAACCATTAAAATGGTTCGGTGTAAATGGAATAGATCGAGATCTATCTCGATATTTATTGTATGTTTTATCTTGATACTAAGATCTTGTCCATCTGAACAACTCTGGGCAGGGTATTTGATCGGAATTTTTCTTCTTGATATGTCCTTCTATCTTGATAGTTTTCGGAGTGGTAATTCTTGCCAATGCTTTACAAGATATGGTCTGTTTCATTTCTTCTTTCTCCGGGGTTGGGTCCTGGCGTATATCCTCTTCTTTTGATGTTTCTTGATCCTTTTATTCCTCCTCTTCATACTCTATGTAAAATAATTTCTTCTCAGCACACTTATGACCTTTAGTGCATTTTCTACCACAATTGCAACAAAGCCCTTTTTCTCTTTTTTCTTCCAATTGTTGTGGTGTAACCCTTGTAGGTTGTGGAAGGCTAGGAGAAACAACACTTCCATCTTTATAGTTGTGAGGGGTAGACTTCCTTGTTGCCATAATTTTACTTTCCATTATGTCACAAAGCCCTTTTATTCTTTCCAATTGTTGTGGTGTTGCTCTTTGTATCCTCATAATGTGCTATCATTTCCTCCGTGAGAATTGACCACGTAACAAGTTGTTTAGGAGAAAAAATCCCTTTATACCATAAAAATTGATCTGGTTCTAAATGTGAAGATGCAGTACATACCTTTTGTAATAGTGGTACACCACGTTGATCAAAATATTGCTCCAACTGAAGTATCCAATTTACCGGATCCTTGCCATCAAACTTCCTCATATCACCTTTTCTTGATTTTAGGAGCTCGATTTTGAAATGACTATAACTCTGTAATTTTGGTTCTTCTAGTTCTGAAATTGCGACTCGTAGTAGCCCTCAGTGTCCTCTTTCCAATGCCACCAGTCTGATCCAAATTGGATTCTCCAAGGAAGAGTTATGCACAATCTCCCAAGATGACCTGATTATAGACCTTTCCAGAAGAGCGAACTTGTATGAAGTGCCACGTGTTACTGTTTCAACCTTTGGCTCTGAAAAATATATACAAGAAACTACAGTCCATCCTCTTTCTATACCTTCTTACAAAATTTCAATCCGATGCCCAGAGAGACATTTATGACTATTTTCCCCAGGTCACCTATGTGGAATGTAATTCGGGAGTCTGCAAAAAGACCAACTTCCTCAAATCATATCTCCGCAAATGTAGCACGAAAAGCTCTGAAATTTGGACACAAGGTTTAATGTGATTTCGTCTCAAATGGGTTTTTGTTTTCGCTTTTGAAACGTCGTAGAAAATGTTTTATAGCGAAAATTCCACGATGACCTATTTGGAGCAGCAAAACCCTAGAATCCAAAGCTTTGATACCAAATGTTATGAAACCAACTCACAGAAAGATAGAAAAGATAGATGAATGCCTTAGAATTTAGCCTCTTCGAGGGGCAACCTCCTTTACATTACAAAAATAAACAATTCTTGGATGATAAAAATGAAAAGACCTCCTTTCTATATATAGGAGTCTAAGGGGTCCTAATATAATCGAAGCCGACATAACAATAATAATGTAAGGGCACAATAATAACAATAGTGGGCTTCTATGGGGCACAATAGTAACAATATGGGCACTACATGGGTACATCAATATAATAAGGGGGTTGTACTAATAAAAATAAGGGGTTACACTAGTAGTATAGGGGCCTAACACGTATTCACCATAGGCTTCATGAAACATTCCAAATTATCCTCATTCAGATCAAGATTGTGGGAAATAGATGATGGTTGAGATTCGAGAAGATGGATTAGGAATTTGATTTGCATATTTCCAAACTTCCACATTATCACAAGGAGGCACCCAAATTGGTACTCGAAAAGGAGGAGGAAAAGGAACAAAATGAATAATAGGTCCCTCCTCTGAGATGGGATGTGGCTCACAGTTTACAAAACTTGGGAAAACAAGAACATGTGGGGGTTTGGATTCAAAATAATTTGATGAGATTCAAACCAAATGTTCAAACTATTGTTCGAAGAAATACAAATTCATATCTTCTTCAAGAAACTCATAACCCAAGTGAAGGAATCTATTAGAAAAATCCCTAATTAATTCATTAGGATCCATTCTAAGTTGATTAATTCTTTTATAAATGTCTCGGTAATCATACCTATCAAAACATTGATGAATCTTCTTAAAAAATTGATGAAGAGAATGAATGAAAGAATATGGAAAGGTATGACACCATTTCTTAACACAACCTTTAAGAGTGAGGGTGAACAAAATAAACATAATATCTTCATCATAGACTTCAATATATTCATAAAACCAAAAAAAATCATTTATGTGTTCGGATAAAAAATTACTACCCTCACCATCAAACCTGAATTGAGACAAGGCATGAAAAATTTTCACGGAGATTGAAAGTTTACCTGGAGGTAGGTTAGAAAAACACTCCAAGATTATGATTTGGGAAAGAGCCATTTATGATAAGAGATTCAAAACAGAGTCAAAGGGAACATCCTTTCATCTGGCCCTCCTTCTAGTGCCAGAACGGTTGATAGCGCTAGATACTGCCAACATATAGGGGGTCTCCCTGATGTGAAGTCCCAATTAGACCTCACACCGTTTGCAGTAGGAGCCCCATTCAGAGTATTAACCCATCTAACATAACCACAAGGTTTGTCTTGGTTTTAATGGATAACATAGGAGATTTTATACATAAACCTGGAATAAACAAGTAAGTTGACATTATGAAACATCGATTGCAATGTGTAAAAGCAGACCTTCATGAGAGGGAGGAAAAAAGTGAGCCTCTAGAAGGAAGTAATAGTACTAACCTAAGAGAGATATGGAAGCAAAGAAAGGTTCGTTATTTATCTAGTGAAATATTTCACTTAGACACAACGATCATTAAACTACATACAACACACCTTCAAAAAGATAAGAACTGAGGCCACCGAAATAGTGCAATTTCCTTAGTACATGTGAATGAAACATATATAGTAAACATCCATAGAATACTCATAAGAGATCTACAATACATGCATGAAAATGTGTTGGCTCATCGAGCTTCAATTATAAGGTGAAATATCCAATTACATAATTACAATAATGAGACACTAGTTACAATAGAGGAACATTAAGTCACTTATTTCTTCTCTTAAGAATAGTTTTATCTCCTATGCCAAGTAGAGAAGACATGACTAGCTTTCCAAAGCTTAAGCTTCCAAAAGCCATTTTCTTGAATTATGAGGTTCCCTTTATAATGAGGAGAATGACCTTTCATATCCCCATGACTCTTGAATTACCCTCACGACTCTTGGACTTCTAATGTGTCCTTTGGACTTTTAAACAATTTTTGAACTTCTATTGACTTTTGGACTTCTCCTAAAGACTTTTTTTCCATATATGACTAAGTGATTCTTCATATTCCACATATGTCACTTGGACTTACACACATTACATTTTGTCCTTTTCTTGAGAATACAACATTACATTCCACATGATGATGTAGCATGACACATGGACACATATTGACCATTACGATGACACTTGTACAAATTACAACTTGACAATGAAGGCATGGACTTCATGATGAAGTGGCAATGCCAAGTTGTCTTCCTTGCTTCTTCATTTTGAATTCTTGATGATAGATCTGATCTATTGCTTCATATCCATGAAATATCCTCTTCTTTTCTCATTTTCACCTTCCAAAGGGTCTTTGATCAATATCAGAATCCTCTGAGTCATCATGGAATGTCTTCGTTTTGTCTTGGTCCGTCCTATGCTTCATGTCTTCATGATTATTCATTCATATTCTTCTCCTTCGCAGGTGTTTCTTTATGAGTTCTCCTTGCTATATGCTCTTGATTATCACCTTATCATTCTAGGAAGGTACTCCTACTAATGAAAATAATTCTTGATGAGTAAATATCATTCTTAAAAACATCTATTCTATCACTACCTAGCTCATGGAATTATATGCTCATTATAGGTCTGTGAAGGGGTTAAAAGAACACGGCTTGATTAGGAGGGTGCATTCAAGCTCATCAAAGCTCACAAGAGGCCTTCAAGGTGAACTTGTGCATTCAAGAAAGACAGAGAGAACATGACCAAAGGCGTAGGGGCAGACACCGAAGAGATGAAGGAGTGAGGCTTTAGGATTTCAAGATGCACTCATGCACTCAAAGAGACTAAGAAGGCACAAGGGCACACTCTAAAGAGATGATGGAGTGAGGCTTTAAGCCTTTAGGTTTTCAAGGTGTGATCATGTGCTAAAAGAGAATAAGAGGGTGCAAGGGAACACTTTGAAGAGAGGAAGGAGTGAGGCTTTGGGCCTTCATGCCTTCAAGGTGCATTCATGCGCTAAAAGAGAATAAGAGGGCGCAAGGGCACACTCCGATGAGATGAAGGAGTGAGGCTTCAGACCTCCAAGTCTTGAAGTTGTGCTCATGCACTCATGAGGATAAGGAGGGCGTAAGGGTGCATGCGGAAGAGATGAAGGAGAAAAAATTAATCCTTCAGGGTATGTTCATGCACTCAAAATAGGGCGCAATTCTTTGTGCTGAAGGAGTGTGCTCAAGCTGCAAGCTTCGTGTCTACACCATGCACCAAAGGAGGGTGAAATTCTTCAAGTCAAAGGAGTGTGCTCATAATACTAAAGTGTGCTTATTGTTTTGAAGTGTGCTCAGGTTATCAGAGTGCACTTTTGAAGGAAAGAAGGTCCTTGCTTGTCCAAAGTGCAATTTTTAGAGGAGAGAAGGTCCTTGTTCTTCTAAAGTGTGTTTTTTCATTGAGTGTTTTAAGTGTGATTCATTATTTTGAAGTGTGCTTTATTGTTTCAAAATGTGCTCAGGCTTGGGAGGGCACAATTCTCTCCAACAATGCACACTTTTTCATCTGGAATGCACTTTTCACTAAGGGAGGGAGCACAAGGCTAGGTGACTTATCCTTAGGATGTACTAATGCACTATGAAGGAGGCCTTAGAAAAGGCTTAGTGCACAAGTATGGGAAAAAATATACGTTAATGAGGCTCATGAATAAGTTTCTCTTATCACCTATTAAAAGGACTAAAGCCTTTAGAACTTGCGTTCGGCTGAAGGACTAAGAAAATCTCTCATAATGGCTAAGTATGAGATCAACAGAGTAGGAGAAAGAAATGCATCCTAACACGACACAAACATGGACCAAACACATAAATTCCATCAATACAAGAGCCTAGTTGAATGCATAAGACTCATGAACAATAGTCACACCTTAAAAAAACAAGAAGCGACACCTATTTCTAAGTGTGACAGTTGAAATGACACGTTACAATGCTTAAAACACAAACTACAATAGAAGTGACGACTATGACCAAAAGTTGCTTTGAGCTGTATGAATGTGTCTAACACATATTCTAATGATATGTAATACCATTTGATGTATAAGAGTGTGCCAGAACTAACTTCGATAATAGTTAAGGGTGTGACTCATGCAGGAGTGAAAACAAAAAAAACGACACCTACGACAGGAGGAAAACATGAATATGACACTTGCAAAATGTGAATGACCTTAAAATTGACACATTGCAGAGAGAAGGTAACATGAAAATTCCACTTATCAAAGTAGAATCAATTCAAAATGACATCCACGAATATGAAATCGACACTTGTGAAAGCAAAAATGTATAAAAG
The DNA here is from genome assembly GCA_031772625.1 of Pinus tabuliformis. Taxonomy (NCBI): domain Eukaryota; kingdom Viridiplantae; phylum Streptophyta; class Pinopsida; order Pinales; family Pinaceae; genus Pinus; species Pinus tabuliformis. The sequence continues at coordinate 1,024,560,811 of CM062816.1, read as the reverse complement.
ATGATAGTTGAGAAAACTTAGCAAAATAGAAGTAAAAACATAACAAAGTGAGGGGGACTATCAATAAAAGTGCACACTAACTGTTGATAGGAGTTGAACATCACATTGGCACTATCTTGATGGACGGTGTTATGCCTATCCAAGATTTCATAACGGAAGTGTTCTCATGAACCCATCGGAGACTGAGCATGTGTGTGAAAGTGACTTGACTATTTAAAACTAGGAAAAAGACTTAAATTATTTATAAAGCATCAAAAAACCATGGAGTAACCATAAGAAAAAATATCGTAAGATCCTTAGTAGGCTCCGAAATTTGAGTGTGAGAAAATTTTTGGAGGGTGTTGATCACAATGACAACACTATGTTATAGAAAACACTGTGTTATCTCTGCCTTTGACCTAAAACCACTTGAGTCTCACTGCCTCTCCAGACCCCCAACGACCATCCACTCACATATCAGAGAAGCTGAGGGAATGAATGTTGGGCTGCACAATAATGACAAAATTCATGTCTTGTTCAATGTATAAATTCCCTTTCCTCACGTGAACCTCCGTTGTCTAGATGCAATGAATGTGGCCTATGGTGAGTTCAAAGAATGGCCGCCACACATCCATTCCCTTTAAGTCCTCTTGTAGTGTTGGCATGTGACTGCTTCACCGCGATGGTAGCTTGATCATTGAGACCCGAGGAGTAGTATAATATTATATTAAAGAATATAATATATAAAATATAATATAATCTATAGTAATTTAATATATAATATGATAATAAGGAATATAATATATTAAATAATATAAAAAAACCTATAATATATATATATATATATTATTTATTTTTTCCAGTTTTTTTTTTGTAATTTCTATTAATAAAAATAAAAATTACATTTTGTAGACACACATAGTGTGTATACATATGAAAACCAAACAAGGACATGAAGGGATACAAAGAGAAAGATGAAAAGTGACATGTAGGTATATTTTTATTCATTTATTTAATTTTTTCTTATTATTATTATTATTTATTTATTTTTCAGATTTTTTTTGTAATTTCTATTAATGAAAATGAAAATTACATTTTGTAGACACACATAGTGTGTATACATATGAAAACCAGACAAGGACATGAAGGGATACAAAGAGAAAGATGAAAAGTGACATGTAGGTTCATAAAATACAATATGCCTCAAATAAAAAACTAAAAATATATAACATAGTAAGGACAAGAAAATATTATGTCTGACTTGTGCAAATATTTTCTCTTTTTCTTTTCCACTTATGCACTTTTTTTCCATCCATCGGGATTTGGTTCAATAAGTACCAAAGCCAATTATTTTCCCAGATGAGGGACATCTTTGTCAACATTTAAACTTTCTAAGACATGTGCTATTTTAGAGCCCCAAATCCATCCAGTGTCATAGAGTTTTTGGGTTCCTTCTCTGCCTGTTGTATAATGCTGAGGGCCAACTGTATTGAACTGCCTCCATCTTGGACAACTCCATGTAGGTCTATTTCATTAGCTTCTTATTTTTTTAGGTGACATTCCTTTTTGTCATCTTCTGCATGCTCAGAAGGGTATTTGTCTATGAATTTCCATCGTTTTGATCTATTTGATTGTATCTTCTTATTCTTGGGATTCTCCTTGCCTAGGGGCATGTATGCTGTAAATGATTTGTCTGAAAACATATTCAAAACCTAAATTCCATGTTTCCATAGTCTAAAACTTGTGACTGACAATTTATTTTTTGTTTCATATTTATATGATTAGGAAGTCCTTTACTAGGATCAATATGCACACATATTATAACATATTTGAAGATATTATTTTATGTTCTTTCTATGTCCAATTTTTTGAATTTGTTCAGTGTGTTGCCTATATCCTCAAGAAATTTTATTGTGCCAAAAAAAGGGGGAATATTTGGGAGTCTCACCCAAACCGACACAATACAGACCACCATAGAGCATCAAACTCAGGGAACCAAGGTATAACAAAAATCCTGGCTCTACCCCAAAACCAGGGCCATGCATTTAAAGCATAGTAAAAAAAATTCCTTTTGTGATTCAAACTGTAATATGAAAAAACCTTTTGAGGATAAAAAAACTTAACGTTCAAGATCTAGGTATAGAAAATCCATTGAATGAGTGCTTTAGGTTTGGGATAAAATCCATTAAATCTATAAATGATTTCTTTTTCTTGTAAAACAAAGAAAAACGAATTAACCTTAGGAAGTTTTACTTCAATAGAAGGAAATTTTTCCATTTGTTCAACTATAAATGGGCCTGAAATATTATGAGATTGTTCTGTAGGGGCATTAACCTTTCTTTGTGTAACATCCTTAAAAGAGACAAGAAACCCATTAGTTGATTTTGTACCAGGATCATATCATCCATGGAGTCTTGTGTTTAGAATAATCAGGTTAAACTATTAGACATGTTATAGTCTTGTAGCGTGGAAGAATCTATTAGAACCTTCCCATTAAATTGAAGGCACTGATAACAGGATGATATACCCCAAATTGTTTCAATGGACTGTTTTATAGAGAATAAATAATAGGAGTAGTTGACCCATAAAAGTTTAGATTTCCCACTGAGACTATTAATGAAAATATGGAAAGAGGACACCCTATTGATTACCGACTGAGACTAATGAGTCTAAAATTGGGCCATTTTTTGAGGGCCACCATACTGGAGGCCACCAAGGAAGGATTGAGAGATAGAGCCATCCCCAACTTAGTAGAATGAATGACCTCACATATAGGTGGGAAGATAAAGAAAGGCACAAAGGCTTACGAGTACACCAAAAATAAAAGTTCCCGTTAAAAACATGAAACCTCCATGCATCAATAATGAAGGCCATATAAAAATTCTGAGAGTGTGAGCAACAAAGAAAAATTATTGAGGAAAAAATTTGATACTGACTAAAAGAATTCCCACACATTCCCTTGATGAACAATCACCCAAGGGCTTTTGATAACATGAATTTCCCTAAAGACATCAACATCAAATAGACTTCATCTACAGTCATGGGATGTGCCCTTGTCCCTTCTCGAATCCATTCATACAATGGATTAGGAGAAACATAGTCCAGGTACCTAGTGACAACGCCATGAGATGAAATGAAAAGTAGAAAAACCTTAGATTTCATCACTCGAGCCATCTTTTTCCTAGACGAAAAAAATTATAAATAATTATTAAGAAGTTAATATAAATAGGATAAGGAGGATGTTATTTATAGACAAACCTAGAGGTTAATGTGTGAATCCAATTCTCACTAATTTTCGAACCTTCATCTCTATTCAGATTATTAGGGAGATTTCCAATTTCGATGCCTTTCCTGATTTTTCTATGGTGATAATGATCAATTTTGGAAAGGATGATAGTATTTTTAATGCAAATATGGTGTTTAGTCTTATTGGAACGTTTAGCTAACTTAGAATATTTAGAACGCTTATGCTTTATGATTGCTGAATGTTCCTAAATTCTTTTCTCTACAGTGTGCCCACATGAACAGTGAATTAAATAAACACCTTTTTTACTAGTAGGATTAATGGAATCTTTGACATATTTAAGGCAACCTCGAATGGTGATTATTGGCTTAAAGGTGGTCATAATGTTTTTCCTTTTTAGAATGTGGAAAATCTTGCTTATGATTCTGTGGATGTAGGGGAGGTGGATTTGTTGTCAATGTTGTCCATGTTCTCTTTTTATTGAGACCCTTTATTGGCATTTTGGAATTCCTTAATGCCTTAGTGTCCCTTATATCCATTCTTTTTGAAAACCTCCATAAGATGGGTCTTTTACATTTCAAGATGTTTCTTATCAGAAATTCTGATAGCTCTAGTTGCTAAAGTGTTAAGAATGAAAAGTTTTTGGGCTGGATGATGGTGGGAGCTAGAATTGAGGTAATAAATAGAGTGAGTCTTTTTCTGGTAGACTTGGTGGGACATGGAACCATCTTGATTTCTTATAATGAGAATTTTAAGAAAGGGAAGGCTACTATCCACCTCAACTTTTATTGTAGACTTGGTGGGACATGGAACCATCTTGATTTATTATAATGAGAATGTTAAAAAAGGGAAGGCTACCATCCACCTCAACTTTCATTGTAAATATAATAAATTCTGATTGATTATTCAATTGTTCCTTGAAAATTTCTAATTTCTCTCTCCCATGCAACCATATAATAAAGGTTTCATCGAAAAATATTTTCCAAAGTTTAGGTTTGAAGGGGGAAGAGTCTAAGGCTTTGGTTTCAAATTATACCATGTACAAATTTCCAATAGTGGGGAAAAGGGGGGATCCCATAGCCACCCCATATGTTTGTTCATATTTTTCGTTTAAGAAACTAAAACCTATAGGCCCACCAATAGTGTGTAGGTCCACATTTTTCAAATATTTCAAATAGTTGACATTGTAATTTTTTATATACTATAATTAAAAACCACACTTTTTTAATTTTTTAGAAAACATATAATAGTAAGAAACTAAAAACTATATGCCCACCAATAGTATGTAGGTCCACATTTTTCAAATATTTCAAATAGTTGACATTGTAATTTTTTTATATACTATGATTAAAAACCACACTTTTTTACATTTTTAGAAAACATATAATAGGTACAGATATAAATATAGAAGAAAAGTACAAGGAAAAAGTTCTTTGAACACTTTCCATAAAACATTTTTGTTTTTCCTTGATTTCCACATTTTTTCATTTTTAGATATAATATATGTAACAAGGAATTATAAATTATAATCTGTCCAAACTAATATCTATTTAGTATATTATCTGTATGCATAGAAATTAGATTCTATCTAGTAACTATGGACCTGAAATTAGAATATGCAACACTAATGACTTTGTGATATCCTATTGTGTTCTCAAGGCCCAATCCTTACTTAATGGATGTTTGATATAGTCTAGTTATATCAGTTTTAACAAATCTACAAATTTTCATGTTGAGAAGTAGAACTAGTAGCTACTTGTACTAAAAAAAAGGTATGTCTAGGCCCCCCTAGACAATATAATATATTGACATGAGGGGTAACATATTTAGAACAAGTAGCTAGTTGATAGTAACTAGTACACTTTACTAGTTACTGTAAATGTACTACAGTCAATCTTTTGAAAGCTTGACTATTTCCTAGAGGCTAGAATAATAGGCTTCTACAGTTACTTTTAGCTCAAACTAGGGATGGGAAAGTAATTCCTTTAGCTATAACAATCAAATTAGGAACGTAGAATGCAAGAAAATGAGAATTAATAACCTAATAACTTCAGATCCCCCCTGTATGATAAAATGTGAAATTTTCCTCTCATCTAGATCAAGTGACTAAAAAGAAGATGTAAATGACTATTTTTCACTCTTAAAAGAGATCATTACTCTTTGCTCAAGTTCCAAGTGAGATTGAGTATTCCTTTATGTTATGATTATACAACATAGATATGGAATCATTGAGAACTATCCTCCCTTCCATATAATTATTTTCTTCTTGAAAGACTTTGAGCTAGGGATTTACTTGTCTTAATCCCATTCCACTTGATCCTTTAGGTTCCTTCGTGCTTCACTTTATTTCAATGGTTACAATACTATCAATTGAAGCATATGTGTGATGTGTGGCACAACTGTGAGCCATGTTCACTTTGCATATTTTATTACATTGGTGTTCCTTCCAGATCCAATGACTCAAACCTCTTTAATTTGACGAATCTGATGCATGTAAGGCTCCCACTGCCATAGGGGGTTTAAAATGGAGTTTCAGTTTGATGACATCCAACCGCTAGGATTTGTTTGATCCAATGGCCCAACAATGTATCGCTCCCTCGATTAACACTAGTGCTAAAACAATGTTGTTCCCTTGATGAAATCTAATGCCCTTGGTTAGTTGCGATCAACAACTCTCACCCATAACATACATACATACATACATATATAGGGCTATACCCCAAGTCAGTGTGGGTCCCCACTGAGTTAATGGTTGTGATTACCCATCAAAGTCAATGATTGACAATGATTGCAAGCACTCCCCCCATGCCGTTAGCAAGGAGGGAGAGGGGGGTCTACACTCCAAGTTCCACCATGGAGTTTTTCCTTCTCAATCTAAAGACATATGCTTTATTTCTTAATATCCACACTTCTCGTGAATTAAGGGCGAGGGTACCCCCATGACATCATCGAGAGGGGGGTGGGGTCTGTAATCATGGTTTCATCCCCTCCCTAGAACTCTGCTCTTTGGTGGAAATTCCACTGTGAACTGTCGATAATTTGATTTCTGAATTGATGGGAATTAACTGAATGGATCCTTCTATATAGATTTAAGCTAGGATTTTTGAATGAGCTGTTGCGGGCTAGAATTATATAGATAAAAAATGTTTTGTGATTTCATTGTACGTTTGGTTTGAAATACATATACATCACATTGATATATGTTTTATTTTGGACTCGATGACATCTAGAAGGTGCAAGCCTTTTAACATTGACACGAAAGTATAATTGTGATTATTATACTTGATTAGTTAGTATTTAATTTCTTAGCACTTATGTTACCAATTTTTTATAGTCATTCCACCAATTCGAACCTCGTAAACACAATTTTTTCCATTTTATTCAATATTCTTATAGATTATCAACTCCTTATGAGTTAAATCCAACAATTCATCAATAACCAATATTTTTCCCTAGAATATTTTTTGGCCCACATCCACATCAACACCTATGTTCGTTTTAAAATAAAGTACATGACCTATCATTTTATGAAACCTATAACAAGACAAGTTGAATTGGAATCATGGTGAATTAGTGAAATAAAACCCAAGGTAAAATATTCTCATCACTTGTTAAGCTTCCCATCATAGTCAAGGTTTCAGTTTTGGAAGGTTCAAAATTCCTTTGTATCAAAACATTTAGAAAAAGAAAAAGAAAAAAAAAAAAACTTTATAGTCAAAACATAATTAATGCAATTTTTTTTTTTAAATGATGATACAACTTTATTTAAATAAAATAAATCTAACTAAAAAATATTCTCACATTTAATTATTTTAAATTGAAAATTATGTATAGCTTATTTTGAACAAACCTACTGTCAACTATTGTTCATTAAAAAAATCCACTAAAACACCATTTGCACCTGAGTATTGTTCACAAAAAAATTATTTAGTGATAACAAGGTTGAATGTAAGAATTTATTATTCTAAAATGGATGTAAACATCATAAACGGTTATAATAAATTGGAAACATATCAAAAAAATAGAATAAAAAAGAAAAAAGGAATGTGAATTGAAAAGGAAAGGATTATTTGATGTTTTCATTAATTTTTTTAAAGTGATTTTATATTTTTTTATAACTTGAAAAATTATTGAGTAATAACAAGGTTGAATGTAAGAATTTATTATTCTAAAATGGATGTAAACATCATAAATAGTTATAATAAATTGGAAACATAGAAAAAAATTAGAATAAAAAGGAAAAAAAAGGAATGTGAAATGAAAAGGGAAAGATTATTGGGTGTTTTCATTAAATTTTTTAAAGTTATTTTGTAATTTTTTTTATAATTTTTTTTTAAAGGTTGTTTCCGAGTAAGAGGAGAGAATGTAAACCAAGATTATATGTGTAAATTTTGAATGACTATAGCGTTATTTTGTATTTTTTTTATAATTTTGTTTTAAAGATGGTTTCCGAGGAGAGAATGTAAACCAAGATTATATGTATAAATTGTGAATGACTATAGCGTTTAGGGGTTGCATTATGACTAAAATAATCTTAAAAATAAACACTCAAAAGCTAAAGGGTTGGATTTTAACTAAAGACTATCATAATAAAGAATGAGAACCATTCAAATGTTGGTTTTTTATTCATATTTTTGAAATAAATAAAATTCAAGTGTAATTTCATATTTATTGTATAGATTTTCATGTGATATCAATATGGTTATTGTTATTAGTTTTTATTTTTGCCAGGGATTATAGCTTTCGCTTTATGGTTAAAGACTCTTGATCGTATGTTAGTTTGCGAAGTTTTTGTAATTTTAACCGAAGTATTTGGAAAATGTTGGTTATTTCCATTTTCCCATAAATTAAAAAATATATTCCTAATTTTTTAAAATATTATTTCTAATTTTCCATTGGATGAGCGAGCATTGAGGTGACATGATTCCCTTGATGTGACATGGTTCCTTGGAGGAGGGAGATTTAATTTCATTATTTCTCAGACATTGGAAAATAATTTTAAAATTGGAAAAATGGAATTACCTGATCAGTTGTTGTAGAGGCTCTGCGATTGGCTATCATGATTGATTTGTAGTGGACATTGCAGTGTATTCTATTGCTTTGACAACAAGGACTAACGATGAAAGTTTCACAACAATAATCAACGAATGGCGTGGCATGAGGTCCCTTACGTAAGCGGGATGAGGGGAGGGGGAGGGGTCGCACTTGTGGTTACTTTGTTAAAAATACAATAAAATGTATCTTTCATGAAAGGCTTGGCATGTGGCCAACTATCTAATTCAACAATGGACAATGTATATCTGGTGTGAAATAGGGGGTGCTTAACTAAGTGGATAAAATGGATGGGTGGGTTGGTCCCCACCATTATGTTGATGTGGGCTCACCTTATTTGATATCGAGTTCCGAATGAGCTATGCCAAATCCGCTTTCCGAAGGACCCAATACATGGTTCTTAAAAGTAGGGTGGAAAGTTGGGTGTCTTAATGCGTTCAATCTGGTTGAATTGACTTTGTCTTGTTTCACTAGATGTGCCAAGTGCTAAATAACATATTTCTAAATATAAAGGAATTTAGCCGTAAAAGATGAAGAGTTGGGGTGGAACTTTGTAGAACCGGATGATGGGAGAATTTTGATAACAAAGGTCCTAGAAATGCATAGAGTGAAAAATTAGGAAGGGTGATTATTATGGGTAGGAGAATCCATTTCGCTAATCGTTTTTGCTTCAAAAAATAAAATTTCTGACTATTCATGGTGGAATTTGTGTCAGAGGGTAGAGTTTCATGGAGGTAGCAGAACCATGATTATGCTCCCCTCCCCCTCCCCTCCTAGTGATGTGATGGGGGTACCCCTCCCCTTAATGTACAAGAACCATGGATCTTTGCAAATGAAACTTCCACCATTAGATTAAGGTGGAAAAATTTCATTCTGGAACCTAGAGTGCATCTCCCTCATCCCCTCGCTGATGTCACAGGGTGGGGGAGAGGGGGCATAGTTCCAAATCATTAAGATCCGTGGCTTTTGATGGGAGATCACAATCATTAAATCAATGGGTACCTACATTGAGGTGAGGTATGACCACTGAATTAAAAAGAAATACACAGACACACACACACACACAAATACACATATTTGTGTATATTATGGATTAAGAAATCAAATAAATTATTATACATAGTGTAAAGAGTGATGAGGTGGATATTGCACATGATAGGTCAGGTTGAATAACTAGGGTCGTTGAGCCCGAATGACCATGGATCATCAGATATCATCAGGTGCCAAAAGGTCATGTTAATTGACAAGCAAGCTGGAGTTCGATGGGCGATGGTGTTCGTTGATCGCAATTAACGAGGGTTATTGGATTTTAGTGGGGGTGCAATTTTATTTTAACATTCGCACTAGTTGTAATGCATTACATTGTTGGGCTATTGGATCAAAGAGATCATAGATGTTGGATGTCATCAGAGCACAAGTCCATTTTAAAACTCTTTTCTAGTGGGATCCCAATGCACATGTGGGCCATCAAATAAAAGAGGTTTGGACAGTTGAATGTGGAAGGGACACTAACGCAATAAAATATGGAAAATGGTACAATTAGTAACATGATGACATTAATTTAGTACCAAAATGCATAGCGTGGTGTAAATATGGTGTGTTGTGAACATTAACTGGTAAAGATTCCCATAAATGAGGTTATTAGGTTATTAATTCTTGTTTTCTTGAATTTCACACTCCTTATTGGATTGGTATAGTCAAAGGAATTAAATTTCAATCGATCCCTAGTTTTAGCTAAGAGTGAATGTAGAATCCTACCATTCTGATCTCTAGGAAACAAGTCTTACTATAGTACACTAATAGTAGCTCATAAATTTTACAAATTTAGAATGGATACTGAACACCAAAATGAGGTTTTCATTAATATGATAGTGCAAATTTGTGACACCTATGTATAGAACATAAACATGCATGTCTTTAGAGATCAATTAGAGATGAATGGCCAATCAAATAGCTCAAAATATTATTTGTTAAATACCAACTTACTTAGATATGCATTGTCGGGTGTTTATTTCGACCATGATATAATTGTTCTTTTAGCATAGTAGGCCAATCAACATGCATTTTAGAACTAAGGTAAAATAAAACATTTGATGATCTAAAAATATTGCTTGATTCGAGAAATTGGGTAAAATATTGCAACCACTAAAGCTAGTACAACCATATAAATAAATTGATTGGTAAACACCGATGGGAATTAATCCATGATAAGAATCAAAACACTTCATGGTACATCTCATATTGTCAAGATAAAAAAAAAAATCATAAAAATTAAGAAAATTATAGCTTTGTTTTAAATTATTATTGTTAATTATAAAAAATAATTAATATACAAGTTACACATATATATAAAACATTGTTCCAACTTAGTGAGGAATTTATCAAGTTTTTTTTTGGAGGTCGTATCAAATCATGATTTTCATGTTGATACACCACACTTTTTATATTTTAGGTTTAAAACTCCAACATTTTTTAACCATGGCATTAAGAACCACGTTGAAATGAAAAAGTGGTGATTCATTCTCTCTCTCTCTCTCTCTCTCTCTCTCTCGATATATATATATATATATATATATATATATATATATATATATATATATATATATATATATATATATATATATATATATATATGTATGTATATATATGTATGTATATACATGTATGTATATACATGTATATATATATATGTATATATATATATATATATATATATATATACATGTATATATATACATGTATATACATACATGTATATACATACATATATATACATACATATATATATATATATATATATATATATATATATATATATATAGATATATATGTTAGGGTTAAAATTCAAGCACTTTTCAATCATGACATTAAATACCAAATCATGACTATGAAAGACATGAAAAAGCATGTTGAATGCAAAAGTGGCGTGCAACATCATCCTTTTTTAGGATTAAAATTCAAGAAAATTTCAACCATGACATTAAAAATCAAATACCACAACCCCCAAAAAATCTAGAACACAATATTTAAAGTTTGATTACCTTTTTTTGTTTTTTGTCAAAATGCTTGATTTTTAAATGTTTTTCAAATTTGTTAAACTTCTGTTTTATTTTATTTTAAATTTGGGGTGAAAATAACCAACTAGAATAGATCCATATTAACTCTAGATCTGCCAAGTTCCAAGAGGGATCAAATCTCTTTTCACTCTAAAAAAGGTTTGCATCTCAAGAGATTTGATCCCTCGCAACGCTTGGTAGATCTGGAGTTAAGATGAATCTAGGCTGGTTTAGATTTCTCCTTTAAATAGAATATATTCCACATGAATACCATGGATCGATACCATGGTTTCTCATAAACCTGGCCTTAGAGCCTAGATCGACCTCAGGCTGAAGGGAGGCAATCCTAGGATAACCACAAACCAAGCTTAACCTGGTAGCTAGCCCTACCAGGTCAGGAGAGGGTTCTTTCCTTGTCAATTTCAGTAGAGATGACTGAATTGAATATGAAGTTTAGGCTAGGTATAGTAGTTTAGGGCTTTTGGTTGATTTTTAAGGTTTTGTTGCTGGATCAAATGGAGCAGGCAACTTTGGGTCAGGGAAATCAAGTCAGAATTGCAGGGTGTTCTGTGGGGCGAGGTAGGTAGGTGTTTTGGCACTTCGAATTGAGTGAGATGGTAGGTCTAAGACTGGTGAGAAGCTAAGGAGGGCATGCAAGGATCATGAGTCCTCTTCAGATAGCTGAAAACATAAAAAACTAAATGTATTCCCAAGGCAGAGCACTGTTACCAATGTATTCTACCTATCTATCCTGATTTCATTTAGTTAAGAAGAATGAAAGAGTTTTGGCACATATAACACATGAGAAAAACTAAATGTCTGAAGGATAAACAATGCAAAAATATATTACCACAAGAATCCCACAAAAATAACTGCAAATCTTGGTTTATTTCCTTGCCAAACTGCTGTAGAAATGTACAATATAGCTCAAAGCATCCACAAGAGTCCAACCTTTTCTAATGACTGAGAAAATACATAATATAGACATAAAACCACCTATGCTATCCATCAGGGGTCGAAGCCATGAGAAAAGGGATGGTTTCAACCATTTCTAAACTAAGAACAGGAATATAGGCAGTGGAACAACTTGCCTCTAAAACCATGGAAACTGATTCATTCAACCCCAAACCACCTCAAAATGATGAATCTACCCTATAGAGTCATTTTACAATTACACTTACACAGCATAGAATCATTTACATTCATAAATTCATCCAAAATGAGAGCAAAAGTCAACTTGTAAAAAAACTAGGTGAAATTTTGATTTTTGAGCAAAACTGACAAAATTCATCCTATGCGCAGTGCCTTTTCCAACCCAGTTTTGGAGGCCTTCCCCTTGACCAAATTGAGCCCAAGATAGCTCGTTGGAAAGGTCTTCCTGTCTAGTTTATGGAACATCTTGAATTTTTTAATTTGGAGGTAGGTTTCCCCCTCAAAAGTGGAATATCCTAAGGCTGCTTCATGTGTGTCCAAAAAGTGGCAGAGAGGGCATTTTTTGATGGTTTTTTGACCTTTAGGTGACCTAGATTTGCTCCAAATTTGATGAAACTTTCTAGGTTTGATTATATTTTTATGATGAATCCAAATATGCAAGCCATTCTTCCAACAAGTGCCCCAGTCAAAAGTGCAGTGCCACCTATTGCGATTTCCTGTGTTGCAAAATTTAAAATTTGAAAATTGCAAAATTTTACCAAAAGTTTCACAAAATTGGCACAAGGCACCCTCATGCACTACTTTGATGAGCTAATGAGGCATCAACTAGGATTTCCAACTTTTTTTACTTCTTTTTGGTTCTCAAAGCTTTCCTCAACCTTGCCTTAAGCTTCCTCATCCTTATATTGTATATTTTGTTCCAGGTCATATAGTGATAGACCATGTGACGAAGCATCTTCTTTTCTTTATTAACCTTCTCAAGCAGCTTCTCAAGGTGTATGTTGACCCTTTATAGCCAAGTTTCTCGGTCATTCTCAATCTCTTTTTCAATGGAGGTCATCTTGACCTTTTCCTTCTTTTCCTTTTTCCGGTTCTCCTTGATCATTTGCAACTGGATGAGGACTTGCTTGTCAGTTAATTACTTGTTTTCTTGCTCAAGGTAATTGATGATCCACTTTGCTCTAAATTGATTGACAAGGCTTGAATATCAGCCTCCTACTCTTGATGATCATGTATTTAGTTATCTTTGTACCTTGACTCTCCAAATCAATGATATCAACTCCCTGTGTCTCCTCATGATCAACAAGGAAAAAATCCCTCTCTTGCTCATCACTAGGATCCTGCTTATGCATTTTACCCTTGCCTCTACCTTTACCCTTGTTGTACTACCCAACATGTACCTATTTTTCTGAAGTAGAAGGCAAAGCCCCTTCCACTCCTTGTGGAGATAGCATTTGCCTGTGGTCTGAAGATGAAGGTGAGACCCCTTCCACACCTTGTGGAGATAATACTCGCCTAGCAGCTACAAAGAGCCTCCTAGTGCCCCTCTGATATGTCACAAACACTGGCACTCCAACAGTTTCAGTTTCTTTGGCTTGTTTATGTCCTGAAGGTCCACCTTCCTCTTGATGCACTGATGAAAATACTTGTGGGCCTTTGAACACTTCAGGATAAATGAAGGTCTCCCATGGTATATTAACTAGATTCCGCTGATGTAAGACAATGATTTTGATCACAGAGAAGTGGTAGATGCTATTTAATTGTTGGGGATATGGTTTCTTCTTGACATAGAGTGCCATCTTCTCAATATTTCGGAACATGAAGTAAGGAATATTCATCATTATCACCCTAGTAAAATGCATCAACAATCTAATGTGGTAGGCATACAAGCGAGAAAACCTACCTTCACAAGTAAAGTATTTGATGATTATCTTTATAAGTGGGGCAAGCCTGTCCTCCAAGAATTTGAAGGGGAACACTCTCTTCAATTTTCCATGGTATTTAGCCTTGATGAAAGGCTCATAATACTCCCTATCAATATACTACCCTTGGTTCCATATTTCACCTACATTTGGAATGTCTGTAGCCTCTGAAATAATAGCAGGTGACAAAGTAAATGTAACTCCAACAAGGTTTACTTCATTGTTGTCTAGATGTGTCACAACCAACCTCGCTAATTCATGATCAAACTTAACCTTCTCCACCATTTCACAGAAACCAAAACATGACTATTGCTTGAAATATGAGATGGAAAGTGGACAAGCAAGCAATTCCCTCAAACTAGTGGGCTCCTCCCTGATTATCTTTCCCCCTTTGTGAGGCTTCTTCTGCTGCAAATTTCTTTCCCTAGAACTGTCACTAAGGGTGTCTTCTTCCAACTCATAGTCACTGTCCTTTTCCATTGCTCTTGATGGCTGTGATCCCTTGTGGTCAATGATGGGAGGGGTGAATGAAGATGAGTATGAAGAGATTTATAAATGAATAGAGTTTTAGGGAATGGTGAAGGAGAATAGTATAATTTTTGGGGATAATGTGAGTGAGAAAATGGGAATAGGGAAAATGTATAAGGGGGATGGGGTTTGGGAAATAGGTGAATGGTTTAATTTAGGGAATGATGGCAAGGAAAGAGCAAGCAAGCTATGAAGTGATGAAGAAAGCTAGAGAAGCCTAGAAACTAGGGTTTCAATTTCAAAGATGCTAACAAACCAATTTAGCAAAGCAAACCCTAGCTCATGTGATATGGTGATGAAACTTACTTGCAAGAAGGTGGAATGAGTGATTTTGAGAGAAATCTGCAATGGTGGAGCTTCGTTGGACGAATTGGAGTTTGATTGCACAAGTGCGCAACACCTATCCTATGCTCAGTGCCTGTGTAAAATTGCACTGTGGAGAAAGCCCAGGTGTGCAGCGCCGATCCTATGCACAGTGCTGGGATTAGGTGCGTAGCGCCAGGCGATTTTTCTCCAAAAATGCAGAAATCGCCCTCTTTTGTTCAATGACACTTCAAAATCACTTTTTCTCTCCTTTGGCACTTTAACTTCATAATGAAATGATCAATAAGGATGGGCTTTATATATCTCTTCACTTTTTGATTTTTGATGGTGAAAACCCACTTTCATAATGTCTATTTGCTTTTTCTTTTCAAATACTCTGTTTTTTGGATGCTTGACCTTTTTGTATTTGATAAGTGGACTGATGTTCATATTTTTGACTTTTGCAGTGGCAGGTACTAGGCAATGTCACTGGGTGACCAGGAGCAGCATGAGACTTAATTATTACATATAAGAAATGATGAAATTACATGAAATTACAAATAAATACAAATGCTCTGTTTTTCACCTCAAACTGGTTTGAGGTGAAAAACTTATTAAATTTACAAATTATGATTTTAAAGATTTCCTGATGATTATTGTCATCCTCATGTGTCTGCTGACCCTTATTGGTCAATGGTTACTAAAAATTTGACAAGTTGAAACCCTAATACCTAATGAAATTGAAACCCTAAGACCTAAGACCTATTTGATGAAATAAATTGAACCTGAACCATCGATTTGAATCACACGTGACAAATGGTCAGCATATATGTGTCATGAGGGAAAAAATTGAAATGTGCCTACCATCAGTTGATCCATGACCTAATGGGATGCAACTTATTGAGAATGGGACTACTAATATGAATGTAAAAGAGTGAATTTTGATCACTGATAGCAATGCGAAGACACTGACACTAACATTGGCTCCAATGGGGATGGTAGCTCCTTGGAGGTGCCAAGAACACCATATACCTAGTAGCCTCATCCGTTGGGCATGGAGTCAAAACAACTCAAACTGAAATGACACTATGATAATTGAATCAAGACACAAACTGACTCAAGACTCACAGACTGAAACAAATTGCTCAACTTTATAGCCTTCACCTTGGGCCCCAAGGTGAAATGAATTGTAACTTTTGAGCACTTGCAATGAAAGGAAAACAATATATACAATGATCACTTCATGACTTCAGAAATCACCTTAGAAAAAGTAGCACTTCAGGAGCCTACAATTGACTGGTCCTCTTGAGAAATCTTGTCCATCCATCTCTTTGAGCAGGAATTCATTTTGTCCTATGTATGTAGCAATCTTATAGGGTCCCTTCCATAAGTTTTCAAACTTGCCATTCTTGCCTTTATCTTCATTCCTAGCATCCCACTATAACACCACATCTTCAAGTTGAAATTTATCTGCTTTACTTTTCCGATCATAGATCTTTTTGATCTTCTCCTGCAATTTGAAAGTATTTTGGAAGACTTCCTCCCTTGTCTGCTGTAAATGGATCATCTGATTGTTTCTCCGCTGCAAATCATCTTCCTCACTACCAGCCTCCTATAAAAGTTTCACAACCAGGATTGCTATAGATGTCGGAAAGACCGTGTTAATGACATACACTATTTCAAATGGAGACATACCTATAGACTTCTTTTGGCTCACCCTGTCCGCCCACAAAGAATTAGCTAATTTCTTATGCCAACCTTTCTTATTTGTTTCCAGCAGCTTCTTGATGATGTTTACCAATAATTTATTGGAGGATTCAGCCAAACCATTACCTTGCGAATAATATGCTATTGAGTGACCCAAGGTTAACTTATATTTGCTACAAAAGTCGATCATCTTCTTGGATTTGAATGCAACTGCATTATCTGTGATGATTTTACTAGGACAACCAAAATGAGATAAAATGTTTGATTCCAAAAATTGAATGATTACCGTGTCTATTACCTATTTGGTTGGGATTGATTCAATCCACTTGGTAAAATAATCGGTTGCTGTTAGGATCCACTTGTTCTGAGTTGATGATGTTGGATGAATCTCCCCGATAAAATCGAGTCCCCATTGCTGAAATGGTGCATTGACTTCAACTGGTTTTAGCGGAAGAGGCAACAACTTTCTTTTCCCCTGAAAAATCTGACATTCATGAAAGCTCATGACTGTTTTATAGACATCTGAAAACAAGGTTGGCCAGTAATAACCTGCCCTCAAGATTTTGTTTGCTGTTGTCTTGTAGAACAAGTGATCACCACAATCACCCTTGTGAAAGTCACTCATCACCTGCTTGGCTTCATCTTCAATTAAACAGTTCAGCAAAACACCTCCTCGATCCTTCCAATAAACGGCATTATTCAAAATGCAGAATTTAGCAACTTTAAGTTTAAGAGTTCTACCTTTATTTTTTGACATTTCTAGAGGCGGTGAGAGGTGTTGAAGAACATACACAATATTTGAATACCATGGTGATTGAAGGAACATTTCAGAAACTTGAATCAGGGAACTTTCTTCTTCATCTTCGGACATGGCAGCAATAAAATTTATATCCAACGCATGAAAATTTGACTCCGCTATCAACCTCGCCAAGCCTTGTCCTTTAATCAGCTTTGTAGGCTTGATCTCTAGATCGTATTCTAGCATTGCTGCAATCCATTTTCCCCATCGTCCTTCTGGATTAGTTTGTACCAACACATCTTTAACTGCTGCGTTAGGAACGTATGCTATGATGTGGGAGTGTAGAATATACACTCGGAAACCCTTCAAAGCTTTGACAAGAGAAAAAGACTGTTTCTCAATTATGTTGTACTTCAAAGCTGCATCTCTAATGGTTCTGTTGAAAAATGCAATGGGATTTTCTAGCTGGTCTCTATTTTGCATTAAAACTGCTGCCATGGTATGCTCAGATGCAAATCAGAATAAAATGAAATCTTGTGTATAATCACGACTAATCAAAACCGAAGCTATAGATAAAGCATACTTTACCAAATTAAAAGACTTCATAACATCTTCCGTCCATTTTACTACGCTATCATTCTTTAACATATTAGTAATTTCTCTCAAATGCTCAGCTAGATTGGGTACAAATATTCGTAGGAAATTCATCTTACTGTTAAATTCTTGGTGGTGAGCACCAGTATTGCAGTAATAATGCTGCAACTCCTGGGATCCCTACTTTACTTTTATCAACCTAGTAGTTCGTAACAAACTTGGAAGCAACGGTGCTGTATGCACAAGTACTAAATCTTACTGCAGCCTGTCACTTGATCGGCTGGCGCAAGTTCGCTAGGAGCTTAAGCCAACTTTTATGAATTCTCAGAAGAAGCTTTTAATTGTGATGAAAGAAAACTAACTCTAAAGAGGCTATTCTACTTGCAGAAAGAGAAGGAAAATTGAAATGTAACGCAAACCCTAGTTTACCTACTAACCCTACTTTTGCAAGAAAAGAGATGGAAACTGATGAAATGAGTGCCATTGACTACTGAAAAGGTAAATTTCATTTATTCTAGCTACTTCTAAAAAGAAATGAGAAGAAAACATCTTTTTGTATTTTTGAGTGTTTTTATGTGAAATTATTATGCTTGTGATTTATCCGGCTATGACTATATAGGGGTTTGGTGGTAAAGGAAGATGGAGTTGGTTGTTGCAGAGGCGGAGGAAGGTGTGGAGAGGTCCTAAGAAGCTCCTAGTACTCTTTTGAAGACTTCCATAGTGATCGGACTTCGAAAAATCACTCACAGGAAGTTCTACAGGAGGTTGCAGGGGATCTACAAGAGGATCTATAGGAGGTTCTACAGGAGGAGGCCGAAAGCTATTTTTGGAGTTTTGAAAGTGGAAAAAATGATGGAAAAGGGGAACTGAAGGCTGGATTAAGGTGTTGAGGTGTCTAGAACTTGTCAAAGAAGATTAGGGATGAACGTGATGGTTGGATTTGTTCAAATGGTAGGAAAACAACTTTATGGAGAAAACACGGAAATTAAGGCAGACTGGCAAAATGTTGCAAATGAGTTGGGAAATCTATGAGAAGTGAGCTAGTGCTAGATATTCTATGGATGTATGGTGAGCTGAGATGACCTGCAAGAGATCTTCACATTTACTTGTCAAAATTGAGCAAAGGAAGAGCTAACTATATCATGAAAACAAAACTTTTTCTAGCTTGACCTAATTTCTGATCTACAAAGAGAAAATGTTGAACAGTAACCTATGAACAGAAAATCATGTGGAGAGAACTATGGTAAAAGAACATAAAATTATCTAAGCAATCGAATCTGAATTAATCTATCAACCTTTCCCAAATCAAGTTGTCACACTAGTAGTTGCATGAAAGAGAAAAAACTGTGCTTTTGGTGGCAGCGGAAGTGCCTTGACCTCAAATCATAGTCCCAGGAAGGGAGATCAGGGCTTACTATTGGCCTTTTTGAATCTTATCTTGTCACTGCAGTAACCTACTTGATCAACTAAAACAACAACAACTATACTAACCATCAAAAGCAACCTAATCTAACAAAGTACAATGAATCTATGCAACAAAAATTAACTAATGAACTAAAGCAAAAACATATAAGTACACAGTAGGAGGTGCTGGGAAGATTGGGTTGGGCCCTAACCCAAGAGCTTCAACCCTCTGAAAGATATTAGTGCTGGCTCAAAAACTATTTCATCTTCATTATCAAAAATAGCAGTTACATTACATAAATTGTTCTAAAAAAGGAACTCGAAAATAAGCTAAGCACAATGCTGCACAAAAGTGAAAAAATCAACTAGTAATTGGCTAACCTATTGAACCTATAAGCCTCCTTATTTATACAAGTGGAGTCCTCCAACAGTCCTCCTAAAATCAAGGAACTTAGCTTCCTAGAACTGGAGATAAACAACAGTCCTACTTTACTTGCTCTGTTGCCCCTTGAAATCATCAATGTGGACCTTTGTGCTCTGAGTTTCTAATGGAGGATTTGAGGAAAGGGGTCATAAATGTAGGAGACACCCCTCCTACAAGTCCTCTTCCTTTTTTTCCTCGAGTTTGGCTGTCATTTGCTCATAAATTCCTTGAATTTGTCCAAAATTGGCCTAAATATCTGCATACAACACACATTAGACCACATGGCAAATTGAATAACCCAATTCACTCTAATAGCAATAATATATTCAAAAACATGCATTGAACTAATGATAATGGTGGATTAAGTCGAAATAAGAGGCAAAATGAGCCCATATAATTACCCATTTCTGGGGCTCATCATCACCCCCCTGCTGAATGGGTTGCTCATCCTTTGAGAAACTAATCTATCTCTTCATCCTTAAGGGCTTTGACAGATTCCCTAACATCCCAAGCCTCTGATGTGATGTCTTCCTCTTTATCATGGAAACCTGCTTTCCTATCCACTTCTTCCCATTATTTTTGTTCTTCCTCCTCCTTGACTCCTTCCAGTAGTCCTAGCAGTAGTGGAGGACTGAATTTAAGGCTAATCCAGTTTGCCTTCAAGCTTTGCATTAAGTGCTTATACAGGGACACTCTCCTCATGGCTTCCCTCATCTTGTTTGGGGAGTGATACTCCCTGATTTTTAGGCTGTGGGCAATGTATTCCACCTTCTCATGCAAGCATGGATGCAATCATCAAATAATCTCTCCATATCCTCGAAATGAGCAATAGCCTGAGCTTGCTTGTCAACATAGTCTAGGACAACTTGAGGATTAGTTGCAAGGTGTTGGTGGGCATATATGAGAGCTAAGGGGTCTGTTGGTTCTACTCTAATCATCAGGGGCTCACTTAGCTCTTTTTCCATCATTTTTTGGATTTCCACTACCATTTTCTCTTCATGGCTCATCCAAGATGCCATAGCCATCAGCTGTAGGTCTCCCAATTCAGCATTTGGATCCCATAAATTCATGTCAGTAAATGCCATGTTGTGCAAGTAAAATTCTACTAGCTTTGCTTTATCCTCAGCTGAACTGTGATCACATAAATGCATGAATTGGCCATAATCCTAAAAAGGTATTGTGCCCCTCTAGACCAGTGTCTTAATCTAAAATTGGAGCCATTGATCTTTGAGGCACAGTGCATATGATTTGGTTGGTTGCCTGCACTGCAATGCTTCCACTGCCTAGCTGGCCATGCAGGCTAACTGGGCTTCCTTTTCCTGTAGCTGCCTTTTCAAAATTAGCACTTCATTTTCTGCCTGGGATTCTTTTTCCTGTTGCTGTTTCATTAGTGCCTCACTGTCTATCTGGGGTTCCTCTTCTTGTTGTTGTCTTTTTGCTGCCTCACTATCTGCCTGGGGTCCCTCTTTCTGTTGTTGTCCTTGTAAGATTGATAGCTCATTTCCTCCTTGAGGTTCCGTTTCTTGCAGTTGCTTCTTCAAAATTTCAGTTTCTTCTTCTAATTGAGCTCCTCTGATACTTTCTCTATGTTTGACCATGCTCATTTCTTTGCCCATTTCTCTCAACCTGTTTTCCATATGCCCAATGTCTTCTACCCCTTTTGATTTTGCAATCCTCATCCATGCATGGGTCCTGACTCTTTCCTTTTCCAGCTCGAAGAAAAGAGGCACTGCAAACTTTTGTGGGATGATCTTCCCACCTTCCAGAAGGTTGTAGTAGGAGCCTAAGTTAGGCTGAAGTCCAGGCTCTGATATTTCTTTTACCTTACCTTCCCCCTGGGTCTATTCTTCTGCCTTCTTTTCAAGTTTTTTCAGTTTCTTTGAGCTTTGACAATGTCTCCTATAGAGAGGTCTGTGCCTCCTGTAGAACTACTTTGAAGTCTATTAATTTGATTCTTTCCTTCCAAGTAGAGGTCTTAGGGCTTCCTCTCTCATAAGTGATGGAGATTTTAGAGGGAGATCCCTCCTTTGTTACAGTAGGTACATCCTCAATGATGATGGGTTCCTTTGAGGGTGGCTGAGGCTTCCCTATCTTGATTCTGGTGCTCTTTCAAGATTTGAAGTACATGGATGGCTGTCTCTTCCTTTTCCCTTTTGGCTTGGGTGGAGTACTAAGTGCAGCAAGAACAGTTGCTGCTTCTCTTGCTAGTGTCTCAGGAGACACTTCTTCTTGCTGTGCTTCCTCCTTTCCATCTGCTATTTTTCCTGTGTCTGCTGTCTTTGATTTTGTTTCTGTTGTCTCTAGTGTTGACTTTTCCTCTGCTTGCTGAGTTTCTGCCTTTCCTATGGTAGCCTTTCTCTGAGCTGTCTTAGGCTTCTTATTTTTAGTTCTTGTCCTTTTCTTTTTCTCTGCTGTGGTTTTCCTTTTTTCTATTTTTGATGCTATTTTCCTCTTTGCTTTAGGTTCAACTATGGTTGTGTCATGTTTCTCTTCTCCCCTCTATTTTTCCTCTTTGTCTTCTTCCAATTGAATATTCTATGCTTCCTTATGGATTTCTTTCTCAGATTCCTCTTTCTGTTCCTCCTCTTTACTGCTAGATGAACTAAGGTCATCAGTGAGAGTTTTTATGTCATCTTCTTTAGTAATGTTCCTAAAAATTTCCTAGGCTATAGGGATTGTGTAAGTGTGGAGGGCATCCTCCACTAGAAATTTAATGAGCCCATGGTGAGCCAGTTGGTTTGGAACTCCTGCATTCAATTTGGTGCCACACTCTATCAAGGATTGGAGGAGAAAGTATGGAAGACTGAGTTTTCTAGATGTAGGCAGGTCCATGCCATATCTTAGTTCATGTAGCAATCTAAAATGATAACCATAGAATAAACTGTATCTTCCTTCACAGGAGATATATATCATGATCTGGTAGCTGACCTCACCCCATGGATAAGGTATACTTGTCCTTCTGACCCCATTCTTATCCTCCACAGGATGTTCATCAGGCTGGAAAAAGGTCTTTTTAGCAACCTGTCCCAGTGATTTTTCTTCTTTGCTCCACAGGAGCCCAAGTGGGAGACTTGTAATTCTGCTGATGAACTTTGGTGTAAGTTCTATGGTTAGGCCCCTAAAATGGACTGTAGCATGGGTTTTTGAATGGGGTCTTAAAGATAATAAAAATTCCTCTGTAACTTCTCCATCATACCCATGAATTTTTTCAAAGAAAGGCATCCAATTTGCGCTGTTAAAGAGGGCTACCACTTCTGGGTGTTCATGCAATTTGGTGGAATTTAGAGGCTCCTTTCTCATAAAACCCCTTGTCATGATGTTTTAGAGACTACTGGAAATTCTCAGGTGAGGAGGAAGGCATCCAATTTTTAAACCCGGCGACAGAGGAACAGCTGAGGTTTTTTCTGGAACTAGAGAGAGTTTTTCATGTTTCTTCTAATAAAAACAAATTGTAATTTTCTTGCCCTTCAAACCCTGTTCTCAACCTTAATTTACTTCTCAGGATTTTTGGAGGGGACAATATCTTGACAAAACAGAGAGTATATAAAACAATGTTTTTTCTCACAAAATAAATAGACCACCCAATGAAAAGCTCATTGTTTTACAGGCTTAATTTCCTATGGTTTCATCACTTCTTTTCACAGCAGAATATCAAGGAGGAGAAAGAGATGGAATTTCGGTGCAAAGAGTAAAATGGAGAGACTATATATTTAAAAACACATAGGTAGACTTCTATTTTCACTTTTCAACTTAATTCTTTGCTTCAAATCCCACCACCTTTTGTAGATATATAACATGTAGAGTGGGTTTTCTGAGCCTACCTTTTTCAAGCTCAAATTTGGCATAAAATCCTAAATTTTCCCTTTGCAGAGCTGCTCATTGGCCTTCTTGTAGAAAAGCTCCTGTAGATTGTGTTTCTGCTCTTGTAGAGTGCTCTTGTAGAGCCTGATAAGCAGAAGGGTTTTGAAATTGACAGAGAGCGACTGTTACGAGGTTTTGAAGGTGGTAGGTAGGTTGCTACAGTCAAGGACTCATCGATGCAAATGAAACCAAGGGTCGTGAAGGCGTCGACTGCAGCGTACTTAAGCTTATGGGAGCTTACAGGCTTGTTCTGCAGTGATGAGGTGAGGTGGCAGGAAGGGTACGTTATCTCATCCGGACCGTTGGTCCCTACTCCAATTCCATTATGATCTTTCATGCCACCTGCCCATAATCAATTCCATCATTCCCGTTATCTGCCGCCACCACTACCTGTTTTGAGTTTTTCTTCCCGAGTTGATTGACCACACATGTTGATTACACCCACTGAACATCGTTTGAATTTGGATGATGCTTGTTTGAACTGGACGAGGGTGGCCAGTTAGCTAGTCACCGATTTTGTTCAATCACGACCATCCCAATAGTTCATGCAGTTTCTAAATCATATTCATGCAACAGAGGAATAGGTTTCGTCACTTACCTGTTAGTCGCTACTGTGCTCTGCATGCTCAGACTTTGTTCATGGATTGCTGCTGCTGTTGGTGCTCATGGCTTCTGAACTGGTGATTTGGCTACCTCATGCTGGTGATTTTCTAATCAGGAATAGCTCCTTGCGCATTGTATATACCTATGGCTGCACTAACCCTACCTCTGGAGCTTGTTTTTTTAAGGGGATCAACTGTTATAGGAATCCTACGGGATTTCCTGTAACTGCTTCTCCCTCTAAAATTTCAGGCTGATGCTTGAGTAGGGACTGGAGAGATAGCGGAGGAAGGCTCTTAAGGAAAAGGAAAAGAATCTTGGTATGCATAAGGTAAGAAACAAGTTGAGGATGCTGTTGTTTTACTCTTCATCATTAAAAAAAAACAAAAGAAATAGAATTTCTGTGTTTTCTGTGCAGGGAAGAAAGAAGCAAGTGGAAATGCAGGTGTGCAGGGATGGAATGGAGAATTAGGAGGATGAATGGTGGTAGGGAGGTCCAAAAGCCTTCTAGAAAAATTTCTAGCCCTCTCACTCTTTTCTGAACTTGATTTCGAGCTCTCTATGGTTTCTAAAGGAGCTTCCTGTAGAATGCACAGAGCTTCCTGTAGGATGCATAATTTCCAGAACGAATGAGACCAGGGCTTGGGAAAAGACAATGGTGATTGAGGAATGATTTATCAGGGGTGTATTCAGTCTGGCCATGTCCTTTTTTCCTTCTGTGACCCTCCTACAATCTACAATGTATTCAAAAGAAGTTAGTTTTCCTGTTTTTTTCTCTTTTTTCTTTGTTTTTTCTCTGTTTTTTTCTTTTTTTTAGATAGTTGGGGTACCTCCAGGATGTTTTCACCCTTACTGCCTGCCATGGGTGCCTCTAGGAGGTTTTCACCCAGGGATCTTTTATTTTTTCTGTTTATTTATTTATTTATTATTATTATATTTTTTGTTTAGGGTGTGGGTGGAGTGGAGGCAGAGACCTGCTCCACTACCAACACTGTTTTACTCAGATTCTCAATGAATTCTTTCTTGGAGAGAGATTTCCTATAGATCTTCAACCTATGCCCATTGACGAGCATGGGGATGACTTCTTCATCGACGGTCTAGATCAGGACTGAACCATTGTCATTGCATTTTTCTACTGTGTATGGTCCTAGCCATCTTGTCCTCAGTTTGCCCTTGATATCTTTATATTTGAATCATACAGCAATGCCCAATCTCCTTCCTGGAATTGTTTCTCTTTGAGGTGTTTGTCATGCCACATTTTCCTTTGAAGCTGGACTACCTCTAAGTGGAGAAGGGCCTGCAATCTCTATTCATCCAATCCATTTAGCCAGAGTAACCTTTCCTTCTATGCATGGCTGAGATCTAGGTGTAGCTGGGCTGCCATCCTTAGCATGTTATATTCAAATTATATTGATAGAAAAGCCTTCTTCCCATAGACTAGCTCATAGGGTGTGAACCCTGTGGTGGTTTTCTAGGTGGCCTCAACTAATCGATCTGCCCAATCTTTCCTGCTGGTGCTCACTACCTTGGTCAAAATCCCTTCCAAAGCTCTATTAGTGACTTCCACCTATCCATTTGCTTGAGGATGATAAGGGGTGGAAGTTCTGTGCTTAATTGTGTGATGTGTGAGCAGGTCTTCAATCAGATTAGAGGTAAACTGACTCCCTTGATCTGTGAATAATTCTCTTGGATAGCAAAACTTGTAGAAGATATTCTCTCTCAAAAACTCAGCTACCTTTTCTTTTGTTGCTGCCTTGATTTTTGTCAGATAATCAGTGCACACAATGATGTAATATTTCTTCTTTGAAGGAGGGTTGACAGGACCCACAAAGTCCATGCCCCACTTCTCAAATGGCTCGAAAGTCACTTGAGGTTGCAGGGGCATCTCATCCCTTGGAGTAGGTTTCCCCATCCTTTGACATCGGTCACATTGGCTGATATATCTCGTGACATCTTGGTGAAGAGTGGGCCAATAGTAACCTGCTTGCAGAATTTTGAAGGCAGTCCTCTTTGTTGTAAAATGGCCCCCACAGGGCCCATCATGACAGGTTCGGAGAATTTCAAAAACTTCCTCCTCCCTGACACATCTCCTCAAAATTTGATCTGGGCCAAGTTTGAAAAGATTGTCCCCAATCCACGTGAATGGGGCACTCACAATCTTGCTTTTCTCTTTTGGGGACAGATGTGGCGAAAAATGTGTTGAAACCAAGTAATTTTCTATATCAGCAAACCATGGAGAGAGTATTGAGATAGCAAATAGGTTTTCATCTAGCATTTGATCATCCACCATTCCTTCTTCATCTGTAGGCAGATCTAATCTAGACAGAAAATCAACAACAACATTTTCCTTACCTGGATTATCAACAATGGTTAAATCAAATTGTTGCAATAAAAGAAACCATCTAATAATACGAGCATTTACATCTAGTTTATTCATAAAATACCTAATTGTAGCATGATCAGTGTTTACAAATGTTTGATAGCTAGTGATGTAGTGTCTGAACTTATTTAGGGAATGGACTACAACCAGGAGCTCTTTTTCGGTTACAGTATAGTTTAATTCTGCCTTCGACACGTTTTTACTTACAAAATATATGGCATAAGACAGCTTCTCATCAACTTGCCCTAAGGCTACTCCTATCGCTTTGTTCGAGGCATCTGTATGAATGTGGAAAGGTAGGGCCCAATTTGGACCTCTCAAAATTGGGGCAGTTACTAGTTTACCTTTCAAGGTATCCAGAGCCTCTTGACAGTTGTCACTCCATATGAACTCAACATCTTTTCCCAAAAGACCAAACAATGGAGAGGCTAGCTTACTAAAATCACTTATGAATCTTCTATAATACCATACTAAGCCTAAGAAATTCTGAATATCTCTTACCTTTTGTGGAGGTGGGACCCTTTGGATGATGGAAATTTTTTGGGATCCACTTGTAATCCTTGTTGAGAAATTGTATGACCTATCACGGTCCCTTCAGTCATCAAGAATTTGCATTTTTCAGGATTGAGGGACAGGTTCATTTCAATGCACTTGGCTAAAACTTTTCACAGGTTAGTCAAAGCTTCCTGGAAGTTAGAACCATAAGGGGTAAAGTCATCCATAAAGATTTCCACTGAATCATGAACCAGTTCAACGAATATGCTCAGTACTGCTCTCTAGAAAGTGGCGGGAGCATTGCACAACCCAAAAGGAAGGACTTGGTATGCAAAAGTACCCCAAGGAGAGGTGAAAGTGGTCTTATCTTGGTCTTTCGGGCTAATTTGGATCTGGTTGTACCCGCTAAAACAATCTAGGAAGGAGAAGAACTTCTTCCCTGCTAGGCCATCTAACACTTGATCTATGAAAAGCAGAGGAAAATGGTCCTTCTTTGTGGCCTTGTTTAGTTCCTGATAATCAATACAAACTCTCCACTTCCCATTTTTCTTTGGCACTAGCACCAAAGGAGAGACCCATTCGCTGTCAGAGATAGGGTAGATGAATCCTGCATCCAACAACTTTTGCAGTTCTTCTTTGACAATGTCCTTAAGGGTTAGATTCATCCTCCTTTGAGGCTACCTGATTGGTTTACAGTCTTCCTTAATGTAAATGTGATGAGTATAGACTGAAGGGTGGACTCCCTTCATCTCCTTATAGCTCCAAGCAAAAGCATCCAAGTGGTTTTTCAATAAACTACACAGTTCTTTCTCCTACGAGGTGGATAGGGATGAGTTGACCTTCAAGGTTATTTCTGAGCCGAATTCCACATTCTTAACTTGGAGAGAGGTCAGATCGGCCACACAGAGATCAACTAAATGGTTGGCCTGGTTTTATTCCACCAGCTCTTCTAATGGCAACACACTGGGGGGTGGATTCTGAATCAAGTTTTCAATAAGATCATCCTCGGTTTGTGGGCCCCCCATGGTAGCTTCTATTGCACATAGTGGTGTGGAATAAACTTCATCCTCATCTTCCTCCTCCAACCAGAGAGGTAAATCATGTTCTAAAAAAGGTTGGGTAGGAGGATATAGGACTAGCTGCTTGGACATATGCCCATTCTTGATTTTCATGTTCCCAGCTCGACAAATGATGTAAGCATCTGCAGTATCCAACCAGGGTCTTCCCAGGATGAGAGGATACCCAGTGAGCTTTGCCTTTGGCTGGAGAACCAGGAAATCAGCATGGTGCTCCCAAGAATCGATGGAGACCATTACATCTTCCACAATCCCCTCAGGGGTCACGGTGGAGCAGTCTGCTAACTGCAGTACTGTTGTGGTCTTTCTTAGGGAGCCCTGAAGGTTGAGCTTGAGCATAGTGTCCTTAGTCATCACATTAATGGCAGCCCCTAGATCAATCAGGGTATGGGGGATTATGGTGCTATTGATGTGGACATCAACTATAGGACTTCCAGGGTCTAGATATTTCAGACAGATTACCTGCCCCAACATTAGGTCAGACAGTTGTCTTATGACATTGATAGTTGGGGCATCTCTCTTGCACCTGCCTGGGTGCTTGAAGCACTTCTTCTTGATCATCTTGTTCTATATAGGCACATCCTTTATGGCTTGGAGAAGTGGTATCTTTACACATAATTGTTTCAATTCTCCCATAAGTTCAGTCTCTTCTGGGGTAAGCTATGTTGTGCCGGTTAATCTCTTAGGAAAGGGTGGAATGGTTTTTGGTTCACTTTCCTATTTTTCTTCCTCATCCTCCTTAGGGGGAGGTTGGTTCTCTAGGAGAACCTTCCTAGATCGTAGGTTAATCTCCTGAATCTCCACAACATAGGTCGGGCATGATGTTTCCCCACTATATACCTGCCGGGCCTATTTGTTATTCGGGTTCGGGTTCGGGTTCAGTTAAGCCGATATTTGGGGTTGCCTTGGTGGAGCAGGAGGAAATGGTTGTGGTTGAGTAGGTGGTGGAGGCAAAAGAGCAAGAGGAGAGTTGTACTGGGGCCTCCACCCCTGATGTGGTTCATTCCACTAAGGTTGTGGTTGAGTATAAGAGTGAAACAAAGGAGCAGCTGGTTGAGCATGGTATTGAGATGGATATGAACAAGGAGGGAGTGTGGACTAGGACGGATGAGTAGGGGGACCCCAAGAAGGCATGGAAGTGGCTTGATTGGGGTTGTAATAAGTCTGGGATGTCCCTTGCATTCCCTGCTGGTAAGGTCTGGGTCCATGTGGCCTCCTTTGGTTCATGAAATAGAGTGGTTTAGTGGCTCCTTCGGCCCCTTGGTATGCAGCTTTAAGTCTGGGCAAGGAAGGGCACTGATTCATAGGATGGTCTTCTTCACAGACTAAACACACTTCTATAGAGTTCAATGGACATTCGTTCCTAGGATGTTTTCTGGTGCACCTAGGACAAAAAATGGCCAAAGCCCTCTCGACTTCCTCTTGTTTTCTTTTGATATGCAAGGTATCCATTTGCATGGCAAGAGTCTACCTCATCTCACTCTTGAAATCTTCCAGCCGATTCTCAAATTCACTTCTAAGAGATGAACTGGATAAGGGTGTACTAGCTAAAGGTTGACTTCCCCTACCTCTCTTTCTGGCTACCCTAGAATGGTTTCTAAACACAATATTTATGTCATCATAAGGTAGTTGGTAGATGTCTCCCCCAGCCAGCAAATGGAGGGTATCTAGAAGGTCTTCAGGGACTCCTCTGAGCAGGACCAACTTCAGAGATTCAGGGTCAAGTGTGCACCTGGCCCTTTTATAACTAAGCTGAAACCTCTCTTCATAGTCTTCTAAGGATTCATCGTTTCCCATGGTCATTCGAAAGATCTCTTCCTTGGTATCCTTTGACCTATAGTAGTCCTGGTATTTGTTGTTAAAGGCTTGCTACATCTGAGCCCAAGTTGTGATGCTATTTCTAGGTAACCCCATGAACTAGCACAATGCTGCATCCTTGAGGGTAGAAGGAAACAACTTCAACTTCTGCTCATCCTCTGCATAGTCATAGGTTCGACAGAGAACAAAAAATTCAAACAAGAAGGTATTAGGGTCTTTAGTAGTCAACCCATGGAAGTGAGGTAAGGCTGAGGGACTTATGCTTTTCATTTTAGTGTCCCCATTGGTCTCTCGGATAGGAAATGTACGCTCTACTCTGTCCCCATTTCCTCTAACGTTTTTGTTTTCAGCCATGGTCTCAGGAGGAATGGTTTCTTGCTCTTTTTCTACTATAGGATCTTTGTATATCTCTGGAGGTTCACCTATAGGTTCTTTAGGATCACTGCCACCGAAGAAGAGAGAAGGGTGACTTAGTGATGTGGTGGGGGTGTTGGGTAGGAATTTTCCTGAATTGTCTCTGTCCTATGAGGAATGAAAGGAAATATCTTTTTGGGCAATTTTTGGTTTTTTTTTTTTTCTGCTTGTACCTGCAAAACCAAAACTGATTGAACAACCAAATTACAATTAACTAAAATGGACTTGCTGAAATAAAATTGCAGAATTGAAATGAAAGTAAGGAAATGACTAATCTACTTTTCTGGAATGGAAATTGCAGAATTGAAATGAAAGTAGGAAATGACTATTTTACACTTGCTGAAATGGAAATTGCAGAATTGAAATGGAAGCAGGAAATGTCTACTCTATGCTTGTTGAAATGAAAATTTCAGAATTGAAATGAAACAACTACTCTACTTTTGTTGAAATAAACTACTTAGCAGAATGTTGCAGTAGAAAATAGAAGAAAAGCAGTAATCACAAAATACTTTGACGCTTCCCCGGCAACGATGCCAAAAATATGGTGAGCACCAGTATTGCAGCAATAATGCTGCAACTCCTGGGGCTCCCTACTTTACTTTTATCAACCCGGTAGTTCGTAACAAACTTGGAAGCGACAGTGCTGTATGCACAAGTACTAGCTCTTATTGCAGGCTGTCACTTGATTAGCTGGCGCAAGTTTGCTGGGAGCTTAAGCCAAATTTTATGAATTCTTAGAAGAAGCTTTTAACTGTGATGAAAGAAAACTAACTCTAAAGAGGCTATTCTACTTGCAGGAAGAGAAGGAAAACTGAAATGTAACGCAAACCCTAGTTTACCTACTAACCCTACTTTTGCAAGAAAAGAGATGGAAACTAATGAAGTGAGTGCCATTGAAAAGGTAAATTGCATTTATTCAAGCTACTTCTGAAAAGAAATGAGAAGAAAACATCTTTTTGTATTTTTGAGTGTTTTTATGTGAAATTATTATGCTTGTGATTTATCTGGCTATGAGTGTGTAAGGATTTGGTGGCAAAGGAAGATGGAGTTGGTTTTTGTAGAGGTGGAGGAAGGTGTGGAGAGGTCCTAAGAAGCCCTTAATACCCTTTTGAAGGCTTCCATAGCGATTGGACTTCGAAAAATCACTCACAGGAAGTTCTACAGGAGGCTGCAGGGGATCTACAGGAGGATCTACAGGAGGAGGCCGAGAGCTATTTTTGGAGTTTTTAAGGTGGAAAAAATGATGTGAAAGGGGAAATGAAGGCTGGATGAACGTGTTAAGGTGTCTATAACTT
This sequence comes from Pinus tabuliformis, assembly GCA_031772625.1. NCBI lineage: Eukaryota > Viridiplantae > Streptophyta > Pinopsida > Pinales > Pinaceae > Pinus > Pinus tabuliformis. The sequence continues at coordinate 1,024,528,987 of CM062816.1, read as the reverse complement.
TTCAAAGAAGATCAGGGATGAACGTGATGGTTGGATTTGTTCAAATGGTAAGAAAACAACTTTATGGAGAAAACACAGAAATTAGGGCAGATTGGCGAAATGTTGCGAATGAGCTGGGAAATCTATGTGAAGTGAGATGGTGCTAGATATTCTATGGATGTATGGTGAGATGAGATGACCTGCAAGAGATCTTTACATTTACTTATAAAAACTTAGCAAAGGAAGAGCTAACTATATCATGAAAACAACACTTTTTCTAGTTTGATCAAATTTATAACTTACAAACAAAAAATGCTGAACAGTAACCTATGAACAGAAAATCATGTGGAGAGAACTATGGTAAAAGAACAGAAAATGATCTAAGCAAACGAATCTGAATTAATATATCAACCTTTCCCAAATCAAGTTATCACACTAGCAGTTGCATGGAATAGCAAAAACTGTGTTTTTGGTGGCAGCAAAAGTGCCTTGACCTCAAATCATAGTCCCAGGAAGGGAGAAGGGAGATCAGGGCCTACTGTTGGCCTTTTTGAATCTTGTCTTGTCACTGCAGTAACCTACTTGATCAACTGAAACAACAACAACTATACTAACCATCAAAAGCAACCTAATCTAACAAAGTACAATGAATCTATGCAACAGAAATTAACTGATGAACTGAAGCAAAAAAATGTAAGTACACAGTAGGAGGTGCTAGGCAGCTTGGGTTGGGACCTAAACTGAGAGCTTCAGCCCTCTGAAAGAGATCAGTGCTGGCTCAAAAACTGTTTCATCTTCATTATTAAAAATGACAGTTACATTACATAAACTGTTCTAAAAAAGGAACTCGAAAATAAGCTGAGCACAATGTTGCACAAAAGTGCGAAAATCAACTAATAACTGGCTAACCTACTGAGGCTCTAAGCCTCCTTATTTATACAAGTGTATTCCTCCAACAGTCCTCCTAAAATCAAGGAACTCGACTTCCTAGAACTGGAGATAAACAATAGTCCTACTTTACTTGCTCAGCTGCCCCTTGAAATCATCAACGTGGACCTTTGTGCTCTACGTTGCTGATGGAGGATTCGAGGAAAGGGGTCATAAATGTAGGAGACACCCATCCTACAAGTCCTCTTCCCTGTTTTCCTCGAGTTTGGCTACCATTTTCTCATAAATTCCTTGACTTTGTCCAAAATTGGCCAAAAAATCTGCATACAACACACATTAGACTACATGGCAAAGTGACTAACCCAATTCACTCTATTAGCATAAATATATTCAAAAGCATGCATTAAAATAATGATAATTGTGGATTAAGTCAAAATAAGAGGCAAAATGATCCCATATAATTACCCATTTCTCAGGCTCATCACTTGGATTTCTTTCTTGTTCCTAGGAAAATCAATCTGCTGAATTACTTCTACTCTTGATGGATCAATACGGATGCCTTCCTTTGAGACAATATGGCCAAGAAACTTCCCTTCATCCATGGCAAAGAGACTTTTCTTTGAATTGAGCGATATCCCAAATTTCTTACATCGCCGAAACACAATCCTTAAATGGTGAAGGTGCTCATCATCTGAATTTGAAAAAACTGTCAAATAATCCAAATATATAACCAAAAATACATCCTTTTCATTGGCAAAAGCGATGTCCATTGCATGCTAAAATGTGGCTCCAACATTTTTTAATCCAAATGGAATTTTAGCATAATGAAATGTTCCCCAAGGGGTGGTGAATGCAGTCTTATCTATGTCATCTTCATGCACTAAAATTTGATTATACTCGGAATATCCATCGAGCAGTGACATGCATGATGCTCCAACCACTCTCTAGAGGATATGATTCATCTTTGGAAACAGGTAATTGTCCTTCAAAGACACTTTATTTAGATTCCAGAAATCAATACACAATCTGATCTCTCTGGTCTTCTTTCTCACGAGAACAAGATTAGAAATCCAATCAGAAAATCTGATTGGGATAATTATACTAGCCTTGTACAATCGGTTTACCTCTTTTTCAATTGAAGGTAGCAACTTGGGATTAATTCTTCTTAGCTTCTGATGGAATGGCTTCTGAATCATGTGCTGAATTATATCTTTGTTATACACCTTTAGATCTGAATAATCCCAAGCAAACACATCAGCAAATTCAGAGAATAATTTGATATATTTAGACTTTACCTTAGGAGAAAATGTTTTCGACAATTTCACAAACTTGGGTTTCGTGGTTGTTCCAAGATTCACATCCTCAACACCTTTATCTGTAGGCACCAGGCTTGTCTTTCTAGCTACATCATCCTGATCGAAAAGTTCTTCTAAAGGTATGAGACCTTTAGGAATGACATTGTCTTTCAGTTGCAACACTTCCATCTGATTCACCTCAATTTCTGGTTCATCGCTGTCATAATCAACATCTATGGATGCATCTTTGTATTTTCCTTCATTTTGCAAGAAATTATTGATCTCCTTATCATCCCAAAACACCTGCCAATACCTTAGATTATCGGGAAAAGCTAGACGATGCTTGACATGGATCTCAAATTTGTTGTTGGAATTCATCGGAATCTTCAAATTACTTGCAGCAGTAGCAAGTGAATCTGCAATAACATTTTGAGCACGAGGAATGACTATCAAGGTATAACATGGAAACATCCTTAAGATATCTAAAACTACATTATGGTAGGCCCTCATCCGTGGATGTTTGGCTTGATATTCACCCTTAACTTGCTTGATTATCAACTCTGAATCTCCATAGACTGATATTCTTTTTGCATTTAGCTTTTTGAGAATTTTCAAACCTGCAATCAACACTTCATATTCAGCTTCATTGTTAGAACAGTCAAAGGTCAATTTATATGAACAAATTCTAACATTACTAGGGACTTTATTTGGCTGGAAAATAGGGTTGTGAATCCAAATCCCTATGCCGACACCATCCTTACCCACAACTTTGTCAAAATCCATGCTCCATAGGCCTGCTTCATCTACTAAGTGCTAAAATTATGTTTCATCCTCTTTCTTATTTCGACTGTTCTCTTCAATCTACTGTTTCTCCTTACCTTTCTGCTACTGCCGGAATATGGACTGCTCAGAGGTACTTGCAAGTTTTTGTCTTTCTTGATCAAGGACTGCTCTGAAATTTTCTGAAATCTCTGGCACATCTTCTACTTCAACTAACTGACTATCGATATCATTCAAACCACTATCGAAATATAATACAAATGACTCTAAATCTGTATGTACAACATTAATTGGATGATTTAATGGTTTCTCCTTGCTTGTGATCATGTACTTCATTTTATTCTCCCTATATAATTTTCTCAATTGGCCAAACACGGGAATAGTAGCATATGAGAAATCTAGTTGTAATGTCCCTTTAATCTTTGCACCCGACGATATGGACAAAAGCATACCAAACCGTGGCGGAATGTCTGCAACAACCACATCCATGAGAACATTCTTTGCTGGAATTTGGTCTAAAGACACCACCAAGTCTTTGATAAGATCAATACAACAGACTCTACCATAATCAAAGGAATACAGGTCATGATACTTCCAAGTAATGTCAAGGCCCGTTTCTCCATAATTGCTTTTGGCATCAGATTATGGGAAGCTCCAGAATCAAACATGGCATTATGGAGGACATACTCGTGCAATCTAAGGCTTATATAGAATGGAGGAACCTCACTATCCTCGGACTGACCTTCTAAAGTAGGGCCAAAGATGAGCTCAGGGTGATCATCTTCTACATTGACCATATTAGATAAAGGATCTACATTCAAAATTTTGGACACTTGATTCTTATAGTTGTTGTTCTTCATCAACTCAGTCAAAGGAATTGAAACCTTTAATTTAGCAATCTCATTTTCTAAACTAAAAGCTGAAACTTTATCTACCTCTTTGACTGGAGGGTCCTTCTTTTCGAGCTTTTCCTTTGCTACACTTTGCTGATTGGTCTTCTCATTTGTAGATGGTCCTTTGCTGGAAGTTGGATCAGCAGGCTCCTTCCCCTTCTTCTAAATATTCGAGGAGTCATTCTTAGGTTGCGCTTCCTTTCTCTTTTGAACCAGACTGATTGGTACATCTCTGCTTCTCAATGAATATTGTTTCTATTGTGCTGTCAATGCATTCATATATCCACGCTGATAATCATCTGACTCATCCTCCAAAACTGCTTCATTTGCCAATATATAATCTTCATCCTTTTGCACATCAAGGATCACTGAATATTCTTCGTCTTCCATAAGATAGATAGGTAAACCATCAACAGTAAAGAAATGATTCGCCTCAACAACTGGATCATCATCATCTTCACTCTCCATTCCATGTACATAGTTTTGCTGCAAAGGAGTTTTGACTTGCTGTTGTGATGACTTATCTTGTGCCTTCTACTCCCTTTGTTTAATCTTGAATTGAGGTTGTTGCTGTCCTCTGAAGTTTGGATTCCTAATTGTAGTTTCAGGCTTGCCTACAATTGTTAATTGATTGAACATATTCTCAATTTTTCGAAGTATGTGATCTACCTTAACATCCGAGGAAGATGCTTCTTCCTTTATAGTCACCTTCTTTTCAGTTTTCATCCTCGCTCTTTTGGCTAGCAGATTTGCCTCTACACTCACTGCATTCTTCTGCATATCTTCAAGTGTGATAGGATCTCTTTCTCTCAACTGATATGCCATACCAACATCGAAACTGTCGGGAAATTTGTTCAATTCTAACCCCATCGGTGGCTTAATGTCAGCTAGAATAACATTATAAACTGTATTGAACCTTACGCAGTAATCTTGGACACTTTCACCTACATTCCTTTTAATATTTTCATACTTAGATAGAATTTGGAGAAGATTTTTCTTTACCTCCCATCGGTCTAGGAATTGTCTATGAAGAACTGGCAAAATATTGATAGATCCCGCTGGTAATTCTCTAAACCACTTTCGAATCTCGCCTCCAAAACTTTGCACAAATAACCTTATGGACACATTTTCAACATCTACCTAATGAAGATCAAAGAAATCGTTCATCGTATCAACATGCTGCTGCGCTGTAACACTTTTAGTGGCATCAAACAAAGCTATCTTACTTTGGTAATCAGCAGGCATGTCATACAAATTCTGAGGCAGAATGAGAGGTGCATATCTGGCAGCCATGACTCGAGGTGGATTTAAAATTGGTCTTGGGGAAACAGGGGCAGTTGATATGACAGAGGTGATGGGTGTTTGAGGGATTGAAGGTATAAATGGAGTTGTGGAATGACTTACAGGAATATGGGGAATTGATGATGAAGTAATAGATGTTGAAGCTTAATCAAAGATTTCAGGAATTCGATCGGTGGTGATAGATGATTGAAGAGAGTTTTGAAGATTTCAGTTACTTATCAAATTGGCTTGTTGGATTTCAAGCTCTCTGGTGAATTCTGGGTCTGCAACTATGTCAAGCAATTCACTATCAGATGTGGTTCTAAACAGGGAGAGGCCAAAGTATTCGTCAAAAGGAAGAGCTTCAAGGAACAACCACTCTACTGGGAATGAATGAGATCTAAAAACATGTCTAGGACTTGATAAAATTTCTTGTCTGAGTATCCGAGGGATAAGATTAGGATTTTCAAATATGGGAGGAGGATCGGGATCAGGATTGGACCTAGTGTATCTTCTTGAAGCCAGTGTGTTCTCAAAGTTTTGATATTAATTTACAACTTTCCACTTTTCAGGCTACTGAATTCTAAACTTTATCATCCAAAAGTTTATAACTTCTCAATTGTACTGGGGTGGCTTGCCTTTCTTTCCCCAGCGAAGTCGCCACTATGTTAGAGCCTAGATCGACCTCAGGCTGAAGGGAGGCAATCCTAGGATAACCACAAACCAAGCTTAAGCTGGTAGCTAGCCCTACCAGGTCAGGAGAGGGCTCTCTCCTTGTCAATCTCAGTGGAGATGACTGAATTGAATGTGAATTTTAGGCTAGGTATAGCAGCTCTAGGGTTTTTGGTTGATTTTGAAGGTTTTGTTGCTGGATCAAATGGAGCAGGCAACTTTGGGTTAGGGAAATCAAGTCAGAATTGCAGGGTATTCTATGGGGCGAGGTCGGTAGGTGTTTTGGCACTTGGAATTGAGTGAGATGGTAGGTCTAAGACTTGTGAGAAGCTGAGGAGGGCATGCAAGGATCATGAGTCCTCTTCAGACAGCTGAAAACATAAAAAAACTAAATGTATTCCCAAGGCATAGCACTATTACCAATGTATTCTACCTATCTATCTTGATTTCATTTAGTTAAGAAGAATGAAAGAGTTTTGGCACATATAACACATGAGAAAAACTAAATGACTGAAGGAGAAACAATGCAAAAACACATTACCACAAGAATCCCATAAAAATAGTTGTAAATCCTGGTTTATTTCCTTGCCAAACTGCTATACAAATGTACAATATAGCTCAAAGCATCCACAAGAGTCCAACCTTTGCTAATGACTAAAAAAATACATAATATAGACATCAAACCACCTATGCTAGCCATTAGGGGTTGTATCCATGACAAAAGGGGTGGTTTCAACCATTTCTAAACTAAGAACAAGAATATAGGCAGTGGAACAACTTGCCTCTAAAACCATGGAAACTGATTCATTCAACCCCAAACCACCTCAAAATGATGAATCTACTGTCTAGATTCATTTTACAATTACACTTACATAGCATAGCATCATTTAAATTCATAAATTCATCCAAAATGAGAGTAAAAGTCAACTTGTAGAAAAACTAGGCGAAATTTTGATTTTTGAGCAAAACTGGCAAAATTCATCCTATGCGCAGCACCACTGATCCTATGCGCAACGCCTTTTCCAACCCAGTGCCTTCCCCTTGACCAAATTGAGCCCAAGATAGCTCGTTGGAAAGGTCTTCCTGTCTCGTTTCTAGAACATCTTGAATTGTTGTATTTGGAGGTCATTTTCCCCCTCAAAAGTGGAACCTCCCAAGGTTTCTTCCTGTGTGTCCAAAAAGTGGTAGAGAGTGCATTTTTGTTATGGTTTTTTGACCTTTAGGTGACCTAGATTTGCTCCAAATTTGCTGAAAATTTCCGGGTTTGATTATTTATTTATGTTGAATCCAAATATGCAAGCCATTCTTCCAACAAGTTCCCCTGTCAAAAGGCGATTTCCTGTGTTGCAAAATTTAAAATTTGAAAATTGCAAAATTTTACCAAAATTTTCCCAAAATTGGCACAAGGCACCCTCATGCACTACTTTGATGAGCGAATGAGGCATCAGATAGGATTTCCAACTTGCTTTACTCCTTTTTTCTTCTCAAATATTTCCTCAACCTTTCCTTAAGCTTCCTCATCCTTATATTGCATATTTTGTTCCGGGTCATATAGTGATAGGCCATGTGACGAAGCATCTTCTTTTATTTATTGGCCTTCGCAAGCAGCTTCTCAAGGTGTATGTTGACCCTTTCTAGCCAATTTTCTCGCTCATTCTCAATCTCTTGCTCAATGGAGGTCATCTTGACCTTTGCCTTCTTTGCCTTTTGTCGGTTCTCCTTGATCATTTGCAACTCCATGAGGACTTGCTTGTCAGTTAATTGCTTGTTTTCTTGCTCAAGGTAATTGATGATCCACTTTTCCCTCTCTAAATTGACTGACAAGGCTTGAATATCAGCCTCTTGCTCTTTGATGATCATGTCTTTAGTTATATTTGTACCTTGACTCTCCAAATCAATGATATCAACTCACTGTGTCTCCTCATGATCAACAAGGACAAACTCCCTCTCTTGCTCATCACTAGGATCATGCTTATGCATTTTACCCTTGCCTCTACCTTTACCCTTGTTGTGCTGCCCAACATGTACCTGTTTTGCTGAAGAAGAAGGCAAAGCCCCTTCCACTCCTTGTGGAGATAGCATTTGCCTGTGGTTTGAAGATGAAGGCGAGACCCCTTCCACACCTTGTGGAGATAATACTCGCCTAGCAGCTGCAAAGAGCCTCCTAGTGCCCCTCTAATATGTCACAAACACTGGAACTCCAACAATTTCAGTTTCTTTGGCTTGTTCATGTCCTGAAGGTCCACCTTCCTCCTGATGCACTGATGAAAATACTTGTGGGCCTTTGAACACTTCATGAGAAATGAAGGTCTCCCATGGTATATTAACTAGATTCAGCTGATGTAAGACAATGATTTTGATCACAGAGAAGTGGTAGATGCTGTTTAACTGTTGGGGATATGGTTTCTTCTTGACATAGAGTGCCATCTTCTCAATATTTCGGAACATGAAGTAAGGAATATTCATCATCCTCACCCTAGTAAAATGCATCAACAATCTAATGTGGTAGGCATACAAGCGAGAAAACCTACCTTCACAAGTAAAGTATTTGATGATTATCTTCATAAGTGGAGCAAGCCTGTCCTCCAAGAATTTGAAGGGGAACACTCTCTTCAATTTTCCATGGTATTTAACCTTGATGAAAGGCTCATAATACTCCTTTTCAATATACTATCCTTGGTTCCATCTTTCACCTACATTTGGAATGAATGTAGCCTCTAAAATAATAGCAAGTGACAAAGTAAGTGTAACTCCAACAAGGTTTACTTCATTGTTGTCCAGATGTGTCACAAACAACCTCGCTAATTCATGATGAAACTTAACCTTCTCCACCATTTCACAGAAACCAAAACATGACTGATGTTTGAAACATGAGATGGAAAATAGACAAGCAAGGAATTCCCTCAAACTAGTGGGCTCCTCCCTAATTATCTTTCCCCCTTTGTGAGGCTTCTTTTGCTACAAATTTCTTTCCCTAGAACTGTCACTAAGGGTGTCTTCTTCCAACTCATAGTCACTATCCTTTTCCATTTCTCTTGATGGATGTGATCCCTTGTGGTCAATGATGGGAGGGGTGAATTAAGATGAGTATGAAGAGATTTATAAATGAATAGAGTTTTAGGGAATGGTGAATGAGAATAGTATAACTTTTGGGGATAATGTGAGTGAGAAAATGGGAATAGGGAAAATGTATGAGGGGGATGGGGTTTGGGAAATAGGTGAATAGGAATAGGGCTTAGTTTAGGGAATGATGGCAAGGAAAGAGCAAGCAAGCTATGAAGTGATGAAGAAAACTAGAGAAGCCTAGAAACTAGGGTTTTAATTTCAAAGATACTAACAAATCAATTTAGGAAAGAAAACCCTAGCTCATGTCATATAGTGATGAAAATTACTTGCAAGAAGGTGGAATGAGTGATTTTGAGAGAAATCTACAATGGTGGACCTTCGTTGGGCGAACTGGAGTTTGATTGCATAGGTGCGCAGTGCCTATCCTATGTGTAGCGCCCGTGTAAAATTGCACTATGGAGAAAGCCCAGGTGCACAGCGTTGATCCTATGTGCAGTGCTGGGATTAGGTGCGTAGCGCCAGGCGATTTTTCTCCAAAAATGTAGAAATCACCCTCTTTTGTTCAATGACACTTCAAAATCACTTTTGCTCTCCTTTGGCACTTTAACTTCATAATGAAATGATCAATAAGGATGGGCTTTATATATCTCTTCACTTTTTGATTTTTGATGGTGAAAACCCACTTTCATAATGTCTATTTGCTTTTTCTTTTCAAATACTCTTTTTTTTGGATGCTTGACATTTTTGTATTTGATAAGTGGACTGATGTTCATATTTTTGACTTTTGCATTGGCAGGTACTAGGAAATGTCACCTAGTGACCAAGAGCAGCATGAGACTTAATTATTACATATAAGAAATGATGAAATTACATGAAATTACAAATAAATACAAATGCTCTGTTTTTCACCTCAAACTGGTTTTGAGGTGAAAAACTTATTAAACTTACAAATTATGATTTTAAAGCTTTCCTGATGATTGTTGTCATCCTCATATGTCTGCTGACCCTTATTGGTCAATTGTTATTAAAAATTTGACATGTTGAAACCATAATACCTAATGAAACTGAAACCCTAAGACCTAAGACCTATTTGATGAAATAAACTGAAAAGGAAATTGAACCTGAACCATCGATTTGAATCACACATGAAAAATGGTCAGCAAATATGTGTCATGAGGGAAAAAATTGAAATGTGCCTACCATCAGTTGATCCATGACCTAATGGAACACAACTTATTGAGAATGGGACTCCTAATATGAATGCAAAAGAGTGAATTTTGATCATTGATGGCAGTGCGAAGACATTGACACTAACATGTGGAGCTCAAAAATGACCAATAACTTGACCAAGTCAAGGTTACCTTATTATTTTAGTTTAAAGTTATTTTTATTTTAACTTCGCGTTATTTTTATTTTATTTTGACCAAGCAAAAATGTTTACAAAGAATTACATTACATTATGTTACAATATCTCATCTCTCATCTCTACTATACTGGTTCGTACAACGCCTCTGAGCACAATTAATTGAAATTACATCCTTGACCATTGTTACTATAAAAAATAAAAATATAAAGTTCACTGTGAATTTAAAAGTGACATTACATAATTTTTGTTTAATTATTAATTATTTATTTCTTTAATGACTTACGTTAAAAAATTATGAGAATATATATATATATATATATATATATATATATATATATATATATATATATATATATATATATATATATATATATATATATATCTATATCATAGAAAGTTAGAAAACTTATCATAACTAGTTTCCAATCAATAGTGGGGATAATTATCATTGGCTGCTATCTGTGAATATGAGCTAACTCATCACTATTATTCAAGGGAAACCACACCACCTAGAATTACCCTACGTTGGTTTGTAAGGGGGTATACTTTCACTCTTGCATATCTTTTTTAAGGAGGAAAAATCAATTTAAAAAAAATAAAATAAAAAATACACATTTTTTTCTAAGAGGAACTTGGCAACTCGTGTGACACAGGGCTAGCAATAAACCTATGAGGGTCTATGACCTATCCTCCTCTACGTAAATTGGGTCACAACTAGGAGGATTTGAACCTTGGATCTCATAATTACCACCTACTCACATTACTTTGATCACCAATTGAGTTTCCCCTTAGGGAAATCACATTTTTATTTTAATAAATATTGAAAAATGTTATTTTTTTGGTTGGTCTAACCCATGAGGATTTGAACTTTTAAGCTCATGCTTTACATATTACTTCATAACAAGACAATTGCCAATTGAGCTACACCAAGTAGACTTATTAAAAAATGTTATTAAAAAAAAATATTTTTTATTCTTTAAGAATACAAGTATATTTTTTGGATTTATCTGTTTTATTATTATTTTTTATATAGTTTTTTTTTTAATAACTTTTTAAAATTCACTACATTTTAGTTTTAGCAATTTGTTTTGTTCAAATTTCCCTTTTTAAATAAATGTATTAAAAATTATCTTAAATTTTTTATTTTAATTAATTTTTATTGTTTTTTATTTTTTATTTTTTATTTTTTTAGGTTTGGAAAATATAGTTTTTCAATTTTATATATATATATATATATATATAAAAATATGAAAAGTTTTGCATTACATTCTATATATATATATATATATATATATATGAAAGGGTATTTTTTCATGATTTTTTGTACATTTTGGTGGTTTTATAAACCATACTTTAAAAATATTGTAATTTTGGTGCTGAATTCAAAATGGATCAAGTTGTTTTAGGCTAAGATATCAAAAGAGCTATACTTTTAGCCTTAAAAAAATTGATCTTAGTAGAAATACTCTTTGATTTAGGTGTTGTTTTTTTTTTTCATTCATGATATTTGGTTTATAATGGCATGGTTGAAAAATGTTGAAATTTTAAGGCTTTTTGTATTCATGATATTGGGTTTTAATTCCATGGTTGAAAAATGTCCTAATTTAAAGGTTTTGCAAAGTCATGTTATTTGATCATTAACACCATGGTTGAAAAATGTTGAAATTTTAAGGTTTTTTTTTTTGTACTCATGATATTTGATTTTAATTCCATGGTTGAAAAATGTCATAATTTTAAGGATTTCGAGAGTCATGCTATTTAATCATTAACATCATGATTGAAAATTGTTTGAATTTTAAGGTTTTTCATAATATGATGTTAGTTTTTAATGCCATAGCTGAAAAATGTTGGAATTTTAACCCTAAACAAAAGGTGATGCAACATCATCACTTTTCAATTTCAAGGTGTTTTTCATGTTCTTTTGCCAAAAATAGGGGTTTTAAGGATAGATTTCTCATTTTGAGGTTATATTTATTGTTAAGTTGGCAACATTGTTTTTAAAAAACATGTAATTAGATTTTTAACCATAGATATTCACCCCCACTTAACAATGGGGATTCTTAACCTGCAAATAGGTTTTGTTACAGTACCATGGGCCAATACCATGGCTTATCAATACCACATTCCCAAAAAACCATAACTCATTTAATATGACATTTGTTCATATGGAATTTTTTTAATTAATCAATTTAATTAAAAGGAAAAGAAGGACATAATTACTTTTGAAATAAATCTCAACCTTTTATCTGTGATTACCACTAAAAATATTCTAGAATATTCCGTGAAGTTTAAATCCCTACCATCCACCCAATAATCATTGATAATTAAATTAGAATTCAAAAAGCCTTATTAAAAAATAAACATGCTTAAACTCTTTCTTTCATTTTTTTTTTTACTTACATTTACATTGAACCATATCAAATAGGTTGAGGTAACATTGACTGTATAAAACATATATTCCATCCTGTTATGTGGAATCTATGACCGCGGACAAAAGTATCTTCCCTAGGCTCGATGGACTAACCTAGAACAACAAAAAGGCAAAGGGACTATTGTTTTCCTTAAAGTAAATATATAATGGAATGAAGCTTACCTGGAATTTGTTGTATGCTTCCTTCCTTCCTTGGCTTGAATGCTCCAATCCTAGCTCTGATCACTATTATTAGAACCTGCAAAGTCAAATAACACAAGCCAACAATCCACGAAATGTACGTAGCATCATTTAATTGTTGGGTGTGGAGCCTGATTATCTTCTGTACTCAAAGGTATCGCCACATTGGACCCCAGTTAGAAATGGGGCGGCAACGCCACCCGAAAAATATTCGTTGCAGGGGGGGTCTAGTGGGGGGGCAGCTGCGACCTTTGGGGAGCACCCCCTTGGCGGGGGGTTTTGGGGGCAGCGCCCCAGAAGCTAAGAATAGATGTAAAATTGCCTTGTAAAAGTATAGTAATTTCTAGTCAATCTGGGCCATTCATTAGGCATAGATCTGACGATAGAAGTTATGTTTAATTTAGGGTTTTTTCCCTAGAAGGCAACTCCTCACTATATATGAGGGAATTGTATTGCGTCTATGTAGATCTGTATTCTAAGTGAGAAAGAGAGAGGAGATTGAGAGCGAAGAGGGTTTTACAACAGATCTGCGGTAGGTTGTATCTCTTCAATTTTCTAGATAATATAAAAGGAAGGACTGGTTGTTTCTCCATGGACGTAGCCCAAGCTGGGTGAACCACGTATATCTATGTCTCTCTTGTTTTATGCATTTTCTATGTTTATATTTCTGAAATATTTTATGTGTTCCATTGCTCCATAATATATAATTTTCTAACAATTGGTATCAGAGCCGAAGGTCTTTTTTGGCTGACAAACTCGCAGGAGAGAAGGATTCCTAGATCAAGTGGGAGCAATGGCGGAAGATGGTAAGTTTAGGGTCGAGAAATTTAATGGCCAAAACTTCTCGCTGTGGAAGATGCAAATGGAAGATTATCTGTATTAGAAAGATTTGTACCTACCATTGGGCGGAAAAACAAAGATGCCAATGGGTATGACAGAAGAAGAATGGAACGTTCTTGATAGAAAGGCACTCGGAACAGTACGGTTGTGTCTCACAGCATCGGTTGCCTTCAACATTTCGAAGGAAACAATGATTGGGGTTTGATTAAGGCGTTGGAAAAGCTATATGAAAAACCCTCGGCCTCAAATAAGGTATTTCTTATGAAGCGTTTATTTAATATGAAGATGTCGGAAGGTGGATCTGTTGCAGACCATTTAAATGATTTTAATACTATTACAAGTCAGTTAAGTTCTGTAGGGGTAAACTTTGATGATGAAATTAGAGCTCTGTTATTCTTGTGCTCATTGCCAGAAAGTTGGAATGGTTTAGTAATGGCCATTAGTAACTCTGTTTCTGTATCTAGTACTTTAAAGTTTGATGATATTGTCGATGCTATCCTTAGTGAGGAAATGCGACAGAAAAGCTCCGGTGAGACATCGGGTAATGCCTTGAGTGCAGAGTCTAGGGGAAGAAAAATGGAAAGAGGAAAGAGCTTAGGATATCACAGTAAATCAAGGAAAGGTAGATCCAAGTCCAGATTAGGGATAGTTTGCTGGAAATGTGGAAAGAAAGGACACCTAAAGAAAGACTATAGATCTCGGAAGGGAAAAGAAGGGGATGCATAGCAAGAAAACAATCATGAAGCAAATGTGATAGGTGAGGTGTTACAAGATGCTTTGATTCTTTCTTTCAAAAATATCACTGATTCCTGGGTGGTAGATTCAGGGGCCTCATTCCATGCCACACCTGATAAGAAATACTTTCATGACTATGTTCAAGGAGATTTTGGACAAGCCCGTTTGGGTGATGATAAACCCTGTAAAATTATTGGAATGGTTAAGGTTCTTGTAAAACAACAGAATGGAAACCAATGACTACTAAAGGAGGTAAGGCATGTTCTAGATCTGAAGAAAAATTTGATTTCAATAGGCTAGTTAGGTGGTGAAGGTTGTGTGACAACTTTCACAGATAAAGCTTGGAAGGTCACCAAAGGAGCCCTGGTAATAGCAAAAGGCGAAAAGGTTGGTACATTGTATTTATGCAATGGTATTTCTAACTCTGTTAATGATTTAACTTCCAAAGGAGCAGATGCAGCATTATGGCATCATAGGCTTAGACACATGAGTGAGAAGGGGATGAAGATCCTTCACTCAAGGAATTTGTTGCCAGGTTTGAAGAATGTTGATTTGGACTTCTGTGAGAATTGCATTTATGGAAAACAGAAGAGAGTCAGATTTCTCAGAGTTGGGAAAGAAAATAAGAGCGAAAAATTAGAGCTTGTGCATACAGATGTATGGGGACCTGCTTAGGTATCATCTCTCGATGGCTCTCGTTATTATGTTACTTTTATTGATGATGCAACTAGAAAAACTTGGATTTATTGTATTAAGAATAAATTTGATGTATTTGATACTTTCAAGAAATGGAAAGCTTTGGTTGAGATTAAGATAGGAAAGAAATTGAAGTGTCTCAGATCAGACAATGGAGGTGAATATTGCAGCAACAAGTTTGATAGGTATTGTTCAGAGCATGGAATTCGCAGAGAGAAGACAGTTCCAAGAACACCACAAGAAAATGGTGTGTCAGAAAGGATGAACAGAACAATCATGGAGTGTGCAAGGTGCATGAGATTGCATGCAGGATTGCCTTTACAATTTTGGGTAGATGCTGTAGATACAGTTGTTTATCTAATAAACAGAGGGCCTTCAAGTTCCCTAGATGGTGGTGTTCCAGAGGAAGCATGGACAGGTAAAAAGGTAAACTACTCTTTTTTAAAGCCTTTTGGTTGTGAGGCCTTTATCCAAATTAATAAAGAAAATAGAACAAAGTTTGAGGCAAATTCAAAGAAATGTACCTTTATTGGATATGGTGTTAATGATTTTGGTCATTTCTTATATGATTATGAAAATCACAAAATCATTAGGAGTAGAGATGTAATATTCAATGAAAAGGTCTTGTATAAGAATCAGTTGCAGGAAAAGAAACAGGAAAAAGAAAACAAGGAATACACAGTTCTTGATGAGATCACTGAAGAAGTAAAGGTGCCTGAAAATAATAATAATCAACAACCACAACACCAACAACCACCACAACAACAACAGGCACCCAAAACACCTGAAAGTGGTGTTAGAAGATCTACCAGGATAAGTAGACCCCCTGAACAATACTCTCATTCATTATATTATTTATTGTTGACTGATTCTGGTGAACCCGAATGTTATGAAGAAGCAATGCAGGTTGAAAGCAGGAAGAAGTGGGTGCTAGCCATGGAAGAAGAGATGGACTCCTTAATGCATAACTAGACTTGGGACTTAATCAGGTTGCCTGCAGGTAAAACTACATTGTAGAATAAATGAGTTTATAGGCTGAAGGAAGAAGATGGAGGAAAACAGAGGTACAAAGCTAGACTTGTGGTGAAGGGGTTTGCACATAAGAAAGGTATTGATTTTGATGAAATATTTTCTCCTGTTGTTAAAATGACTTCAATCAGAACTGTTCTAAGTCTAGTAGCAGCTGAAGATTTGCATCTTAAGCAGTTAGATGTAAAGACAACCTTCTCCATGGGGATTTGGAGGAAGAGATATATATGCAGCAGCCACAAGGATATGAGGTAAAAGGGAATGAGAAACTAGTGTGCAGGTTGAAGAAGATCTTGTATGGCTTAAAACAGGCTCCAAGGTAGTGGTATCTAAAATTTGACAAGTTTATGTCTGAACAAGGTTATACTAGATGTCACTCTGATCATTGTGTCTATCTGAAAAAGAAAAATGATGGCATCTATATTATATTGTTATTGTATGTAGATGAGATGCTTGTTGCAGGGTCTAACATGCAGGAAATAAAAGCGCTCAAAAGAAAATTGGCAAATTCATTTGCAATTAAGGATTTGGGAGTTGCAAAACAAATCCTTGGTATGATAATAACTAGAGACAGGAAAAATCGCAAACTAACATTGTCTCAGAATGAGTACATACAAAAGGTGTTGAAAATATTTAATATGCACAATGCAAAAGCAGTTAGTACACCTTTTGCTAGCCATTTTAAACTTAGTAAGGAAATGTGCCCAAAGACCCAAGAAGACATGGATTATATGTCTAAATTTCCATATGCATCAGCAGTTGGAAGCTTAATGTATGCAATGGTCTGCACAAGGCCCGATATTGCACATGTAGTGGGAGTTGTAAGCAGGTACATGAACAATCCAGGAAAGGAACATTGGATGGCAGTGAAATGGATTCTAAGATATTTGAAAGGTACCACAAATCAAGCATTATGCTTTGGTGGTTCAAACATTTCTCTACAGGGATATGTTGATGTAGATATGGTAGGTGACAGAGATAACAGGAGGAACACTACAGGACTAGTATTTACTATAGGTGGAACATCTATCAGTTGGGTTTCAAAAATCCAAAGTGTTGTTGCACTTTCAACAACAGAAGCAGAGTATGTTGCTGCTACAAAGGCTAGTAAAGAAATGATTTGGTTACAAAGGTTTATGGGTGAATTGGGTAAGGAGCATGATATGGGCATGTTATATAGTGATAGACAAAGTGCCATTCATCTTGCAAATAACTCAGCATTTCATTCTAGGACTAAACACATACAACTCAAGAACCATTTCATACGATCAGTGTTGGAAGATAGAGAGTTGAAGCTGGAAAAGATACACACTAGCTAGAATCCTGCAGATATGCTAACAAAAGTTGTAACCAGGGAGAAACTGAGAATATGCTCAGTTTCAATTGGTCTTCAAGTATGATGATTAAGGTGAGAAACAACCAGGTCCAAAGAGGAGTCATTGTACAACAAATGAAGCAGTGGCGGAGTTGCTATAATCAGTCTCCAAGTGGGAGATTGTTGGGTGTGGAGCCTAATTATCTTTTGTACTCAAAGGTATCGCCACATTGGACCCCAGTTCAAAATGGGGCGGCAACACCGCCCGAAAAATATTTTCTACAGGGGGGGTTCGGGGGGGGTGGCTGCGACCTTTAGGGAGGCCCCCCCTGGCGGGGGGTTTCGGGGGCAGCGCGCTTGAAGCTAAGAATAGATGTAAAATTGCCTTGTATAAGTATAGTAATTTCTAGTCAATCTGGGCCGTTCATTAGGCGGATATCTGACGATAGAAGTTATGTTTAATTTAGGGTTTTTTGCCCTAAAAGGAAACCCCTCACTATATATGAGGGAATTGTATTGCGTCTATGTAGATCTGTATTATGAGTGAGAAAGAGAGAGGATATTGAGAGCGAAGAGGGTGTTACAGCGGATCTGCTGTAGGTTGTATCTCTTTAGTTTGCTGGATAATATAAAAGGAAGGACTGGTTGTTTCTCCGTGGACGTGGCCCAAATTGGGTGAACCACGTATATCTGTGTCTCTCTTGTTTTATGCATTTTCTGTGTTTATTATTTCTGTAATATTTTATGTGTTCCATTGCTCCGTAATATATAATTTTCTAATATTAATCACTTTATTCAATAGATCAACATGGTATTGAAATATATGAAACCATAACATCATATATATGAAAATACAGAACTCTTTGCATTAATAGAAATGGAGTGTGTTGGCTTGTTGGGGCCTGACCCAGGTTCAGAGGTGATTTAGCTAAACAAGTCCCGGTACTACTGGCCCTTTCGGCAATAGTTCGTGGAGCGCGAACTAAGGTCTCACCCGAAGTAGTATAAGAGGGTGCTAGAAACAAGTTTTCGCACCCTGGGGATGTCTGAGGAGTTCAAGTGGTCTGTGGTCTGAACCTATGCGCACGTCGCTATGCGCACCTACTCGTACCTCGCAGCCTGAGATGCTGTCTTCGCACAACCCTACTCGGGGCCGAACAGTGTTATTACCCAAGTCCTTACTAGTAACCCGATATTAGTTAATTAACTTAACTTATTTGCATGTGTAGAGTATACTTAGCAATATAAATCATTCACACAAGTGCGCGTAGTAAATAAACAGTACATTAAAAATTGATATCAAACATGTAATAACTCCAGAATAGATACACAGAATTCAGATCAAACTTCTCTTTATTATTTTCTTCCTTCGGTTATAGACTCTATTCCGCTCTATGCACTCAGCAGCAGGGGTCCGTGCACTCAGCTGCGGACTCTACTAGGCCTCTGCGCACTCAGCTGCAGAGCCTCTTCCTACTACTATGACCCAAGACACACTTAGACTCTTATTCTATGCTTCACTATCTCATCCTATCGATTCGATTCTATCATTCCTTTACAACTCAGAGCCTCACTCTATTTATACAATCCCATGGTCTACGGACCATGGGTAGGCTGACATTACATTCAAACTTAGGGCGGACAAGCCAATGACTCTAACATATAGCCCGCAATTCACGGAGCTTACAATAATATCAACTTAAAACTTGGGCTTTGAGTCCCAAAACATGTTGTGGGGGGATTCCATGCCCAACAGGCCCCGAACACAAACATCATGACTCGCCCTTGAATCGCTCTATCAGCACAGAGATCTTGGCATGGAGTCCCTCCAACTGTTCTCGTTCGGTGCTGATGTCGGCAACATGGTGTGCCGCTACTTACTGAATATGTTGCATCCTCTATTATGAGATATCCATGTTTGAATTGTGTCCTTACATCTATACCAGCATCTGTTGCATAATTTTATAGTCCCGTGCCCTTGTCCAGCTCCTCGGGTCGCGAAGACTGTGCTTTGGCCGGCTAGTCATATAGCCGACCCACCCATGTAGGGCTTCAAGCGGCTGCCATTTACTTTTCTTGGGAAAGGTTCTCCATTTAGTTTTACTAGCTAGACCAAACCTTCGTCTGTGATCTCCTTAACCATGTATGGTCCCAGCCAATGCATTCTGAATTTTCTTGAATGTTTTTCAAACTTACTGTCATACAACACCACTAAGTCATTTACCTTGAAGGTGCATAACTTGATATGGCGGTTATGCTAGGATTTTTCACACTAATTTTGTACCTTCTGATGAAATCCAACCAAAAACTATTCTTCCTCAATTTCTTCTAATTTCCTGAGCCTTTCCTCTAGAGCTTTGCGGTCCATCATCCCTCTAAGCACTGCTATTCGTAGACTAGGTACGATATATTCCATCGGCATGATAGCTTCTATGCCATAAACTAACCGGAAAGGTGTTTGTCCCGTCAGTTTCTTGCACGTTGTCCTGTAAGCCCATAGCACGATAAGTATGTGCAGGTCCCAATCATTTTGCTGTGTGTTGCACACATTTGTCAGCGCAATCTCTAGTATTTTGTTGAAAGCTTCTATAGTCCCATTGGCTTGTGGGTGGTACGGTGTACTTTTTTGATGATACACCTGGAATTCTTCTGTGAGCACTCTGATAGTTTCATTCAGGAAATGTGTTATGCGATCACTCATTAAGATTTTGAGACAACTAAATTGGGTCAACACGTTTTCGAACAAAAACTTTGCAGCCATAGCGGTCGTGTAGTCTTTGACCAGCTATGCTTCCACCCATCGTGTCAGATACTTTGTTGCGGTGATGATGTAGCACATGCTTGTCTTTCCCTGAGGTTTGATCGGTCCCACAAATTCAATTGCTCATTTTTTGAATGGCTGCAGTGTCATTTGTGGATTTAATGGCACCTCGTCCCTTCACGATGGTTTTCTAGTCCTTTGACATATATCGCAGGCCTTACAGTGCACTTTCGAATCCTGGTGCAGGGTTGGCCACCACAACCCTTCGTGGAGAATCTTTTATGCAATTGCTCATCCTACATAGTGTCCTCCTGCAGCGCCCCCATGTGCTTCTGAGAGGATCTGACTTCGTTTAAATTTAGGTACGTATCTTCACAATATCTTATCATTTCCCATTTTGTATAAGTGCCCTGCAATGATAGAAAAATCCGCCACGCGCACCACCAATTCCTTCTTCTGTTGGATGAAGTATTCCTTCAGCGTAGTCCCTGTTGTCAGAAAATGGATTATATCTTTAAAGTGCCCGTTTGCGACACGCACCGTAAAGAGCTGTGCATCAGGTAATCCTTCCTCGAGATTAGTGGGTTCCTCGCCCATCTCAATGCGAGATAAATGATCCATTCCTACGTTCAGGCACCTCGGCTTTACTATGACCTCAAAATCATATTCTCGGAACAATAAGAGCCACTTGCATATGCGCCCCCCCAACACAGGCTTATTGACTAGGTATTTTAGCACAAAATGGTCAGTATACATCTTGAAATGTCCTCCGAGCAAATAGTGTCGGTATTTTTGGAGCGCGTACACCATTGCCAACCCCTCACGCTCGGTGGTGGAATAGTTCTTCTCTACTTTGGACAACCTCCGACTTGCAAATGTGATAGGGTGATCCAAGCTTTCCCCGCCCTCTTGTGTGAGCACTTCTCCTAGCGTGATACATGACGCATCAACATGGACATGAAACTCCACATCCCATTTTGGGAAGACCAGGATTGGAGTGGAGGCCAATTTCCTCTTCAGGACATCCAAAATTTTCATGCAATCGTCATTCCAGCAAAGTGTAATATCCTTTTTTTAATAGTTTTTCCATCGGCATGGTGATTTGGGCATAGCTTTTGATAAACTTTCTGTAGTATCCAGTGTGTCCCAGGGTAGCACGTAGCTATTTAACACTTTGCGGTGCTTCCAAATTTAGAATAACGACAATCTTTGCACAGTCCACGATCAGTCCCTATTTGCAGAACACATGTCCCAATAGGTTTCCAAAGGGAACGAGGAATGTGCACTTCTTAAGGTTCAACGCAATCTGGTGTCATCAGCAAGTATCCAGCATCAAGCATAAGATTACTACATGGTGCTTAACTAATCCGAAGATAGTGCAATCATTCAGATAAACTTCCATGAACTTGTGGATGTATTCTTTGAATGCAACAACAACGATGGGAAAAAATATGGCTGGCGCATTCTTCAATCCAAACGACATAATAGTGTATTGAAAACAGCCCCATTCCATTGCGAAGGTCATTTTACTCCTGTCTTCCAGTGTGATCTTGATCTGATGGTACCCTGAGAACCCATCTGTGAACGAGTATGCTTCCTGGCTGCCAACATTTTCCAGTGCTTTGTCTGTGAACGGTGTCGAGAATGGGTCATGTACATAGGTGTCATTCATCTTCCTTAGGTCCACGCGTATTCTTATTTTTCCCTTCTACTTTTTCTCCTACACTACCATAGGACTCACCTAGTCAGATTCTTCCACTGGCTCAATAATTTTGGCTGCGAGCATTTTGTCTAGTTCTACGCGGACCTTTTCCTTATATTTCGAATTCAAGCGATAAGGCCTCTTCTTAACCGGCTTCGCATCAGGTTTTAGGGTGATCTTCATCATCCCTAAGTCACCAATGGTCCCTTTTAAATCCATAATTTTGGTTGGGAATAATTCTTGGTATTCGTGGAGTAACTCAGCAACCTTATCCACTATGGCATCATCCCAATAGT
Organism: Pinus tabuliformis; assembly: GCA_031772625.1. Taxonomy (NCBI): domain Eukaryota; kingdom Viridiplantae; phylum Streptophyta; class Pinopsida; order Pinales; family Pinaceae; genus Pinus; species Pinus tabuliformis. The sequence goes on along the minus strand of CM062816.1, from coordinate 1,024,506,782 downwards.
CTCTAAGAGTTGCATACTTCGGTCCGCCTCCGTTCCAATGTTTACTTGCTTCGTTTTTAGTAGCACGGTGATGTCATGATCCTCAATCAATGGTCCTTGAACCTCATGAAAGCCTTCCATTTCTAGAATGTTAATATTTAGTGGGTCCTCATCATCCTCCTCAATATTTACATTGTAACACTCCAATGTGCAGCTCAGCTGTGTCGCCCATTCTGTCTGAAGCACTTCCAACGGCTCCTGGGGTATTTTGAAGATAGCTGCTTTTATTGTTTGTAGCACATCGTCAATAGTATCCAACCAATGATCTTCAAATGTGAAGGTTAGCAGAAATCCTTCGTGCAAGATATCCCATTCATTCGTGCCATGGCAGAGGTCTATCTCAGTATACCAATTCATGCGTATGACATCCAGAGTATGATAGAAAAAATTCACCCATTCTAGTTGTGGCTCTTCCCTGTAGACCTTGGTCCATTTCGCGAGGTGTGTACGTGGATCATCTCGTCCATCATACTTGTTTGCTAGCCATATCTGCGGTTTCCCAAATGATAGGTGCATCATCCTTCTACATCCATGCCAGTCCTCAAAGCTTCTCTGATGCGTACCCCACAACCTTGCGGGTGTAGCGCGCAGTGCCCATTTCAGAGCATGGAACCGCTATTGTTCTGGCACTACGCTTTCAAATTTGTTCAGGAATTCATCCACCACGGTCAACTCGTCATACATAGGTAGATCCCTTACCTCTATTGTTACGCAGCACAGTGATATTACTATCATGTTGCAATTGAGCGTGGTTACCTTGTGTAACCGGTTCTACCATCGTTCTATTTCCTCATCCGAATCCGATGTACAGGAGCTTTCGCACTCCCACGAAATCCAACCATCCGCTATAGGATTTACCCAACCCTTTTCCCGAGCGGTTGTCTTGTAGATATAGTCTAGCTTGTTGTCACTTTCATTGTCGCACACTAGATCTGTGTAGTGTGATCCTTGCGCAAGGTCTAGAGGTACCACTACACATAGTGACTTTTTCTCAAAAATCATTTTCTGCTTCTTTAGATTTATCACTCCATTCATATCAGCGGCCCAATCTATTCCCAGTAGCGTGGGATAGGGATTTTTGTCATCAACAATCTCTATTACTTCAAAATCTGCAAGCGCACTCGCACCTTAGATGTCTATCGTTATTCCCTGCAATCTTCCCATCGGTAGGATCTTTTGCTGGTTTTCCATTTGCAATTGAATTGGGGACCATTGCAACATGGGCCTACCCATGCACTCCCATGTCTGCTTTGGTAGCACATTTGCATTTGATCTTAGATCTAGAATTACTTGATCCATTTCATACTCCCCGATTTGTGCAGTCAATCTCATTTCCCTTCCTGTTTGTGATGTATGTTTCCCAAGCTTTCAGACTATGTGTGGTTCTCCTGACCTAATGCGCCTACTGATAAGTTCCTGTAGTCCTTTCACAACCTTGCTGTTAGCAATAGCTTCATACATGTCTCCAGAAAGTAGTGAGCATTGAAGGATCCATCTCTGGTCCTAATGGATTCTTACTACATGAAGTGGAGGCCTCCGTGAAGCTCTTCTTAGCTTCCATGAATGTCTCCTTTGCGCGCTTCAAATCAAATTAAGGTACCTTTGTAGGAGCCTTGCGAACCCACACATTTTCTTCAGGCTTCTTACCTTTGTCATCTCCTGTCGTGATACTGGTTTGGAGCACGATGTTTACATTCGGGTCCTCTTTGCGCGACTCAGACCTCATCATTTCCAAATTTTGAGTTAGGGGAGGCTGGAGTATCCCTTTATCGCGCAGCCTCGCTATCAGTGTAGGGAAATCCTCCATCTCATGATCAAACTGATTACAATATAAACATGATGCTCTGGTCAGATTTCTACAATCGCGGGCATAATGCCCTGGCCCTCCACAATTGTAACAAATCAGTTGTCCGTAACCCCTCCCTGGTGTCATTCCACCTTGACCTCTTTCGTGCCATTGAAATCCAGTGCGCACCATCCCTACATTTGGATCGAGGGCTCGCATTTCAGTATGCACTCTGTAAGCAGGAGTCCGATCCATTATCAATTCATAACTTCTACAGGTGCATTCATCATGGCCTACTAACCTACAGAAATTAGAGAACAACTACTGGGATGTCTGCGTATACTCCTATAATAGATGACGATTATCCGTAGCATGTTTTCCTCCTATCTGACAAATCGTGCACCATAATGCAGGTGACATGCTTGGTCCTACTTGTTCTTTCAATCTTAATGGCATCGACCCTCCTCCTGCCAAGTAGTTTGCGAAGACTAGACAATGGTCCTTGTCATGCCCCTGGCCTTTACATTTTATGCACCATACCTCCTCGCGCGCCTCTGGCTGAGTTTTCCTGTCCTATTTCAAACTCTGCATTTCCAGACACAAATTTTGTAGTTGCGCGTGGATTTGTTGAACTCCCAGGCCAGGATCTTGTATTGGGGTCTCGTGCAGTCTCATTGCAATCTCCAAAGCTTTGGCCTGGGTGGATAACTTCTGCTATGACAATGCCATCCTTAACTGCAGCATTAGTGACGCTACAAACCATGCGTGATGCTACCCATCTGTCAAGGTCATGTTGGCTTCGTGAATCATACTCTTCAGTCTCTGATCCAGATCCCATGGGATTTCACTTGGAAGCATCACGATTGCCTTAAACTCGATAATTGATTGTGTCTCCAATTTGGCCTGCTAAATTACCTGTTCAGCGCGGTCTGGATATCTATGATCCTCGCTTTTGGATGGTCATTAGAATGATTAATGTACCATTTCACTGCGTGATCATGCAATGCGCTTACCAATGTTGCCTTCTTTATATTGTCATCCATGACTCCTTGTGCCTCCCATACAACTTTTACCACGAACCAAAATTGGTTCAGATCTTCATTCCCTACTCCTTTGAATACCTACAATTTTATTGCGTTCGCCATATTGAACTATGGTGGTGGCAGAGGTGGTGTGGGCAGAGATGGAGGTGACGATGGTGAAACCAATGGTGGTGTAGGTGGGGGTGATATCCACAGAATTCACTACCTTATCAGATTGATCGCGCTTCTCGGAGAAAATTTCACGAGTTCTTCCTCACTTTCCCACTGAGGCGAAATCAAGGGGGCTATTTTCTATCTCTGTGCTACCTTCGTTTCTATAGATCCTCCCACTTCGCATAGCCCCAAACATCAATTTATTCAAATAACCTGCTTTTCACACAATAGCATATTAATCCAAGTGTTCAAAGATTTAATGTTCTTACCTCGTGGTCCTTTGAGGAAGCGTCATTTCGCCTCATTGTAGCTGACTGTCGTGTCTACTGTGAACTCAGTGATAAACCCTCCTATAATTCAATCAAGCCAATGGTCCACAACACACATGATCTTATCTTCCGATGCTTCTAGTCTGCACATTAATTTTGGAGTCCACACAATTGGTTTGTTGAGCCTACACCTTCGCTAACTGTTTGTTAGCTTCGCGATCCACTCATACAACTCGGAGGGGAAGGATGCAAAGAAAATTTTGTGGATTTCCATATATAAGTAGAGCTCTAACCACTGTTCCTTCGATACTCGTGGATTCCTATTTTCCTGTGCCGTGAACTTGTGAATATTTCTATCCAACCACCCTTCAATTTATTTCTTCGTCAAATTCCAGTGACACGACATTAGACATCTCTTATGCAGATCCCGGTCCCAAGAACGGAACCATTTGTTGGCTTGTTGGGGCCTGACCCAGGTTTGAAGGTGATTTAGCCAAACAAATCTCAGTACTTCCGGCCCTTTCGGCAATAGTCCACAGAGCTAGCACCGAGGTCTCACCAGATGTAGTATGGGAGGGTGCTAGAACCAGGTTTTCACACCCTGGGGATGTCTGAGGAGTTCAAGTGGTTTGCGGTCCAACCCTGCATGCATGTTAGTATGCGCACCTACCCGTACCTCGCAGCCTGAGATCTTGCCTTCACACGGCCCTACTCGGGGGCCGAACAATGTTATTACCCAAGTCCTTACTGGTAACCTGATATTAGTTGATTAACTTAGCTTATTTTCATGTGTAGATTATACTTAGCAATATAAATCATTCACACATGTGCGCGCAGTAAATAAATAGTACATTAACAATTGATATCAAACATGTAATAACTCCACAAAAGACAAATGGAATTTAGATCAAACTTCTCTTTATTATTTTCTTCCTTCGGTTACAGACTCTAATCCACCCTACACACTTAGTTGCAGGGGTCCGCGCACTCAGCTATGGACTCTACTAGGCCTCTGCACACTCAGCTGCAGAGCCTCTTCCTACTACTATGACCCAAGACACACTTCGACTCTTCTTCTATGCTTCACTATCTCATCCTATCCATTTGATTCTATCATTCCTTTACAACTCAGAGCCTCACTCTATTTATACAATCTCATGGTCCATGGACCATGGGTAGGCAAACATTACATTCAAACTTAGGGAAGACAACCCTATGACTCTAACATATATTTTGTGCCCACAATTCATGAAGCTTACAATAATATCAATTCAAAACTTGGGATTTGAGCCCTAAAACATGCTGTGGGGGATTCCATGCCCAACAGAGTGAGTTACAACCAAAAATAGGTGTTGTTCCTGTAAAAGAGCTCCTCCAAGTTGACTTGTCCTTTCCTTGTCACAAATTGCACCTCTAATCACCCTCATGCATGGAAAGATATCCCTCACATCAGGAGCATAAGGGTAGAATCACTCTCCAAAAGCCAACCCCTTTCCTATGGATGGCAGTAAATATATAGGTGAAGGAGGTAGTTCATGATTTCTTATCCTTTTACTAGTCTGAGCTTGAGGTCCACCCTTGATGGGAGGATGAGCTCAAGGGGTAAGGGATGAAAACTACAAGGTCATATAGGATAGGATTCAAGACTTTTATTTGAGGTAAATGGTTACAACAGGTCCTGGAAGCTTTTGTAAGAAGAGGCTTTAGGATTCTCTCTCCTTTTCCCGAATTTCTAGAATCAACACACCCCCAACACTGAGCAACCTGCTGGTGATCAATGCAGGTGTAGAGTAGGGCAACCTAGTAGTCAACGATGTCCAGTAAGAGGCTAGGGAGTGTTGGTCCTTAAAATGACTGAAACAAGGTGCTTTCAGGTAGAAACTCGGGGTTTAGAATGAGTCATGCTTAGGGATTTGTGCAAGGATGATGAAAAGGAGGTCAAAGGATGTTGATTGATCCAGTTGAAGGCCTATTGACCAGATGTGACAAAATGGCCTATAAAACATCCTTTATCCTATATGCTCAAAGTGAAATTTAGAATTTCAATACTTGGGGTCAATACAAGGAATAATGCAACATTGTGCCAAGTGTCAAGATGAGACCCTTTGAACTTTTTACATATGATAAAATGTAGCATAATCAATGCAAAAAATACAAAATTCCCATGTTCCTTAAAGCATAAGATCTTGATAAAGCTATTACCACATTTGACAACTTTTTCATATGAAGACTACTTGATCTACAAATATGTTGTTATATATATAATAGGTTATTTTGTTGGTCATGAAGATTTTATGCTTAATCAAATATAATATAATAGTTGAAGTAGAAAAAAAATCCCCAAAGAATGAGAATTTTCTTGTTTGGTTTTTGTAAAAGGAAACTTTAACAAAAAAATGGTATGTCTTAAAATAAAATTCTACTAAAATGCTTCACAATTTTAGTCTTAGAATTTGTTAAGTGTTTTCTTAAACTCAATTTTATTCTAAATTATAGGAATAGAAAAAGGAAAAAATCAATCTAGAGTCACTAAGAAGAGTATATGAAATGAGATTTTATCTTCACAATATAGGAATCCAGAGTGATTTTCCTTAAAAACATTGCAATGGAAATCAAGGTTTGTTTTCAAGCATAAAGATAGTTAAATTTAAGACTTCAATTCAATTCAAAAATTTATGTAAATTTTTGAAAGTGTTATCAAAACTCAAGACACTCTTGCACAATTTTTTGTGTAATATCCATACTATGATTTCTATTAATATACCAAAAAAAAAAGAGATTTACATATGATGTTTCTTGATGACCATGATTTACCGTAGATTACATAATGAGACCATGTTGACCTAGTTGGAGAGCAGTATCTTGCTAACGAAAAACATGCCTAAAGTTTAAAAGGAAAAGTAACATGGATGCCTGTCATTTTTCAAAATTATCGAGAGTTGAAAAAATACTAATCAACCTTTGACACAAACCTTGAAAATCTAGTAGTAGACAACTAAAAAGAGGACGTAAGAATGAAAGTAAAAAAATAGAGTTATATAGGAGCTAGCAATAATGTCAAATAGACGGTTGACCAAACAAAACCCAAGATCATTGGTAAATTTAGTCATCCAGTATAATCACTAAAGGAGTCGGGGAAGGATGTGCGTGAACCATGTTTAGTGGAGCTACATAGTTTATGCCTCCGAGAATTCTCTTTATATCTTCCTGTCTAAAAAAAATTTGCAGTTGTCTACCTACTTGTCATGTAGTACCATGTGGAGGAGATTTTCCATATGCCTGTCAGTTGCAATTGAGTGGAGGAAATATAGTTGTCTCTTCCTACATTTACCTGGATCAAGAACCCAATTTTTGTTTCCCCTGCATACAACTTCTGAATTCGAATGGTACTAATATTCCACAAATTCTTGTCCCTCAAGAGTGAAAATTTCCTTTTGAACTTCAAAAGGCACTAAGTCGAAGAAATTTGATGCTAATTCCCAACCAAAGAGGTGATGCTACCTAGAAGCAAATGCCCCTAATGTGCCACCTCATCAACTGATCATTCGTTGACGTGGTTCCATATGTAAGGCGAATTGAAAAAAGTGTGTAACACAGAAAAACTTGGAAAATCGACTAACCTTACTTAATTCCACTATAGACCGAACACCAAATAATTTGACATGAAGAACCCCATTATGAGTAGTGTGTAGGTGGGTAAGCACAAAAGTGAACTCAAAACTGATATTGTCAATGCACCAACACCTGATTAAACCCAAAAAACAATAGGAGAAACAATGACCATAGACCATATTATTTGCAAGCATAAATTTGTTTGGAAATCGACTTGTCACTTGTATTATAGAGGTTGAAAGGTCGTTAAAACCAAAATGAAAAGGTGCCACTATACCAGACTCCTGCAAGCAACATGGGACAATTGAAGGAGATACCATATGGATCGGCCATTTGAAGTTCTACAAAGGGTAAAATAACCACCAACTCAAAAGATGGACCAGGGGAGGAGGTATGTAAGAAACAAACAAAGTACATTTGTGACCAACACCGATACCCTATAGACTCTGGTAACAATAACCTCTAATTATATGAAATTGTAGAGACCAATAATTATAAAACCCGACACCTTCAAATTTTCCTAGATGTTCACTAAGAGACAATAAGTAACTGTAACAACTTTGGTAAAAAATCCATGTAATAAAGTTAATAAATTCAAAATAATAACCAAGGTATTGGGATAGGTATTCCAAGCTGAATGTTGGGCAAAACAATCCTAGTGTTGGTGTTCATTTGGTTTATTATGGCTAAGGAGATTGGAAAATGCAAAGGATTTGGGAAGGCATGAGGCATTAGTTGGCATGTTATTTATGAAAATAATGGAAATTAGGAGAAAAGGAAGGTGAAAGGTCACAAGTTGCATGTGAGGAGGAAAATGAAGGAAAATAATGGAAAATGAAGAAAATAGAGGCCTCGTTAATAAAAAGACTTATGAGGATCAGTTGGTACCTTTTGTTAGTTCAATTTTGGAGCTCTCTCTATTCTCTCTCACTCTTGGACACTTAGAGGATTCTTGGAGAACTCTAGCATTGGATTAAGGAAAGCAAAAGAAGGACCAAGAAGGAAAATGAAAGAAAAGATCAAGCAACGAAGAGCAACATCTAGCAACTACACCAAGATTATTTGCAAGTATTGATTTTCATGTGTGATTTCCTTGCTAATTTGTGATTTACGAATTCTACAAATAGAAAATAAACAATAGTGAGAGCATAACACATAAAAAAAATATACATGGATATTTTCCCCTGGATCCCAAAATTGGGACTACCAGATTGATTTTTCATTATGTTCCTTTCAATGTTACAATACATATATATACATGCCGAAGCATTCAATACCATGGACTGAAAACCATCACGCCCAAAACCATGTGTGAAAACCATGCACAAAACCATAGGTAGGTTCGCCCCCCTAATATAGGGTCCAAAAAACAAATTCCTTGAGGCACTACCCCGAACCCCGTAGAGGGGGGGCTAACTGCCCCCCTCAAACCACCCATACAGGGGGGGCTTCTGCCCCCCCACTGTGCATTGACACAACGAAGGGGATGCTCCGCCCCCCCTCTAACCCCCTGGTTTAACTAGGGGCTAGTCGTGGAAAGAATATAACAAAACCCAACATTCTCCCACTTGTTGTTTTCCTTCCATAGGGGGCCACAAGAGATGTTAGTCATTTATGTAGCCCGACAATGCCCATTGTTTCTCTACACCAAGAGAAATTCTCAGAGCTCACAAATTTTGTTAATGCATCTGTAGTATTATTCAAAGTGTCCACCTTTACCAACAACACCTTTTTGTCTTCTATCATATACCTCACAAAGTGATACTGAACATCAATGTGCCTTATCTTTGAATGATAAACAGGGTTCTTTGCCAAGAAAATTTCACTTTGGCTGTCACAGTCTATCCTTATAGCTGCATGTACTAACCCATACTTGAACACAATCTCTGAAACCAAACTGCTTCCTTGCTTGCATGAGTGGCTGCCATGTATTCTGCCTCTATAGTTGATAGCGCCACTACAGATTGTTTCTTACTCATCCAACTAACTGCACCTCCAAATACGTTAAACACATACCCACTTGTATATCTTCTCTGATCCAGATCTCCAGCATAGTCTGCATCAACAAAGCCATGAATATCCAACACTTTGTCCAATCCTGGTCTAGCTTGGTAGCACAAACCATAATCACTAGTGCCACGCAAATACCTAGAAACCCACTTCACTGCTATCCAATGATCCTTCCCTAGTTTTGACATAAAACTACTCAATACTCTCACTACATGTGTAATGTTTGGTCTAGTACATACCATCCCATAGATCAGGCTACCAACTACACTTGCATATGGAACAAGGGACATGTCCTCTTCCTCTTCTTGTGTCTTGGGACACTGTTCAATAGATAACTTCACACCTATAGGAATATGAACCTTCATCAATTTGCTATCCTGCATATTAAACCTCTGCAGTATTGTCTCGACATACTTCCTCTGGTTTAACTAGAGCTTCCTCTTTGCCCTATCTCTTTTAATTTCCATGCCCAAAACATAGTTTGCAGCACCAAGACCATTCATGACGAATTTGGAGAACAATTGGGTCTTCAAATCGTGAATAATTTCTTTGTCATTTCCAACTAGCAACATATCATCCACATACAAGACAAAATAAATAACACGGTCACCAATTAGTTTAAAATACACACAATGATCTACTTTGCTTCTGGTGAAGCCAAGTCCTCGTATAAATGTATCAAATTTCTAATACCACATCCTTGGTGACTGTTTTAACCCATACAGAGACTTCTTTAACTTGCATGCCAGTTCTTTCTTACCCTTCATCGCAAAGCCTTTAGGTTTCTTCATGTAGATCTCCTCTTCCATATCCCCGTGAAGAAATGATTTCTTCACATCCATCTGTTCTACCTCAAAATCAAAAGCAACAGCAACAGAAAAAAGTAATCAAATAGAAGCTCTCTTGGAAACAAGAGAAAAAATATCACCAAAATCAATTCTCGGCATCTGGGAATAACCTTTTGCTACCAACTGAGCTTTGCATTTCTCCACCTTTCCTTCTGCATTTGTCTTCTTCTTGAACACCCATTTGCTGCCAATGGGTTTTGTTCCAGCCGACAACTCCACCAGATCCCAAGCCTCATTTTTGTGCAAAGATGCCATTTCATCAACCATGGCCTCTTTCCAGAGTTTGCTATCCTCTAAATCTACTGTCTCCTTCACAGTTTTGGGATCATCATCAGTAATAGATAAAGCAAAATTTTAATAGAAAGTAGATCGACTATACCTTTCTCGCTGGCTTCTTTCTTGAACTGATCTTCTCACAACCGGAGTTTGTGGATGTTCATCTTCTGATTCCTCTTCTTCTATAGAGTTTGATTCTTCCTCCTTTAGTTCAAACTCTATCTTCTCAGGTTCCTTTGGTTGGAATTCATGTTTAATAACATATTTGACCTCTCTGAACACCACATCTCGGCTGTACACAACCTTCCTTGTTACTGGGTTCCAAAGTTTATAACCCATTAAACCATCCTTATACCCAATAAAGATGCACTTTTTAGATTTACTATCTAACTTTGTTCTTTTCTCCTTTGTAACATTTACATATGCATCACATCCAAATACCCTTAGATGTGAAAGAGAGAGTTTCTTACCAGTCCATACATCTTGTCGAGTCTTATCCTCCAACGCTGATGAAGGTGATATGTTGACTAGGTAACATGTAGTCTCCACTGTCTTTGCCCAGAATTCCTATCCTAACCTGACACCACTGAGCATGCTTCTTTCCCTTTCCATCAACGTCTTGTTCATTCTTTCTACACCTCCATTTTGCTCAAGTGTGTATGGAGTAGTCTTTTTCCATGCTATACCACACTTTTTATAGAATTCTTCAAGTTCCTTCTTGCAAAACTCTCCACCATTATTTATCGTCAACACCTTTATCTTCTTCTATGTCTGGTTTTCTACCAAAGCCTTAAATTCTTTAAACCTGTCAAAGACTTCAGATTTCCTCTTAAGGAAATATATCCATGTATTCCTTGAGAAGTCATTTATAAATGGTACACAGTACATATACTTACCCAGTGATGGAACCTTCACAAGTCCAAACACATCATTGTGCACAAGCTCTAATATTTGTTTTGCCCTCTTATCACTAGAGGGGAAACTCACCCGATTTTGCTTCCCATATACACAATTTTCTTAGAAATCAAAATCCAGAGAGCTATTAGTCATACCTTCTACCATACCTTTACCATGAAGTATTCGAAGGCCCTTCTCTCCAATATGTCCAACCCTTTGATGCCATAGCATGGTATTTTCTCCAGAGATCACAAGATTTTCTGCTTCACTTTTAGGAACCAAAGAACTATTGCACCCATCAACAATAGTGCTACCTTGTAACTTGTATAGAGTTCCAATCTGAACTCCCCGCATGAATACTAGTTCTCCCCGAACCATCTTGCAAATATCCTTCTCGAACATTGTTTTTACACCTGCATCATTCAGATTGCTTACAAAAATCAGATTTCTGGCTAATGCGGGAATATGAAGAACATCCGAAAGTGTTCTAGTCCTTCCACCTTGCAAATTCAACTTAGCTTTTCCGTGACCAACGATTCTAGCCTTCTATTCCCCAAGAAGACATCACCACCATCATATTTCTCATACTCACAGAACCACTCTCTATGGGGAGTGAAGTGAAAGGATGCACCTAAGTCAATCAACTATGCCTCATGATCTACATGTGTACTTGAAGAAGCGAAGTACACATCCCCACCTTCATTTGAGGTGGTTTTTGCCTCTACAGAAGGAGTATCATTAGATCCCTTTCCTTTGTTAGGAGCTTTAGATTTATAGTTCCTTTTGTAGTGCCCTTCCTTTATGCATTTCTAGCACACCTTTACAAGTTTTCCTGGAGATATAGATCTCCCTCTAGATTTAAATCTCCCACTCGATGGATTATTTTTGTTTCTGTTCTGGGACAATCCTCGTACAGGCAAGGCATCACCATTCTAGCTCTCCATATTTTTTCATCTCATCTCCTCTACCAGCAAGAATGAGACTATTTCATCAAACTGCAAGGCAATTGCATTGCTACCTGTTTCAATAACTAGACTATCCCACGAATCTGGTAGAGAACACAAAAAATTGATGCACTTATCTTCATCTAAAATTTTAATATCAACAGATAATAACTAAATTACCACAGTATTAAATGCATTCAATTGCTCTTTCACTGAGTCTCCATCTTTCATCCTCAGGTTACATAGTTTTTTCCGTAGGAACAGTTTATTCACCAAAGACTTAGATTGCTACAATAGTCCCTAACTTGTCCCAAAAAGCCTTCGCCATAGCATCCCCTAATACATTCAGCAATACTGAATATGAGACACGCAATCATATTGTTCTCTTTTCCTTCCAATCCAACTTCTTCCATTCTTCATCGGACACACTCATTGGTTTAGTACCCAGATCTACCATGATCCACTGATTTTTATCCCCCAATAGATCTTCCATCTTGAGTTTCCATAACTCAAAAATCAGACCATCTATCTTTCCACTGCTCACCATCTACTTTCATCACCAGAATCGATCCCACAGATCTCCCACTGAATAGGGTCTACCACAGGCCTGAGTGAAAACCCTCAGTAATAAAGGTGTCCCATTGAAGCCAAAACCACTCTGATACCAAATGTAGGTTTTAACCCCATACAAAAATTAACTTCATACGAATTCTAAAAACAGAAAATAAACAATAGTGAGAGCATAACACATAAAACAAATATACACAGTGATTTTCCCCTGGATCCCAAAACTGGGACTACCAGATTGTTTTTTCATTATGTTCCTTTCAATGTTATAATACATATATATACATGCTGAAGCATCCAATACCATGGACTGAAAACCATTGCACCCAAAACCATGTGTGAAAACCATGCACAAAACCATAGGTAGGTCTGCCCACCTAATATAGGGTCCAAAAAAAAATTTCCCTGGAGTGTTGCCTGGACCTCGTAGCGGGGGGCTAATCGCCTCCCTTAAACCCCCCGTTGCGCATCGACACAAAGAATGGGGCGCTCTGCCTCCCCTCTAACCCGTTGGTTTAACTAGGGGGGCTAGTCGTGGAAAGAATATAACACAACCCAATAGTTTTGGCATGCATGGTACATGCATGTGTGTATTTGGTTTTCTTGCTGTTATTGGCATGGGTTTTCCAAGTGTGACAATGTTATTAATCCTTGCCTTGCAATTTTTGGATAACCATGGTGTGATGGGTTCATTGGTTGTGCTAGATTGCCAGATGGTTTCAAGATAGAGTGAGGCAGTCTCTAAAAGAAAAATTACAAGGCCTAGGAATCCCTAGACAAGAGAAGGTGGGATTGCGGTAAAGTTAGATTTTGTGTGCCTTAATGGGCCTAGGAATCCTTGACCGGTGAATGGTGGGATATACAGTAAATCCTAGAGGTGTGTGCCCTTGATCAGGCTTGGGAATCCTTGACTGGTGAATGACAGGATATATTTTAAAACCTGGAGGGTGGAGTTTTAATTAGGCCTAGGAATCCTCGACCATTGTATGACGAGATATATGGTAAATCCTAGAGACTAAGAGGAAAGACAATTCCTCATGGTGTAGGTGGAGAAATCCGGTGGAATCCATGCTTTTTTAGGGCATAGTGATCTAGTAGGGATTGCAGTAAAGCCTAAGGAAACCTAGTTAGGTTTGATTTTGAGTCCCACATTCATGTTTGGAATATGGAATGGGGGTGATTGGATGAGAAAAATATTTGGTTCAACCAATTTATGGTATGATGGTTTATGGAAGTCCCAAACTTGGTTTTCTTTTACATTAATTAATAAGATATCTTTCTCCTTGGTATTTCATTTGTAAATATAATGATTTATATGATATTATTATGGATGTTATATCCTTGTTATTTCTATTGGTTGTATGTTGGTTATGAGTATGTTTTATGACAGACTTGATGTATGACTCTGATCATGTTTTTATTTTCAAATTAATGTACAATGAATATCTGACCTAATAGATGATAATGCAACTATTGTGATATGGAAACAATGCTTCTTTGTGAATGTCAGATAAGTATGATGCCCCTATGTTCAGATTTGTTGTTATGACCTGCAGCTTGCATATTTGTGACATGTTTGATGAAATTCCTGTCATGGCTATTAGAGGTATGGTTAATTCCTTACCCAAGTGTTTGCATTAGTACCTTTGTTTCAATGCCATTTATCATTTCTGAAAGTTTCATGAAGTTATGGGCAGTGGCCTGAGACCTAGCCTTTAAAAAGTGGCATATAATCAAGGGTCTGTAGCTGAGAGTTGCATGGAAAAGCCCATAGTCAGTAGGAGTGAATGGAAGGTTTTGGTTGCATGTATGCCTTGTCATGGGAGCGAACGAGGTTCTAGGATAGTGAAAAGATATGTTGTCTCAGGGGTTAAGCATCTGGAAGGTTTGGTTACCTCCTGAAGGGTATGTAGCTCCTTGAGAAGGTCAATTTGGTTGTGTTTTGTCGAATCCACTTCCTTAACTATACTTGGGGAGTTGAATCACATCATAGTAGCCTCTCGTCACATGTTTACCCCAATGGACTGGTTAAAATGGGTAAATGTGGGAGGAGGTTTTTACATAGTGGTATCAGAGCATGGTTCGCCTCTTGGACTGGAGAGGCGGTATGTTGGTCATGTATTCATGTCAGTTTCGTATATGTATTCTCTATGATTGTGGTATATGTACTTTTTGTGTATGCATGGTGGTGGTCATGGTTGCAGTGGTGTCGCCATGTGAAAGTGGATGGTGTGTTGTTGGATATGGTCATCATGAATGTATGTTAGTTATTCATGTTAGTACTTATATATTGTTGTACATACATTAATATGGTGGTAGTTTTCATGCATGAGGTCATGGTATGTGGTTGGTATGATCAGGAATTGATAATTGGATGGTAGTTAAACTGATTTTATATGCTGATGTGATTATGATTATACATGTATCGTGCTATTTTGGTTGATCTTGTAGACAAGATATCCTCCCCTGAACTATACTAAGGTATGTTGATTATGTTATGTTTTTATTTAATTGAGATGGTGTACTTGCAAAAAATAGATCAAAGATCACTAGCAAGATGGTAGACTATAGTTCACAAGATTCTCCCTATGGGTCAGATGAGCAGCATAGTGGTGTAAATTCTTCTGGCTTAGTAGACACATTGAGAAGTTTGAAGGCAGAAATAAGGAGTTGCAAGGCAGATAATGATAGGATCATTCAAGCATAGGAGAAACAAGAAGAAGTAAATGCAGTGATACTACAAAGTTTGTGAGAATTACAGAGACAGGGACCGCTTCGGATCATCCATGGGTAGGAGGACAAGACTAATTAGGAATATGCAGTAGATCTCATGGTGAGCACAGGTTGAATAACGATGACATAGTAAGAGATGAAATGCTCTTGGATCCGCTAGATAAGAGAGGTGATGGACACAAGTTCTATTCTTGTTCTGGTTTTGATCAGTGCTATAATCATCATAGTTATCATCCTTACAGGAGGAGTGGCAAGGGATATTTTCTAGATGAGTTCAAGAAAGTAAAACCACCTATCTTTGATGGGGATTTAAAGAAGTTAGAGGATGCAGAAGCATGGCTACTTGGGATGCAAAGATTATTTGAGTTGCATGAATACATAGAGAATATGTAGGCCAAAATAACTATCTTCAACCTCAAAGGGAAAGAAAACATCTCGTGTGTTATCACTCAGAACTTTCCCTACAAGTTATTAGAAGAAGGAAAAGACTGAGGTAACCACAAACCAATATTTTAAGTATAGGCTCTAACCAACCTATGACTCATAGAGGGCTCTCTCTATATGATTTAACTTTGTTTGCTGGGATTTTAGGCTAGTTATTAAAGTTCAGGGGGTTTTGGATTTGTATTGAAGGTTGGATGGTGGAATCCTTAAAACAGATGGATAGAATGAAGTCTCTGGACCCTTGGGCTATGGAGTCAAAGATGGACAGCATAATTGAGATTAACTCATTAAAGGGAGTGTTCAAAGGGCAAGCTAGCAGAGTGAAGTACAAGTCTTTAGGTCGAATAGGTGAAACGATCTTAACCAGGGTGAGAGAGTACTAAAGAATTCTCAGACCGGGATTAAGATAAGGAAACAAGGGTTAATAATGAGCAAAGGGAAATTAAGAATCCTTTACTATAGATTAGAGGGAAACTACCTAAACTAAGGAGCAATGAAGAATCCTTAACTGTTGGTATTATGATACAGGTGTTGTCCTTGATGGCAACTCAATCAGATGAAAAATCTAAGTACTACAGGTTAACAACAAAGAATTATTGTTCAGGCCACACAGAATGAAGAAAGAAAGGTATACGTAGGGTCACCTTGACCAAGCCACGTATACATGTGGGTTCACTGTATAAAAGAAGCGTATACAAAAAGAAAAACACGTATATCTTGGGAAAACAAGTTTTTGGGTCCAAAGTATTTCTTTGGTCCAAGGTATCTGACCCAAGGTATTTGGTCTGTATAATTGGTCCAAGGTATTGGTCCTAAGTGGTTTTGGTCCATGGTATTGAGAAAGGCCTAAAACTATATAAGAAGGAGAAGATCATTAGGCCATGTCAAGAAAGTAATGAATATCTGATGAAGTATGAGATCAAGCATGCAGGTTATGGGTTTGTGATGCTTTGCTTGATCTGAACTAAGGATGCACCTATACGGATGATGGATCAGGATCCTAAGGCTTGAAATGAATTATCATTATGTGGTTTGATCTTAAGCATTCTAGATCTGAATACTGACGCATGTTTTATTATGTAAATATGATGATCTAGGTATGAATGAAGTCTGAAATAGTTGTGATGCTTTAAGTTAGCATTTCCAGATTTGTACGCAGGTTGGCTTTGGCAAAATATCATATACACGTTGATTCAGCATACAAAAGTAGCGTATACCTCACAGGATGCAATTTGCAGATATGTATGCTAGTTCCCCTTAGTAAAAGGGCGTGTTACACAGTAATTTGTCACTGTCCTCTCTACTGTGTCATGTGTCAAATAAACATGTTCATATCTTCCCACCAGTGTAAGAAGATTTAGCAAATTCTCTCTCAGTTTCTATATTATCGCTAGTAAACCATTACAATCCATGATGATTCTCTATCATGCACTTTGTCGTTGCGATGTTGTCGCTAGTCCCCAGTTCATGACTCGCGACAATCCAAATTTGGCGAATTAGTTCAAATAGTCGGCCTTCTGGATGTTTCTAGAGCTGGTTGTTGGGTCAGTTTGGGTCGCCTTTCCACCTGTGGGATGGTGGTTCCACCTCTTGTGTAACCTCCCTTGAGGATAAGCTCCCTCTCCCTCGTTTCATGGAGGCTCCTCCTCCTATAAAATCACTCACCATTGCTATGATCTGCTAGTTACTTAGTTTCTAGTTCTTTTGGCTGTACAATGCTGCTGCTACTTTTGAGTTTGATAGATAGTTGGTGTGAGTGTGACAAGTGTGGGATTGCTTTATAGTTTGCAAGAAGGTGTGGAGTGCCCTTAATCTTGTGTAAAGCTTTTGAATGAGAGAGAGATATATATATTGATATTTGGGAGACCCATCTTTGAGAGTGAGTGCTTGAAGAAACACACTGGTTGGACCCTCTGAGAAGGCTTGCGACGTCAAGACTTGGTTGTAAGCTTGCTCTTATTTTATCATTAATACAATCAATGATGATTTCCTATGTCTTGTATGTAATTTACTTGATAGCTTATGACTTATTGACTTTGTGAGTAAATAGATTCTTGTTGTTTCTTGGTTATATGCTTTCTCGTTGTCTTGTGTTGTTTAAGGTTAATTGCTCTTTAAGGAGAAGGAAACGAAAGTTGGAGCAGCGCAACGGAACTTCATCAACCACCGGTTTGAGGTAGGCCTCCAACGAGTACTATTTAAGGGAATCAATTGTTGTTTTGTCCTTGCTGTGACTAGACCCACTCTAGGGCTAGAGGGGTTGCCTCTGTCCGCAGAGCGAACACTTTCCTGCATCACAATTTGGCGACTCTGCTGGGGAGTTCTTTGTGGTTTTCTTCTTTTGTTTGCTCTTGTTTTGGTGTCTTTTGAATTTTAGGGATAAACTATCAGTCTGTCGGGTTACCTTGGTCCATCTGGGAAATCCATCTATTGTTTAAAGGATTGATTGGTTTTTGTTTGGGAGCTTTTTGTTCATTTGTAATCATTTTTAAGATCGTCATGGACAATAGTTTAACAGTCATGCTAACGTCACCTTTACTCTTTTGTAAAGCCCTGTGCATTGCTGAATATCATCGTACAGTCGCGATGACTCTTGAAATCGGTACGTCATGGAAGAGATGTGAACTCTCACGACGACGTCGCTCTGTTGCTACAGCTATTGGCTGATCATCGCTAGTTGCTTGTGTAGTACCCGCGATGATTCCTGTAGAATTGTTTTTTTCAATTCTACCTCCTCAATTTATCAGTCCTATTGATCCCTTTCCTTCTTTCTCTTGCTCAATAGCTTGTTTTTGACTGTTTATGGTTAAGGCACTCTTTCTTTGGCTTTATTGGATGAATCTTGCTTTTTTTCCCGTGTGACCTAGTTCGTTCTTTCAAGCTCTTGAATTGATTGGCTTGGTTGCTGGTTTGTCCAGGGTTCATTTGCAACTTTCTTGTTGGTTTGTTTGAGCCTTCTCCATTGCTTGTTCCTGGTTGATTTCGAGTGACAATTATTGAACCAATCTTTGGTATTGATTCGATTTCTTCACTACCAAGCATATATCACAATTGTTTGGATCGATCAGTTCACACTTGCTTGTTTGTCTCTTTAAATTCAAAAAAAAAGAAAATCAAAAGTTTGTATTCATTTAGCATATGAAAGTGAAAGTATATTTGCATTACGAATTTTCATGTTTGAGAAATTGGAAAGCGAATTTTAAATCTTTCATTAGTAGTATCGATGCATCGTGAGATTAGTGTATTGATGCATTGTGTTTCTCAGTGTTTGCATTCTCTTGTCTTGGTTTTCTTGGTTTGGGAATGATCTCTCTACCCTGTTGTAGGTAGGTGTTCATTGAAGTGAAAGATGTTTTACTCATTGTAGCTGCATCCTAGGTTTTTGATATACATACGGTAAGCCCTGGAAACTGAAACATAATTCAAGATCAACTCTAAAATGAACTGAATGAACTTAACAACGCATTGGAACATAATGCACATTATTTAGAGGTCTAGGCTAGAGATGTGCTCCGGCGTCGTTAAGCCTAGTCACTATTTTTTTCACTCAAAGTTGGGTGATTCCTCCTTATGTGACTCAATAATCGTCTAGTACGGAATTGTGCTCCCAGTACCGTCGAGTATATGTTGGGAGACCCCACTAGGTTATCATCCTATATCCTTAGGAAGCCGTGTCTGCCACCTTGCAAACCGTAACGCACCGAACACAACATTCGGGAAGATTGACTGTCGTACGGAAAGTCCTTGGTTTTCATATGATCGCCAAGGTGTATATGTAGTTTTACGGGTTGTTTGGTAAACCTTTTGCTTAGTTCTCTAGAGTAATCACTTTCATTCCTTTTCAGACTCCTTAAAAGAAAAGGTTCATTTGAGCACTTGTCCTTTCAAGCTCATTAAACCTCAAAAGAAATAGAGTCACCTTTTCATCCTTTTCTCGACTCTTGAAACATGAAAAGGTCAAGTTTTGTTCCTGTGTCATAAAAATTTACTACCCACGAAATATTCCTGGTAACAGTTCAAGTTCTTAGTTGTGATAAGAGTGTTTCCCAGGCTCGTTCCTAATGGCAACAGTCCTCGAGTCTACCGATCAAGGTCTTCTCTCATATGGAAATCCTGGTCTATTTCCTCCTTTTGGAAATACCAGTGCTCCGTATATGGCAACACTGTCCTTGCCCGGGTTAACCATCGGTCTGCCCGTTTGGTTGTTTTGAAGCTCGGTGGTCCCAAGTGTCATGACTCCTATTCCACCATCTCATTCGTTTGAATCACGACACGTTGATTCCAAGGTTGAGCCTACGCCTTCTTCCCCTGTTTCTTCCTCTTCCTCTCCTCCTCCGCGTGGTGAAAGTTTCACATCTAGTAACCAGGAGACTAAGAAGAAGAAGAAGAAGATGAAAAAGAAGAATAATTCTGATAAATGCGAGGCCACCTGTGCAGCTATTGCTCCGAGTACATCTCAGTTTGGGCCACCTTCTGCTCCTCCGCGGAAGGTTAAGTTTCCTTGTAAATTGTGCAAGGGTGACCATCTTCTTTGTGATTGTCCTGGTATTCCTAGGTTCTTAAACGTATGGTCTCATGATATAACTCATCCCTCGTCGTCCTCTGAAGCTCATGGTGATGCTACCCTATCAAATGGCAATGGTAAGAAGAAAGGGAAGATTCGATTCCTCTATAGGTTATGTGAAGGCAACCATCCCCTTCACCTTTGTTCGCTCATGGATAAATCTTCTGTCGTTTTGGAAAGTCTTATAGCTTCTTCACCCCAACTTCCCATTGGTTATCAAAGGCTGTCTTTAGACCCTCTCCCCGTCAACAAAGAGATTGACTTAGATTCTTCTCTTGTCCATCCTCCTCTTTCCGAGCCTGGTTGTGCTAAGCCTGTTCCAGACCAACCATTGGTCGGAGAGAGTGTCGACTTGGGTTCACCACCTATTGATCACTCTGTTTTAGAAGAGCGTCATGCTCATGTTCTTCTCGTCTCATCAGATTCTCCTGAGTCTGAGAACGACCCTCCTATCCCCACTGATTCAGAGGGTCCTTCTTCGATTCTTGTAGAGCATGGGGGCAATCATATGATACCACCACCAAGTAGTTCAGTCGTTTCCTTCGACTGGAGTCATTTGACTGCTTTTCGTCTTCCATCCTACGTGCCTTTCTAGATTACCGTACATGCTTATGATAAAGTAGTACCTGGCACTATCTTGGATGAGGGTGCGTCTGTCAGTCTTATGCCTTCCACTACTTGGAAAGCTTTGGGCTCCTCACAGCTTGTGCCAGTCACACAGAATCTGTTGGCATTCGACGGAGGAACCTGTCAACCTTTAGGGATCCTTCCGAAGTTCCCTATCACTTTGGGAGGCAAAACCGTTTATATAGACGTCATGGTTGTCCAAGGTGCTTTAGATTTCAGTCTTCTCCTTGGCCGTGACTATGTTTATGCCATGGGGGCCCTTGTCTCTTCACTTTTCCGTGTGGTTTGTTTTCCACACGACGGAAGAATGGTGACTATAGATCAATTATTGTTCTTTAGTCTCTCGGTGCCTCCTGCGCAGCTGTCATCCTCTCTCGGTTCTTACTTACTAGGAGTACCTTCCTTTCCATAGGTTAATTATGTGGCTACCCGTTCTGTCTCCGCCTCTACTGATGATCATGCAGATGGTCTCGTACATCATGTAGTAGGGGCTTTGGAACCTGATCTGTCATTGGTGCATCATGACATGTATTCCTCCTAGAGTGCGTTTCTTCCATCCCGCGAAGACCTCTTGGGAGCCATGTTCTCATATGGCCGATGAACAGGAGTTCCAAGGATGGTTCATTTCCTGTGTCAATCTCGTTAAAAAATAAAACAAGGAGTTTTGAGGAAAGTTCTTGATCTTATGTTAACCTTGTTAAAAAATGAAACAAGGGTTATGAGGATAGTTCTTTTACTGTGTCGACCTCATTAAAAAATGAAACGACTCCCTTTCCAAATCAAGTCTTTGATTAAGATCTTGTAAAATCCCAAGTCGAGTCATTCCAAGATCTCGAAAGTGAACCTTCATTCCATACACCTTGTTGAATGCAATGAAGCTTGGGGGGCATGTACCTCGATTTGCGTCATTATGCCTGGGGGCATGCGAACTCATGACAAGCATAGTTTTTTGTTTCAAGCTTGTGTAAACATGAAACCGAATCCAAGCAGAGTTCTCTATGGTTCAAGCTTGTGTAAAAATGAACCCATAGCTAATTTACACCTTGTGATTGCCGTTTTTTATCCGCTAAATTCTGCTAGATGAGCCTTGGTTGTTTCATTCCATCGCCACCATCGCTTCGGTCGATCATATGCTTTCACTTGGTTGTTTTTCCTTTCCTGAGGAACCGTAGTGATGAGTGGTTTTATTAGCCAACCTCTTGACCACTACATGTTTCGAGCAGTTCCACCATTTCCGGAACTAACTGCTACCGTTTATACCACTCATTCCTTTGGGATGAGTCACCTTTAAGATCTTTTTCTGACTTGTAAAAAATGAAGAGATTGCGAGTTTTTCCTTTTTGACTCGTTAAACAGAATTAAAAAGGCGGTCCACTTTCATCTCTTTTCCAACCGTATAAATGTGAAAAGATTGTTGGACCTTTGTTGTTTTAGGTTCGATACTGGTTACGAGATGACGTGTCTTCGATCGCTTTTCTACCCTTTCGGATCGAGGTCACTAATGACGAAAAGTACTCCTTGATCATAATGGTCAAGTGGTTGTCTCAAGTATTGTTTTATACTTTTTTGGGCTCGAGAGACACAAATCTACGAAAAAGGACCCCCCTGGAGTTTTCTTTTTCATGTCTTTTTCAAACTCTCTAAACATGAAAAAGATTCCGAGTTTTACTTATGTCAGGCTCGTTAAACCCTAACGACATTGGACTCGTCACCATGACGGGACTCGAGCTTCTCTTCCCTAGGGCTCGTTAAACTATTACTAGGTTGGATTCAACCAAAGGTCAAACTTATATTACAAGCATATGCTATCCCCTTCAAGCTTGTTTTTAAAAATAATTGGGGTACTCGCCAACAATGGTGGGGGAAAATTTGGAAGTTGTCATTGGTTACCTGCGGTAGCTAGTCACTCTTGAACATTAACACTTTTGCTTCTTGTCGGGTTGGGATATCCATACGTCGTCATTTGGCCTTCCAGGGTTTTGGGTTTCCATTTAGCTCATTCCATCTGATCCATGTTGTCTCCATCAAGCCTCTGATCCCTTGGTATCTGAATGCTGCCACCCTCCGGAGTTGTGTCGCTGACATGTTCAAGAGTATGATCCTTCTGCAGTTCACGTCCTTACCTCCTCCTCTGATACTCTGTTTCACTATCTACCACCTGTTCCCTATCTCGTGTTGTTGATGGGGGAAACATTATGGCCCTCCTACGATGGATCATCTCATTGTCCAGGAGATTGATCTAGAGATCCCCTTTGTTACCTTGGAGCTTGCGTGCGTCAATGGCAAGTTCTTCATGACTGACGGTCAACTTTCATCATTGGTCATCGATTGGGTGATTCCACTAGTGTTCGACTCCAGCTCATTCTTCACACTTCGTGGATTGTACTAGATAGTACCTTGAGAGCCATTGGCATTATTGGTAGTTTCTCTCGTGCTTGTTAATGATTTTCATCATTGACCGGTATTCAAGTGACTTTCTATCATGCTCGACTTCATCACATATGTTCGCATGCTAGAATTTGTACTATGATCGGTTGGGTTTCAAGACCCCAAACTCAGATTACACATGTTCGGATTGCGTGGATTGGTTCGTGATTGCATGACTCATTGATGGATGGCTGCGACCATACCTTTATCATTATCATGGTCTTACTAGCTGGATGGCTACATCCATACCACAGACCTAGTTCGTATGTCTTTTGGATGGCTGCGCCCATGCCTAGACTATATGTATTTCACTATTAGAGATATCAGTTTTACTTGTGCCTGTAGTTTCTTCCAGATGGTGTTCCAGCTCAGACAGTTTCGTAAAGCATTTCACCCCTCCCATTTTCTCGGGCTTCATACTTTAGGGGGCATCTGTTACACAACAATTTGTCACTGTCCTCTCTACTGTGTCACGTGTCAAATAAACATGTTCATATCTTCCCACCAGTGTAAGAAGATTCAGCAAATGCTCTCTCAGTTTCTGCGTCGTCGCTAGTAAACCATTACAATCCACAATGATTCTCTATCATGCATTGTGTCATTGTGATGTCGTCGCTAGTCCCCAGTTCATGACCCGCGACGATCCAGATTTGGTGAATTAGTTCAAATAGTCGGCCTTTTGGATGTTTCTAGAGCTGGTTTTTGGGTCAGTTTGGGTTGCCTTTCCGCCTCTGGGATGGTGGTTCCACCTCTTGTGTAACCTCCCTTGAGGATAAGCTCCCTCTCCCTTGTTTCATGGAGGCTCCTCCTCCTATAAAATCACTCACCATTGCTATAATCTGCTAGTTCCTTAGTTGCTAGTTCTTTTGGCTGTACAGTGTTGCTGCTGCTTTTGAGTTTGATAGATAGTTGGTGTGAGTGTGACAAGTGTGGGATTTCTTTATAGTTTGCAAGAAGGTGTGGAGTGCCCTTAATCTTCTTTAAAGCTTGTGAATGAGAGAGAGATATATATTGCTATTTGGGAGACCCATCTTTGAGAGTGAGTGCTTGAAGAAACACATTGGTTGGACCCTCTGAGAAGGCTTGCGACGTCAAGACTTGGTTGTAAGATTTCTCTTATTTTATCATTAATACAATCAATGATGATTTCCTATGTCTTGTATGTAATTTACTTGATATCTCATGACTTATTGACTTTGTGAGTAAATAGATCATTGTTGTTTCCTGGTTATATGCTTTGTCATTGTCTTGTGTTGTTTAACGTTAATTGCTCTTTAAGGAGAAGGAAACGAAAGCTGGAGCGGCACAATAGAACGTCATCAACCACCAGTTTGAGGTAGACCTCCAACGATGACTATTTAAGGGAATCAATTGTTGTTTTGTCCTTGCTGTGACTAGACCCACTCTAGGGCTAGAGGGGTTGCCTCTGTCCGCAGAGGGAACACTTTCCTGCATCACAGGGCATATACACACTCGTTTGGCTTATGGATGTAGCGTATATCTTCTGAAGTATGATCTATAATGGTTCTGTTTGATGTTGCAATATTATGGGTTCTGCAGTGTGTTCTAGTGACAATATCCTGCATATTCATATTGGTTGATTGTGATTAGCTTTAGTGTTAATGGATGAAATCTAATGATGGATCAGGATCATAATGACTTATTATTATGTATCTGATAATGAACGGGCTAGATCTAATCACTAACACATGTTCTATCCTCTATGTATGTTTATGTCTGAAGTTTGTAAGTGCAGCAGAGTGTTTGCAGATCTACACGCTGGTTTGCTTCAGGGAAGCTGTGTATACAAGCAGGTTCGCTTCTGTTTTGACATGACAACTGATTCTGAATGATAATGTAACTCAGAACTATGTACTGATCTATCTGTTGCAGTTGATTAATTAAAGTATGAATGAATGATTGATTCAGTTGTGTCAGAGGTTCAAAAGTTGTTATTGATTGATTGAGTTTGGTTGATTTAGATTGAGTTTCAGTGATTGGTTGATACAGATATAGTTGATGGATGTATTGCAGTGGTGATTGATTTTGAGCTTCAATGTTGTTGATGGGTGTAGTATGAAAATTGGATGAAACATGGCCTTTCAGATTATGATGTTGTGTTCCAGGAGTATCCAATATGAAAATTTATGAAACACGGTCCCTGGAGGAGGAGAGAAGGTTGCAACCTTCTGTAGGTCGGCACCTACGTACTGGCAAACATATCGGCCAGTACAAAAGCCAGGGGGGTTGTAGCTCCCTTCCAGTACAAGCTAGAGAATCAGAGAAGGTTGTAGCCTTCTGCAGGTAGAAACCTACATACTGGTATGAGTCTGTGCCAGTACAATGTTGTAAACAAATTTCTTAATATTAAAAGAAGACAGAGACGACAACAGCAGGTGGTTTTCACCCACATTGGGTTTCCACCTTAAATCATGGTGTTCATGTGTGTTTCTTATGTGTGATGATCTCTTATGTTTTTACTGCACCTGGTCAATGTTTATATGGTTAATGAAGTTTTGATGCACTAATTAAAGATCAACATATGATGAATTAACTGAATCATAATTTTGTTGGATATACGCTAGTTGCATTAAACACAGTTGCGTATACACGTGAATTCCCTTAACTAAAGTAGTGTATATGAATCTGATTATGGAAATGAAAAATTTATTGATTTGCTAATACTGATTCACCCCCCCCCCTCAGTAGTATTTCCAACAATTGGTATCAGAGCAGGTCCTTTGGTAGAATCTTGATCACTTGAAGGAGATCTGTAGAACAATGGGAAGGAAGCTAAAGAAGAAAGTGCCTCAGAAGAAGAAGACATCTCAAAGGAACTATGAAAATGGGAGAATTGATTGGGGAATATGTGGAAGCAACCCTTTAGATTCAGAATCACCTCAGAATGAAGATGAAAAAGCAAAGGAACTATTAGGTATGAATTCTAGTAATGCATTTCTCCATTCATTTGAAGATGATGAAAGTGATAGCGAAACACATGAATTTGATATTATGGGTGAGGAAGAAAGATATCAAATAGAGGTTGAATTTAAAAGGCTTACAGACAAAATTAGAGATCAATAAGATCTATTGGACAAAAGGGAATGTGCCTTCAAAGAAGAAGCTACCAAACTAAAAGCCAAACTAGAGGAAGGAAAAAAGGCAAGGAAGCAATTCAAGGAAAAGGAAGATCAATGTCAAAAGCTATAGGATGAAGTGACATCATTAAGAAATGAAGTAAATAAAAGGAGCACAACAATCAAGAAACTCAGAGATAGATCCAGTTACTATGAAAGTCTTGAAGCTAAGATCCTCTCGCTAAAAGAAGATCTTGAAGAATCAAATAAGCAGAATAAAGAACTACTCTAAGCTCTTGAAAAACAAGAAAATGAAGTTCTTGAATTAAGACATCAGTTGGAAGAAGGAAGAAAAGCTTAAGGAATCATGAAGAAGCAGTATCTGGAAAAGGAAGAGCAACATCAAGTTGAGGCAAATGTTCTAAAAGATAAATTAGAAGAAAAATATAAGCTCTTACGATTTCAAGATAGTACTAAGATCTTGGATGATATTCTTAGTAGTCAAAGGTCTCCTGCTATCAAAATTGGTCTTCGTTTTCATGAATATGTTGAAGGTGAATCTAGTTCACAAAGTAAGACAAGGAACTCTAATACAAAATATGAAATGCTCAACAAGGAGATGAGAGGTCAATCCCATCAACAACCAAGGAAATAAATTCTTCAAAGAAAATCTATTACTCCTAACCATAGTCGGTTATTTCATCAAATGAATAATGTTGAATGTTATGTATGCCATAATTTTGGAGCCAGATGCAGAAGTAGAATGGCTCAAGACTGTCACATAGAAATATCATCACGTTCCATGTACTTTAAGGGATATTGTTTTTCTTGCAATATGTTTGGTCACAAATCCATTGACTACTATAGAAGGAATATGAAACATATGAGATGTTATGCATGTAACAAGCTTGGACATATAGCAAAGAAATGTAGGAACAAAGTATGGGCACCATACCAAAAGGAGAAAACATCACCACACTCGAAGATATGGAAGAAGAAGGAAGTACAGTCAGAAAGATGTGGCACAACACAATGTACAAACATGACAGACTCAGAGAGAGCTGAAGGTGTGAAACTTCAGTGTTCTAAATCTCATACACAAGTTTCATGAAGATAAGTTGTGTATATACGCGAGTTAGACACTGCATAGTCGCGTATATGTTAGTTTCAGGAAAAGCAGTAGGACAAACTCAAGAAAAAGGGTCTGATATGGTTAAGTCAATTATTTGATGATGGTTACAATCTGCTAATAATGTGTGGAATACTCATAAGATGTTGTTTTTGATCCTCACAAGTTAACTTGATGTATATGTTTTGATACTTCTTGTTGATATATGCATGATCAGATTTGACAGTGAACAGATGGAACAGACTCAGGGGGAGAACATGCTATACTTCTAATAAAACATTGTTGGCATTATGTTTAGAAGTCTTTGGTACCTAATCAATGATGATGATGCTTATATGGCTAAATGATACATCTTGCTATGATACAATTATGAGTTGACCATGACAAAATCTCATATGATTCTTGAGCTCACATAGTTGGTGTTCAGATGATGCATATATGTTGCTTACAAGATGATCTTCATAAGGACAAAGAGAAGTACAAAGCTTAAGTACACAACATTATTTAGTGATAAGCCACTCTTTTCCTTTATGTTGCTATCACCATACCTCCAAAGATGAATAAATTTCATATGGTGTAGTTATGATTTCTATAGTTCTTGGCTATCAATGATGTTATCAAGAAATCTTGATAAATAGCTCATGATTTGCTTACTTAAGTTGCATATTGACAGATATTGTTGGTTGGCCAAGAGAATGGTGTTATTACAGGTCTCATGAAGACATAGCTATTTGAATACATGGATATTCCAAGACATGACTTACTTAGTCACATAATGATGATGAATTCTTACGTTATGATGATAGGTCCGTGTGGAAAGATCATGCAGTTCTTGATGATGATGTGAAAGATCATGTGACGACTATGGTGTTTTCACATATGATATGGTGTGAATAATTCTATTACTGCTTGGAGATATGACATATGCTGAGTTGATTCATGAAAGGAAATGAAGCAATTTGATCTGATGAGATCAAGAGGATGAGTTGATATCTATATGCAGACATACTTTGTCACAGTTGATGATATTTACACTGACTAATACAGGTTGCTGGTCTGGATGTTGTTGACAAATGCTTATGGAGCAGATCATACATGGTGTATGATAGTTGCTGATGACTATCATGGTCTTGTCTCTGTTATAAATGTCATGTATATCATTTAATGTAAAGGTCATATCAAGACCCATGATGTAATAATTTGTCTTTGTCTGTTGTAGTCTTTTGATGAAGTCCCTTTTTTTTGGTCATATGATGTAAGGTATGCATGGGAAGGATGATGTAATAATGTCTATTTTTTTCATGTATAAACATTTTGTATATCCCCACTTGGTTGGGAGATGTATGCATGTATGAGTCATTTGTGATGAATGTATAGAGTCATGTTCTTCTTTTATAACATCTTTTTGCAGACTTTGATTATGCTCAGGGAGAGCATGGATGATACAATACTTCTCAACATGAACAAAGGGGAAATTCAAGTTAGCATGCACTTAGGGGGAGCATGGACTTGATCATGGGGGCTCAATCAACATATCAAAGAATTCAGCATGCACCTAGGGAGAGCATGACCCTTTGCCCTTGATGTCAAAGGGGGAGAGTGACTTGGTGTTGTTGTTGCCATCAAGTCCAAAGGGGGATATTGTTGGAATTATGATGCATGTGTTGTACTTGATGGCAACCCACTTATAGCAGAACAAATCACTTATATATAACTAGATGAATCTACAGAAGAGATATTAGATGTGACAGAATACATGGTAGTTGTATTAATAGATGTGATGCAGGGAAATTCAAAGGAATCAGTTCAGAAGTAATGTACAATGGCAACTCACTAAGATGACAGTTCACAGTGCAGCAAGTTAACATTGCCATCAAGTCCAAAGGGGAGATTGTTGGCATTATGATACAGATGTTGTCCTTGATGGCAACTCACTCAGATGAAACATCTAAGTACTACAGGTTAACATCAAAGAATTATTGTTTAGGCCACACATAATGAAGAAATAGAGGTATACGCAGGTTCACCTTGACCAAGCCACCTATACACATGGGTTCACTGTATAAAAGAAGCGTATACATACACATGCACTTTCACAGAAATAAAAGTGAGTATATCTTGGGAAAACAAGTTTTTGGGTCCAAGGTATTTCTTTGGTCCAAGGTATTTGACCCAAGGTATTTGGTCTGTAGCATTTGTCCTAAGTGGTTTTGGTCCATGGTATTGAGAAAGGCGTAAAACTATATAAGGAGGAGAATATCATTATGCCATGTCAAGCAAGTAAGGGATATCTGATGAAGTATGAGATCAAGCATGTAGGTTATGGGTTTGTGATACTTTGCTTGATCTGAACTAAGGATGCACCTATATGGATGATGGATCGGGATCCTAAGGCTTGAAATGTATTATCATTATGTGGTTTGATCTTGAACATTCTAGATCTAAATACTGACGCATGATTTATTATGTAAATGTGATGATTTGGGTATGAATAAGTCTGAAATAGTTGTGATGCTTTAAGTTAGCATTTCTAGATCTGTACGCAGGTTAGCTTTGGAAAAATAGTGTATACATGCTGATTCAACATACAGAAGTAGCGTATACCTCACAGGATGGAATTTGCAGATTTGTACACTGGTTTCCCTTAGTAAAAGGGCGTATACACACTGGTTCAGCTTATGGATGTAGCGTATATCTTCTGAAGTATGATCTATAAGGGTTCTGTTTGATGTTGCAGTATTCAGGGCTCTGCAGTGTGTTCTGGTGACAATATTCTGCATATTCATATTGGTTGATTGTGATTAGCTTCATTGTTAATGGATGAAATATAATGATGGATCAGGATCATAATGACTTATCATTATGTGATCTGATAATGAATGGGCTAGATCTGATCACTAGCACATGTTCTATCCTCTATGTATGATTATGTCTGAAGTCTGGAAGTGCAGCAAAGTATTTGCAGATCTACACACTGGTTTGCTTTAGGGAAGCTGTGTATACATGTAGGTTGGATTTTTCCAAATAGCATATACAATCTGAAGCATGGTTTTAAGATGACAACTGATTCTGAATGATAATGTAACTCAGAACTATGTACTGATCTATCTGTTGCAGTTGATTAATTAAAGTATGAATGAATGATTGATTCAGTTGTGTCAGAGGTTCAGAGGTTGTCAGTGATTGATTGAGTTTGGTTGATTCAGATTGAGTTTCAGTGATTGGTTGATGCAGATATAGTTGATGGATGTATTGCAGTGGTGATTGATTTTGAGCTTCAATGTTGTTGATGGGTCCAGTATGAAAATTGGATGAAATGTGGCCTTCAGATTATGATGTTGTGTTCCAGGAGTATCCAGTATGAAAATTTATGAAACGTGGTCCCTAGAGGAGGAGAAAAGGTTGTAGCCTTCTGCAGGTAGAAGCCTGCGTACTGGTATGAGTCTGCGCCAGTACAATGTTGTAAATAGTTTTTCTTAATATTAAAAGAAGATAGAGATGATAACAGCAGGTGGTTTTCACCCACATTGGGCTTCCACCTTAAATCATGGTGTTCATGTGAGTTTCTTATGTGTGACGATCTATTTTTTTTTACTGCACCTGGTTACTGTTTATATGGTTAATGAAGTTCTGATGCACTAATTAAAGATCAATATATGATGAATTAATTGAACCATAAGTTTGCTGGATATACGCTAGTTGCATTAAACACAGTTGCGTATACACACGAATTCCCTTCACTGAAGTATCGTATATGAATTTGATTATGGAAATGAAAAAGTTATTGATTTGCTAATATTGAATCACCCCCCCCCCCCCCCCCTAGTATTATTTCCAACATTAACTCAGATAATTAGCAGAAAACATTAAAATGCATAATAGTCAAAACAGAGTGCAATGAAGCAAATTCTGAGATATCATTCCATATTATTGCATTCAGATTTCAGATACATTAAAGATTATGGAAAAAAAATTAAAATAAAGATAACAATCACAAGGGAAAATACTTGTCTATACTTCACACTACACATGAATCCTGTGAAATGTCTTGGCTTTATTAATTAATCCAACTTGCTGTTCCAAATAGGATACAATAACTTACGGTCTTTGATCAAGAAAAGTCTATAGAAATTTTTAAGAATCCACCCTACATACTTCGAATTGTGGGGTATTTATACAAAAAATTATTACAAAATATCTCAAAACAAACTTGAGATTTATTCTAGGAAATACAAATATCTTCTTGCAAGAAGATAGAGACAACTAATGAACTGTTTCATGATGTCCATTTTTATTTGGTATTGCTGGCTTTTATGGTTGAGTTTGTAGCCCTTTATGATGGCTTGTAGTTGTGATATCTCACGCTATAATCTTCTTCAATTTTTATCTTTGACCTGATACTCTTTGACCCTGATACTCTTTGACCCTGATACTCTTTGACCATGTTGCCCCGTCTTCATCTGTTTCCCTGGTTGCTTTTACTTTTACTCTGCAGTAATTTTTTGCTGTAAATTTATCACAGTAAATTAGTCATTGTCTCCCACCATTCTACATTAGGTAACTTTACATTCATCATCCTCCTATAGATCTCGTCAGCTTCAGTATACTTGGAAAAATTGGGCTTGGTGAGGAATAAATGTTTTATCTCATGCTCAAGGAAAAACAAGTTTTCAAATGTGTTGTACAAAACTTTTCCTGTTGGCAGGGCTTTTATGGATGAAGTGCTTGCTTGTTCCTTAGCCAACTGTCTGAGTCTGTTATCATAGTCCAACTGTGTCATGAGTTTGTCATTGATAACCAAAGGACTGGGCAGACCTTTCTCCCTCAAAATTTGGAATTTAGCCATGAACCTATCAATGGCTATCTACATGTTGTGGCACTTTTCTTCTAAGTTAAGCATAAGGTTCCTTTTGGAAAGGACCTTCCTTATTTCCAAAATGGTCTCCATTCTATCTTCTATATTGAGATCTTGGAGCTCATACCTATTCTTGTTGTTGAGGAAGTGGATGAGTCTATTGGCATCCTCAAGCATGTCTCCTAATTCTTCTTTGACCTTTTGGATAGCTTCTGTAACTATCTTTACTAACTCCATCTGCTAAAAAATAACTTGAATCAATGGCCAAATATCCTTGATGGAGTCAATGATATTGGCCCACAACATTTCCTTGGTTTGCCCAAGGGGTTTCTCCAGTGTTAAGTCTTTCTCTATGATTTAATTCCTTTCACTCATTCTTTGGGCCTTTTGTGCTTCTTCCTTTTGCTTAAGCTGGGCAGGTTTGCAGTTAGTTTCCAAACTTTCCACCTTTTCTCTTAATCTATTCATTTCTATAACCTGGATAGAAATCTCTTCCATGGATTTAACCAATTTTGCTGCTTTCTCGCCTGATGCACCTGTTGTTGTAGATTCTGCTGTGATTGGAAATGTTGTGGCAGGTGGAGTTGTAGGTGCCAATGAAGCTGCCAGTGTAGAAGGGACTGTTGTGGATACTTTAGGGATGACATCTTTGGAAGTTGTGGCCATGTCGCTTTGCTTCAATTGAATTAAAGCGTCTAACTCCTTTTCTGTCTCCTTTAATTGATCATTCAGCTTTAGGACCAAGTCCATCAACGCCTGATTTTTGGTTTGGCCCTCTACGACTTCTACAGATTGAGGATGTTGCAACTGGGGTATTTTTAATTGCCTCTTAAGTGCAGCAATATCATTGTTTTTCTTCTTTATAAGCTGCTTTGTGGCTTTTATATCCTTGGGATCGTGTCCCAATTCAATCACTAAGTCCTCTAAGGACTTGATCCTTGTATCCTTGGCCTATGAGGAGGCCTTCTCTAACTGAAATTGTGCAGAAATGTTGTTCAAAGAGTTCTGTAGCTAATGAGAAGCTATGGATTTACATGTCAGGGTGGAGTATATCATCTCTCCAGCCTATTTGTGTAGTTCAATCTGGTATATGGGATGGATATCCCTGACCAACACTTCAAAGTCAACCTTTTTGAAATCAAATGTTGTCTTGGGCTGTTGAGCTGTAGGTTTGATGAAAGACATATGCAGCGTCCCCTCTTTAATGTCAAAGGTTGACATTAGCCTTGTTTGATTTGTAGTAGTCAGTTTCAGGTATTGAGCATATGTTTGGGCCTTAAGCCTCTTATTTCTTGCTTTGATTTCCTTGTATCTTTCCTTTATGTCCTAGTCTCTGTTAGCAGGCTTGTTGAATGAAGACACTTCCACACTAAGCTGCCTTTCCAGCATCTGAGTTTGTGATGTGGAAGGCTCTTGCATGCCTTCAAATGGAGTAGTAGGACTACTTCTTTCTGCTTCTATGTTGGTAACCTGTGTTGATTCCTCTGTGTATTCCTATTCAGAGGCTGGATTGAGCCTTTGCCTCTTGCTTGTTTCCTATTGTAAATTTGAGGTGTCCATCCCTGATGTGGAATCTCCCTCTCTGTTTGTTTTTGGAATCTTCTCCTCATTCTAAGGAGTTTGCATGATTGGAGGGGTGCTCATGGCTCTTCCTTCTGGTACCTGCAGGAAAGAGTTTCCATCAAGTTGCTTTTCCAAATCAATCAAGGCATTTTCCACATCTACTGTAGTGTTGTCTTGGTCTACTAGGGTACCTTCCACCCATTCTGTTTGATTGGCATATGCCTCTATTTCTGGTATGGGGTGGTGGATGAAGGGTCCTAGCTTGACCTTTTGCCTTTTCTTGGTAATGAATTCCAAAGGGTCATATCTCCATACAAAACTCCTTTGGAACTTCATTCTTTGCAGGATTAGGTCTGCCTCTTTCCTTGCCTCTCTAGAATTGCATATGAAGGGACCTAATTGATATTTGATTTTAAAATAGGCCTTCTTCTTGGCATTGACAAAGTTGACTTCATCTGCATTGATGATTTGTCTGTAATACTCTAAGGAAAACAACCTCATGGGGAGTTATCTTGGAAACTTATATGGTACAAGCATGCAACCATATATTCTGATTTCTGTGTGGTTCTGATAAAGGTACTAGTCACCCACTTTAGTCTTCTTTGAAAGTTGAAGGACTCTCTTTATTTCTGGGCTTATCCTAGGTGGAGGATTCCTAGTGAGCATAGTCATGATTGGATGCACAAAAGAAGCTATAAAGTCTGAGTAAGTATATGGTGATATAAACTCATGGAAAAGTTGGGTCCAAAAGATTACAGATCTGGGCTAGCCCTTGGTGTCAAGCTTTTGGAGAGTGAAGGGAAACTTCTCTGACTGATAGTACAAAAATAGATGGTATAGTACAGAAGAGTATTTGAACACCCTCTCATTTCCCATTCTTGTGAATTTCTCATGCATTCTATCAGCTATGAATGTGGCAAAGCCATATATGGTTTCAGGAGGTTGTCCTGGGGTATAGATGGACATGAAAGAAATTCTAATTTCATCACTCACTTGTGGTAGAACCTAAAACACATGATATCATGGCTACAATGTTCTAGCCCCATGGAGAGAAAATGGCTGATACATATGGAGGGGAGTCCTTGGGGATGTGTTTTTTCTCTCTAATGAAGGTTTGGAATAGCTGGGCCAATTTTGTAGAGCTTAGCTTGGGATACTGGTCCAATAGGTCTCCAATTGAGAATGGGATTAGGTTTGGCCCTGGTTGGAACTGCAACATTTCATTAATGGACTCAGCTGTGATGGTGAATAGGACCTTATAGTCATGAGACATTATGGTTCTGTGGCTAGGGACGTAGCATGCATAGCACATATGGACAATTTCTAGAAATATGTGAACTTGGGGGAACTGGTATTTGGGCAAATTCGACTCCCGCAGGCCATTTTCATCAGCATGGTTGAGGAATTTGTCCCTACTTTGATAATGCACTTTGAGCAGGGGATCTAGGGCAGTAGTATCGTTTATCTGGAAGTCCCTGCCAGCCAGGAGAAGGTGGTCCAGGTCGAAATGAGGGGTGGTAATGGGTCTAACGTCCATGGCGATGGGGGCAACCATAATTCAGTTCTTGTGGATTTGAATTATGGTTTGGGAGTTTCAACAAAGGTTTTTTGGGATTTTTCAAAGGGGTTTTTAGGTAAATGGAGGTCTTGCAGATGGTTATGGCTTAGAGTGTTAAAATTAAAGTAAACTTTGATATTTTTTACTTAATTAACAGTGTTATGAGGGTGAATTTACTTGGAATTTGACAATGGAGTTGGTATTCCACGGTTAACTACCTGAAATTGGGAAAAATTGACTGTAAATGGTGGTTGATGGTGACTACGAAGGTTCGTACGGTTCT
This sequence comes from Pinus tabuliformis, assembly GCA_031772625.1. NCBI lineage: Eukaryota > Viridiplantae > Streptophyta > Pinopsida > Pinales > Pinaceae > Pinus > Pinus tabuliformis. The sequence continues at coordinate 1,024,471,078 of CM062816.1, read as the reverse complement.
GGTACGGACTGATGAATGAGTTGGGCTGTTTGCAGCATCTATGGAGCAATGGAAGAGGTATATGAGCAAATTTTCTATTTACAGGGGTCGCAAAGGATTTCTGAGTTCTCAATACAAAATGCACAAAAAGAGTGAAAAGAGGGGTAGTTGGGCTTATATAGGAAAACAATAATTTTGGCGGGTTCATTAATTGATGAACAGTGGGCAATTTTTTCAGTTATACAGGAAGGTGGTTTAATGGAGTCATCGCACCGCTTTTGTGGTGCGGGCGGTATTCAGGAGGGGTCGCCTGATTTTGTTCATTGTTTGACATGTAGCATCGGGGGTCAGGAGGAAAACCGCCTTATCGAGTGGGTAAAGGATGAACATCGAGCCAGACCAATATGAAAATGGGCTGTTAGATGTGAGGAAGGGACGATCAATGGTGGTCGGGCGATGGAGTTGCACGACGATTTACACAAAAAAATTTCGAGGGGCCCATGGGTCTAATCACCAACGATATAGGATTAAATTAAAACTTAATCTCATTGGGGAGTTTTAATATATGATTAGGGATTGAGGGCGGGGTTTTAATATATTTTATGGGATATGGGGAAGTCATATAGTTTATAAATAAACTAAGGGGTGGGATTATTTATATAAAGGAGTTAAACATATATGGGCTAATGGGTTTTTCTGGAATTTTATATATTTAATAAAAGGTTAATATGAGGTGAAATGAGTAGAAGGGGTATTGTACTTAGGTATACAAAACATTATGCGCTTTCCATACACTTAGTACTTAGGATAAATGTATTTTTATGGGGTTTTGCATAAAATATATTTATCATGGGGTTTCCTAGGCAAAAAGAATTTAACCTTAGCAAAAGAGGTTTTGTGAGGGGGATGAATGAATTGCAAGGGAATTTAACACCTTTCCTTCTTAAGTCATCAAGCCGAGGGTCCGTCCAACTAGAATTCAAACTTTGAGCCTCTTTGACTTAAAGAACTATAGGTATTAATATTTTTATTATGAAAGGGAAATTAGTGAAGTGAAGGAGTGAAATAAATGAGGGGGTGTTAAATAAACCATATTGTGAACCATTGTTTTTTCTTTGTCCACTACTTATGCATTTTTGAAAATTGCATTTAAGACAATGACATAAGTGCTTTTGCATAATCACATGATATTTCTGCAACCTTTCTACTACTTACCCACTTACTCATCCTACCATTTTTCTTCACTTTATTTGGGTGCATTTAGGCTAGCAAACCCTTATCAATCTTTTTCTTTTCTTTACAAAATAAACTATCTAATTCGAATCTTATATCATCCAAGGGCTTAGATTAAGCTGATGAGCTCCTTTTATTCACTCTACCTATCTAATGATATGCCAAGATTACACTGTTTGGTCAGATTTTATTCTCTAACTATAAACATAAAATTCAAAGCATGGTATAATCAAGATTAAACAGTTTGATTACCATGGATTGTGGCATGAGTGACACGCTGCACACAATCATTATTATGCATAATAAATAACAGTGGCATTTTGACTTGGACACTTTCATGGTCTCATTTTGTCTTTTGGGGTTCATATATCTTCATTTTTTGACCTTTTCATTCTTATTGTCCTTTGATTATTCTTTTAGGACATATCCTCTTTACATTTTTTTATTTTTTAATATGGAAAACATTTGTAGAAAGAAAATATATGTACAATATTACAAGGTTTCACCATAGTCATTCAAAATTATGACTCCTATTGGTATAGGAACCTAACATCATGGAAATATGTGAAGCGGGTTAGAGGTATCAAGACAAAAGAATTGAGTTGGCATGAATTCAAGAGACTTTTCCAGAAGAAGTACTTGTCAGAGAGGTATTACGAAAACAAAGTCAAGGCGTTCTATGATCTAAAGATGGGATCAATGACATATGAGGATAACATGACTAAGTTCTGGAGTTATTGAGGTATGTACCATATCTTAAGGATAAGAAGGCCAAAGTTTAGAGATTTGTTAGTGGATTACCATTAGCATTTAGAGACCAAATTGAGTATGATGAGCCTTTGTCGCTTGAATAATTTATTTGGAAATTGAAGGATTGTTATGAGTAGTCAAAGCGCAAGACAAAATATCGGCAAGGTTGGAAAAGGAAAGACAAAGCTAAAGGGAAATGGTAGCTGAAAAAAACAATGCCTCAGGATGCAGGTGAGAAAGAAAATGCTGCACCTTACAAGAAGTTTAATGGGTCAGAGCATGGAGGGTAGCAAAATAAAGGTGATGGTACAAGACAGTTACAATGTTGTACATGTGGTAAGGATCATATTAAGAGGTATTGTACACAAAATCAGTATGATAGGCCTAAGATCTACAATGCATAGGAAGTGTAGACAATTGGGGATGTTGGGTAGAGAATTCCAAAAATTTATGCAATGTTGGATAACAAGTAGGAAGATCACCAGGCAGCTGTTATCAAGATGGTCGGTAAGATTTGTGATCATGTTGTTTCCATTTTGATTGAACCTAGATCTAATTATAGTTATGTTAATCTTGACCTGGTTGATAAGTATGTTTTGAAAAAATATGTGCATGCAGAATCCTAGTTAGTGTAGTTGGCTACAGGTACAAAGAAGCGAGTGTATCACTGGGTAAGATCTTAGTACATTTGAGTTGAATGGTATGCCTACCTCAACACATTTGAATGTATTTCCATTGGGATCATATAATATGATTTTGGGTATGGACTAGTTGTATCTTCATAGGACCAAAGTGGATTGTTATGATAAGGCCATTGAGTGCTTAGATGAAAATGGAGAACAAAGGAGAAGTGGGAAAGACAATGTTAGAATGGTGACAACTATGTAGGAAAAGCACAGTCGCAGAAAAGGGTGTGTGTTATTTGCAGTGCATATTTCTAGTGATAAAGGTAAGGATTTTGAGGATGTAGAGGTATCGAGCAGGTATTCGATCTTGAAATAGTTTCAGTATGTGTTTCCAACAAATATTTTAGAGTTTTCGCCTCACAGAGAAGTGGAATTTTCCATTAAGTTGGTACCAGGAGTAGCACCAACATCAAAGGCACCATACATGATGAGCACACCAAAGTTAGTAGAGCTGAAGTTAAAATTGAAGGAAATACATGACAAGGGATACATTAGGCCAAGTGTATCACCTTGAGGTGCTCTAGTGTTGTTTGTGAAGAAGGAGGATGATACTCTTAGGATATGCATTAATTATAGGCAGTTGAACAAGGTGACCATCAAGAACAGGTATCCACTACCGAGGATTGATGACTTGTTCGACCAGTTGAAGGGAGCAACAATGTTCTCAAATATTGATCTGAGATCAAAATACCATCAAGTATGCATTAAGGAAGAGGAAATTTACAAGACAACGTTCTGGACCAAGTATGGGCATGATGAGTTTTTTGTAGTTCCATTTGGTTTGGCTAATGCTCCCACTACGTTTATGTTCTTGATGAATAATGTATTTCATCCTTATTTAGACAAATTTCTTATTGTATTCATTGATGACATCTCGATATATCTAAAAATGAGGAAGGGAATGCCGAGCACTTAGCAACAATGTTGAGATTATTGAGAGAGCATTAGTTTTATTACAATCTTAGCAAATGTAGTTTCTTTCAGATAGAGGTACATTACGATATGTTGTTTCCAAGGATGGCATAGCAGTGGACTTAGAGAAGATGAGGGCTATCATGGAGTGGGAAACTCCTAGAAAGGTGGATGAGGTAAGATCATTTATGGGGCTATTAGGTTATTATAAGAGGTTCATTAGGAAATTATCTCACATTTCATATCCCATTACATCACTGCAAAGGAAAGGTAAGAAATTTGAATGGACAGAGGAATGTTCAACCAGTTTTGAACAATTAAGTAGCTATTGGTGAATGCTCTAGTGTTAAGGATTGTAGATCCAGACAAATAATTTTTGGTGTGCACAAATTCTTGCGAGAGAGGACTTGGTGGAGTCCTTATGGAGGAAGGATAGGTAGTACACTATGAGTCACATAAACTGAATGAGCATGAGAAGATTTAACTGACACATGATCTTGAGTTGGCATCAATAATCCATGCATTGAAGATGTGGAGGCACTATATTCTTGGTAGGAAGTTTGTATTGATGAGAAATCACACTAGATTGAGGTATCTATTTAACCAATCGAATATGAATGCTAGGAAAGCTAGATGGTTGGCCATGATTAATGAGTTTGACTTTGAGATCAGCTAGATAAAGGGTAAGGAGAATAGGGTTGGAGATGCTCTTAGCAGGAGAATATAGGTGAATCACATAGAAACTATGAGTTCTTATGGGGTAGACTTACATGATCGATCTTAAAGGCACGACAACATGATGGAAAGTACATGGATCTTATGCATAGATTACAGTAGGGTATAGGTGAGCAGGATGTGGACTATCATATTATAGCAGATGGTTTGATAAGATTTAGGGATAGGATATATTTGTTGAATGACAGTGATCTCAAGAAGACTATCTTGCGAGAGTTTCATGCAAAACCATATTTAGGTCACCTAGGATACTAGAATACATTGACAACAATGAAGAACTTTTATCATTGGACGAATCTGAAGAAGGAAGTGGCGAAGTTTGTGGCTAGATGTTTGGACTGTCAGCAAGTGACAGCTAAATGTAAGAATCCAAGTGGACTACTACAATCGATTTCAGTTCCAGAGTGGAAGTCGGAGGTCATTTCCATGGATTTAATCACAGGTTTCCTGATGAAATATATACAACATGATTGTATCATGGTTGTGGTGGACAAGTTGACTAAGGTAGCACACTTCATTCTAGTGAAGTCTACTTATTCCACTAGTGATGTGGCACAGGTATCCACCAGATATGTAGTGAGGTTGCATGGTGTTCCAAGAAATATTGTGTTAGACAAGGATGCTAAGTTCACTTCCAAGTTTTGGAAGAAATTATTTGTAGATTTCGGATAGAGTTGGCCTTCAGCACAACTTATCATCCATAGACAAACGGATAGGCAAAGAGGGTCAACAGGATATTGGAGGACATGTTGAGGATGTATGTGATGCATCAACAGAGGATATGGGAGGAGTACCTTCCATTGGTTACGTTTTCTTATAACAATGGGTATCAGGAGTCATTTAGGATGAGTTTGTTTGAGGCACTATATGGGCGAAGTTGTAATACACCCATTAGTTGGAGTGATCCAATTAATAGGGTGTTGATTGGACTAGATATGTTGGCAGAGATGGAATAGGAAATGTAGGTGATCAAGAAGAATTTAAAGGCATGACAGGGCATAAATAAAAGTTATGCATATTGGAATAAGATGTTTAAGGAGTTTCAGGTTGGGGAATAGGTGTAGTTGTGCATCGAGCTGAAGAAGAGATCCTTAAGGATTGGATCATGTGGCAAGATGGAACCTCTGTTTTGTTGACCTTTCAAGATTCTTGAAAGGATTGGACCAATATCTTATCGACTTTTACTACCCCTAAAAGTGTAAATCCAGGATAGTTTCCATGTGTCATTCCTTAAGAAGTATGTTAACGATGCTGATAATGTGATTGACCGATCTATATTGTAGTAGATCCAAATCGAGAATTATAGCCAGAACCTTAGTATATATTGTAGAAAAATATGCTCATGCTCTGGAATCGAGCAATCAAGTAGGTTAAAGTGCGTTGGAAGCACTTTGGGCTTGATGAAGCTACATGGGATAAGGAGGAGCAGATGCAGGCTATATATTCTTCTCTATTCGCTGGTTGAGCGAATGTTTTTGGTATATGTTTTTAGTATATCTACACATGTATATGGATGTAAATACCGCCAGGCGTTGTGCTATAAAGCTCCAATAAGAGGTATGGGTGTCATGTTTTTATGGTTGTTATGTTATTATGTTGTTATGTGTCATGTTAGTTATATTCTCAGTAGGTTGATCATTGTAAATACTGCATTGAGCTAAGTTATAAATCTCCATGGGTGGTATGTTTTTCTTTCAATAATATTTTTGGTTGTAGGTGTCATTGAACATCAAGGATAGTTTTTCACCTAGGGCGAGGGTTCTGTAACAACTCTAGTAAAAATTCCATGTAATAAAGTTAATAAAGGAAAAATAATAACTGGGACACGTATTCCAAGTTGAATGTTAGGGAAAACATCCTAGTGTGGGTGTTCATTTGGTTTATTATGACTAAGGAAATTGGAAAAGGAAAAAAGCAAAGGCTTTGGAAAGGCATGAGGCATTATTTGGCATTTTATTTATGAAAGGAATGGAAATTAGGAGAAAATGAAGGTGAAAGGTCATAGGTTTCATGTGAGGAGGAAAATGAAGGAAAATAATGGAAAATGAAGGAAAATAATTGAAAATGAAGAAAATAAAGGCCTCATAAATAAAAAGGCTTTTGAGGATCAGTTGGTACCTTTTGTCAGTTTAATTTTGGAGCTCTCTATAACTCTTGGACACTTAGAGCATCCTTGGAGCACTCTCGCATTAGATCAAGGGAAGCAAAGGAAGGACCAAGATGGCAAAGGAAATCAAAGATAAAGAAAGGATGGGCCAAGATGGAAAAAGAAATCAAAGATAAAATAATGAAGAGCAACATTTAGCAACTATATGGGGATTATTTGTAGGTATTGATTTTCATATGTGATTTCCTTGCTAGTTTTGACATTAATGGTACAAACGTGTGCATTTGGTTCTCTTACTGTCATTGGCATGGGTTTTTCTAGGTGTGAAAGTGTTCTTCAGCCTTGCCTTGCCATCTCCACATAGCCATGGTGTGATGGGTTCTCCTGTATTTGGTTGAGATGGATTTCTAGATGGTTTTGAAACCGAGTGAGGTGGTCTCTGAAAGAAAGAACACAAGGCCTAGGAATCCCTAGACTAGATAAGATGGGATTGTGGTAAATACATATATTGTGTGCCTCGGTGAGCCTAGGAATCTTTGATCGGTTAATGGAGGGATATACGGTAAATCCTAGAGTTGTGTTCCCTCGATTAGGCTTAGGAATATTTGACTGGTGAATGATGAGATATAATGTAAATCCTAGAGGGTGGATTCTTTATTAGGCATAGGAATCCTTGACCGTTGTATGGCAGGATATGCAGTAAATCCTAGAGACTAAGAGGCAGCCAAATTCCTCATAGTATAGGTGGAGAAATCTGGTGGAACCCATGCTTGTTTAGGGTCTAGTGATATGGTGGGGATTGTGGTAAAGCCTAAGGAAACATGGTTTGGTTTGGTTTGGTTTTGAGTCCCACATTCATGCTTGGAATATGGCATGTGGGTGATTGGTTGAAAGAAATATTTGGTTCAGACAATCTATGGTCGGGTGGTTCGTGGAAGTCCAAAACTTGGTTGGATTTTTCATGCATTAATAAGAGCTCTTTCTCCTTAGTATTTCATGTGTAAATATATTTATTTATATGATATTATTATGGTTGTTATATCCTTGTTATTTCTGTTGGTTATATGCTAGTTGTGAGTATGTTTTATGACACACTTGATGCATGGCTTTCATCATGTTTTGGTTTGTAAATGAATGTACAATGAATATATGACCTAATATATGATACTTTAGATATTGTTATATGTCAACAATTCTTCTTTATGAATACCAAATAAGTATGAGGCTCTTATGCTCAGATATGTTATTATGACCTAAGATTGCATATTTGTGACATGGTTGACAAAATTACTGTCATGGCTAGCAGGGTCCCTGATTCAGATTTAAACAGGAACACACTAAATTACAGAGATAACCATATACATAAAGATGTAGTGGAAATAATACTTCATTTCATTAATGTAAAATACTGAAATATGCTTACAAACAGAAATGGAAATAAACCAGCTAGGGCGGTGGTAGCTTATCTCTGAGAAGAGATGTGGTGGCTACATGCCTCTGAACTATGTTACAATGAGGCTCGAAGGCCTATTTATTGTTGAGAAACAATGGAGAACCCTTCACATCCCAAAACCTAACCCTAGAAGATGAAACGCCAAATTGTGGGCCCCGTTTGGGTAAATTGGTACATCAATTTCCCAGGGTCGTAACTTTGGCACCCGATCTCCGTTTGACATGTACAATAGCTCGTTAGAAAGATCTATCCGAGAACTATAACTTTGGGAAGAGCAACATATGTTTTTTGGTACCTAATTTGGGTTGTTTCGGTCAATCCAAAAACCTTTTGCGTGTTTTATAAAGTCAAACCTTGTGTTGAGTGGGTTAGAGGCATATTCCTCCTGGGTTCCCGAACTCGAATTTCTAATTAAGTAACTCGATGAATTTCCAAATTCCTTGGGCCTTCATAGATGGTCCCCTGATTGAAGTATCCCATCGCCCTTTCACTTTGTTTGAGCGACTATGTTTCCTTGCCCCTCGACTTTAGCCATATTTAGCCGTATCCGTTGTTTTATATACGTCATTACACAATTTCATAATCGATCAAATGCACGTTGCCTATTGATTGAGGGATTGATTTAGCGATTGATTGAGCCACTGAATGATTAATCAAGCCAGCCAAAACAATCACTATATCTATATAGCGTCCTTACCCTCTTTAAGGTACACCCATCCCTTCCCCTTTATCCATGTTATGTCGGCGAATAAACACCATGAAATTGGTGGAATTTTGTCAAAAATATGGTCTTTTATGTTTTATTTTGTGAACGAAATTCAAATTGAGAGAGACAGATCGGATTGACCAACATGTATGTTCAAGTGATTGAGATTTTCTCATCAAATCTTATCTGATCGGACTCGATTATCACAGCATAATCGCAGCACCATAATATAGTCTATAAAGAAAGGATCAAATGCTAGGAACAAGAGCGACTGATCGACCCGACCGAAGACAGGTATACTTCTCAACTGGAAAGGAAATGTGTACATAAGGAAAGATAATTTCCAGTACTTAAAAGAAAAGAGAACGTGTAGAAGGGAAGGAAGAGAACCAGTATGTAAAAGACAAGAGAACATGTAGAAAGGGAAGATAACAACCAATACGTAAGGGAAAGTATAACGTGTACATGTATTTGGAGAATAGCAAATTTCTCATTTTTGGGATCCCCACCAAAATAGGGTTCTATCGAGCAGTCTCGTCAAAGGCTCTTCGGGCGGAAAGAAAGGCATCGGATAAATCAAATCAGTATATGCCACCTTCTAACTCTAAAATTGACCACTTTTACCATCCCTCAACCACCTCTATTTTTTTGGGGCTGGCCCTCTCCCTTATGGTCGAGCCCCTATCTGGTCCTTATTCTGATTCCTCAGCTCCAATTGAGATCATCTTTGGGTTATTGACTCTCGTAAACATGAGAATCAGGAACCTGAGATCCCTTTCCATCTAATTAAGCTCTTGGAGGGAACCGGTTGGATGTCAAAGGGGGCTGACTAGAAAAGGAATGTCCCCATTACTAGTTTCAGCCCACCTAACCTCTGGTGCATATTGGGCCTAGTACCGGTGCTCTACGTCATCTGTTTGTGATAACCCTACCTGAGATAGAGAAAGGGGAAGCAACAGAGTAAGCCTAATGTCTAGCAGTACCAGTAGATAGAGTCCCTCATCCCAGCTTTCCCTCGAGTCCCACTTTTAAGTTTAGCCTAGCCTAACAACAAGGCCCTCTGTTCTCGGGGCTATAAGGGAGGGTTCGGTATTAGTCCCTGCTCCTACCCTTATCTATTCGATCGCCATGACTCTCTCTATAGGTGATTATTGAGCCAATGAGAAAGAACGCTTCCACCTATACTACACCTATCTAGGTCTTTTCTTTAGATAGAGTAGAGACCACGATATCTGCCTATGTCGATAGGAGCTACAACCTCTCTAGCTAGAGCTAGTCCTCTCCATGGCTATTGATTCTCTTACTATCGATGCGCTACTTCCTATCCATCCTGGATTAGGAGTCACTCCCTCTCTCCCCATCAGTTTGAACTAGATGATAGTGATGGAATGGGATGGCCTTATCCGGATAGGAGATAGATCTTATCTAAGTAAGTAAGGCATTCCATGGAGATGGAGCTCGACTGACGACGACAGGCTATGGAACTCATGGGGATTGGGTAGGAACTTGAAACCACAGATCTCCCCTTTATCTTCCCAACTGCACTCCTTCTTCATCAGTTCCACCATGTGTGATGGAGATAATCCATTTATGAGATAGAGATTTCGATATTATAGTAGTATACACATGATACGATGAAACCCTGCTTGCTCTAGATTCATGGCCGCAACGAACCTAGTAGAGTATAGGTCCTCTCCTCCCTCTCCCTTAACAAGTGCTCTAGGTCAGTCCTATCTAGCTAGCTAGTAGTTCTGGTTTAGTTAGTCCCATCCCATCGACTAAGGGGGAGAGAGAGTGTGCCCTCTAGTCTAGCGAAAGTTCGGCCCTCTCCCTTAACGAGCTAGGGATGGCCCTCATCAACGGTTGTCCTAGATGACGTGAGGTATTGGCTAGTTGGCTATCCTTCCTTACCAGCACTTTGCAAACATACAGTTAGGTATATACTTACCATTTCTTTCCTTACTTTAAGGGTGAGGTAACATGGGAGGAGACGAGTAACTCTCTTTTGGGGTAGGGGATGAGGTTACGAACCCACTCTCTCGACCAAAGAAGGGGGAGGGGCCCAAAAGAGAGGATGCCCCCGATAGGGTGAGGTAATGTGGGAGGAGACGAGCAACTCTATTTTGGGGGAGGGGCCCCAAAAGAGAGGAACTTGAAGAACTAAAGGGCCGCCATTGCTTGACCACCGGGAGAGGAACTTGAAGAACTAAAAGGTTGCCATCACTCGACTGTTAAGGAGAGGAACTTGAAGAACCACTGAGCCACCATCGCTTTCTTTCCTGCAGTTGTGAGACTCTTTTATTCCCTCAATTACTATGCTCAGGGCCATTACGCGAAGGCCAGCCATCCCTATTAGATACCTTTTCATGTAACTCATCTATAGTGTAGTTTCCATAATTCTTCCAGTCTATAACTCACTATAGATAGAGCTGGTTACACCTCTTTCATTAAGGGGGTGGGAGATTTCATTATTGGGTTGGTTAGGACTTCGTATAGTTAGGGGTGGATATTGACTGATGAGCTTAGTGTGCTAAAGCCCAGACGGTTGGTTAAGACTTCGTAGATAGTAATCATAAGATAGAGGTTAGAGATAGGAATTCCAAGCATGCGCTAGTGTAGTGATCTCAATTGAGGATTTCATGTGAAATGACAGATTGGTCAATAGAGAGTTTTTCGATCCAAGACCTTATCCATCCATCCGTCGGCCAAGGCACGAGAGGTCAAGGTTAGCCTATGTTTGATATCATCAGCATGCATACATAGTGGGCATATCTTGCCTGCCCTGGGTACGAAGTGTCTGGTGTGGCTGGGGAACTAGCTAACGGGATGTGATTCCTAGGGAACAAGCTACTGTGCTATAAGTTGATCAACATATTGAAATGAAATACCTTCTCTATTTTTGGAATGCCTTATCCTTCACCATATTTGAAATGCCTTACCTGCCCTATCCATGAAATTCAATATGAGTTACAATCTAATATCTATTAGCAAGTGTTTGTTCATCAGTCTCATTCTATGAAGAAATGATGTTGTGTTAAGATAAGTAGAAGTAGATGAGAAGGAAGCATCCTTCTAGTAGCGTGTGTGAGGTGGCAGGACTTTTTCCTGGGAGAGTAATCAGCTAAAAGAGTTGGTAATATCATATCTATTTTGAGAATACATATATTCCTGTGATGCGTGTGTTTTCGAGCCCACACTTGGCCTGCCCGATATATATTGGGTTGGGAATATAGTTGAGAAGTGGAAAAAATACGTGCAATGAAAGTGGATCTGATGGTAAGAGGTGTAATAAGCTTACATTCCTCGGCTACTAGTAGTGTCATGGGCAAGATCATAATCTGTATTGGAGTGGCTTATATTGGAGTGGATGGGGGTGAATCTATGTGTAGAAGTGTCAAAATGAGATACTAGGCCCCAATGGAGGTACTAGGACGGAATGGGTAGAGTCTCCTTAGTATGCTGGGCTGGGTGTGCTTGGAATCTACATAAAGGAAGTACTGACAAGGTCACCACTATTCGGATATAAATAGGAGGAGAAGTGCTCTAAACCAATTCCTTATTCCAAATAAGGACAACAAGTATTTCAACACTCATTGTTCTCTTGGAAATACTCACATTCGTTATATATGTAATTCCATGAAATGAATAAGATATGTCATTCAATATATATGTCATTACGCTTTAGCAAAGAATGCATATATTATATATGTCATTATGCATTCAGGAATTATAAAAGCTTGTGTTATTATATATATAAAGTAAAGAATGACCATAAGATCGGGTTAACGTTGAAGGTTTGTTTCAATCTTTCCCTCATAAGAAAGGAGAATGACGTGTCTTGTTTAGTTCAAACGCTCTCTCCCTCTCTACAAGGATACAAATATCGAAGTGTCCCGGATGGCAACAACAGCTCCCAGATAAGTACTAATATACTGCAGACATCATATCATATCTCCATCACAAAAAATACAATCTACACAATGCTCGCTGTTGCCTTCTCCTAACTCAAATATACCTCCACTCTATTCCTTCCTCTCTTACCCATTTGATCTCAGCAAGCACTTATCTCTATCCTACTTCTAGATGGCACCCTTACCTCTATATTCCTTCATACATTACTTGTCTGCGTTTCTCTTGGCTGGCCTTCTTTAGAGCCTCTCATGCCCTTATCACGCCCCTAATTCTCCCACTCACGCTTACACTTCACTTAAGGGAATCACTTCACCCCATAGATGAAATGATAACTATAGCCTTAGATATTCTATGAATCCTAAGCTAAAGAGCTTTCTCCTAGCCTAATAGATTTGATTAGACAAAGGAAAAGCAGGTGCAGTACGAATCTTGGGAAGGTTATGTATCTTGGAAAAGGAAGGTGCAGTACTCATCTTGGGAAAGGACAATTCCTCGCATGTTTCCCTTAATACTCGAGGTGGATTTGTGGATCAACAAGGAAAGGAAAGGATCAAGTGGAAGGCATCCATCGTTAGTGACTCTAGCCATTAGTGACTATAGCTAGCGGAAGTGGTACACATCGAAAGTACACACTGGAATCTGTCGATGGAAGTGAGCGATATGACTGCATCTGACTAGTACGAATAGCTACGATAGCACACCTTACTAGTATGAGTGTGACTGGTACAAGAGGAAGAGCGACTAGTACGAGAACTCGTATGATATTGGTAGGGAACATTGCTCGCCTTTTCTCGAGCAAGCGCTTCGCACCTTCCTTTTATAGTTATTATGGTGTGCTTGTCTTGAAAAAAACGAATTGACTCAGCCGGGGATTAGATTGACTATTACCTCAGTGCCCCTATTGAGGTTCAATACGAATCTTTGGGAACATGAAATCAACATTATCGAATAAGAAAAGGGTAGAATGGGAGAAATCCTTAATATGGAAAATGCCGTACTTGTTTCAATCGATAAATAGAAGAAGCCATACAAGTCAGTATGTTTTTCCCAGGATTCTGAACACCCAAATAAAGAATTACCAGTTATTCGTTCTGAATCTTATGATCTTTTCATTTGTGGATAGAGATCAAGGTTTCAATAACCGACTTGAACCCAAGGCTGAATCCTGCTCATGATAATGCAGAGCTTATGATGGAACGAACCAAATTGTTTATAATAAAGTGATTGATGGAAAGTCATGAAGCTGCTATTAATATATCACTTTGGAAGAAAATATACATCACATCTCATTCAAGACTTCAGGTTTGAAAAAAGACAGCTATTGAATGGTCAAAATACCAGAGGATATCTTGCTTGCTTGAATCAAAAGCTTGAGGAAAGACTTCAAGTGATGTCCCACCGTCCCGCCCCCTTATTCTGTTGGTTTGGTTTTCTTGCCCTTCCGTCTGCCACCCTGGGTTTGTCTATGAATAGGTAGATTTTCTTTTTTCTACTGCCATTATCATAATGTGAAAACACCTTTATACTTAATTGGTGTTTAGGGATGCTCACTTGAATTTGATATGATTAGTTAACAAATTAAGTCATGCTTTTCTAAAGATGTGAAGGGAGCTGTTAGGGTGTTGAAACGTAGAGGGTGGAATGTGATCCGTGTCGCTATTTCTAGGGTTTCTTATACTCCTCTCACATGGGGAATATCCCTCATGGAGTTCTAGGCGCGAAGCTTTGCTAGTACTAAAAGAATTGCCCTAGAAGTAACCAAAGCATGAATATAAATCATAACTTTGTCAAATAGAAAGAAGCTTGCCTGTCTTTCGTGAAGAGCACTTAGCATGGTGGGTGAGGTTAGTAGGTTTTCCTGGAAAGGTTCCATGGTTGAGGGAGCGGTAGTAAGACAGAGGGCATTGAGTGTGGGCAGTAACCTAACTACTTAGTGGGTTCGGGAGGGTATGGATCATACCTACTAAGGAAAATATGTCCGGCCAACACTCATCCACCCCACGATCCAGCTAGCACTATGAATTCAATCAAGTAATAGCGGTACGATCCCATCCATCTAGTTAGCTCTCAATAAAAGTAAGTGGCAGTGTAAGGCTTCCTGGAAGATTGTCCAACTAGGGATATCACCACCCACTCTTCGCATAAAATAATTCATCAGTGTATTAGTTCATGTACGTATATAAATCATTAAGTAACTTGGTTTCATAGAGAACGAAAGAAGCACTTGGCCTCCTTCTTGTCTTTCCCTTAGGGCACCTAGCTACCTACGGAATTGGGCACTATCCCTCTCCCGGTGGTTATTCAAGTTCCTCTCTTTTGGGGCCCCTCCCCCAAAAGAGAGTTACTTATCTCCTCCCACGTTACCTCACCCTCCTATTATAGCATTTTCAGGAGGCAGAGGTTCAGGCTAAGGCCCCTTCTCATTTGAACCTGCCCCTAAAGTAAGAAGCTTGGATTTGAAGGAGGGGAGACTATGATCCCGCCTACACCCACTACGAGCTCCTACAGACTCTAAGCCCTCCCAATGGTGGGGTAGGAGCTCAATAATAAGTTGGAGTAGGTCTCCTGGAATATCGTAGGCTAAGGAGGGTGCGGTTGTGGGCTTGGGTCACCCAAATTCAATAGGAGGCTGCCTACTATACCTATCTATGGCATATGTGTTTGCATGCATTAAGGGGACAACTCAAATATCAGTCAGGAGAGCCTTACTCTCAGGCACCAGTGTTGAGCATTATTAGTGCCATGAACCAAACAATGAATGAAAATAACGTATATATACCTATAATAAGAAGTAAGTCACATTTCATTGAATTTCATTTTCCCTCGTTTCACCGCTTGCACGCTCCCTTCTTTAGCTACAACCATAGGGAGATTACCTTGGAAAGGGGGAAAATAGATATTCAGGGTGGTTGACCCCGGAGATGGCCCCTTATCCGTATAGAGAAAGGGACAAGGGCCACATGGACTCACCATCCTTTTCATGTTGGTTGCGCGCGCCCTCCAATGAACAAACCGATTTCCTTCCAATCCCCATCGCTAACTACGGACACAATCTATTCACCATCATGCTATTAATATAAGATTCCATGATAATGACACGTGCTTGCCAGCATGAATAACACGGCCGACAGCCAGCATTCAGGGATGATTCTAAACATTATTGATTGGTTGGTTTTGCTATATAGGGGATGATTTTCCACTAACAGTTTTTCCAACTGAATCCCTCCCCAGCTAATTGGGTTTTCTATATTTTGATTTGAAAACGAATTCTCGAACGAACTAATACCAACCACTGTATGCGATCTCGAACTAATGATCATAGACGAGGATCATTTCACTAGTCAAGGGAAACTAAGACCACTTGTGAATTTGATCGGAGCCGTCGATTACATGCAAGAGCTACTGGCCACTCCAAACTTCCCGTCGGGCATGAATGGAGGCACGCTAGGGAATCCCACTATAGGACGGAAGGGGATACCTAATCAGTTCTTTTAATCAACTATTTCATATACTACATGCATTGTTTGGTTTGTTTAGAGCCGGATACTTTTACAATATCCCACCACTTTGGGTTGTTGTGCATTCTGTCATACCATCATACAAATAGCAGGTATACCGCCCTACTAGTTCTGAGCCCCCTTGATGCCGAAGTGGGCAGTATTACGGATCGGTGTGTGGGCCGTTGCGAATATCGAAGAGCTGGTCCAACTTCTATCGAGCAATGAATCGACTCAACTACTTCAGTGGCTTCAATAAGGGGACGACACATATCCATAGAAACAAGGGTCTCCTTTCATCATGAAAGAATATAGAAGATGACAAAACTAGTTGAGGAGGAAATGGAGGGAAAGCAGAACCACCAGAAAGCGGTCTCAAAGGTTCCAGGGTAATCTGGGGGCTCAGGGCCGAAAAAGAAGTAGGGAGGATCATAGGGGAAAACCTTCATAATTGCTTGGTTGGTGTCTCCATCGATCAGTGTCTGCCTCACTCACTCTAGCTAGACATTCACTCACTCCCTAAACTAGACTTCCGTTGCTGGTTTCACATGAGTAATGCTGTAGCAGTGGTTGCTGGAACTGACCGTTCAAAACAAATGAAGAATTAGAAACAATGTATGAAACGTGAGGGTCTTCAGATCCGTTATCCACACCAAAAACTAACAAACCTTAAACGCGCTTAGGGTGGTCATTTTTATGCATATATATCTACGATCATACGATCATGCCCACGCAAAAGGTAACTTCACACCATAATATCCTACCCGTTCGAAGAAATGGCATCAATAATATCCTGCCCACCTACTTACCCTGACAAGGAAACCCTCTAGAGAAGGAAAGAAGGAACCACAAACCCATACCCTCTAGTCCCTCAAAACAAAGGATCACCTTCCAGAGAAAGAAAACACTGTGAGATCAGAAGTTTTTATAGTCCGACATGGGGATACTTCCACATTCCCCAAAAACAAAGCAATAGATAGACTCTATAATAGAATTCATATGGCACCTCTGTAGCTGGGAGACCCCACACAGAGAGACACCTACCTAGCTAGAGAGGGGAAACCCACACGGATAGAACCTCCCTAGATAGATACATACCCAGAGCGAGGGAGGGGGAAGCACCTACCAAAGAGAGTAGAGACACCTCCCATAGTGCACACATACCAATAAGAGACTTGGTTCTATTAACTGCTACACCCACTCCTACCCTTACCTGGTCATATTTTCCCACGTTACCTGCTTAGATTAACCGCTACGCCCACTCCTAACCCATACCCCCAGACCGGACCTAACTGCACTCACAAAAGAAAAGGAATAAACCTAACGTGCACTACAGGGCAGAGAAGAGATCTAACCACCCAGTAAGCCCTGTGTCACTTGCCTTAGTGCCTTCAATCAAGAGAAAAAGAGAAACCAGTACCCTTTATTTCTCCCCAAGCTCTAGTGAAGAAACCTCCATTCTTGTACCAATCTAAACTCTCTCCAATCTGGGGAGACTTAGAAATCTATCAATATTCTACTTACTTTATTAATAGTGTTACGACCTGACTCTCCCTCTCTTGATTTCAGAATGAATAGTCTCAACCTTCCCCCACTGACGCTAAGGTTATATCTCTCTAGTGTTTGTTTTGACTGGTTTATTTCTAGCTGGCCTTATGCAGGTTGAACCAATATAACCAATCTAAGTGAGTAAGAGCATTTATTTCCACTTGTGTACCCTAAGCTAGATTTAGAAGCTGGTTGTTTTGTTGGTCTCCCCCATTCCTTTGATCCCATAAACTCCCCTTTTCATTTGACTTTCTCCCTGCCTTAAGAACTCTAGCCAGGTTGTGTCCATCCATTTTAAGGTCCACCACGAGAACAAGAAAGATTTCCATCCCTGGTCAAGCCAGTATGGTCTAGATTTTCTGGTACTAACTAACTTGAAACGATTCCATATCTGGTTTGTCTCCTGTTCCTAGGCTTGATTTCAACCTCTCTTTCAATCTTTATCTTGACTGAGCCTTTAGTTGGACTTGGCCTACCTCGACTTCCCTAGCTCTGGCAAGTTCCATCCTCTCCTCTCCTTTATTAGTCTCTATCAGTAAGCCCACTTCTGACTTGCCTTAGTATTAAGTAGTAGAAGAAAGAACGACTATGAAAGTCAGTCCTATTAGCTTTCCGAGTGTTGTGGGGAAAAGTATCCGATGCGGATGACCCTATCCCTACTCTAAAGGTGACAGTCTTTAGCAACAACTGAAAGTAAAGTTTTGATGATTTCCTTTATGAAAGTACAGAGAGAATGAAGAAAGATTAACCAACCTGGTGTCTTTCGCTTAGTCGATCCTTGTCCTCTCTCTTTGTCTCTTGTTCCCAGCTCCTTGCTCTCTTTGCCGTCCAGCCACACACAGATCCTACACAAACAAGAGAGCAAACTACAAGATACATGTACTCATAAATGAAGCATGGATTAGGATGAATCAAATATACATGTAAATACAATACATCAATGCAATACAAGTATATAGGAGAACATGCAAAACTTTATTGATAGAAGTAACAGGGTTCTGAGAAGGTTACAACCAATGATGGCTCCAATCCAGCAGCACCTCCCCAGCAACAAGAACTCTCCTCTTCACCTCTAGTAAAACAATCACCCAATAGCTCTAACTGTAAACCAACAGCACCTCCTTACTTTACACAAAATTCCAGCCTCCTTAGACCTCATAGAAGAGCTCTATATATAGGAGAGAAGAAGAAAGGATGAGTCAGCTTGAGACTGACATGAAGCTGCCTTGTGTCCTCTCCCTCTTCAGTTAATCTTCAGTTCTTGAGTCCACTTGGAGATCCTTGCTTACACATGGTGATCAAGTACCTCTTACTCATCACAGGGCGAATCTCATGAACCAAGTGTCAGTTTGGAAGCTTCCTGGGCAGTTGACACCTTGCAGAATGACTATGCCACTTGGCCAATCTCGCCCAGCGCAGGTAGCCTTCATTAGATTTGACTTCCAGTGCAGGTACAAGGAGGAGCAGTTGCATTCCAGCGCAGATGCTCAGTGGAGCAGCTGACATGATCCAAAATAAGCCTGTTTTGAAGTGTTTTCAGGTGGAGAACTGATTGGAAGTGCTGTTGTTTGATGACCTTGTTCTTTTAGGGGTAAGAACAACATGTTTAGGGACTGAGGATCCCTGTGATTATTGACATTTCATGCTCCATGATGCGAGGCACAAAAATGTCTATAACAGTTGCCCCCTAAAGTATGAGGCCGTTTATCGGGTGAAATGCTTTATCTAGAGGGTCCGAAGTTCATTCTAGTGCTGAGGATGCGCCCTGTAATACAATACAATACAATACATTATTTTTCATTCTATTTTCATGATCTAGCTGAGGCGGGCATTCCCATGCTCAGCTTTTATAAATACATTTTGGTACATATGACAGACGATCGTCTGAAGGTAGACTGATAATTTTCTGCTGAAATTATCATCCTTTGAATAGGATGATCATCTGCTGCAATGATGTACATGACAAATGCTTTTATATTTCCTGAATATATATCACAGCCCGGATGGATGAAACTAGATCCGGGGTCTTCAAACTCGTTCGATCTTCACTCTAAGTACAAGTCGATCCATGTGAGAATTGCGCTGAAGTCGAACATGGAAAGACATCGCTTGATTACCGGTCAATAATGAAAACCATTAACAAGCGCGAGAGGAATCACCAATAATGACGATGACCCTCAAGGTACTGTAGTACAATTCACGTGGCGTGAATAAAGGACTTGGCGTCAAACGCCACGCAAAATCTTCTGGTCGAAGGTCATTGATGTATACCTGTCGCCGGAAGTGAGAAACTTGCCATTGAGGCATGCAAGCTTCAAGGTACTGATGGGGGTGTTCCTAGATCAACTTCTTGGATAATGAGCTGAAGTCGACAAGAAGCGATCTGTCAAAGGAGGGCCTTAATGAATCCCACATCAATGACACGGAACGAAGCTAATGACTTTAGTGGAGGTGAAAACAAACTGTGACATATGATTCAGGGTGGCGATCATGAATGGATGAAGGATAATGTATGGCAGTGGATGGGACACGGTTGACACTTTCAGAATGACCCCTCTTGAACATATAACGACACTGATGCGATGGATTGGTAGCATTACCCCAAATGTGGATGGTTTGGCGAGGACCATGGTGGTGAGACCGGTGAATGAGACAACCCAACCCGATGTGGTACGGAGGAAAAGTGTCATGTCCAAGAGTGACTTGCTACCATTAAACTTTGATGTTCTCCCAATTTTTCCCCAGTCATTTCTGACCAGTACCTCTTTATTTTTGTCAAGCTTGAGGAGGATAACATATGCTTGTTCTATAACCTGCCCTTCGGGCAAGCCCATCGCTATGATTTAACGAGCCTAGCGATAGGGAAACTCGTTCTCGTCTAAAGACAAGTTTGTCCCTATTTAATCATTTTAACGAGTCTAACGACAAGGAAAACTCGGTCCTTTTCATTTTTAGAGAGTCTGAAAAGGTACAGAAAGTTAACTCCGTAATTCCTTTTTCGTCAGCAAATCCCTTAAGTCCGAAAAAGTATAAAACAATACAGAAGGGATGGCTGTTCGGTACTTTTAACGAGCCGAACAAGACAAGCACTCGATCCTTTTGTGCAATAATCCCTCAGGTCCAAAAAGATTAAAATTTAAAGGAGGGATAGCGTTCCGGTCATTTAACGAGCTGGAAGGCCGAAACTCGGCAAACTTTTCATATTTTACGAGTCAGTGAAAAGAGCTGAAAGAAGACTCGTCTTTTGAGGAACGAGTGATAAACAGGGATAGCATCAGATTCCAGGTACAGGTTGGAATTTTCCAATCACGGCAGTGTTACGAGGATGGCTAGGTGGAATCACTCTTCGCAGCTGTTTCTCAAAAGAGGTAAACACACAAATGGAAGTGAATAATCGGCCAAATGAACGGTGGAGGTGATGGATGACAACACGATCAAGGTTCTTATGGCTAATGAATTTACGATCTCAAAAGGTTATTTACTGGTTCATTTTTTCCATGAGCTTGAACTCTGGGGGAAACTTTTGCTCACACTTTTCTATTTTTTAACGAGCATAGATTCAGTCATAAAACTGCTCGAATTTTGCGTTTATTTTTTAACGAGCATGAACTATGTGCTAAAACTGCTCGATATACCAGTCATAAAAAGAACGCCTCCCGTAAGGACCAATTTTTATAGAGCTGATGCCTTACCACAGTTATGCTCACTTTGGCAAATTTTACTTCTGCCCCACAGGCTTCTTTCATGCAAGTTTGGAAACGGCTAATCTTAAAACCAGATAAATAACCGCCCCTAGCTTGCACTCCAGAAGGTTTGCATGCCCCCAGGTATAGGATAGAATTTCGAGGCTGCCCCTCCTCTCCCCTACCTCTGCTTTTCTTTGGGTGTTCACAGTTACTTGTCATCTTGCCAATCTAATGCCAACGATACTTGTCTTCTCGTTATTCTAAGGGGTCTTGCCCACTTTTAATAAACAGCTATTTGTGACAATAGAAGAACACTACTCAAAGACAAAACATTGGTATTATTGAGGGAGGCTTGCCTCTTTCTTATTATTCCAAAGACGGTTCGATTTGCTGCCGCAAATCAATCTCTTTCTTCGGTGGTGTCTATCATTGGGTTGTCCAAAGATGGTTACCCTCTGTCACAACAATACGGTCTCCTTCTTCGTAGACTGCCCCTGCTTATCCTTCAAAACATATGTTTCGATGGGCGAGGCTTGAACTCAAAGATGGTTACTACTTGTTGCAATAAGGGAATTCCTACTTGGGCATTGCCCACTTTTTAGACAAAGGTGAATGACTCTTTGGTCAAACACATAACTTTAACAAAAGATTATTATTCTAGAACAACCCCACTTCCTTCGGACGGGGTACGGACTAGTCATATTCTTCTGCGGAAATTCTTTCTTATACCCGGGGTTTCTTCTGCCCGAAGCAAACCAGGGTGCATGCCCCTGGGTCCTAGTCTTTCTTTCCGAATCACTCGCGCTCATCGGGAAGGAGGACTGGGGGTGGAGGCGAATCTTGAGTGAACAGACCATTTAGGAATGGTATTTGACTATTTGCGATGCGAGATCCCGGAAACGAAAGTTGGTCTACGAGCTTGACCACCCTTCCTTCGTGTGGAAAACACATTACTCTAAAGAGTGAGGAGACTATCGCTCCCATGCAATAAATATAGTCACGTCCAAGGAGTAGGTTATAATCCAAAGGTCCTTGGACAACCATCACGTTCATCTCGACGGTCTTCCATTTCAATGTAACAGGTACATTGGGGAGGATCCCTAATGGTCGACTGGTTCCTTTATCAAAACCTGAGAGATTTCTCAACTCAGGTAAAAGCGCTGGGGAACCCAGTGCTTTCCAAGCAACAGAGGAAAGGATACTCACAGACGCCCCTTCATCAATGATAGTACCAGCCATAATCATTCTATAGATCTGGACAATGATTCTGAATGGTATACTGGCTAGTAACCGGGGTCTGCCTAGTTGATTCCAATCAAAGGATACAACCAGGTTGCTTGGTGGTGGGACCGAATATACGGCCGGATATGACTCTGATGATGTTCCTTCCTGCGATAAAGGAATGGGAACATTGCCCTGATGCTCATCGGAGTCGGTGCTGATGAAAAGAACCTGGATGGTGTCATCTTTATTCTCTTCAGTGAGGGTGTCGCATGAAGACGACTCTTCGGCGATGGTGTCATTTGAAGACGGGTCTTCAATGACGGAGTCATTGGACGATAGAACCTCCGAAGGAAGAACCGGGTCAACTGCCGTTTCGACCTTTAGACTTTCGTCTGGTCTGGATTCAGTAGGTTCATTCTCAATGACTGACACTTCAGCTGACCACTTGAGTGGTTCAACTGGATTTTCAACTATCGAGGGATTAGGCGCGAGTTTTCGGTATCCAGGAGGAAGTTGTACCGGTGACACCGGGCGATCTTCCAAAACTCTCTTTGCCTCATCTAAGAATGGACATTTGTGGATGGCATGGTGACCTTCACACAATAGACAGGGTGATCTTGGTCCCCTTCTTCGTCCTTCACTCTCGCTAGTTGAGGGAATGCAATCAACTTGACAACCAGAGGTTGATGCTACCGGATTGTGCAACCTTGGGGACCAGTCCCTTAGTATCCGGGGAATACAAGGACAATCACGATGGAAATGGATCCCTTTGCAAATGACACATGGCGATTTAGGCCCGGTCGATGCAGTGTGTGGGTTTTTGTCAGTTTTCTTCTGCTTGCCCCCAGTCGCCTTCGCCAGAGGCTCCTTCTGCTTCTTTCCTCTCTTCTTCTTTTCCTTCTTCTCCTTGGGAGGCTGACTTTTGCCGGCTCTACCTTGCGAAGATGAAGGATCAGAGGAAGTATCATAAGAAGTAGAAGGCTGGTGGGTAGTTCTAGATTGTTCTGACAGTTGATTCGACTGCTCAGGATTAGTGGCAATCTGGACTACATTAGTTGAAAAGAGCCAAACAGGAAGGCCGATTGTCAATCCTGGAAGTGACAATGTAGCCATATGAGGCGCACCAACATCTCCCCAAGAGGAGAAGGGATTTGGACTTCCGCCAAGGTTACTTCCTTGGTTGGTGGGCTCCATACTTTTCAACTGAAAGATCAACGTGGGAATAACAGGTGATTATGTTCCGCTTAAAATAAATTTTATTAACGACGCTTTTAGACACAAACTTGCTTTTTCATGTTTTAAGAGTCGAGAAAAAGCTAAAGATGACTCTAGTCGCCTTCGATGTATTAACGAGCCCGAAGTGACAAATGCTCGGTTGGACTTTTTCAGTTATAGAGTTTGAAAAAGGCCAAAAGAAACTGCTCTGGAGATCTAGGCAGAGGGTGTGCCAAACCTTTCGCGAAACCACAGAATACATTTTACGGTACGGGTGGTCGATCTTCGTGAATGCTGTGTTCACTGCATCGCGATCAGTAGGGCGGCCGACACGATTTCCTAAGGATAAAGGATAAAAGCTTATAGGGGTCTCCCAATATACGCGACGGTACGCGGGAGCTCAAGTCCGTGTTAGTGCCACCGACTCTCAGGAGGAATCACCCACCTTCGTAGAGATCGACAGTCACTATGTTTAACGACGCCGGAACACGTCTCTACCTAGACCTCTAGATGTTTGCGTTAAATTCCAAAGCGTTGTTATGTAAATTGAGTTTATTTTAATGTTGATCTTTCTTAACAGTTTGCCTTTCAGGTTCGCCACGAGATGTATATATACAACTTCCTATATGCAATCTAAGAATGAGAAGCAAATCTTTTCAATCTTTCAACTTTGAAAACCTTAATCTACTTGAGGGAAAAGAAAGACACAACTTTTTCCACAGATCAAAGAACACACACTAAAATGCACATCTTCCTAAATCGTCAAGCATACAGTCAAATGCAAAATGCACAATGCATGTATTTCTTTTCGTTATCCTTAATGTTGATGCTAGACAGAAAGGAAACTGTTGTATAATTTTGAATCTAATTTCAAGTAGAAATAAACAAGCTTGTCCACAATCAAAAAGACACCTTATGATAGACTTGTTTAAAACACAAGAAATGTATAGATTCAAACCATGAAATGAAAAGCAAACAAACTCAAACAGCCATGAACAGTAATAAAACTAGCTCATAAGATCACAAAGACACTTTTACAGTTCAGGATCTAAGAGGTCACAGCTATACTGGTTCGCTTTTCACAATGGGAAACTGTAACTGAAGCAAGAAATACTGAAAGAACATTCACAGTTTCATCACACAACTGAGGCGGAATAATGTCAAGGAGAAGTGGTTTACAGCAAGTACAATGCCCAGCAAGCAATCAGCAAAAAATCAGTGAAAACAGGGCCAAGACACAAAGGGAAAGCTGAGTTAGACAATGGCTAACTGGACCAGCGCAGGTTCTAGTCTGCCAGTTTGACTCTCAGCGCAGTTCCCGAAGGGAGCACCTGCGCTGTAATGCAGACTGCCTGTGGACAGCCTTCACTGACACACGAGAGTTGCGTCTGCAAAGAATTTCGGGTCATAAAAAGCTCAAAAATGCACTGTTTTTGCTGAAATAAAAAGCTATAGGTCAAGTACAGGCTAAGGGATGATCAAGAGGATGAAGATCTATCACAAAGAGTAAAGAGTCTTTTGTAGATAGGCTCTTCAAATCTTGAATTTGCTCAACAAATGAGCAAGAGTAGCAGTCCCTCTACTTCGCTTTTGATATAGTCAAAAGCTTTTCGATTTGGTACTCTTTTCTTCAAGAAATGAATAGCAAAATACTACAAACACCAACAAGATACTAGGCTCCCCAGCGGAGTCGCCAGTTTGTTGTGGGGAAAAGTATCCGATGCGGATGACCCTATCCCTACTCTAAAGGTGACAGTCTTTAGCAACAACTGAAAGTAAAGTTTTGATGATTTCCTTTATGAAAGTACAGAGAGAATGAAGAAAGATTAACCAACCTGGTGTCTTTCGCTTAGTCGATCCTTGTCCTCTCTCTTTGTCTCTTGTTCCCAGCTCCTTGCTCTCTTTGCCGGTCCAGCCACACACAGATCCTGCACAAACAAGAGAGCAAACTACAAGATACATGTACTCATAACTGAAGCATGGATTAGGATGAATCAAATATACATGTAAATACAATACATCAATGCAATACAAGTATATAGGAGAACATGCAAAACTTTATTGATAGAAGTAACAGGGTTCTGAGAAGGTTACAACCAATGATGGCTCCAATCCAGCAGCACCTCCCCAGCAGCAAGAACTCTCCTCTTCACCTCTAGTAAAACAATCACCCAATAGCTCTAACTGTAAACCAACAGCACCTCCTTACTTTACACAAAATTCCAGCCTCCTTAGACCTCATAGAAGAGCTCTATATATAGGAGAGAAGAAGAAAGGATGAGTCAGCTTGAGACTGACATGAAGCTGCCTTGTGTCCTCTCCCTCTTCAGTTAATCTTCAGTTCTTGAGTCCACTTGGAGATCCTTGCTTACACATGGTGATCAAGTACCTCTTACTCATCACAGGGCGAATCTCATGAACCAAGTGTCAGTTTGGAAGCTTCCTGGGCAGTTGACACCTTGCAGAATGACTGTGCCACTTGGCCAATCTCGCCCAGCGCAGGTAGCCTTCATTAGATTTGACTTCCAGCGCAGGTACAAGGAGGAGCAGTTGCATTCCAGCGCAGATGCTCAGTGGAGCAGCTGACATGATCCAAAATAAGCCTGTTTTGAAGTGTTTTCAGGTGGAGAACTAATTGGAAGTGCTGTTGTTTGATGACCTTGTTCTTTTAGGGGTAACAACAACATGTTTAGGGACTGAGGATCCCTGTGATTATTGACATTTCATGCTCCATGATGCGAGGCACAAAAATGTCTATAACACCGAGTCGATCTACAAACTAGCCTTAATGCAAGCAGTGAGTCTTAGCCCTACTTTTCTGCAAGTGTCAGTTCCAATTAGCTTGATTTCACCTCGCCTTTCATCTCTTTCACTCACCTATTGGTTTCAATCTCCTATTCGTTCCCTTCTCATTCAAATGAAATCAAATGACTGACTTGCTGAAGCAGCAGTGGCTTCCCAATCCCAATATATTACATATGTCATTACGTTCCCTACGAGATTTGTCTTTTTCACCCCTATTTTTATATATATAGCGTGGAGGATTTTCAAGATTTCCCTACTATTATAGCATTTTCAGGAGGTGGAGGTTTTCACATCTTTTCCAAGGTGAAAATGGAAAACCACAAGGGACGTAGTCACTTGTCCGCATTGGGCAAGGGTGAGCCTGCCGAATTCTCGACCAACGGGAGAGGAACGTAGTCGCTTGTCCGCATCGGGCAAGGGTAAGCAAGAAAACTCTCAACCAACGGGAGAGGAACATAGTTGCTCGACCATCTCCCTTCGGGACCTTTTGATTCCTTCCTTACTTTAGGTTAAGGCCCGGTCAAGATCTTATTTTATGCGGGTGGGTTGGGCTTAGCATTATTTCAAAGTCAAAGTCCTTCATGAAATAAATAGCTTAAATGATGAATGAATCTAGCCTGGACTTTCAAATCATAATGGCTCTTAATCTATGGATTTTCATGAACCAGGAAACTGGCTAGGAAATAGAAAGTAGGAGATAAGAACCTACCTTTCTTGGGAGATCAGGAACAAACAAGAGGGATTGGGTTTCAAGTCTAGGCTTGGCTTCCTTTCAGGCCCAGAATCACCTTCGCAGAGCTCAGGGTTTTGCTTCAGGTAATACCTGGCCTTCCCGAATCTCCTGAAAGTACTTTTGATTCATAACTCTATAGGTACTGCAGGACTTTTAGTTAGTTCCTGAGTTGCGGATACGTCGCCCTCATCTCCTTAATAGCCAGTGGGTGGTTGTGTACCCAGCGAGAAACTCCTATATATATTCTATTTAATGACCAACCTTGATCATTTATTTCTTACCTATTTTTTCCAACCCACCCACCTATTACTAATGGGGAAGGAAGCTTCTCTACATTCCCATTCTGCATGCATGGTGAAAAGGCAGGCCTCGTTCGATTTCGTGTCCCGATAATTCTCCCTCTAACCAAGGCCCCGACCTATAAGGAAATCAGGCATATCCAAGCATGTAGAGGTGGGATGGTAGCCCCCAACATGCATGAAGCTCCCTTCAAAATGCCTGATCTCCATTCGTTACTGATCCCCACCATCCATTTCTATCCATAGGCCAATGCCTCGAATGTCACTTTAGATATTTGGTTTCAGGCCGGAGGTTATGCCAAGGTTTATAGAGACTATACTATATTGATTTACCATATTCATTCTATAATAAAGCTAGAAAAAGTACCTCCAAAAGAGCATTGACCCATGCGGGCAGGTGTGCTTCGCCTTAAGTGGCCCACCCTACAGCCCTTCTTTCTTTCGATTGGCTCCACTTTCTTTGGTTGGTGAATGGAGAGAAGATACTCAAGTTCCGTGTCCCAGGCAGGTTAGCAGACAAGCAAGCTTAGTATCCATTTTAAGTCTTATCCAAGTCTTTTTAAAGAAAGTCTTATAAGGGCCATGCCCCCAGCAGATTGAGATTCCTGAGTTAGTGGTTGGCTTGGCGGGTGCGGCTCCTCATTCAGCCGGTGTTGGTGGAAAACTAAGAGGTAAATGAACATGCGATTCTCACTCTCCTAGTAAGGTAATGATAAGGTGAGCAAGAATCTTACCTAAGGAACAACCTATTTACCCACCAGAATACCTAGAACTGTTGAGGGCACCCATGGACCCATGTTGCTCCAAGATTTCCCAAAAAACATCGTTTAGGGCCTCAAAACGGCTTCAGAAGTTTAGGACTTGAAAAAAGTGCTAAAAATAGTAAATTGTGCTACAATTACGGAAACAGAAAAACTGAAAGAGACAGTTGTGGGGGTCTAAGTGGGATAGGTGGGTGGCCACCAACATCCACTTGGATCATTCCTCCCCCCTTAGGAAGCAATGGTCCCCATTGCATTGAGTTCCTCCATCTGCTAAACTTGGTTCCTGGTGAGCTATTCTGCAATCTCAGATGTGTCCAGTAATGGTGGGAAGCATGGTCGAGGGCGGTACACATTGAACACTTGGTGCAGGTGAAGGAATGGAGGAACGCTGTGCTCCAAAGAATTATTTCCCACAACCTTAGTAATGGTGTAAGGACCATGTCGACGTGGTCGGAGTTTCTGATGGGCTCTTGTAAGGCGTTCTTTCTGCAGATGCAACTAGACTTTGTTGCCCACCTAAAGCTTGTGTGGTACCCTTGTGGGTGAGGAGAAGTTGTTCCCGTGTCATGTCATGATCATATTCCTTTGCTTCTGCTACTACGAGGAGGAATCCTTTACGGGGTTCATGGATGTGGTGACGATCTTCCCCTTACTTTAGGAGCGAATCAGACAAAAAATTAATTTCCTAGTCTAGGAGATGAGCTTGCTGCCTTTCTTAGTAGAGATCAAAGGGGTGGCGGTAGATGGGGCTACCTCCAGTATCCTGTATAATGAATTATCCAAAGAAATAATGATAGTACGAGGCCTTGACTCATACACAGCATGTCGCCTCCACAAGTATGGCTGCCCTAATAATACATCACAAACATCCATAGGTGTAACATCACACAATACCTCATCTGTGAAGGGATTGATGCTATAGGGAAGGCGGCATTGCTGGCGAACTTTGAGATCTCGTCCTTCATGAAGCCACCCGATACTGTACGGCTGCAGGTGTGGTGCAGTCGGTAGGCCCAACCGCTTCACGACCTCTGCTGAAATGAGGTTCTTTTGGCTGCCACTGTCGACAATGAATTGCAGTGGCGAACCCTTCACCCACATTTGTGAGTGGAAAAGATGTTCCCCCTCCTCTAGATCTTCGGGCTAATTCTTCTGGATCTTGGTGGTGGCAATAGTGACGCTGGGCTCCGCATCAATGATCTGTTTCCCTTTGCCATTCACCTTGTTGGGTTCTGACTCAAGGTCGAAACATGCATCTGATGCTGAAGCCTTCAACTCGGCCACCAGTGTCTGCTTGGTCCGACACTCACTTGTGTTATGAGTGGGACTCTTATGGAACTCACACCACTTTCCTCTGTCCTTCTTCGACTGCATGGTGTTGTTCTTTTCTTGTAGCTTTGATGGGTTATCTTGGGTCACCCCACCTTGGCTTTGTCCTTTGGTCTTCGGATTTGCAGATCCAAAGTCTCGCTTCTTCTGTTTGAACTTTTTCTTTATTTTGACAGCGTATCAGTACGATGTGTCGAGCGAGGAGATGTTCAAGAACTCCATCTCTTCCTGGATGTATCTGTGTAGGCAACTATGGTATTTGAGTACCAAATGCAACTCAGAGTCCTTGATACCCAATTGTGTGAGAAGGGTATGAAAAATGTTTGTGAACTCCGGCACATCTTGGTCCCTTCCCTGCTGCAGTGTGGTCCATTTGATGTATTTGTCCTCATAGTTTTGGACAGGGTAGTACTGCTCCTTGACGATATCCCAGAATGAATCCCAAGTGGGTGCGGTTGAAAATAGTGAGCCCATATTTTCATTCTTCTACTTGCAGTAGGTTTCCCACTAGTCCTTGACGTGGGGGGTTGCTTTGAGAAGAGCGAAAGCAATATTTTCCCGACTCGAAAATTCATGAACAAAAAAGTACCCATCTAGCAGATTTAACCATTTATCTATGACATCTGCATCTATTTGACCCTCGAATATGGGTATTTCAAAATTAACTTGTACCTTAAACGGTGTGGCATTTCCAGAGTAGCTGTTGGAAGCCGATGCGTCGCCTCTAGGTAGCCGCTGAAGGATCTGCGCAAAGGTATCCATCATTGTGTTCCTTTGCCGCTCGAGGGCTTATTTGAGCAAGATTTTGATAGGATCTCTTGCCCCCTTGTCTTTCTTCTCATCTGCCATGGGAGGCCATTGAGATTTGCGAGGCTGGTATTGCAAAGGTTCGACCAGTTCAATTCCTAACTCCTTATATCCTGACCTCATTGGGGACATGCAAAGAAAAACAAAGAGAAAGCAGATCGTTCTAATACCACTGATCTAGATTTAAACAGGAATGCAATAAATTACAGAGATAACCATATACAAAAAGATGTAATGGAAATAATACTTCATTTCATTAATGTAAAACACTGAAATATGCTTACAAACAGAAATGGAAATAAACTAGCTAGGGCAATGGTAGCTTATCTCTGAGAAGAGATGTGGTGGCTACATGCCTCTGAACTGTGTTACAATGAGGCTCGAAGGCCTATTTATTGTCGAGAAACAATGGAAAACCCTTCACATCCCAAAACCTAACCCTAGAAGATGAAACACCAAATTGTGGGCCCCGTTTGGGTAAATTGGTACATCAATTTCCTAGGGTTGTAAGTTTGGCACCCGATCTCCATTTGACGCGTACAATAGCTTGTTAGAAAGATCTATTCGAGAGCTATAACTTTGAGAAGAGCAAAATCGGTCCATGGACCCATGTTGCTCCCAGATTTCCCAAAAAGCATCATTTAGGGCCTCAAAACGGCTCCGGAAGTTTGGGACTCGAAAAAACTACTAAAAATAGTAAATTGTGCTACAATTACGAAAACTGAAAAACTGAAAGAGACAATCATGGGGGTCCAAGTGGGATAGGTGGGTGGCCACCAACATCCACCTGGATCAGTCCCAGTCAAGTCCTTACTCAAGTGTTTGCATTAATACCTTTGTTTTAATGTCATTTATGATTTTTGAAAGTTTCATGATGTTATGGGTAGTGGCCTGAGACCTAGCCTTGAAAAAGTGGCACAGAATCTAGGATCGTTGGTTAAGAACTGCTTAGAAAATTCCACAGTTACTGGCATTCTTTTGTGTGGGAGTGACTGGAAGGATTTGGTAACATGGATGCCTTGTCATGAGAGTGGCTGAGACTCTAGGATAGTAAAAATATAAGTTGTCTCTTGGGTTAAGCACCTAGAAGGGTTGGTTACCTCATGAAGGGTATGTAGCTCTTGGGGAAGGTCTGTTTGGTTGTGTTTTATCAGTTCCAATTCCTTAAATATACGGGGGGAGTCAAATCACATCATACTAGCCTCTCATCACAAGTTTAACCTAGTGGACAGATTAGCTTGGGTAAACGTGGAAGGAGGGTGTTACAATAACATAACCAAAAGGAACAATGAAACAATATAGAGATGACCCACACATACCTACAAATATGTTGTAACTTAAAACTCCAATGTGAACAAAGATACAACAAGGAAATTAAGAAAATACGTGCATAAAACGATCCAGGGATGACCAATACATACCCAGAATGATATTGAAACTTAAATCACCACCTTGAGTCATTAGAGTGAGTGTGCCACGCTGCTCCTACAGATATCTGAAAGGATAAAACTAATAACCAATGCTCAATCAAAAGGAGCACTAAATCATGTTGAGGGTAGATTCCCTGATAAAAACAATGTTTTTCTTGCTTCTTGGGATCCTCCATCCCAATGTAGTGAATTAAGGAGTCATTAATACTACTTATTCGCCTATAAGAGGGGATCTTGGTCTTAGCTAATCGCTCCACATCTCTCTGTGTCGCCATGCTTGCAATATTAGTACAATGGAATTTAGGATCAAGTGAAGAACTAGATACAATCTTCCTCTATGTCATGACATTAATATGATCATCCTCTCCACCTACAAACACATTGTGAAACTTAACTCCTTACCAAGCATTGTAGGGAGAGTGCCAATTGGAGGCCCAGGAAGAACCTCCAAAGACTACCTCTAACCTGGCCAAATGATTTTGATGCATGTCAATGATGGCCGATGATAAAGGGTATTGAACGAGATCCATCATTTAAGACTTTCTGAGACTTGTTCGAAGTGACATCACCCCCATCAGCAGAATATACTCTTACACAATTATAAAAAAATATTTTTATGCCTTTGGTTCTTAATATCACTTATGCATTGTGGTTGATATTTTTTATTTGCTGAATTTTGAGCTATATTATTTATCATAAATATAATTTATAATTTTCCATATTTAAATATTGATGGTGGCATACAATACTACCTACAAAATTCTCAAATGTCGATACACTTACTACTTGTATACTATTCTCTCTTATCAATTTATTTTCATGCTAATATATTTTTTTAGACATTTTTCAATGGCATCTGCATGATTGAAACCTTTTTATTTGTACAACTATGCAATAAAAAATATTGTGGAAGTTTATCATGTGATTGAGGAAATGGCTAAGATATTGTTATTCTTAAAATTAAAAAAAAAACAAGCACTTTTAGATTGAGTTATTTTCTGTAAAAATAACAATTTTTTTATGATGTATAGAAGTTTAAGGACTTTCTTAAAATATTAGATTTTGATAATAATACATCTAGAGAGTAGGACATGTTTTGTGCAATTACCTTATTTGTTATTAATTTTCGAGGTTAAATTTTGAAATGATTTATCATCAATTTTTATGCAACCTACTCATAAAACCTAAGAAAAGATAGATCAATGACTAAAAAATTATTCTCTTCGAGGGGGAAACCTCATTTACATTACATAAATCAACAATTCTTGGATGATACAAATGACAAGACCTCCTTTGTATATATAGGAGTCTAAGGGGTCACAATATAATCAGAGTCTACATAAAAATAACAATGTAAGGGCACAACAATAACAATAATGGGCTTCTATGGGGCACAACAATAAAAATATGGGGGCTACATGTGCACACCAATAACAATAAGGGAGATACAATAACAATAACAATAAGGGGGTTACAATAGTATTATAGGGAACTAACATGTCCCTCTCCTTGAAAACAGTATTGTCCTCATCCTCTTGAGTAGTTATGGATGCTTCTGTATAAAATTCTCATCCTCCCATGTGTAATCTTCAGTAGGTAAGTTCTTCCACTTAACTTAGATACTCGGAAATTGATCGATTCCATAACTTTCAGGTTCTTGTTTTCGTGACTGCTTTAGGCTGCAATATTTTTTTTCCTTCCTCGTCAAGTTATAACAATATTGTTTGACCTAAGAGCTTATCATCGATAACATTCTTTAAGCACGAAACATGAAAAACTGGGTGTACTCGGGAAGATGCAGGAAGATCCAATTTGTATGCCATAGTACCAATATTTTGCAACACCTTGTAAGGACCATAGTACTTGAGTGATAATTTATTGTGCTTCTTAGCCTGCTTGAGGGACATTTGTTTGTATGGTTATAGCCGTAAAAATACTCAGTCGCCTACATCAAAACTTCTTTCACTGTGATGTTGATCTGCATGTTATTTCATTTGATTATGTGCCAAAGTGAGGTTATCCTTTAAGAGTTGGAGAACTTGTTGGTGATACTTGATGTGATATTCCACTTCTTGAACCTTAGAATTTTCTATTAAAGATAATGTAATGGACAATGGATGATATCCATAAAGTTCCATAAATGGGGTCATTTTTGTTGTAGTATGGAAGGAAGTGTTATACCACAATTCAGCTAGAGGTAACCACTTGACCCATTGTGTTTGTTTATCAGATACAAAATCATGAACATATCCTTCCAATTTTTTTTCACTATCTTAAATGGCCTGTCATATTAAGGATGATAAGATGAGCTATGAGCTAATTGAGTACCAAGACAAGAAAATAATTTCGTCCAAAAATTTCCAATGAAAATGAGATCTCTATCACTTACAATAATCTTTGGGTTTCCATGTAGCTTTTGAATTGTTTCCATAAATGAAGTAGCAACTGTACTAACTTTAAAATGATGGGATAATGCACAAAAGTGCTCATATTTCGTAAGTCTATCAACTTCCACCATGATGAAACTCTTTCCTTCAGACTCGGGTAAACCTGTGATAAAATCGATTGAGACCTCCTCCCAACGCTGACTAGGAATGGATAAAGGTTGTAACAGACCTGGGTCCTTAATTATCTCAACTTTATTTTGTTGGAAAACCAAACATTTTGACACAAACTTGTGAATATCAGATTTAAGGACATCCAAAAAAATTCCTTCTTGACCCCGTGGTAAGTTTTTAAAAATCTTAAATGCCCTCCTAAGGGGGAGGCATGAAATTCCAAAAGAATCTTTTGTTTTGAGTTGGTAATTCTTATAGAGATATAAGTGATATTTGTACCATAATGGATCATTTTTCCATATAAACGTATTAGATCTTTAGGGATCTTCTTGCGACTCTTGAATGAGTGTCCACACCTCTTTTTCATTCTTCCATTAATCCCCTGCTTCAATTATCCAATAAGGTTGGATAATAGAAATGACACAAAGCAATGCTTCTACATCCTCATCCTTTCGTGAGAGTGCATCAACAACAACATTTTTCTTTCCTTATTTGTAGACGATTTCAAAGTCATAACCCAACATCTTTGTGACCCATTTTTGTTTCTCTTCTAAAGATAATATTTGTTCAAAAATGTATTTAAGACTATTGTGATTTTTTTTTACCATGAAGTGTCTTCCCATTAGGTAAGGTCGCCATTTATTTAGTGCATGTAGTATTTCCAAAATTTCCTTCTCATAAATAGGTTCAAGTACATACTTTCCCTTGATTGGATGACTTTAAAAAGAAATGGGTACTCTTTCTTTCATTAAAACAACACCAATTACATTTCCTGGGGCATCACATTCCACAATAAAGTTTTTGTGAAGTCTGGTGTAGCTAAGACCAGTGCTTGGCACATTGCCTCTTTAAGATGTTCAAAGGCCTTAGTTGCTTTTAGAGTCCAAGAAAATTCATCTTTCTTGAGTAATGTTGTTAGAGGCACTAATATTCTCCCATAACCCTTCACAAACTTTTGATAATACCCTGTCAACCTAAGAAATCCTTCAAGATACTTTAGGGTTGTAAGGATTTTCCATTCCTTAATGGATTTAATTTTGTTAGGGTCTACCTTAACAACCTCATGAGATACAATATGCCCCAAATATTCCACTTGTACTCCAAAGAAACATTTGGAGGTTTGTTCATATAATTGTTTCTCCTCCAATAATTTGAGTACCCTGTCAACATGTTGAACATGATCCTTCCAAGGCTTGTTGTAGGTTAGTATATCACATAAAAATACTAACACAAATTTTCTAAGGAAGGGTTTGAAAATGGAATTCATCAAACCTTGAAATGTGGAAGGTTCATAGGTAAGGCCAAATGGAATGACCAAAAATATATAATGACCTTCATGAGTTCTGAATGGTGTTTTCAAAATGGCTTCTGTCTTCATTCTAATTTGATGATATCCTAAATGAAGATCCATATTGGTGAAGTAAATTGATCCATGTAATTCATCCAACAATTCATCAATGACAAAAATGAGAAATTTATATTTAATAGTGAGTTTATTGAGCTCCCTATAATCCAGACACATACGCCATGATCCATCCTTCTTGTGCACCAATAATATTGGAGCAGGGAAATAACTTTGGCTAGGTTGAATTATACCAGCCTCTAGCATTTCAACAACCATATATTTAATTTCATCCTTTCTGGCATAGGGATATCTTTAAGGCCTGACATTGGGAGGAACACTTCCTGGAATCAAGTGAATATCATGATCATAATCATGAATGGGTGGGAGGCCTTTGGGAGTCTCAAATACCCTCGAATGACTTTCCAAGACTTTTTGGAGATCTGGAGAAATAGATGATTTCTATGTTTGAACCTCTAGTGAGCATAATTGTGAAATTATGCCCCGTTTTTATTTCTTAAAAATATTTGTCATGCCATTAGAGATGATTATCTTCCCTGGTTTCCCTGCGATACCCCTTAATTCAATTTCCTTTCCTTCCCAATTTTTTTTCAAGAAAAGTTCTTGAAAATTAAAAGGTATTGTCCCCAAAGATTGTAACCATTGGACTCCTAGTACAACATCAACACCACCCATTGGAATGGGAAGCATTGGACTATTCAATACATATTCCCCATGGTTATCTTGATATTATGGCACCGTCCAGAGAAATTTATAGTTCCTCCATTTGCAACCATCACTTGACATTTTAGTGCTGGGTATAGAAATCAATTCAATTCCTTGGCTATCTTACAATGAATAAAATTATGGGTACTACCTAAATCAATCAACATTGTTACCTTCTTATTCTTGATATATCCTTCTTTCTTAAGACTTTGAGGGGTGGTAATTCCTAATAATGTATTATAATATATGGTCGGATTCATTTCTTCTTTCTCTGGGGTTAGTTCCTAGTGTATATCCTCTTATTTTTATGTTTCTTGTTCCTTTTCTTCCTCCTCTTCACACCCTACGTAAAATAATTTATTCTCAACACACTTATGAACTTTAGTGTATTTTCTATCACAATTGTAATAAAGCCCTTTTTCTCTTTTTTCCTCCAATTTTTGTGTTGTCAACCTTGTAGGTTGTGGAAGGTTAGGAGTAGCAACACTTACATATTTATAGTTGTGAGTGGTAGAATTTGTTGTTGCCATAATTTTGCTTTCAATTTTTCTTGTCGCGTTGAATGCCTTCTTTAATGAATCAAGCTCCCCGAGGTGAACCTCATGTTGGATGTATCCTTTAAAGTCTCTATGAAGACATCAATCCTATTCTCCTATGGAATATCAGTTACCTTGATATTCAATTTCTGGAAATCCTTAATGTTATCCACCATCAAACCCTTTTTTTTGAGATTTATCAATTGGCTGAAGAAGGCGTTGCTCTTTGTATCCTTATAATGTGCTATTATTTCCTCCGTAAAAATTGACCATGTGACAAGTGGTTTACGAGAGAACAAGGCCATCAATACCATACAAACTGATTTGGTCCTAAATAAAGATATGCAATGCATACCTTTTGTGTGTGTTATACACCATGTAGATCAAAATATTGTTTGATCTGTAGTATCCATGTTACTAGATCCTTGCCATCAAACTTATTCATATTGTTGTTTGGAATGTGGTTGGTCTTCCTAAGTTAGAGTCTCTAAATTCATGATTAATATTCCTTTTGTTCTCATCATGAGTTTCATGCAATACCTTTTTTCCATTAGGAAGCATTTCTTGTAGTAACTTTGTCAAAACTTCCTTTAACCTTCCATGTTTGCTTTTAATCCATCCTTCAAACCTTCCATGTCTAATTTTAATCCATCCTTCAAGCCTTCCATGCCTACTTTGAAACCATTCTTCAAACTATCCATCTTAGCTTCCATTTCATTTTTGGTTACTCTTTGTGAGAGCGAAATTTGTTTCACTTGGTCACATAATTTTGATGTATCATGTTGCATTTATTCCTCTTCTTCATGCATCATAGTAGAGATTTTTGGTTTCTTACTAGGTATGTCCATTTTTTTGTTTCAAGGAATTTTGGAATCAAACAATGATATCTATGCTTCACTATTCCCTTTGAATTTTGGATCTCCAAGGTCTAAAATTATGTTCTGTGATAGTCCTATGAGTATTCTTTCTAACCCCATAAGTCAGACTGAGATTGGATTATTTAAGAAAGAGTTATTACCAATCTCCCATGATGACATGATTATAGACAGGTTTACTAGAGAGAACTTGTACATAATTCCATATGTCATTGTTTCGATGTTTGACCATAAAAATGATACACAACAAATTAAAGTTCGTGCACTTTCAATCAATTTTTACGAAGTTCAAATCCGATGCTTGGAGAGAAATTATGACGATTTTCCCTAGGTCACATGTTATAGATTGAATTTTGGAGCCTAATAAAACCCTAATTTATTTGGACCATAGATAAGAAAATATAACGAACCAAGATCTGAAATTATTACAAAAACTTCACCAATATTTTGGCTCCACATGATTGCAATTTCAACTTTTGAATCCTTGTAGAAAAAATGTTATAGATAAAATGCCAAGATGACTTGTTTGAAGCAATCAAACCTTAGAATCCAAAGCTTCGATACCAAATGTTATGAAACCAACTCACAAAACATAAGAAAATATAGATCAACGACTTAAAGATTATCCTCTTCAAGAAAGAAAACTCCTTTACAGTATATAAATGAACAATTCTTGGATGATACAAATGACGAGACCTCCTTTATATAAATAGGAGTCTAAGGGGTCACAATATAATTAGAGGCTACATAACAATAACAATGTAAGAGCACAAAAATAACAATAGTGGGCTTCTATGGGGCACAACAATAACAATATGTGGGATATATGGGAACAACAATACCAATATGTGGGATATATGGGAACAACAATAACAATAAGGGGGTTACACTAACAATAACAATAACGGGTTGTTGAGAAATGGAAACATGAAATTTCATTTTAATTTGTCCTTGAATTAAACTGTGAATTAAAATAGAATTCTTTTCTCATAGGAATTTGAAAATAATTAATTAAGTTTAATTAACTTAATTAATTTAGGAAATTTGAATTGGAAGTCTTTTAGAAGACATTTATGTGTTCTCCCTAACTTATAGGAGTTAAGGATGAGTTATGAATGAGTTATAATTAGTTAACTCAATTTATTGAGTTAAGTCCAGTTAAATTAGTTCCAATTAGTTTCAGGAACTAATAGTGAGTAAACAATCAGTTGGGAAACTAGTGACCTAATTAGTGCTACTCTAGTTAACTGAAGATTCCACTGTCAGAAACTCATGGATGTTGATTCTCATAAAGATGTTGAGACTAGAGTGAAGGGACAATGTACTATTTGTTTTAGATTTTTCTAAGTTGCACTGATAGTGCATGCAATCAGGATCTGATCCTTGAGGGATTGCGCTATTTTTAGAGGCTTTATTTCCCTTTAAATACAAGCTATCCTTCATAGAAATTACACATTGGAATAGAGACTTGGAGAGCTTGTGAATTGGCTAATCTTTGGCCTTGAGCTTGCTTATGAGTTGGAGATTGAATTTGCTGAGTGATGGGATTGTTCTAGAGAGAACAAACATTGTAATTTCATCTTGATTTTCAGATTAATATAAAACAGATAGTGGGGTTTTGATCTGTGGCTTTCCCCAAATATTTATTGTGTTATATGCCTTTGATTCTTTTCTATTGATTATTGTTTTCTCGATGTTTATGGGCTTCCTATGTAAATAGTATAAGTAGATTCTTGTCTCTTGTTTTAGTAGATTACATGAGCTTATGAATCTACAGGTTTTTCTACATGGTATCAGAGCAAGATTATTTTTTGGGCCGAGTGTTTGCAGAGAAGTTCTGAGAATTTTTGTGCAAACTTTTCAGAAACAAATTGCAGATTTGAATTCCTTGGAAAAAGATACCCAAATTCAAAAAACAAATTGGCCAAATTGGAGTTCGAATGAGGGAGATATCACTAATTTAAAATTAGCTCTCTAGAGGAGATTTCGAAGTTTTGAGTTTCTAGGTTACAAGTGAAAGTCAAATTTGCATACATACTTCAGGATTAGTAGATGGCATTCCATGGGTTGAGGTTTGAGTGTTCCTTTGAAGGAAGCTCAAATTTCATAGCCTAGAGGAACAAGATGGAGGCTATGCTAGAAGATAATGGCTTGAAGGAATTCATTGATCAAGAAGTCCCCAAGCTAACAACTACGGATGCACAAAACTTGGCCGAATGGAAGAAGTGTGTGGCGAAGTCAAGGTGCATAATACTTGAGGGGGTTTGAGACCACATTGTCTCGAGTCTCCATGGCAAGGAAACTATGCATGCTATGTGGAAAACATTGATGAAATTGTATCAGAATAGCAGTGATCAAAGGAAGTTGGCATTGAAGGATAAACTTTGTAAAATCAAGATGGAGAAAAGCGAGATGATTTCAAAGTAATTGACCAAGTTCACATAATGTCGGGATGAAATTGGAAGTGTTGGAATCACAGTTTCCGAGGAGGATATGGTGAGCCTTTCTCTTCTTGGACTCCCAAAGAGTTGGCATAGTTATCATGTCTCTACCAATGGTTGGGAGAAGCTGCCAAATTGGGAATGACTATGGTCAGATTTGATGTAGGATGAGATCAGGAGGAACACCAAGGATGGCTCTTCATCAAAGACTGATGATGAAGAGAACTGCGCCTTAGTGATTAATTCAAGGAAGGGGAAAGGTAAAATTTCTTGTTCCAATTCAGATTCTTATCATGGATGTAGGAAGAAGGACATGACGAAAGTTAAATGCTTTCATTGCCACAAGATGGGTCACTTTCCTACAAATTGTCCATTGAAGAAGTCCAAGGAGAAGTCCTCAAGAGGAGCGGCGGGTGAGGCTTTGGCATTACAATTTGAATTGGACTTTTCCCTCATTGCATGCATGGTGTCTTCAATGATGGGAAGTGTCTGGTACTTAGACAGTGGAGCTTCTTTCCACATGACTGGCGACAAAGAGTTATTTAGTGAACTGGAGAAGAAAGATTTCAAGATGCATATTGATATGGGTGATGATGGTAAGTATAGTGTTACTGGTGTGGGCACTATTACTTTTCAGAGGGAGCATGTGGCTCCACTCACCTTGAAGAATTTTATGCATGTACCCAGACTGACAAAGAACTTGGTATCTGGTTCCATGCTTGAGGATAGAGGCTATGATGTGATCTTTTCAAAAGGAAAGACATTCCTTCGACACATAGCCATGGGTCAAGTAAAGAAGATAGGGATTTGAGTTCATAATCTCTATAAGATAGAGGTAGATGATTGTGTTGCTTTGAGTTCAAAAGCGGAAAATATGTTGAGCCGAGACATCGACAAGTTGTGGCACAGGCGATTGGGCCACTTGCATCATGGGGTTTTGAAGATATTGCAACAAATCTCTACCAGTCTTCCCAAAGGTACGCTTGAGAAAGTTGATACATGAAAGGGTTGTACTTTGGAAAATAACACCAAGTCTTCCTTTGGAGACAGAGACAGTCGAGCATAGTCTATTCTGGAGAGAGTCCATTCAGATGTGTGTGGACCATCCTTGGCAGCATCCATGAACAAACACAGGTATTATGTTATATTTGTAGATGACTATTCTCGTAAGTGTTGGATATTTTTCATGCAGAGAAAGGATCATACATTCACAAAGTTTTGTGAATTCAATGAATTTGTTGAGAAAGAGTCAGGCAAGAAGGTTAAAGCTCTACGAAGTGATAACGGTGGAGAATATGTCTCTAATGAGTTAAGAACTTCTATGCAGTGGAAGGGATTAAACGAGAGTTGACGACACCTCATAAAACTCCAAAGAATGGGGTTTTCGAGAGAAAGAACATGAGCATAATAGGGGAAACAAGGGTGATGTTGCATGATCAGGGCCTACCACTACACTTGTGGGCTGAGGCATGCAACACATCAGTTTATGTTCAGAACCATAGTCCACATTAGATACTTGAGAGTAAAACACCAAAGGAAGCTTATTCCGGTAAGAGGCCAGATGTTGGTCACTTTAGGATTTTTGGGTCATCGGTTTATTGCCATGTGGCCAAAGATGAATGGAAGAAGTTTGAGCCAACAACAAAGTTGGGGATCTTTGTGGGGTACACTGATACTCCCCACAATTATCGGGTGTACATGCAAACTAGTCGGATGACAGTGGTTTGTAGGGATGTCAAGTTTGATGAGGAGAAGGCCATGCGAGTACCTCTTGAGAGGGAGCTTGAGCTACATGGAGAGGAGGAACTTTTAGTTCCTAAGGTTGAGGAGCCTCAAATTTATGTGGAGCAGCCACATGTATAGGTTCCAGGAGTGGAGACATCCACTCAGGAAGAGTCTTCCAGAGAGGGAAGAAAGCGCACTAGAGAGGCTGAAAAATTGTTGGATGATGCATGAGAGAATGTGGGAGCACCCTCTCCTCAGCACAGATAGAGGAGGTCACCAGAGAGGTACACTAGATACATGGAACTTATGGGTGCATGTGTTGTGACAGAGCCATATTCCTTTCAAGAAGTAGTGCAACAACCAATTTGGGTTGATGCGATGGTGGAGGACTATGACTCAATAGTTCGAAACAATGTTTGAGATGTGGTCCCGAGACCAGAGGACAAGTCAGTTTTGAGCCCCCATTGGCTTTACAAGATAAAGTAAGCTGCAAATGGTAGTGTGGAGAAGCATAAGGCTAGATTTGTGGTGTGTGGCTTTTCACAGGTAGAGGGGATTGACTATGATGAGACCTTTGCTCCTATTGCAAGATACTCGTCAATCAAATCTATTTTGGCACTATGAACATAGATGGGTTGGAAGATCCATCAAATGGATGTGAATACTGCCCTCCTTAATGGACTGATTGAGGAATAGGTGTACATAGAGCAGCCTGAAGGTTTTGAAACCTTGGACCCTGAGTCACATGTGTGCCAACTCAAGAGAGTATTGTATGGGCTGAAGCAAGCACCCCGTGCTTGGCACACTAGGATAGATAGCTACTTCACTGGGTTGGGATTCACGAAGAGTGAAGTAGATGCAAACCTGTATCACATAGGGGTGGAAGGTAAGATTTTGATCATTGTACTTTATGTGGATGATCTCATACTGACAGGTGATGAGAAGCTCATCAAATTGTGCAAGGAGGATCTTGCAAGAGATTTTGAGATGAAGGACATGGCGCTCATGAATTACTTTTGTGGCATGGAGGTATGGCAGGGAGATGGGGAGTTGTTTGTTTCTCAAGGCAAGTATGCGAATGAGATACTAAGGAGATTTTGCATGGAGAGCAGTAAACCCATGGAGAATCCTCTAGCTGGTAATAGTAGTGGAAGCTACTATTTACAGGCAGCTTGTGGGTTCACTCATGTACTTGGTGAACACATGACCAAATATGTGTTATTCAATTAACCAAATTAGTTAAGTGATGGTTAGGCCTACCAAGCTATATTGGAAGGCGGTAAAGCATGTATTGAGATACCTTATAGGCACTACTTAGTTTGGGTTGTGGTACAGATGGACAGAGGGAGTGAAGCTTCAAGGCTTCACCAATGAAAATTGGGTGGGGAGTCAATCTAACAGGAAGAACACATTAGGAGGGATCTTTAGTATTGGGTCAGCTATAGTTTCTTGGTACAGTAGGAAATAGAGATCGGTTGCACTCAGTTCGGCAGAGGCAGAGTACATGGCTGCAAGTCAAGCAACATGTGAGTCTATCTGGATGAGGAAGATCATGGTTGGTTTGTTTGGTTAGCAGATGGATCCGACAATGATTTATTGTGATAATCAGAGTTGTATCAAACTCTCTGAAAATCCAATTTTTCATGATCGGTCCAAGCATATAGATATCCGATATCATCATCTCAGAGATTGTGTATTGAGGTAGATCATGTTGTTAGATTACATTCCCACAGAGGAGCAAGATGCTGACATCTTGAAAAAGACATTGCCAAGATGTAAATTCAAGTTTCACAGAGATAGGATCAGGGTAGTGGATAATCCCTTTCTTGTTGAGAGGGAGTGTTGAGAAATGGCAACAAGAAATTCTAGTTTAATTTGTCCTTGAATTAAACTGTGAATTAAAATAGAATTCTTTTCTCATAACAATTTGAAAATAATTAATTAAGTTTAATTAACTTAATTAATTTAGGAAATTCGAATTGGAAGTCTTTTAGAAGACATGTATATGTTCTCCCTAACTTATAGGAGTTAAGGATGAGTTATGAATGAGTTGTAATTAGTTAACTC
Source organism: Pinus tabuliformis (assembly GCA_031772625.1). Lineage (NCBI taxonomy): Eukaryota > Viridiplantae > Streptophyta > Pinopsida > Pinales > Pinaceae > Pinus > Pinus tabuliformis. Next base: position 1,024,426,998 of record CM062816.1, on the reverse strand, counting down.
AATTTATTGAGTTAAGTCCAGTTAAATTAGTTCCAATCAGTTTTAGGAACTAATAGTGAGTAAACAGTCAGTTGGGACACTAGTGACCTAATTAGTGCTACTATAGTTAACTGAAAATTCCACCATCAAAAACTCAGGCATGTTGATTATGAGAAATACCCAGTTGAGACTAGAGTGCAGCGACAGTGTACTATTTGTTTTAGATTTTTCTGAGTTGCACTGATAGTGCATGCAATCAAGAACTGATCCTTGAGGGATTGCGCTATTTTTAGAGTCTTTATTTCCCTTTAAATACAAGTTGTCCTTCATAGGAATTACACATTGGAAAAGAGATTTGGAGAGATTGTGAATTGGCTAAGCTTTGGCCTTGAGCATTCTTACGAGTTGGAGATTGAATTTGCTGAGTGCTGGGATTTCTCTAGAGAGAACAAGCATTGTAATTTCATCTTGATTTTTTAGATTAATACAAAACAGATAGTGGGGTTTTGGGCTATGGCTTTCCCTGGATATATATTGTGTTATGTGCCTTTGATTCTCTTCCTTTATTGATTATTGTTTGCTTGATGTTTATGGGCTTCCGCTATAAAGTGTAGAAGTAGATTCTTATCTCTTGTTTTAGTAGATTACATGATGATCTGGATTTAAACAAGAACACAACAAATTACAGAGATAACCATAAACACAAAGATGCAGCGGAAATAACACATCATTTCATTAATGTAAAATATTGAAATATGCTTACAAACAGAAATGGAAACAAATCAGTTAGGGTGATGGTAGCTTATCTTTGAGAAGATATGTGACGGCTACATGCCTTTGAACTATGTTACAATGAGGCTTGAAGGCCTATTTATTGTTGAGAAACAATGGAAAGCCTTTAACATCCCAAAACCTAACACTAGAATATGAAACGCGAAATTGTGGGCCCCGTTTTGGGTAAGTTGGTACATCAACTTCCTGAGGTTGTAGCTTTGGCACCCGATATTTGTTTGACACATACAATAGCTCGTTAGAAAGATCTATCCGAGCACTACAACTTTGGGAAGAGAAACATCAATCTATGGACCCATGTTGCTCCCAAATTTCCCAAAAAACGTCGTTTAGGGCCTCAAAACGGCTTCAGAAGTTCAGGACCCGAAAAACTGCTAAAAATAGTAAATTGTGCTACAATTATGGAAACTAAAAAACTGAAAGAGACAGTTGTGGGGGTCCAAGTGGGATAGGTGGGTGGCCACCAACATCCACCTGGATCATTCCCCCCCCCTTAGGAAGCAATGGTCCCCATTGCATTGAGTTCCTCCATCTGCTGAACTTGGTCCCTGGTGAGCTGTTATGCAATCTCGGATGTGTCCAGTAATGGTGGGAAGCATGGTCAAGGGCAGTACACATTTAAAACTTGGTGTAGGTGAAGGAATGGAGGAATGTTGTGCTCCAAAGCATTATTTCCCACAGCCTTGGTAATGGTGTAAGGACCATGTCGGCGTGGTCAGAGCTTCTGATGGGCTCTTATAAGGTGTTCTTTTTGCAGATGCAACCAGAGTTTGTTTCCCACCTGAAGCTTGTGTGCTACCCCTGTGGGTGAGGAGGAGTTGTTCCTGTGTTCTTTTGTGACTGTATCCCTCTGTTGCTGATGCTGCGTGGAGGAACCCTTCGCGGGGGTCATGGATGTGGTGATGATCTTCCCCTTACTTTGGGAGCGAACCAGAGAGAAAATGAATTTCCTAGTCTGTGAGATGAGCTTGCTCCCTTTCTTAGCAGTGATCAAAGAGGTGGTGGTAGGTGCAGCTACCTCCAGTATCCTGTATAAAGAATTACCCAAAGAAATAATAATAGCACGAGGCCTTGACTCATACACAACATATTGCCTCCACAAGTATGTCTGGCCTAATAATACATCAAAAACATCCAGAGGTGTAACATCACAAAATAACTCATCTATGAAGGGCTTGATGTTGTAGGTAAGGCGACATTACTGGCGGAATCAGAGATCTTGTCCTTCGTGAAGCCACTCGATACTGTATGGCTGCGAGTGCGGTGTAGTCGGTAGGCCTAATTGCTTAACAACCTCTGCTGAAATGAGGTTCTTCTCGCTCCCACTGTCAACAATGAATTTCAACAGTGAAACCTTCACCCACATTTGTAAGTAGAAAAGACGCTCCCCCTCCTTTGGGTCTTCAGGCTCTTTCTTCTGGATCTTGGTGGAGGCAACAATGACGCTTGGCTCCACATCAATGATCTGCTTCCCTTTGCCATTCCCCTTGTCAGGTTCTTACTCAGGGTCGAAACATGCATATGATTCTGAAGCTTTGAACTCAGCCACTAGCGACTGCTTGGTCTGACACTCACTTGTGTTGTGAGTGGGGCTCTTATGGAACTCGCACCACTTTCTTGTGTCCTTCTTCAACTTCGTGGTGTTGTTATTTTCTTGCGGCTTCGACTGGTTGTCTTGGGTTACCACTCCTTGGCTTTGTCCTTTGGTCTTCTGATTCGCAGATCCAAAGTCTTGCTTCTTCTGTTTGAACTTCTGCTCAATTTTGACAATGTATCAGTACGCCATGCGGAGTGAGGAGATGTTTAGGAAATCCATTTCTTCCTGGATGTATCTGTGTAGGCAATTGAGGTATTTGAGTACCAAATGCAGCTCAGAATCCTTGATACCCAACTATGTCTGAAGGGTATGAAAAATGTTTGTGAACTCTGACACATCTTGGTCCTGTCCCTACGGTAGCGTGGTCCACTTTATGTATTTGTCGTCATAGCTTTTGACAGGGTAGTACTACTCCTTGATGGCATCCCAGAAGGAATTCTAAGTGGGTGCGGCTGAGAATAGTGAGTCCGTACTTTCATCCTTCTACTCGCAGTAGGTTTCCCACCAGTCCTTGATGTGGGGGGCTGCTTTGAGAAGAGCGAAAACAATCTTTTCCCGACTCGAAAATTCATGAACAGAAAAATAACCCTCTAGCAGATTTAACCATCTATCTACGACATCTGCATCTATCTGACCCTCGAATATGGGGATTTCAAAATTAACTTGTACCTTAAAGGGCATGGTGTTTCTAGAGTAGCTATTGGAAGCCAATGTGTTGCCTCTGGGTAGCCACTGAAGGATTTGGGCAAAGTTTTCCATCATCACATTCCTTTATCACTCGAGGGCTTCTTCGAGCAAGATTTTGATAGGATCTCCTAGCCCCTCATCTTTCTTTTCATCCGTCATGGGAGGTTGTCAGGATTTGTGAGGCTGGTCTTGCAAAGTTTCGACCAGTTCAAGCCCTAACTCCTTATATCCCGACCTCGTTGGGGACATGCAAAGAAAAATAGAGAAAAAATTAGACCGCTCTGATACCACTGATCTGGATTTAAACAAGAATGCAACAAATTACAGAGATAACCATAAACACAGAGATGCAATGGAAATAATACTTCATTTCATTAATGTAAAATACTGAAATATTCTTACAAACAGAAATGGAAACAAATCAGCTAAGGCAATGGTAGCTTATCTCTGAAAAGAGATGTGGCAGCTACATGCCTCTGAACTGTGTTACAATGAGGCTCAAAGGTCTATTTATTGTTGAGAAACCCTTAACATCCCAAAACCTAACCCTAGAAGATGAAACACCAAATTGTGGGCCCCGTTTTGGGTAAGTTGGTACATCAACTTCCAGGGGTCGTTGTTGGGCACCAAATTGGGCTATCTTTCTGTTGCCTTTCCATCACTCTTTTTGACCTTTTTGCATTTATTCACCTATGTTTACTATGCTAAATCCGTGAGGTAATCACCCCTTTTCTGTCTATTGGAATATTTTATTAATGAAGTAAAGTCACGGGGTTTTGCCTATTCACAGCACTAAAACATATGTTTAACCGCAGCTTCTGGAGAACAAATACCAATCTCGCAGTGTCCCGCAGCAGATCCACAATTCAAAACAACGACCAGCCATAAGGAATCCATGTAGTTGGAGTCACAGATCCCCGAACCATTCTTGGACCACTTGTTTATCTTATCTATCTGGTGTTGGTGCCATTCCAAACTAATGTACATTTCTGGGTATACGGTTACCAGGTTTTGGGGAAAGATGTTGTTCTCCCTCACTGTGTATAAAAGACAGGTTATTCTTGTAATTGGGGGACTCCCCATCAATATTGTAATAGCCCTTTATAGATTAATAAAATATAATCTCTTTTTCTTCTCCAATCTTCGTTGTGGCTAACGCAGCCCTGATCAGAGAGCTGGGCCCACTCTCCTGATCAAGTGCTGCGTATTTCTATGTGTGTTGTTTATTATTTCATAGTTGCCGTTACAACTTGTTAATTCTTGTAATTGCTTTTCTTGAGTTCTGTAGCTAGTTTAGTTTTACAACGATGTTTTGAATCCTAATCATGAACCCTTGGTCAGTAATGGATGGTACTCTTGCCCTTGCATAAACCTTGTGCGTTGCCTTGAAAGGATATGCACTTGGATTGATAAATTAATGTAGGAAAAGGGTGAATAGATTGTTCATACTTGGACCCCAACATTTTGGCGTTGTTGCCGGGGAGGCTAACAAGGTGCAAGATATGATCCGGACCAACCAGAGGGTCAATCTCTCATCCTAGGGAGAGAATGAGTTTTCTCACTCTGCTCCAGGTCCTGAGCGTAGGTGTTCTTTCTACTTGTTTTTATTTGCTTTCCTGTTTTGATTGGGCCAACCTCTTGTCCTAGGGAGGGAGGAGTCTTTTGATGCCTTGCTCTAGGCCCTGAGTTAGATTTATTTCTTTCAAACCCTTGTGTGTTTTAATTTTGGGAAACCCTAGCTTTTACCCTGGGGAGGGAGGAGTCTTTTGATGCCCTGCTTCAGATTTGGAAGTATTATGTCTTCTTGGAGGTGTGTGTTTGTTCCTAGCTCTTGTCCTAGAGAGGGAGGAGTCCTTTGATGCCCTGCTCCGGGCCCTGAACCCTAGATTGTTGTTTTTTTAGTTGTCTCTCTTTTTGTAAGCTCTTTCGTCTTGGGGAAGGAATGGTCCTTTGACACCTTACTTCAAGACTAGAGCATTGTAGGTTGATACCAAGACCTTCTGTCATATCAACATTTGTATGAACAAAGAACCAAATAAGAGGGGTAGAGGAAGAGCCCCAAAAAGGGGAGGACCAGACTTGGGAAGAAAGACTTACATCCAACAAATTATAGCAAAATCTGAATTAGAAGCATCCTCTCATGAAGTCGTGAGACTAGGTGCATGGAGAGTAAAACCTGAGGGAAAATCAATAGATCAACTAGTGCTGTCTACAACATTCTGTGGTGATTCGACACAGCAAGCCCCTCCAGTAGTTGAGGAGACATCCAACAGTATACCTGACCAAGGGAACCTTATGCTGGTAATAGAAGGGGAAGAGGTTGCAAGTAGAACATCGATAGGGTTAGGCCACTCCAGCAAGGGAAAGGGTCGTAGCCGAGGGACAAAGTCATCACGATGCAGGAGAAGGAAACGAAGGGGCACTTGCATCACCAAGGGACTAGGGAAGTGCTGTCAAAGCAACCCAAACTCGAGTGGTAAGGAAACCTCGGCCATCTTCCACAGAACCTGTTGAAATACCCAGCAGTTATTGGAGGATATTTATGGCTCCTACAACCTCCACCTTCGAGTTTCCGATTGGGGATCTGGGAGCTAGTGTGCCCACAAAGCCTATCCCATTAGCAGCTTTACCAAGCTTTCATAGGCTTGTTTTAGAAGACCCCGACATGTTTTTATTCGAATTTGACATAGTGTGCCAGGGGTATGACTACATGACAGATGCCTAGAAGTTAAAAAAATTTCCAGCTACATTAAAAGGGACTGCTCTACGATGGTTCATGGGCCTTGGAGGAAGCTCTATTTCCACATGGGATGATATGCGAACAAATTTTCTGGAAAAATACCAGGATTACTGCAAATCCTAGAACATCAAGGAGGAACTTTTTAAGTTCACATAGAAAGAAGACGAGAGCTTGGAAGATTGTGTGGACGATTTAAGTACACATTACAGAGGTCAGGTCACTCCGACCTGGATAAGGAGATTTTAAAATTATCCTCCTCTGGGCTTTTCATTAGGACTCTTTGGAATTATTGAACATTGTAGGAAAGGGATACATCTCCAAGGAAAGCTTCGAAGTTATTGTCTAGTCAATTTAATGTCTTAAATTGCTCTACATAAATTATCAATCCGGGTATCGTAAACTGATGAAGTGTGGTGCACCATATGTGCTTAGTTAACCTTTCTCTTACTTCGTTGTTTTATAGTTTATGTTGTTTTTGGGGTTTTGTTCTTGTTGGTTTTGTAAAGTGTTTAATGCAAATGGAAATCCTATTCTAAGGTCTTAAGAGTACTTTTAAAGGACAAGTATGGATAAAGATTTCAAGACAAGGCCTATGTCCCTAATGGTAATTTCCAAAACTTAGCACTTCAAAAGAACTTAAAATATGTTATTGATGGAGTTAGTATTTAAACAAAAGTGTAAATATACAACTAGTTCAATCAAAATAAAATGCAATAATCAAATAATGAGCTAATGACTATGAGACCCAGTATCCTTGCTGCTTCAGCAAAAGGACAAGATGATTTTATCACGTCATTAGTTCATTAAAAGGCTATGTGCATCACTAATCTACAATCAACTTGAAAGCAATTTATGTACAGCTAATATACATGAGAAAAATGTAAAACAACAGTAATCAAAACAACTTTGTTATGTACAGCTAATATACATGGTGAAATAAAATGCAAAATTAAATGACAACTATACAAGGCAGGGGCCCTCTACCACCTATGAAATTAAATGCTTAAAGGAAAATAAAGACATCAAATAAAGGACTAATGACATCGGCCCAGTATCTCTGCTGCTGATTTAAAATGAAAATGAAATCTATATTAAATTCAATTAAAAGTGAGAACAACTATCTCACACTATTTTAACTCTTCAACTTAATCTAAGCAATGTGAAATCTAAGTGACACTACATAAAGGAGACAAATCACACTACTTTAACCTTTTCTTAACCTTTTTGCCTCTCAGCTAGATTTATCATGTGAGAACAGTTATGAACAAGTCAGCAATGTGAGTCTTAAAGCAAACTAAACCAAGCTGTACTAAGTGATATTTTGGCTCTAATAAAGTTATTTGATTATGGAAAAAAAACCATCTATAGATGAACAACTTGATATCTAAGAGCAGAAAGTAAAGTGCAAGTTAAAGAAATGATACTAATGAAAATCAAACTGCAGAAAAATAAAGGTTAGCAACATAGACAAGATGATCACACATGCCACTAGTCATGAAATCAAAGCAAAATTGAACACACTTGCATGAATTAAAATTGCATGAATGAAAAATCTAATCTACCTTACATTCTACAAAGCAATATTTACAAAATGAAATCTACTCTACCTTACATCCTAATATGCTCCATGACATCTACTTCACATCTCCTTCCATGTTGAGAACATCAAAGCTTTATTCAATTTCTTCAAAAGTACAAAGTACAACAAGGTTCTCCAAAGCTTTCAAGAGCCATCAAGGAAGAACTACAAACTTAAGAACTAGGGACTAAAAAGACTAACAAATGAAGGAGAGAGATCTCCTATTTATACAAAAAGATGAGAGCCATCTCATTAATGATAGTCCATGAATCTCTCCCTCTACCTCTAGAGTCCTAATCAAAATAGGAACTGATAAGACACATGTCTTTTTAGAGTTACAATACAATTAGGAGATGTGACACATATCCTCATGATCCCATGATTCTTTCCAACCAAATTCGAATTTGGCCTTGGGGTGCCACATAAGGGTCTTCTAGAAGTCTCCTTTCAACCTACACATGTCAACAATCTCAACCCATTTGTTAGGTATAAGCATATGCACATTATTTTCTAATGTTTAACCACAAATTCACTTAAAAGGCTTAGAAATAATAAAGATTGGAAAAACATAAAGGTGGCCCAATGATAATGAAAGTGGGATAAATGTGGTGACATAGTAGTGAAATGGAGGTGAAATGGAGGTGATATAATGGACATAATAGTGAAAGTGTAATGGAAATGAATGACATTTTCAAGACTCAACAGTTATTTGCAAACTATGCATTCAGTACTCGAGGAGGCTCGTAAGAAATAGACAAGGGATTCACTCAACAAAGGTGTCTAGTGGGGGTGTTATGAAGGCAGAAATCAGAAACCTGCTAGACAATTTGAGAATGGATATCCTGAGTACTTTGTCAGCACAGATGGATATGCTACAAGTAAAACAGAAGCAGCTGGAATTGGACAGGACCATGGCTATATTCTGCCCGAAGTGTAGAAAGAAGCATCTAGAGAGGGAATGTCCATTAAACTCCATAGAGGAATGTGCAATCTGTGAATTAAATCATGCAACAAGCTCATGTCCCTCCTTGCCAGGCTTGAAAGCAGTATTTCAAGGGACAGGGGAAGACATGGAGCAACTGTACCTCATGGGGTCTAGAAAGCCATGGCAAGCTCGACCACCAATGGGAAATCAAGGTATGTACTCAGACCCATCTCAATATTTCAATAATTTCAATATGAATCCTCAGTCCATGCCCTATCCTCCCATGTGGCCGCAATACCAGTTTCCACCTTGGCAGTAGTGGAACCCTCAAGCCGGTTCGAGCTCCCCATGGGCTCCAACTTGGCGAGGATCCTCTCCTGGGAAGTTTCCTCAGCCGATGCCGCAGCAGCAACTCCAACTACCCTCTAATGTGCCTCCTGGTAGTCAACTTGCCCGTCCATAGCTTCCAATCCAACCTAACCCAAATCCTAATAATAAGGAAGCTCATCAAACTGACATTCTTAACTTACCTTCGTATAACATTTTCACTGCAAAGTTGTATGAAATGAATTTGCGATCAAGGCAGATAGTCAATGTTCAACCTCCTCCAATTATCATTTAACAACTTGATAGTGAAGGCAAGGAATCAGAATTAATTAATAAAAAGCCAAAACAAACTGGTAGAAACCAGACACCTCCTACAAAAAAACATTAATCTGAACCACCTTATCCAGAGAGACTGACTTTGAGTAAATCAAGCCCTCAAGTTGAATTCGACTTATTAGATGAATTGAAGAAATTATTTGACAAAATTCCCATGTTATAAGCTATGAAGGATGTACCGATATATGCCAAGACTCTTAGGGAATATTGTTCAAAGAAGCTTGCAAAGAAATCCAAAGACCCCCTTACTATTCATGTCATGGGAAAATTATCAGGTTTTATGATGGGAAATTCAATGCCTATAAAGTATGGAGATCCAGGGAACCCAATTATGATAGTACAAATTAATGGGGTAGAGATTCCAAATGTGCTGGTAGACCTAGGTTCTACCATCAACGTTATCACCACTAAAACTATGCATACATTAGGTCTTCGTAAGTTGAAACATAAACCTATAGTGTTAGAACTGGCAGATCGATCTACAGTAAAACCAGTAGGGAAGTTATAAGATGTAACAATTTCAGTGGATTCATGGCACTATCCCATAGATTTCCTTGTCTTACATACGCAATATTCGGTTGGCGGCCATCATTGGATTTTAGGTAGACCATGGCTGGCTACTGTAGATGCTTACATTGGGTGTCGTTCAGGGCACATGGTTATTTCAAATGGGCACAACACTAAGAACTTAGTGTCATACCCACCTACAAAACCAAACCCATCCATAAAACTAGCAGGTGGCAAGAAAATTTTATCCAGGAAAGAGCCTAAAATAGAAAATGAGGAATTGAGACCAATCCTCACTATTGGACAGACCCTTCAATTGAAAATGGAATTGGAAGATGATGTAATCACCTCCTTTATGGATGATCCTTGCTCTGTTTCAGAGCCAAATCAACAAATCCTAGAATCTATCCTAAGTTGTGAGACACAGGAAACTTTTAAATCAATAGAAGGATTAGAGGAGCTACCTGTTGATGCACCCCATGGAAGTGTCCCAGTGGAATTAGAACCAGGAAAAACCCTGAATATTAATCCAAACCTGTCAGAATCCCAGAAGAAGAAACTTGTAGATGTCCTTCGAAAACATAAAGAAGCCTTCGCCTGGGATTACTCAGACATGAAGGGGATTCCTGCTAATTTATGTACCCATCATATATATCTTAAGGAAGATTGCCATCCTGTAAGACAACCTTAGAGAATGATGAACCCCGAATTGAAAAATGTTGTGAAAGAAGAACTTCAAAAATTACTGGACATAGGTTTTATTTACCCCATTTCAGATAGCCAATGGGTTTCTCCATTAGTAATGGCCCCCAAGAAAAATGGTAAATGGCGGATATGCATGGATTGTAGAGAATTAAATAAGGCAACACAGAAAGATCATTTTCGTTTACCATTTATTGACCAAGTTTTGGACACCTTGGCTAGCAAAAAGTTCTTCTCTTTGTTAGACGAATTTAGTGGGTATAACTAGATCTAGCTAGCTCTTGAAGATCAGGACAATACCACTTTCACATGCCCCTGGGGAACATTCGCCTACCGGGTCCTTCCTTTTGGCCTGTGTAATGCACCTACAACATTCCAGAGGGAAATTTTGGGGATCTTCTCTGATTTGGTGGATGATAGTGTTGAAATTTACATGGATGACTTTACTCCATATGGGGATTCATTTGTAGAAGGGATGAAAAATTTAGAGAAAGTTCTTGAAAGGTGTATACAGGTGCATGTCTCTTTAAGTACATTAAAATGCCATATGATGATGGAGGAAGGAATTGTTCTCTAACATTTTCTCTCGGCTGAAGGAATCCGGATGGACCCAGCCAAAATAAAGGTAATTCTACACTTCCCGACACCCAAAATGACCACGCAAGTACGCAACTTTATTGGTTGTGTTGGTTATTACAGGCGTTTTATAGAATTTTTTTCTAAAGTAGCACATACACTTTTTCAATCACTAATAAAAGATTCAGATTTTGTGTCGACAGGTGACTGTGATGCAACCTTTACGAAAATCAAGGAATTGGTCTATAGCACTCCGATCCTTAGAGGGATGGACTGGGCATTACCTTTCCATATTCACACGGATGCTTCCCAAACAGTGATTGGTGTAGTATTAGGACAGCAAGAGGACAAGGTACCATATGCAGTTTACTATGTTAGTAAGAATTTGGCTCCTGCTGTTGTTGGGAAAAGTATCCAATACGGAATGACCCTATCCCACTCTAAGGGTGATAGTACCTCAGCAACAACCGAATGCAAAGCTATTCGAGATTACTTCTTTATGAGATGTAAGAGAGGGGAGAAAGAGATCCACTAACCGTTGTCTTCCGCTAATGATTGATCCAATCTTCTCTCTTTGCTGCTTGCTCCCAGCTCCTTGCTCTTTCACTGGCCCAGCTACACAAAGATCCTACAAAAGGGCAAGAGAGGGAAACTACAAGAAGCATACATTCATAATTGATTCAAGGATTAGAATAAATCAAATACACAAGTATAACAATTCACCATTGAGACACATGCATATAGAAGAACCTAAAATGCTTTATTAATGGAAGAAGTAAAGTTCTGAGAGTGTTACAACCATAAGAGGCCCAATCCAGCAACACCTCCCAGCAGAAAGAAATCTCCTCTTCACCTCCTTCAAGCAAATCACCCAATAGTTCTATACTCAAACCAACAGCACTTCCTTACATTCACAAGATTCCAGCCTCCCTGGACCTCATGAGAGAGCTCTATATATAGGAGTTTTGGAGAAAGGATGAGTCAGCTTGAGGCTGGCATGAAGCTGACTAGTGTCCTCTCCCACTTCAGTTATTCTTCAGTTCTTGAGTCCACTTGGAGGTTCTTGCTTCCACTTGGAGATCTAGATCCTCTTACTCATCACTAGGCGAATTCCCTGATCCAAGTGTCATTTTGGAAGCTTCCTGGGCATTGACACCTTGAGGAATGACTGTGCCACTTGGCCAATCTCGCCCAGTGCAGGTAGCCTTCATTACAGTTGACATTCAGCGCAGGTACATAGTGGAGCAGTTGACATTCAGTGCAGATGCTCAGTGGAGCAGTTGACATGATCCAGAATTTGCTTGTTTTTGAGTGTTTTTAGGTGGAGAACTGATATTTAGTGTTGTGGTTTGCTGACCTTGTTCCTCTAGGGGTAGGAACAACATGTTTAGGGACTTTGGATCCCTCAGATTATTGACATTTCATGCTTCATGCTGTAAGGCACAAAAATGTCTATAACAGTTGCCCCCTAAAGTATGAGGTCGTTTATCGGGTGAAATGCTTTATCAGGAGGATCCGAAGTTCATTCAATCGCTGAGAGGTGACCTGTAATAAAATACAATACAATACATTATTTTTCATTCTGCTTTCATGATCTAGCTGAGGTGGGCATTCCCATGCTCAGCTTTATAAATTCATTTTGGTACATAGAACAGACGATCGTCTGATAGTAGACTGATAATTCTCTGTTGAAATTATCGTCCTTTGAGTAGGATGATCATCTGCTGCAATGATGTACATGTCAAATGTCTTTATTTTTCCTGAATATATATCGCAGCCCAGATGGATGAAACTAGATCCGGGGTCTTCAAACTCGTTCGATCTTCACTCTAAGTACAAGTCGATCCATGTGAGAATTACGCTGAAGTCGAACATGGAAAGACATCGCTTGATTACCGGTCAATAATGTAAACCGTTAACAAGCGCGAGAGGGATCATCGATAATGATAATGACCCTCAAGGTACTGCAGTACAATTCACGTGGTGTGAATATAGGACTTGCCGTCGAACACCACGCAAAATCTTCTGGTCGAAGGTCATTGATGTATACCTGTCGCCGGAAGTGAGAAACTTGCCATTGAGGCATGCAAGCTTCAAAGTACTGAGGGGGTTGTTCCTAGATCAACTTCTTGGATAATGAGCTGAAGTCGACAAGAAGTGATCCGTCAAAGGAGGGCCTTAATGAATCCCACATCAGTGACACGGAACGGAGCTAATGATTTTAGTGGAGGTGAAAACAATCTGTGAAATATGATTCAGGGTGGCGATCATGGGTGGATGAAGGATAATGTATGGCAGTGGATGGGACACGGTTGACTCTTTTTGAACGACATCTCTTGAACATATAACGACATTGATGCGATGGATTGGTAGCATTACCCCAAATGTGGATGGTTTGGCGAAGACCATGGTGATGAGACCGGTGAATGAAACAACCCAACCCGATGTGATACGGAGGAAAAGTGTCATGTTCAAGAGCGACTTGCTACCATTAAAGCTTTGAGGTTCTCCCAATTTTTCCCCAGTCATTTCTGACCAGTACCTCTTTATTTTTGTCAAGCTTGAGGAGGATAACATATGCTTGTTCTATAACCTGCCCTTCGGGCAAGCCCATCGCTATGTTTTAACGAGCCTAGCGATAGGGAAACTCGTTCTCGTCTAAAGACAAGTTTGTCGCTATTTAATCATTTTAACGAGTCTAACGACAAGGAAAACTCGGTCCTTTTCATTTTTAGAGAGTCTGAAAAGGTACAGAAAGTTAACTCCAAAATTCCTTTTTCGTCATCTAATCCCTTAAGTCCGAAAAAGTATAAAACAATACAGAAGGGATGAGTTCTCGATAACTTTAACGAGCCGAATAAAACAAGCGCTCGACCTTTTTGTGCAATAATCCCTCAGGTCCAAAAAGATTAAAATCTAGAGGAGGGATAGCTCTTCCGGTCACTTTAACGAGCTGGAAGGCCAAAACTCGGCAAACTTTTCATATTTTACGAGTCAGGAGAAAAGAGCTCAAAGAAGACTCGTCTTTTGAGGAACGAGTGATAAACAGGGATAGCAGCAGATTCCAGGTACAGGTTGGAATTTTCCAATCACGGCAGTGTCACAAGGATGGCTAAGTGAAATCACTCTTCGCAGCTGTTCCTCAAAATGGGTAAACAATCATATGGAGGTGAACGATTGGCCAAATGGAATGGAGGTGGCGGGTGCAAACACGACCAAGGCTTTTTATGGCTAATAAATTTACGATCACAGATGGTTATTTACCGTTACTGGGTTCATTTTTTAAAGAGCTTGAATGCGCCAAAACACTGCTCAATGCTTATGTTTATTTTTTAACGAGCATGAATTCCGCGTTAAAACTGCTCGGATCTCGCTTTTCTATTTTTTAATGAGCATAAATTCCGCGTTAAAACTGCTCGATTATATGGTCAAATTTTGATTTTTTACCATTACTAGCTTTTCTCTTTTCAAGTATAGTACTGCATTTTCAATTGCTGCAACAAACTTTGTTAGAAACGAATAATATTTTCATGAAAATGAGATTATAACCCTAATATTTTACTTTAAACTGCGTAAAAAGCCATTAAAAGGTGTTTTTACCTCTCATTTACCATTTCATTTGCATTTGGTTTGTTGGAGCTCTGGAGGTGCCTCTTCCCCCTTGATTTTCAGCAGCTGATTCCGGGGGATTCTGCGGACGATTTTCGGCGCCGTCTGGACCAGGTAGGAGCTAAACCCTAGCTCTTTCTTTTCATGGTTTTCTTTTCCAGTTTCATGCCTGTTTTCCAGTATTTCTGAGCCCCAGGGGTTTTGCAAAATCGCCCTAACTTCAGCGCAGGTTCTCCTTTCGAAACCTGCACTGAATGTCAAGCTGCCTTAGGGCAGCCTGACCTTCAGCGCAGGAGGGAGACTCTCTGCCTGCGCTGGGCTTAAAAAATTGAGTTTTCAGGTCTTTTTTTGATGATTTTTCGCCAGTTTTTCATCAAAATCAGGAACTTACTCTTTCTCTTGTTTGATTTGCAGGGAACTTTGAACAAAATGTCCCTTACGTGGCAAGAACGAGAACATGAAGAGGAGGACATGATTGCCCTCCATGACCCGGTCACGGTGAACGCGCTGCGGAACTGTGGCCTGCTGAAGTTCTTCCGTATCTCTAGCATGAGAGCACAGATTTCTTTGCTGCAGTATATGCTTGATGCTTGGGATCCTATTAACCAAGTATTCCAGATTAGGGGAAAGTCCATCCCCTTGACCATAGAGGACATGTACTTCTTGACTGGGTTGTCAAGACGAGGTGCCCCCATTTCCTTGTCAGGTACGGCCCGGGGGACTGATTCCACCAAAGATTATGTCCGCCAGTATTGCAGGGAAGGTTCTCAGCCGAGCAGAGACGGCAAGATTGTTATCCGTGAGATTACTGACAGGTCTCTCAGATCCATTCTGTATACCATTGGTAGGATGGCCGGTAGCGCAGCCCTGCATGTTGCCAACAGATCTTATATGCAGCACGCCTTGGAGTGTCTCCAACCGAAAGTATTCAACTGGTGTGATGCGGTACTTGTTCAGATGAAAAGTCAATTGACCAAGGTAAAGGACGGGAAGCTAAAGAACTTTGGATTTGGTTCTATTCTGGCTGCCTTCGCCTTGGAGAAAATCTCACTGATGCAGCCTCAGTACATCATACTCGACTTGCCTTCTCCGACCGAGCCACGCATGCAGAGGTGGGTTGATCACATGTCTAGGCATGCTGGTCAACCTCAGATTACTTTTACTGAGGCCTTCTTCAGGTGGTTCGAGCGCCAGGAGATGGCGTTTTCTGAGTATCCATATGTGGGTATGGATTTCCGAGGTGATCCGGATTTGGTGCTACCGGATGGCGAACAGTGGGGTGCCATTGGTAAACTCTTTGACCATATTACTGTTTACTGTTCTTATTTATAATGTTGCTGTGCTTTATTCTATCAAGACCTTTAATTGTACTCTTGGGTGCATGCAGATATTGGTCCTGTTCGTCCAGCAGTTCGTCCGAGACCGCCAGTTGCTGCCCCGGCAGTGGAGCCTGCCAGGAGAGCTGTTATTCGCGACCTTGACGATACTGAGACCCTTACAGCTGTGCAGGAGCAGGTTGAGAGCCTTACTCTCAGCATTCCTGATGTGAGGATTGATGAGTTACCTTTACAGCTGCAGCGACACACTACTGGTGTACCTAGACGATGGACTCGTCTCTTGCGCATGATTGCACAGGCCGTGACGTGCTATCATGAGCACCATTAGGCTAGGGTGCCCCCTAGCATCTTTTGAGTTTCAGGTCATATGACCAATTTTGTCTTGGTTACAGAACATTATGTATGAACTATATAAACAAATTATATATTTTGATTTTCGGGTTTTATTCTGTTTGAGTTATATGATCCATATGTACAATCTTTGATGATGTGTCCTTTTTATAAATGTTGCAAATGTCTATCTAACACATAGTTTGCTAATGAGTCAGTTAATGTGTTTAAGTTTCTTGAAATATGTTGATATTGAATTGAATCAAATCGTCTTTCCAAGATCTTAACCCTTAGGAACATGCGATAAATAGCTGGATTGCGGATAGAATATATACCGTTGAGTTGTAGTATTACGAGCTGTGAGTCTAGCCTGACAATTAGTCGGCGTATGCCACGTGTGATGGCATCAGAGAGTAGTTATATCAACGTGCTATACTCAACGATGTTATTCGTTGATTGCCCAATACACACACCTCTGAAACTTACTAACTCGCCGCTTGGATCAAAAATGGCCCAGGCTGCGGAAGATAGGTTCCGCGAACTACGACTCGCTCCGTCGGCATATCCAACACATGTCTCCAAAAGGTTCGACATCTGCAACAAATGTAAAAGGTGGATCACTCGACCAGAACAAATACTTTAGCGAAAACAAAATACAACAAAAGCATGCATGTTACTATTTAAGCATAGTAACGCTTGAGGTACAGCCCGTTGCGGGGCTGCACTAGTGGAATTCCATCGTAATCCATTAACTCGTAGGCTCCTTTTGCTAACACCCTTTTAACAATATAGGGGCCCATCCATAAGGACTTGAATTTACCTGCTCCCAACTTATCGGATTCTTGGTCATAAAGCAAGACCAAATCACCTTCTAAGAAGATACGGGGTTTGACATTCTTTTCGAACTGAGCCTTGACTCGTTTCTTATGAGCTACGTTAGCCAAAGCGGCATCACGACGGGTTTCATCCAATTGGATTAGTTCCAAGAAACGAGCCTCTTCTTCTGAAGTTCCGGGGAGAAGATTGATTGCGAGTTTAAGCGACGAAATTTCGCACTGGATTGGCAAGATTGCTTCCAGGCCATACACCAGTTGAAAAGGTGTGAACCCGGTTGCGTTCTTTACCGAGGTTCGGTAAGCCCACAAAGCTGAGTACAGGATTAGGTGCCATCTTCTTTTATGAACCCCGATCATCCTTTGCAACATACGCTTCAGGACCTTGTTGATTGCCTCAACTTGTCTGTTGGCTTGCGGATAATATGGGGTAGAGCTGTCGTGAGATAGCCCTAGCTTGGCAGCCAATTCGACCATCATGTGATTGCGAAAATGCGACCCATGATCTGTAACTATAGCCTGTGGTACGCCAAACCTGGCGACTACATGATTGAAAAAGAAAAGGGCAGCTGTTTCACCAGTGTTATCCAATGTAGGCATCGCCTCGGCCCATTTGGTAAAATAGTCAACAGCGACTATAATATACCCATGCCCCCCGGTCGAGGTGGGGTTACATTGCATGAAATCGATGCCCCACTTGGCGAAGGGCCCAACAGCAACTATCGGCTGTAAAGGTGTGGGTGGTCGTCTGGTTTTGCTATCAAAAATTTGACAAGCATGGCAACTTCTGACTACGGTTATGCAATCTTTGAACATGGTTGGCCAGAAGTATCCTGCTCGTAATATTTTTTGTGCTGTTGCATATCCAGATTGATGCCCCCCACACGCGCCTGAGTGACACTCATTCAGGGCTTTTTCGGCCTCCTCATGGGTAAGGCACCTCCTCAGAACTGTATCAACACCACGACGGTAAAGTGTATCACCGACGATCATGTAGTCTTTTGCTTGGTATTGTATATGTTTTTGTTCGGAGTGAGAGGTGTTAGGCCTGAATTTTTGGGTTTGGAGATAAACTATGATATCTCCATACCACTCATCGCTTACAGACATCAGAAACAAACTTTCGTCCACGATTGACTCTTCCGATGTTTCATCGTTGGACGACGATGGGAGATCGCATAATAATTCTGCGAAAACTAGAGCTTTCTTTGATTTGGATTTCACAAATTCCAGATCAAACTCTTGAAGGATCGCTATCCATTTTGAATATTTGCCCCCCAGCAACTGTCGCGACAGTATATAAGTCATGGGGTTGCAATCTGACAAGATGGTAGTTTTCCGAAAGAGGACATAATGTCGAAACCTTTGAATCGCTTGAACAGCTGCAAGCGCTAGTTTTTCAACATAAGAATATTTACTTTTTGTATCGTTTAAGTTTTTACTTAAATAATAGATAGGATGTTCAATTCCATCGACTTCTTGAACTAAAACCATTGCAATGGTCGTATCCGCTGCAGCAAGATACAGGTTAAAATTTCTTTGATAGTCCGAGGCGTACATTAATGATGCTTTTACTAGACAATCTTTCAGAGCATCAAAGGAAGCTTGCGCCACCTGGTCCTAGACAAAAGGTACATCCTTTTTCAAAAGACGAGTATAACCCTTAGCAAGTTCTGCGTAATTTGGAATGAACCTCCTCAGAAAGTTTGCTTTCCCTTGGAGTTTCTGAATCTGAAGCAAATTTGAAGGTGGAGGCAAATTAATGATTGCCTGAACCTTGCAGGGGTCGAGACGAATCCCATACTTAGAGACTACAAAGCCAAGTAAACGACCAGAACCGACGCAAAACACACATTTGTGTGGATTGAGTCTTATCTTGTAGTGTCGACAACGTAGAAATATTGCTCTTAAATGCTGCGGATGATCAGTCCGCTTTCGCGAATGAGCCGGAAGATCGTCGAGATAAGGTTGAACAATGTTCTTGATGTCATGGAAGGCATAATTCATTGCCCTCTGAAATGTCGCCCCTGCGTTCTTTAAACCAAAGGGTAATTTTCGATAAGCGAATGTGCCCCACGGACAAATAAATGCAGTCTTTGACTGGTCCTGTGGGCGGATATTTATTTGATTATACCCGGAAAATCCATCCATAAATGAAAAGATTTCACATCCGGCGCATTCATCAATTATCTGGTCGATGAAGGGTGTAGGGTAGTTGTCCTTCGGACAAGCTTGGTTTACATCCCTATAATCGACACACACTCTAATCGTCCCTTGTTTCTTCATAACAGGGACAATATTCGATACCCAATCGGTTAGAGGAACCGGGTAGATGAATCCAGCATGGAGGAGTTTTTCAACTTCCGCCTTAATGGCAGCGGCTTTCTTGGGGTGCACCACTGCACTTGCCGAAGCCGTTGTCTTACTGGTTTGACATCAGGATACATTTTAATTTCATGTTCAACGATACTCGAGTCAATGCCTGGCATTTCATCATATGACCAAGCAAAGACATCTCTAAATTCGCGAAAAAGAGTGTTATATATTTCCAGTTCTGAAGGGGAACAACCTTTTCCGACATAAATATTCTCTACAACATCTGTCTTAGTCGAGATATTTATGGCTATAGTCTCTTCAATATTGGATAGGTTTCGCTCGGAATCCACCGTGTTTACAGTATTTGTTAGGAATTCAAAAACTGAAGGGTGATAAAGGTCACTTTGAGTATCTTCTTCATATTCTGGAAGAAGGGAACGATGGTGGTGATCATTCCATGGTGCCCCCTCAATCATCATTGATTGTAAGATTCCTTCATCAGTCCCATGTACTTTTGACCAAGGATCTAATGGGGTTCCATATTCTCTAGACCTATCTACCCAAACGCTTGACGAGCGTTGATTTGGGCTCGCCTCCCATGCTTGAAACATTGATTGCTACAATATTTCTAAAGGGCTTGGGGGCAAGACCATTGAATGATCCATGTTGACCTTCGTGGAAGATATCATGTTGCAGGTTGCTACAAAAGGTACATTTCCTATATAAATAGGAGGCGGTAGCAAGAAAGTTCCCATCAAGGTGGGGTCTTTCAATAATCCTACTCCGATATCTTGAATTGAATGGTTGCTTTCATGGATCATGGGAATGCTTCCTGTAACTTGTGAACCATTAGGGAGAAAGTTCTGTTGGTCGACAACCGTAATCCCTCCTTCAAACGGGAATGTGATCTTCCTAAAATAAGTCGACACGACACCTGCCATGGCATAAATCCATGGTATTCCCAGTAGAATGTTATAGTCAAGATTTCCATCAATGACCTCAACATCAATTTCTACTGTCTTTCCTCCTAGTTCAACTTTCAAGTTATTAAGGATACCGTACGGGGTATAAGTCCTTCCGTCGAAAGCTTTTAATGTCGTCGATGATCGCGACAAGGTTGGAGATCCTAAAGTTTTCCAGCAACTCATCGACATAATACATGTCGATGCTCCCTCATCAATTATTGTTCTGTGAACAGTTTTGTTGAGGGCTTTCACTTGAATAAGGAAAGCTAGCTGAGCTGGTAACTGAGGATCATATCCCTTGTGATCAAAGGATACAAGATTGGAATCCTTAGGATCAACCCCACCAATTGCTGATAACAAGGTCTGCCTTTGGGTTGGACAATTTTGTAATACTTCAAGAGTCGACATAGCGGATGGCGATTGGGCCAAATCTTCCACTATATTATAATGCTGCGCCGCTCTGGCGCAAGGATTAAATGTCGACTTGTGTACTACACCCTTTGGCGGTTTTATTGTTAATTCAGGGATGATGGGTGGTACAACTTCTGTCGAAGTTGTTGTCGAACTACTTGGTTGATCTTTACCTTTTTCGTTCGACAGCTGAGGATTCCCATAATCTTTGTTCCTTGTCGAAATCAAAGCATCATTCTGCTGTTTTGAAATCGACAACATAAGGACTTGCGACGGGGAAGCATTTCCGCTATCAACCAGATTTTGACCTGGGTTGGGAAATGGATCAGTTAACACAGCTGAGGTTTGGGAACTTTTAAAGAACCTCTTTAACTCAGCTTTGAATGGGCAATTCTTTGTGCCATGATCCTTATCATCACATATTAGACATGGATAATTTTGTTTCCCTTTCCCAGGAGGGTTTGAAGAATTTTTTCTAGGGGATGACTCACCCTGTTTCTTCTTCTTCCCTTTGTTTTGCTTTTTCTTGGTTCCTGGTTGATTGGTTTCTTTGCCCTTATCTTCTGATACGGCATTTACTTCCGAAGCAAGAATTTCTTCTTTTGCATTTTGATCCGAATTCTTACGGGCTTTCTTGGACGAAGCCTTTATCGATTTCGCGTTTGCCGTGCCAATCACGCCATCACCGGCATGAGAGTCACTATTGGATTTAGGAGGGGGAGGAATTGAAAACTCTGGTCTAGGGGCGTAAGGTATCTTGTCGTAGAGTGTGCCGGACTGAGTATAAACTAAGTCCAAATACTGTGCACGAGCAATTACTTGCTCCTCTGTTACGATTCCCCCCTTGGCCACATCTTCCATAATAGCCGGAAGTAACGACTTTATAAACCATTCAGCTAACAGCTGATCGGGAACGTATGTTTTCACCATCCTACGACGACGACGCCACTCATGTATATGATCAGATATATGGGTGGCAGTTGTCTGCTTGAAGTTGGTTCATATTTCTGTTCCTGTTTCATACCTTATCGGTAATTGAAAATGGGTTAAGAAAGTCGTGGCTAGGGAACTAAAATTGTCGAAAGAGGCTCTTGGCAATTCAATATACCATTTAGCCGCTGGACCCGTCAATGTCCTCTGAAAAAGGCGAAGCCTTATCGAATCGTCGTTTAAGGTGTTCGACGAACACCACAGATGAAAAGTCATCACATGATTCGATGGGTCTTCACCTGGATTTCCATTGAATTTAGGAATGTCAGATGGAAGTTTATGAGGAATCACTGGCCACCAAGGGGCATAAGCAATCGGATCATTGGTTAACCGGTGTAAATCGGGTAACTCTAAAGTTGCCACGAATGGTAACTGTTGATTCAGGTTAGGCGAAGCGTAACCAGGGTACGATGGAATCGCTTGAGCAGTGGGCCTTTGCATACCAGCATAATGTAATTGATGTTGGTATGACTGATACGGCTGGTGGACTTGGCCACTGTAAAGTGGTTGGTTTTGACCGTTTTGGATATACGGTTGTCCACTGTTCGCAAAGATCTGCTGCTCAGAACCTTGATACACTTGCTGGAATTGCGGTTGTTGGTATTGCACAAGCCATGGTTGTGAAGCCATGTTCTGTTGTGCCATGCTAACCATTGGACCGAGGTGTGGGGTAATTGTACCCGTTTGTACTTGTGTCGCCCCACCAGTTGGTGATTGTGGTTGTGACCCATGGTCAAGTGGCTGTTGCATTACAACCTGAGAAATCTGAGGTTGACATGCAACAGGTATCGCTTGAACTTGTGACACTGTTACAATAGCCGGTGTGGTTGGGATGTTCGTCACAGGTACACACTGTTGCATAGAATATACAACCCTTGGTTGTTGAGGTAGCATAGGTACCCAACTACTTGATGCAATTCCAGTATAACCTGAATACTGTTGCGAACTCACGTATGGGTACCCTCCCGGAGGGGGTAATGAAAGGGCATATTGCCCTCCATACGGTATCAATCCCGAACTCAAGGGGATCGATTGCCCAGATTGACCTCCAAATGGATCAATTTGGCGAGTTTCAACATAAGAGTTGTCGGGTATTACTCCGGATGAACAAACTGGAACAGACCATACTGTCGAAATAGTCCCTTGGTGGACTCCTTCTAGCTGTTGTGAGCTAGTTGGGACAGCTGGTATGCCGGCAAACATCGTCGGAGTGACGGCAGGGACTTCTGCCGTCGCTGTGTCATTTGACACAGTCCTAGATGATGACGGTTGTTCAGACATTTTAAGTCTATCCAATAGATTGCCTAGCGATTCTACAGGAACTTCCGCTTGTGGTGGATTAACTTCTGATGAAGGAAATAGAGTGACCTCGACTCCAAAATGAGTTGGAGTACTTGCTTGCGGATCCTCTGCAATTTCCTCTATCGCAATTAAACCTGGTGGAAGAGGAAGACCGTCAGGTCCGTAAAATATTTCTGGTGCCGAAGAAGTGGTTGCTCCGACAGTGACAGTTGTTTGAGGAACAAAACTCTCTGGACCAGTTACAGATGGAACTGGTTCAGTTATGCAAGTATGTGCCCCTAGACTAGGATCAGTATTACTGTCCTTCTGTGGCTGTTGAACTTCTTCTATAGAGGCAGGGTTTCCAGAAATGTTAGGAGTAACCGGAACCTCAGATTCAGTTGGAACACTTGTTCTAACTTTTAAAGGAGATTTTGAATCGGTTAAACGAGTTCGCTTTGTCCGTACTGTTTTCGATTCCGGAGACAAAGACGGTTGACTCGTAAGCCTCCGCGAACGACGGGGTTTCAATTGACTTTCTTCCACGATTGCGGATTACTCGATCAACCAAAATATTAAAAGGGGAATTTTGTGTTTCCGAATTGAATGAATTTTATTAGACGCTTTTAGACACAACTTGCTTTTTCACTTTTTAAGAGTCGAGAAAAAGCTAAAGATGACTCTAGTCTCCTTCGATGTATTAACGAGCCCGAAGTGACAAATGCTCGGTTGGACTTTTTTAGTTATAGAGTTTGAAAAAGGCCAAAAGAAACTGCTCTGGAGATCTAGGCAGAGGGTGTGCCAAACCTTTCGCAAAACCACAGAATACGTTTTACAGTACGGGTGGTCGATCTTCGTGAATGCTGTGTTCACTGCATTGCGATCAGTAGGGCGGCCGACACGGCTTCCTATGGATAAAAGATATATTCCTATAGGGGTCTCCCAATATATACGCGATGGTACGTGGGAGCACAAGTCCGTATTAGTGCCACCGACTCTCAGGAGGAATCACCCACCTTCGTCGAGATCGACAGTCACTACGTTTAACGACGCCGGAACACGTCTCTAGCTTAGACCTCTATGTGTTTGCGTTATGTTTCAAAGCGTTGTTAGGTTCATTCAATATATTTTAAGTTGATCTTTTTAAAGTTTGCCTTTCAAGGTTCACCACGAGATCAAAGCAGTCTAAATATTAATCTACTTATGAAAATATTAACTACTGAGGGAAAAGAAAGACAACATCTTTTCACACAGATCAAAGAGCACACACTAATGCACTTTTTTCCCTAAATCAATATACAAACTTATCAAATGCAAAATGCAAAATGCAGGTATTTCTTTTCTCTTTCTTAATGTTGGTGCGATACAAAAAGAAAGCTGTTGTATAACTTTGAATTCAATTCCAAGTGAAAGCAAACAAGCTTGTCCAAAATCAAAAGACACCTTAAGATTTACTTGTTTCGACACTAGAAATATATAAATTCAAACCATATGACGAAAGCAAAAGCTCAATCAGCTATGAACAACAAATAAACTAACTCTTAAGATCAAAACGACACTTTATCACAGGTCTAGATCTAAGAGGCCACAGCAAGACTAGTTCACTTTCGTTATGGGAAACTGTAAATGATACAAGAAATACACAAAGAACAAACACAGTTTCTTTATACAACCGAGGCGGAATAGTGGCAAGGAAAGTTGGTTTCAGATAGGTACATTGACTGGTAACAGGCTGCAAAAACAAGGGTGAAAACAGGGCAATGAACAACAGGGAACCCCAGTAGCACTAGGCAAAACTGGTCCAGCGCAGGTAGTACACTGGTAGTTTGACCTTCAGCGCAGGTAGCCCCTTCGGGAACTGCGCTGAAATGCAGACTGCCTTCACAGTGCCTGCACTGAAGATTCAAACTTTCGTTTTTCTCAGTTTCCGGGTCACAGATTGCTCAAAAATTCACAGTTTTTGGCCAAATCAGAAGCTATCAGTCAAGTACACACTAAGGGATGAAAAGGAGGATGAAAAGCTATCACTAAGAGCTATTTAGAGTCCTTGTGGATCAGCTCTTCAAATCATAAACTTTCCCGGAAACTGAGCTAGAGTAGCTGCCCTCTACTTTGCATTTGAAAGATCCAAATGCAGTTCGATTCGGTACTCCCTGTGTTTATGAAATGAATAGCAAAAACACAAACAACCAACAAGATACGATCCCCAGTGGAGTCGCCAATTTGTTGTTGGGAAAAGTATCCAATACGGAATGACCCTATCCCACTCTAAGGGTGATAGTACCTCAGCAACAACCGAATGCAAAGCTATTCGAGATTACTTCTTTATGAGATGTAAGAGAGGGGAGAAAGAGATCCACTAACCATTGTCTTCCGCTAATGATTGATCCAATCTTCTCTCTTTGCTGCTTGCTCCCAGCTCCTTGCTCTTTCACTGGCCCAGCTACACAAAGATCCTACAAAAGGGCAAGAGAGGGAAACTACAAGAAGCATACATTCATAATTGATTCAAGGATTAGAATAAATCAAATACACAAGTATAACAATTCACCATTGAGACACATGCATATAGAAGAACCTCAAATGCTTTATTAATGGAAGAAGTAAAGTTCTGAGAGTGTTACAACCATAAGAGGCCCAATCCAGCAACACCTCCCAGCAGAAAGAAATCTCCTCTTCACCTCCTTCAAGCAAATCACCCAATAGTTCTATACTCAAACCAACAGCACTTCCTTACATTCACAAGATTCCAGCCTCCCTAGACCTCATGAGAGAGCTCTATATATAGGAGTTTTGGAGAAAGGATGAGTCAGCTTGAGGCTGGCATGAAGCTGACTAGTGTCCTCTCCCACTTCAGTTATTCTTCAGTTCTTGAGTCCACTTGGAGGTTCTTGCTTCCACTTGGAGATCTAGATCCTCTTACTCATCACTAGGCGAATTCCCTGATCCAAGTGTCATTTTGGAAGCTTCCTGGGCATTGACACCTTGAGGAATGACTGTGCCACTTGGCCAATCTCGCCCAGCGCAGGTAGCCTTCATTACAGTTGACATTCAGCGCAGGTACAGAGTGGAGCAGTTGACATTCAGCGCAGATGCTCAGTGGAGCAGTTGACATGATCCAGAATTTGCTTGTTTTTGAGTTTTTTCAGGTGGAGAACTGATATTTAGTGCTGTGGTTTGCTGACCTTGTTCCTCTAGGGGTAGGAACAACATGTTTAGGGACTTTGGATCCCTCAGATTATTGACATTTCATGCTTCATGCTGTAAGGCACAAAAATGTCTATAACACCTGCTGAATTAAATTACACAGTGACTGAAAAAGAGTTCCTTGTTGTCATCTATGCCATCAACAAATTTCGGCACTACATTACTAGGTATCCTACCTTTGTACATATTGATCATGCAACTATAAGCTATTTAATGAATAACCCTGTTAACCATGGCCGCATTACAAGATGGATTTTGCTAATATAGGAATTTGACATTATTATAGTAGATAAACCAGGGAAGCACAATGTGGTTGCAGATTTCTTGTGTAGGATAGAAAATGATGGTAAGAATACACCAATTGAAGATAATTTTCCAGATGAACATCTTTTTGCAGTTTCTGTTAACACTCTGTGGTATGCAGATATTGCTAATTATCTTTCTACAGGGAAGGTGCCTCGTCATCTGTCATTTAAGGAGCAAAGGAAGATTATTCATCAGAGTACCTGATATTCATGGATGACAGGATATATCTTTCATACAGGGGTTGACCAACATATTTGTCCTTGTGTGGCAGAAGATGACATCTATGAGATATTAAAGGTTGCCCATGATGGACCCCGTGGAGGACATTTTTCAAATAAGAGAACAGGCCACAAAGTGCTGCAAAT
Organism: Pinus tabuliformis; assembly: GCA_031772625.1. Taxonomy (NCBI): domain Eukaryota; kingdom Viridiplantae; phylum Streptophyta; class Pinopsida; order Pinales; family Pinaceae; genus Pinus; species Pinus tabuliformis. Next base: position 1,024,400,301 of record CM062816.1, on the reverse strand, counting down.
GGGATACTATTGGCCTTCTGTCTTTCGTGATGCTCGGGATTATGTCCGTAGGTGTGATAGTTGCCAACGGATTGGACAACTTGGGAAAGCAGATGAAATCCCTCTACAACCCCAGATAGTCCTTGAACCGTTCGAGAAATGGGCCATCGATTTTGTTGGACCCTTCAACCCACCTTCTCATCAGAAGCTTACATCTTGGTCTGCACTGATTATATGACTAAATGGGTGGAAGCCAGAGTGGTCATGAGAGCAATAGAGCAAGTAGTGGCAGATTTTCTTTTTGAAGAAATCTTTGTTCGATATGGTACCCCAAGGGAAATTGTGTTGGATGGAGGGGTGCAGTTCACATCTCACATGATAGGGAAGTTGATGCAGAAATATGGGGTCAAACATAGAGTGACAACCCCCTATCACCCCCAAGCGAATGGACAAGTAGAAAGCACAAACAAGATATTGGAAAATATCTTAACAAAACCAGTAGCAAGTCATCACTGAGACTGGGCACAGAAACTTCCAGAAGCTTTATGGGCATATAGAACAACATGGCGGAATACAACCGAGTTTTCTCCATTTGAATTAGTCTATGGGAAATCCCCCTTGTTTCCGATAGAATTTGAGATCAGTACACTCAGAACAACTCTAGAAGTAGGCCTAGACCTATCAGAAGCACAAAAACACCGACTGGAATAGCTGAATGAGTTGGATGAGATTCGATCAGTAGTTGTCCAGAAAACTATTGTTTTTCAATAGAAGAGAATGAAATGGCATGATAAATTTATCAAAAGTAAGGTGTTTCATGTGGGGGATTGGGCATTACTTTATGACTCCCGATTTAAGTATTTCAAAGGCAAGCTTCGCACTCGCTGGATGGGATTGTATGAAGTGGACGCAGTGTTCGACAATGGAATGATTAGACTAATTACAATAGATGGGAATCATACCTCGTTCTTAGTAAATGGACACTGTCTAAAAATATACCACTGTCCAGCCTCTAGAGATGCCTTTGTCAAACACCTTTCTGATTCATCTGATTTAATGGTTGTTGGAATAAAGGAGACTCTCACTTTGCTATGGAAAATAATAATAATAATAATATATATATATATAATATATAATAATAATATATATATATATATATATATATATATATATATATATATATATATATATATATATATATATGTTATTACTTGTTTGTATTTTGAAGGAATAACAAAGGAACGTGGCTAGGAGAAAGGTAATACTCAACGTTGTTACTCCATCGTGTTGCTATTAAGCTGTTGCTGTTACTCAACTAGTGTTGTTACTCCACAACTATTGTTACTCCGCCAGTGCTGTTACTCCGCAACTGTTGTTACTCCGCTAGTGCTGTTACTCTGCAACTGCTGTTACTCCACTAGTGCTGTTACTCTGTAACTACTGTTACTCCACCGGTGCTGTTACTCTGCAACTTCCGTTACTCCGCCAGTGCCGTTACTCCCTATTGCTGTTACTCCCTGCTGCTATTACTCCATGTTGCTGTTACTCTGTCAGACATTTTGCTATTACTCCACCACAAGGTAGGTCCCTAGGTATGTCTTCGTTAACTTTTATGGATTTAATTAAAATATTCCAAAAAGACATCAATATGTGTCGTGGATGGCCGTAATTAAGATGGGGGGGAACCGTCATAAGAAACAACGATGTACCATGAAAATGCATTCATGACACACGATTTACACCAAACTAAATTTAATGATTACGGTACTTTGTAATCACAACCTCGATGCATTGGAATGTGTATTCGTACGCACAGAGTCATAACCAGTCACCTCCCCAACACGCTACATTAAATCACTGAAATATCCAACCGTACTGCCATAACTCACCATCATTCTCTGAGATTTCTCAAACGTACCAGTACTGTTCCATCTGTTTTCCCCAAAGCGACCATGACGTTATTACAATTGCCAACGGTTTAGGTCCCTGTCATTTTCCCCTACCAGCTAACTATATTCGTCGTGCTGATCCCGCCTCTATAGCGGTGGGTGGATGGTGTGTGCGGCATGAGCCAAAAGATACAACAAGAGTTTGAAACAATTAGAGGTATGGAAAGTATTTGAAAACGCAGGATGGAATGTCTACTTTGACATGTTGAGGGGGTCAAACGAGGACATTGCGACAGAATTCTCACTCAACTTTGGGAAAGAAAGCTCTCAAGTCCGCAGGATAGAAGTCCCTGTTATGGATGAAGCCATCGCAGAAGTTAGCAATCTCCCTCAAAATGGACAACGATGGTTCTCAAGAAGGACTTCCCTCTCAGAGTTTCCTAAAGCCTTTTTGTAGGAAAAATAAAGAATTGCATAGAAGGGTCCAGGATACGGCCGAAACTCGTTACCACATCCATGGGGAGGGATAGCAGAGTTTGCCATCAAATATGTAACTTGTGAGGGGAGATACTCCACTATATTCAAATATCATCTCCGAATATTAGCTCACCTCCGATTCCCCCAAGCAGAGGCCTTTTCACTAAATATACGTTATTTCTTACTGAGAAGTCTTCAGCTGATGGCACATTCGGCTCAAAGGTCGCAACAGGTGTTAGCGGTCATTACCCACCATGGGCTGATCCAACTGTTGGTGATGAATGTAATCAGACGAATCCCGATCCCGTGTGAGTTGTTTCAGGATTCCACAGAGGAAGAGATAATAGCCGCTATGGCCACCAAGGAAGATGAACCAGAAGCCACGGAGGAATAAAATGCAGGGGAAGATGATTATGTTGACCAGGAGGAGCCAAAAGAGATGGAGATGGAAGTTGAAGACTTTGAAGAAGAGGCTGCTCCCCAAGAGTAAGCCAAAACTATGGAATCGATGGAAGACGTAGGGGTCGACATAGAAGGGCTCACTAGTACCATGGCCAAGGCTGATCCACAAGAACCAACCTCGACTATGGAGCTAGTAAAGCAAATTAATATCATGACAACCACAGAGGAAACACCACGACAAGAAAGGACAGGAGAATCGATCGATATTGTGACCAAAGGGACCCCACAAGGACTCCCTGCCACCGTGGAGCCGATGGAGGAGGACAACTCGAATGAAGAAGAAGTCGTGACCACCCCGACCATAGAACCAATGGAAGAGGAGGAACTAGGACAAGAAGAGCTCGGGGCTAGGAAAACCATGGAACCTATGGAGGAAGCTCTGGGAGAACTAGGGCACGAGGCTAGCGCTACTCCACAAGAACCAACATCAACCTCACGACCAAACATTGAAGATCCCTACGAGTTCTCCTTTTTCTCTTCTATTCTAAGAGGAGCAAGGGTATCTCGTGCCCATCAGTGTATAGAAGAAGATCTCGCCATTCCTCTTGCTTTGAATTTATCACAAAGACCACAACCGGGTGGGACAGATGCTACCCAGGTAATAAGCACTTCGAAACCTGAAAGGAGGGAAGAGGCAGAGGTCCCTGAGGTAGGAGAACTGGGAGGGGTTCCAGCAGACACATTAATAGGATAGAATCTCACAAGGATACTACCGGTCATGGTGAGCACACAAAAAAGGGAAGAAGTCGTTGGCAAAGAGGAGGGACCAAGCGAAGCGGTCCCGACGAATGAGCCAGTGGTAAAACTAGTCGAGAAGGCCATGAAGAAGGAAATAATTGAAGAAGAACGGACAGTAGAGGAAAACCTGACAGTCGACATGGAAGAAGTTGTCCCGGGGGATTTACCTCCAGCTGCCAAAATTGAGAAAGTTTTGGTTAAGAAAGAATGGGTGGAGCTGTGTGAACAACGAAGACTCCCTGTCAAGCAAAAATACCAGCTGCAATTTAAAGAAAAAATGCGGCTTAAGATGGAGGTCAGGAAACTAAGGAAGTAGGTACACAAATTGCAGAAGCGGATGAAGATATACAAGTGACAGGCAAAAAATTCTAAGGCCACGGTAGTAGAAGCAGAGACTTAGGTGGAATAGATAGCCACAACTTCTGCTGCCACTCAAACAAACTCAGTTGAGCGATTGTTTGAAGACCGTGAGTATGCCTTAACAGCCGAAGTGTAAACTTGGAAATATACTACAGCTCGGTATCAAAGTGAGGTCAGAAGAACTTAGGAACGAGCCTCCATAACCATTTTTGAATATGTGGAGCGCATAGATGTCACGAAATTGAGGCATGCGAAGCAGCAGCTCAAGATGGAGCAGCTAGAAAAGCAAGTGGCAGAGTTGAAAACTGATAAGGAACAGATGTTTAACTTGGCACAAGAGGTGATGGCATGTCGTCCCCCTGCTTCTTGTTATTCTTTATTCTTGCATGAACGTTTTCTTTTATTTTGCATGGAGAGCATCAAGAATGAAATTAGTTATGAAATAGAGGACGATGTACAATTCCTCCACATAATGAGGAGCCATGATGTGCCAACTCAATGTTTGATGTGTGAGTTTTACTTGCATGGGTATATACTACGCATGGACAAAGAATTTAACCCAGTCCCATATGTGGGGGACATTCATTTAAGGGCTCTCACCTCTTACACTTTTAATCAGATCAGTTGGTAGAAGGCTTTTAATATATTTGAGTCCAATCATATTACAAAACCATTTATAGTAAGAGGAGAACATGAAAGGTCAATCACCATGTTCACTAAACACAACACCTTTTTGGGAATTGAGGGAAATAGGGAAAGAATGCTAAAGACACAAAAATGGTGCCTTGATATTTGTGTCAAACAATTAGTCACATTTCAAGATGAAGCCCTTGATTGCTGCCAGAAAAGGTGGATGATATAATATACCTAGGGGGGATAAGATAGGGTACAAAGGGAAGTACCCAAGGGAATAATGTAATAATGGGATGGGCTATAGTAACAAATAAGGTGGTTAACCCATATCATGTAAGTGACCACAAGTAGTTAGTAATAATGTAATGGGCCCATGGTATTAGACAGATGGTATTGAGGGAACCATGGTAATGACCAATGGTATTGTATGTATGAGGCCTATATAGAGGCTAGAGACTCCCCATTGAGAGATGTCAAGGAATATTGTATGAACATGCATATGGCTTGTGGAGTGCTCTCCTTCCTTAAGGAGTGAATGTATGGTGTTGCCCTACCTTAAGGGTTTGATCAATAAAGTGAATCTTTTCTATATTCAAATCTTATTATTTCTTGGGTTTATTTCTATTATCATATATTATTGGGTCAGATCTATAACCACTTGTTATAGATCTAACCCAAGAATATATGATAATAGAAATAAACTCAAGAAATAATAAGATCTGAATATAGAAAAGATTCACTTTATTGATCAAACCCTTAAGGTAGAGAAACACCATACATTCACTCCTTAAGGAAGGAGAGCACTCCACAAGCCATATGCCTATTCATACAATATTCCTTGACATCTCTCAATGGGGAGTCTCTAGCCTCTATATAGGCCTCATACATACAATACCATGGGTGATTACCATGGTTCCCTCAATACCATCTATCTAATACCATGGGCCCATTACATTATTACTAACTACTTGTGGTCCCTTATATGATACGGGTTAACCACCTTTTTCATTACTATGGCAAATCCCATTATTACATTATTCCCTTGGATACTTCCCTTTGTACCCCATATTATTCCCCCTAGGTATATTACATTCCACCCCCCTTAACATGTTTCGTCCCCGAAACATGGGAATAACACAAATAATAAGATCTACTCAAAAGAGTAGTCCACTGGTACCATGCATGTGCATCTAGCCATCCAAGAGAAAGGTGAACCCTCAATCTCACTAGTGCCTCGCTCACTTGAGATGGAAGTTGACCGTGGCAGCTCTTCTATGTTGATGCGTAGTAGGTGGATCTTCGCTCCTCGCTATCTGTCATGAGGGGGTTGTTGTCCTTGTGGCTAATTGGTTGTCATCTTGTTAGCTGTTTTCTTACGGGGTGATGTGGGTGATGATATGTTGAAGTTTTAACCCACAGTGTCTTTTTCTTTAATTCACCCTTTACTAGAGCCTGACTGTTATCTAGTGCATGTTGTGGTGCCTGCTGTGGTGTCTTATCTTCCAATATTACTTCAACCACTGAGCCCTTATTTGATGTATCAACACCTGTAACCTTTTCTACTTCAGCTTTTATTTGTGTTTGATTTTCGATCATCAAAGGCTCATCATCTGATATGTCAGTCCCTGGAACATCTTCTGCTTCAGCTTCCTTGGACTCTACCTGTTTATTGATGGAAATATCATGTAATGTAATTTTCTTCTTTTTATACCAGAGCTTCAGGAATTTCTTCTACACATTAATATTGACAGTACCCATGGATTCCATCCAAGGATATCTCAAAACAACATCCAAGTTATCCATATCTGAAGTATAAAAATCACCATGCAACACATACTTATCCATAGAAAGTTTCAAATCCTTATAAACTTGAACATTCTCGTTATCAACCTGTTTGTTTTCAATGTATTTTGCTGGAACTTGCAATATTTTTGCTAAATTAACATTGATAAAATTATGCTTGCAACTAGGATTTATAGACACAACAATCTTCTCCTTCTAAATCAATCCATGAACCTGCAATAAGGAGACACCAGTAGAAAATAATCCCTTACATGTCTCATTCTCCATTTTGCTAGCCCAAGACCATTTGTCTAAAAGGACTCTTTCAAATTCTGCATCTGAAAGTTTAGGCAACTGCTTGTAGTCAAGTGATAACCACCATTTGTCAGCCTCCTATTTCATATTAAGCCCCACTGAAATCTTCCAAAGTGTCCCATATGTGAACTTTTGTCTCTGTATGAATTCTTCAATAGTAGGACCATTATCTTTTCCTGTAAAACATAGCCTCTCCATGAAGAGGGTTTGGGAAAAACTCACTTACAATTTTAAATGGCCACAATTCCGTCAATATTGCTCAGAATCCCTATTATGACCTATTTTCGGAAATGGAATGACCATTTTGCATCTTCCTGTGTGATAGAAATCCTGATCTAGGTACTGGAATTTCAGATCCACGCTGCAACTGTCTTGTCGTCACAAAAATTTGCTGAAAAATAGTTGATTTTAAATTAGCGATATTTCCCTCATCTGGACTCCGATTCAACTGATTTTTTTTTGAATTTGGGTATTTTTTCACAAATAATCCATATCTGCAATTAGATTCTACATATTTTGCACCAAAACGTACAGATTTGCAATGCAAACTCACTGCCCCCAAAAATGTCTACAACAACACTGATTTTCAAATCAGTGAGATCTCCTTCATCCAGACTCTGAATCGGCTGATCTGTTTTTTCAAATTGGATATTTTTTTCACAAACAATCCAGATCTGCAATTATATTTTGCAAATTTTTCCCCAAATCATACAGATCTGATCTGCAAATTCGCCGCCTCGAAACATGTCTGCAACACCACTGATTTTTAGATTACCGATATCTCCTTCATCTGGACTCCGATTCGGCCAATTTTTTTTTTGAAATCGGGTATTTTTTCACAAAGAATCTAGATCTGCAATTATATTTTGTAGATTTTTCACTCCAACATCCAGATCTGCACCGCAAACTCGCTTCCCCGAAAAATTGTCTGTAACACCACTAATTTTTAGATCAGCGATATCTTCCTCATCCGAACTCCGATTTGGCCAATTTTTTTTTTGAAATCGGGTATTTTTCACAAAAAATATAGATCCACAATTAGATTTTGAAGATTTTGCACCAAAAAATACAGATCTGATCTGCAACTCGCTGACCCAAAAAATTCCTGCAAAAAATAAAAAAATTCTCCACTTTTTCCCAAGAAAGTACTCTGATACCACTTGTTATAGATATGATCTGAAAATATATGAAAATAATACCAATATATCCAATAACTGCAAATAATCACCAAAAATAACAAGATCTGAATATAGAAATGCTTCTCTTTATTGATCAAACCCTTAAGGTAGGGCAACACCATACATTCACTCCTTAAGGAAGGAGAGCACTCCACAAGCCATATGCCTATTCATACAATATTCCTTGACATCTCTTAATGGGGAGTCCCTATCCTCTATATAGGCCTCATACATACAATACCATGGGTCATTACCATGGTTCCCTCAATACCATCTATCTAATACCATGGGCCCATTACATTATTACTAACTACTTGTGGTCCTTTACATGATACGTGTTAACAACCTTATTTATTACTATGGCCCATCCCATTATTACATTATTACATTGGGTACATCCCTTTGTACCCCATATTATCCCTCCTAAGTATATTACAGATGATGTCACCTATAGTTGTCCAGAACAGGGAACCGTTTGGAGCATCGAATTTTTCACGAGCACTCACCAGAGTGCCCAGGAATGTGGCATGTGTCCGAATATGCGAGGTCTGGTGGATGGGGATCCAATTTCAGTTTCCCACTATCTGGTTTCCAGTGGAAGATTACACCCCAACATATAATGTTCTGGGTGATTAGTGGAAGGAAGTCCTCCTCTCAGATGGTTTTAAAGTTTGAGGGACAGAGATGGCCGAAGAGTATGATCTCGCCCAGCTCCAGGAGGCCAATGGTCTACAAAACCCAGACCTACAGAGGTGGAAAACTGCATGAGGGTATGCAGAAGGCTAGTTGGGGGGAGATGTTGGGCACCAAATCGGGTTATCTTTTTGTTACATTTCCATCACTCTTTTTGACCTTTTTGCATTTATTCACCTATGTTTACTATGCTAAATCCACGAGGTAATCACCCCTTTTCTGTCTATTGGAATATTTTATTAATGAAGTAAATTCATGGGGTTTTGCCTATTCACAGCACTAAAACATATGTTTGACTGCAGCTTCTAGAGAACAAATACCAATCTCACAACATCCTGCAGTAGATCCGCGATTCACAGGAACAACCAGCCATAAGGAAGCCGTGTAGCTGGAGTCATAGATCCCTGAACCATTCTTGGACCACTCATTGATCTTGTCTATCTGGTGTTGGTGCTGTTCCAATCTAATGTACATTTTTGGGTATACGATTACCAGGTTTTGGGGAAAGATGTTGTTCTCCCTCGCTGTGTATAAAAGACAGGTTATTCCTGTAATTGGGGGACTCCCCATCAATATTGTAATAGCCCTTTACAAATTAATAAAATATCATCTCTTTTGCTGCTCCATTCTTCGCTGTGACTAACGTAGCCCTGATCAGAGAGCTAGGCCCACTCTCCTGATCAGGTGTTGCGTATTTCTGTGTGTGTTCTTTATTATTTCATAGTTGTTGTTACAGCTTGTTAATTCTTGTAATTACTTTTCTTGAGTTTTGTAGCTAGTTTAGTTTTACTGCAATGTTTTGAATCCTGATCACGAACCCTTGGTCGATAACGGATGGTACTCTTGCCCCTGAATATACCTTGCGCGTTGCCTTGAAAGGATACACACCCGGATTGATAAATTAATGTAGGAAAAGGGTGAATAGATTGTTCATGCCTGGACCTCAACAAGCATAACTTTGGCACCCGATATTTGTTTGACGCGTACAATAGCTCTTTAGAAAGATCTATCTGAGCAGTACAACTTTAGGAAGTGCAACATCGGTCCATTTAGGGCCTCAAAACAGCTCCAGAAGTTCAGGGCCCGAAAAATTGCTAAAAATAGTAAATTGTGCTACAATTACGAAAACTGAAAAACTGAAAGAGACAGTTGTGGTGGTCCGAGTGGGATAGGTGGGTGGCCACCAACATCCACCTGGATCACATGAGCTTGTGAATCTACAATTTTTTCTACACTACACTAGTATTATAGTGACCTAACATCAATAATTAGAATTTTTTAGTTGTTTTCCCCAATGAATGAAGTTAGAGATACATGAAGTCATCATACGATATCTTAGTATGATGAAGATATGAGTTTTAAAATTTTAAAACTGCTTATTTCCTTTTATATTTTTGTCATAGTTATTACATAATTTTTTTTTGTGAGGTGAATTTATATTATGACAATATTAAAAGTTTACATAAAAATATATCTTGAGTTGTTCCGATCTCTCGTTAGGGATACCATACCATACCCATAATTTGGCACTTCGAAGGGCCATAAGTGACCAATAATATCTAGCATAACTTAACTTAAGCAAAAAAAATATATAGACATTGTGCTAATGTTATGAAACCAGCTCAAGAAAAGATAGAAAAGATAGTTCAATGCCTTAGAATTAAGCCTCTTCGAGGGGGAATCCTCCTTTACATTACATAAATGAACAATTCTTTGATGATACAAATGAAAAGACCTCCTTTCTATATATAGGAGTCTAAGGGGTCATAACATAATCAGAGCCGACATAACAATAATAATGTAAGGGCACAATAATAACAATAGTGGGCTTCTATGGGGCACAATAGTAACAATATGGGCACTACATGGGTACATCAATATAATAAGTGGGTTGTACTAATAACAATAAGGGGTTACACTAGTAGTATAGGGGCCTAACATGCCCCTCTCCTTCAAAAAGCGTTGTCCTCAACGCTTGAGTAGTTCTTGATGCTTCTGTATAAAATTCTTGTCCTCCCATGTGGAATCTTCAGTGGGTAAGTTCTTCCACTTGATGAGATACTCTGAAATTGATCAATTTGTAGCTGTCGAGTTCTTGTTTCTGTGACTGCTCCAGGTTCCAATATGATTTTTCCTTCCTCTTCAATTTCTGGAAATATTATTTGAATTGGGATCTTTTGCAACTTTTGAATAAGTGGCCATACTTCTTCATCCTTCTTCCATTCATCCCTTGCTTCGTTTATCCAATCTGGTTGGATAATAGAAATAGCATAAAACAATGCTTCCACATCCTCATCTTTGAAGAGTCTTCCCATTTGATAGGGTTGCCATTTTTTAAGTGCATGTAGTATTGCCAACATTTCCTTCTCATAAAAAGCTTTCTTGAGATGTAGCAGTAAAAATACCCAATCACCTACATCAAAACATTTTTCACTACAATGTTGATCTACCTGTTGTTTCCTTTGATTTTGCATCGAAGTGGCGTTATCCTTTGAAAGTTGGAGAACTTGTTGTTGATGCTCGATGTGATCTTTCACTGCTTGAACATTTTTCTTTTTGATATGTCCTTCTATCTCTAGAGTTTGAGGAGTGGTAATTTCTTCCAATCCTTTACAATATATGGTCGGATTCATTTATTGATGCTTAATGTGATCTTTCACTTCTTGAACATTTTTCTTCTTGATATGTCCTTCTATCTTGATAGTTTGAGGAGTGGTAATTTCGACCAATGAATTACAAGATATGGTTGGATTCATTTCTTCTTTCTCGATGTGATCTTTCACTTCTTGCACCTTTTTCTTCTTGATATGTCCTTCTATCTTGAGAGTTTGAGAAGTGGTAATTCCTGCCAATGTTTTACAAGATATCGTCTGATTCATTTCTTCTTTCTCTGGGATGGGGTCCTGGCGCATATCTTCTTCTTTTGATGTTTCTTGATCCTTTTCTTCCTCCTCTTCATATTCTATGTAAAATAATTTCTTCTCAGCACACTTATGACCTTTAATGCATTTGCTATCACAATTGTAACAAAGCCCTTTTTCTCTTTTTTCTTCCAATTGTTGTGGTGTAACCCTTGTAGGTTGTGGAAGGCTAGGAGAAACAACACTTCCATATTTATAGTTGTGACGGGTATGCTTCCTGGTTTCCATAGTTTTGATTTCCACTATGTCACAAAGCCCTTTTACTCTTTCCAATTGTTGTGGTGTTGCTCTAAAGAAGGTGTTGCTCTTTGTATCCTGATAATGTGCTATTATTTCCTACGTGAAAATTGACCATGTAACAAGTTTTTTACGAGAACAAAGCTCCTCATACCATAAAAATTGATCCGGTTCTAAATATGAAGATGCAATACATACCTTTTGTAACAGTTGCACCTCATGTAGATCGAAACATTTCTCCATTTGTAGTATCCAATTTACCGGATCCTTGCCATCAAACTTCCTCATCTCGCTTTTTCTTGATTTTAGGAGCTCGATCTTGAAACGACTGTAACTCTGTACTTTCATATTTTTAAGTTCTAAAATTGTGGCCTATAGTATCCCTCTATGTCCTCTTTCCAATGCCACAAGTCTGACCCAAATTGGATTCTCCAAGGAAGAGTTATGTGAAATCTCCCACAGTGACTTGCTTTTAGACTAGTTCAGTAGAGTGAACTTGTACGACATGCCACGAGTCACTGTTTCAACCTTTGGATCTGAAACACTCACACAAGAAACTACAATCCGTCCTCTTTCTGCAGCTTCTTACGAAATTTCAATCTGATCCCCAGAGAGAAAGTTATGACGATTTTCCCCAGGTCACCTGTTTTGAATGTAATTCAGGAGTCTGCAAAAAGACCAACTTCTTCAGATCATATCTCCACAAATATCGCGTGAAAAGCTCTAAAATTCGGACCCAAGGTTCAACGCGATTTCTTCTCAAATGGGTTTTTTTGCGACTTCTGAAACGTCACAGAAAAAAAGTTATAGCGAAAATGCCACGATGACTTGTTTGGAGCAGCGAAACCCTAGAATCCAAAGCTCTGATACCAAATGTTATGAAACCAGCTCAAGAAAAGATAGAAAAGATAGTTCAACGCCTTAGAATTTAGCCTCTTCGAGGGGGAAACCTCCTTTACATTACATAAATGAACAATTCTTTGATGATACAAATGAAAAGACCTCCTTTCTATATATAGGAGTCTAAGGGGTCATAACATAATCAGAGTCTACATAACAATAATAATGTAAGGGCACAATAATAACAATAGTGGGCTTCTATGGGGCACAATAGTAACAATATGGGCACTACATGGGTACATCAATATAATAAGTGGGTTGTACTAATAACAATAAGGGGTTACACTAGTAGTATAGGGGCCTAACAGCTAACCTATCATCATCGTGAACACAAAGAGTAAGACATTCATAGTTAGCGTACATAGACACCAAAACATCATGGAGTTAGATTAGAGACCGAGCCATCAACAGATGAAATTTTTTGGGGTTGTTAGGGGACTGGTAGTTACTAGTGGAATCCCAAGATGCTTTTCTATCCAGGCTAGCCTCTAATCCATAAATTCCAACCTGTGATCATAAAGTCATAGGTGGCCATGGATGTGGTCCATAGTTTGTATTAATCCCCCCCTCACTTCATTATTTCCAAGGAGCGGCCATCCTAGAAGATACTTCTTTTTCTAGTAGAGGTTAATTGCCTACATATACTTATTACCTCAACTCCTAGTCTACCCTATATTTGGTATCCAACGTTCCCACTGGGCTCTTACATATGCATCAGAAAGAGAGGTGCTTCATGAAGAGGCCTCCCTTTTTGACCTCGACAACTCCTCTTGCATTTGCATTGACATCTATTAATGGTATTTAGATGAAAAATAAAAAACTCTATTCTAAAGTTGATATTTTCCCTGTCGAGCTCTTTCTTTGTAGTAGCAACACCTCTCATGGGTCTTCCTCTTTCTCATGGCTTAGTGATGAGTCCTTTGGCCCCCAGGGTAGACTAATAACCACTATTCTATTTCCTATGATTGTTAACTCACCCCCAGTACAAGCACCACCAACTCGTCCACACTAGAAGCAACCAACAAGAGACTAGACTTTTTGAAGACCAACCAATGTAATTTGTTTAATCACTTGCCTAGAGTATGTTCTCACCAATTCACTCCTTCCGACACCCATATAGTTCACCTCCTTAAAAAAATTTCTCCCCTCCATAGAAAAAGAATGTCCCACTAGTTTGGCTCTCTCATATTTAGAGTTAAATCATCATTTGTCCACCATAGTACCAAATTTCCCCCTCCTTATCCCATCTCTTCGACCTCTCCAAATATCATTACAAAACCAATCCCAGCACTAGTATCCACCTAGAAAACCAGGAACAACATTCTCCAAAAAAGAATTTCCAAATTCCAATGAACAACAACAAAAGATACTATAATAGACTAGGCTATTCTAGAGAGACCATTTAAAACATCATTCATGACACCAATCCAACAAATATAAAGTATGGAATAACTGGGTAGAGCGTAATATTGCAACTGGTTTTGATTCCAGACCCGCCCAACCTTGAATCATATATTCTCCAAACAAGAATTTCCAAATTCCAATGAACCAACAACAAAAGATACTATAATATACTAGGCTATTCCAGAGAGACCATTTAGAACATCATTCATGACACCAATCCAACAAATCAAGTATGGAATAACTAGGTAGAGCATAAGATTGCAACTGGTTTTGATTCCAGATCCCCCAACCTTGAATCATAAACTTCCTATCTCCCTTGCAAAGCTTTGTGACCGGAAAACTTCCATAATTTTTCCCAAATACCCACAAAGGTTTCTCCTTCTTGGGTAGATGAGCCAAGCCCCTTGATATTTTTCTAGCCCCCTCTAAGTTCTTCTCTCAAATTTTCGACCTTCACCAAGGATAGTAGCCCTTATTGGCTATAATTCCCCTTGCCTACTAGTGGATTGAAGCATCAAAGCTTCGCTTGACTTAACTCAATTCCCTTGCTTACTTTTCTCTAGTCTTCTACATATAATGTCCACTGACTGGCCACAATTCTACCATTAAATTCCCAATCTTTCCCATGGTCCCAACAATTTGAAGCCCATCAAAGACATCACTTCGAAGGAAGAATGTCTCTCCTCATTGAATTGAGGTTATGATGGATTGCGATTCCCAGGATAAGACTACTATCTTTTCTATCTCTCATGCACTATTTTAATTGTTTTCAATAATGATTTGTTATCAATAATGGACATTTTTTTAGTTGTTTTCCCACAAATGAATTCTAGATACATGAAGTCATCATATATTATAGCTTAGTACAATGGACATAGTGAATTCTTAAATTTTGAGGTTGCGTATTGTATTTTATATTCTTGTCATAATTATCATACAGTTCTAAACAATAGTTTAGTATTTTGAAATTCATTTCTTAACATGGTCAGTATCATAAAATGATGGATACATTGAAGATAATAAACTCATTTCATTTTTAAATGTATTGTTATTTTTTTTTATTGTTTTCATGTAAATAAAAAATGTCTTATTTTTTAAGTCAAGTGAAGTTTTACTGTTTTTCGTTTCATTAAAATGATTCCATTTTGTTCTATTGCTACCACTTAAGATTCAAATGATATTTATTTTCAAGTTCACACATGGTAATTTATAGAATAATTGGACTGAAGAAAAAATAAATTTACTTGGTACTTAATTGTGGTGTCTTGGACTTGACTACTTGTCTTTCCGCTTATAATTCACACACTTAACAACTCAAAATCTATTTGAGAGTCGTAGAAATTAATTTTGTGTTTTTGTTGGTTGGTCAGGAAATGGGTATTATAGGAAAAGAAAAGCATAGCATACAATCTAAGATATAGGAAATGGGTATTATAGGAAAAGAAAAGCATAGCATACAATCTAAGATATTTGAAAATATAGGTTGTCCACTAGCCTTTTATTCTCTTGATATTTTTTATTTTCTTGGGCATTTTCTATGATATTTTTTACTACATGACAGACACTATTGAGCTCTCTTAGTACTAGGAGTATCCATTGAAAGCCAATGTCCAAATCTCCTAATATTTGAATGCTTGATAGAATTAACATCTAATATCCCAAGGTCCTCAACAATAGATATCTCGATCACTTGAAAACCCAACATCCTGTTAATTTGGTTATCGAGACAATGCTTGAATTAAAACAAAATCTGATACTTGATCTCCTCACAACCTCATCTCCCAATATCCTAACATCGAGACAGCCCCACAGAGCGATTATTCGCAAGCATTTTATGTGTATAGACCAGGGAGATCCGATGCCTAATCTCTCAATTTCTCGATAGCATGACATCTTTCGATCCCGATAATGAAATAAATCAACTATAGTAGATTATTAATTGTTTCGAATACATCTCCCTGGAAATTGTTGAAAAATCATTGGCTTCTATTATTACAGGTTGAGACACATTTAAATCATAATAACTTGTAAATTCTAGATACCCAATAGTCAGAGTATATTACCCGATAATGAAATAAATCAACTATAGTAGATTATTAATTGTTTAGAATACATCTCCCTGGAAATTGTTGAAATATCATTGGCTTCTATTATTATAGGTTGAGACACATTTAAATCATAATAACTTGTAAATTCTAGATACCCAATAGTCAGAGTATATTATAATCAATTTGGAGTAAAATTGGCTTAGCTTTCAATAAGTTATTTCAAATATAACAAATTTGTTATGGTTTTATAATAATTTTGAAATATATAAATATTAAATTGAATATTTAATAATTATAAAAATAAATTTCTTTTTTTTTTAATTTTATTCCAGTTTTCCAATTGGATAAGGAAATTGAAAAGGCTAACTTTATCTGCTTTAAACTATTTTCCAAATAATTTTTTCTTTAGACATAGAACCTAGAAATTATGTTGTAGCTCCAAGAAGTACCTACAACTGTACTATGTGCTTATATTTAAATAAGCTATTTAATTTTCACCATAATATAATTAATTTTTACTTTTATATTATTAAACAGAGTTGTCTTTAGTGCGATTTTTTGGAGGCTTTTACAGTAGGTTTTTCAGGTTTAATTTCTTTAAAATCTGGTAGAAATTTATTGAAATCACAAGCTTGATGGGTAATCCTGTGCAATCGAAGTGCCCTAGGAGTTTTCCAGGGTGCTGAATCCATATATACAGCCAAACGACTAGTTTAAATAACATAAATCAATATTTCACCTCAATTTTTTCCACAAAATTCGGGCACCAGAAAGTCTAAAAAATAACACTAAACACAACTCATTAAATAAATCCTTATAGGTAGATGTGGTTATCAAATTTAAGATACATTAAACTTTGCCATGAAATCAATATGGATTCCTTTTAAAAAAATATATATCTTAATTCTAATTGATTCATTATATTTAGGCATCTAAGTTCTAGAAATTCAGGGATGACTCATTATCGTTTGTACTTCTTAGCACGCGTTCATGGGGCTTGAAAACTTTCTCTCAACCCACAATAATGGTCAACCTCATTTTCAATTACTTGTAAACTTTGATAACAATTTATTCGTATTATTTTGGGAATCAATACAAATCACAAATTTCCTTGGTACATTTATGTCTTGATATAGACAAAAATATTGAATGATAGATCTTTCTTTCCAATTAACGAATGACAAGAGACTATCTAGTTTCGACTTGTCATGATTTTAGAAGTTTACCACACTAGCGAAGTAGTAACAAATTCCTTGATATAAGTTTTCCTAATAGAGAGACAAATTCACGTACTGATAGATGAATAAATTCATATTAGGAAATTCAATACTAGGCATCAGGGGTCAATGAGTACTCCAAAAGTTACTAGTGCTAACATCGTGATACTAATGGATGGCAATACATATATTGGTTAACAAGGACGAAAACGGAGGATCTAATATCCCATCATATCGATACTTGAACCCCTTCCAAAATTTATGAAGCTCACCCTAGCTTCAAATTTCAGATTTAAACGTTTAATTAAAACAAAAATTGAACGTTCATGCATTCATCAGGTTAGAAAAATAGAAAGTAAAAAAAGTCCTTAGGACCTCCATGTGTCCATCACTTAATTTGTGAATTATTGGGTTTCTAATAAAAATAATTTAATTTAATTTTTATTCAACACCATGCATTCTACTCTGAAAACACTGAGAAGTAGTTGGTTTACCGGTCACCATTCCAAATCTTAGCAGAGAAATTAATGATTTAACATCATGGTTAGTATACTTTCTTCATTATAATTTACCTTTCGAGTTGTGTTATTGAAACACATATTCATATAAGACAATACAACAAAGAAAGGAAAGATGAAGATGGGGATACGAATCACAATTTTTTTTTTTTTTAGATACTTCAATCACTATAGAGATGAATAACGACACAAAATGCAATGACATTTATAACCACTTAGCAGCGAAATTTTGAACACGAATATGAAGAGAATGAGAATAATTTTATGAACCTCAAAAAGTTAGACCTACACGAGATTGCTACTTGAATTTCCATTTTTCCCATTATGATATGGTACAATGGATCATTTCTCACACTACTGTTAGAAATTTCACAATAATTAATTTTCCTCAAGTTTTTAGCTCATTTAGACAAGAAAATGCACATATCATGTATAATTTAGACACCCTTGAGGAAATTCTAAATAAATAATTCATCGAAATATTTGTAACAAAAAAATGTTGTGTAAAATCAAACGCAAATGGATGAGTTGATTAGGGATTGGTGTAAGCCATTGAAACTTTTAAAACTACATAATATAAATCATATCTTGTCAAACACCTAAAAAGACATGAGATGTTTCTAGCAACAATGATATGTAGATTGTATGGTCAAAGTAGCTCTAAGTAGTTCAAGTTAGAATGGGTTCCTCTCACTCATCATGTCATTTAGAATGGGACAAGATTCAACTGGGTTCATATTCTCTCATTTGAATTACAATAAGAAGTTAGAAGGTTCAAGGAAACCCCAACTAAGAAATTCCTAGGATTCTTCATGTAAGCGTTACATCTCTTCCTTTCCATTGATGAAGTGGTAGTGGTATCCTAATAATGACCCAATACATATATATTGTTCAAAAATGTGGAAAACAAATTCTAGAAACTTCCTTTATTAAAATTTTGCCAACTTTATGATTTCTCTGGATATCTTACTAAAAAATCAATCACCCCATAGGTTTCATGGATGGATATAATGGCATAGGGGATAGGTTTATTGATGAATAATTCTCTTATATTGAAGTTTACAAATGTGAAGGATCCCCTCACTTACTTCCTAAGTATGTAATTGATAGGCTAGTTCTCAGAGAAATCACTTATTAGACTGTGGTTACTGGAATTGCTACCACCTTAAAAAATAAAAAGAGGTTTTGGCTAAATTTTCCTTTTCCATTAGAAGTTTACTCTTTGATAAACACTCAACACACTTTAAAGGAGGAAAACCAACTTGAAGCATTTGGCTAGGCAATAGAAAATAAAAAGACATGATCCAAAAGGAATAGTGAAAAGGTATTGTTCTACAATAAAAGATAAATTTTATATTAACGAGCATTCACATTTTGAAATTTTTTTGAGATAGCATAAGGTTAGGAAGATATTAATAAATGATTCAAAAAAATCAAATATCATTCAAATGCTTTTGATTTTTTAACCTTTCGACTTAATAGAAAAAAACACATTTCTAGAAGAATGAAGTGAAATAACAAAGAGATACTGTGAGTTTCATCACTCAAAATATGACAAAAAATACTTCTTTCACCACTCAGGATGATAAAAAAGCCAAATAAAATAATATAGTAAAAAATATTGAAGAATAAAGTAAACAATAACAAGAGGAACAAGGACATAATGAATAAGAACAAGACAAAGGCACAAAAACGTTAATCGAGATGAGAAAGGCATGAAAAAGGAAGGTGTACCTAGCAATGTTCAAAAGAATGTAATTTTGGACACTTCTTTAGAAAATATTTAAACAATTGATGAATTACTCCTATGCAAGCCACTGTACCATGTTTACATCTTTGATAACTCTAACTACTACCATTCATTCCACCCCAATTATTGTTCTTCCTAGTAAATTTTGCATTACAATAATAGACATAAACATTTTAGATCCTATTAAAGGGATTGTAGTGCTTTTAAATAGTTATGTTTTTAGTGGCAAAAATAAGACCATGGTTAAAGTAATGAGTAGGAAAAGAAAAGTGGGAGCCTCTAAGTAACCAAGCATTTTGTGGAATGTTGGTAAAACTGTCATTGATAGCAAAGGGTGTGGAAGGTTTCTGTAACATACTCCCTATTATCCCTAGCCCCAAATAAGGGTAGATGGAGGAAGTTACTATGTTGACCTGACCTTCAATGTCTCGAATGACATCTTTGTGCTCATCTTGCTGAGACCTTTCTAATGATATACAATTTGGCCCAATCCGAATCCCATAACAAAAGTTATGGCCACTCAATGATTGGCCTATTGGTTAGAGCCATGTTAGATAACCTACCATGTGGCACCGACGTGGTCCCCATGTGGCATCTACAATTTGACCCAATTCGAATCCCATAACAAAAGTTATGGGCACTCAATGATTGGCTTATCAGTTATAGCCACATCAGATAACCCACCATGTGGCACCGACGTGGTCCCCATGTGGCATCTACATCGCTATGCGACAACCACCTTATTGCCACATGACATTATTACCTAGCTGCTAACCAATTCCCACTGCACCACATGTTGTCCTTGTCTCAAGGTTTAAACAAGCCCATCATGCAATATATATAGATATATCTGCATAGTATATATATATATATATATATATATATATATATATATATATATATATATATATATATATATATGCGTATTATATATATGTAGTATATAAGGGATGCGGGTGCAGGCCCCTATATATATATATGCGTATTATATATATGTAGTATATAAGGGATGCGGGTGCAGGCCCCTCTATGGCCACATCACCCCAGGGGAAAAATATCGATGGGTTCCAATTTAAACCCTCATTAAAACTGTCACGCATAGTATTCTAGGTTACATGGCAATGTCCATTACGCAATTTGGCTTGTCCTCCCCCTCGGTCTATAAGTAAACCCATCCCTACCATGTGACACCTATCCCCTCTGAATGGGTCCCATACTTCATGTAACCCTGGAACTTAAATCCTACAAGTTCTACCATGTCCTCGATTTAAAATTCTTAGGTGCTATCATGTACTTCTTGTAGCATGGGTCCCAATAGAAGTCTTTATTTTCACAATGCAATCAAATATTCACATTATAAGAGTTTTGGGGTCTCTCGCCTCAACACATTAATTTGTCAATGATCGACCCCACCTACCATGTCGTCCCAACATTTCATTCCTTACAAGAATTTCCTTTGCCTTCCTTCAAAATCTCCGAGGTACCAAACCTCTGGGACACTTGGATGATGCTCATGCTCTCTCTCCCCTTTATTGCTAAGATAACTCCGCCCTTTGCGCTTGGACTTTGGTCATGGCCATACAATGCTTAAATCTAAGTCCCCTTTTGCTCCTTTGGTCTTTGCTCTCCTAGCATCATGGTTCTTGGTCACTGTCAATATAAGCATAAGGGTATTTTTCCTAGGCCTCCAACAAATAATCTATGGAAATAAAAGGGTTTATGCAAGCCCTTATGGGCTGTCCCTCCTAATCTTAATAAGGCCTTGGCCCAACCTGTGAATACATAGATATTTGGGAATATATATGTATATATATCTCTCTTGAGCTTTCAAAAGGACTTGATCTAGCCCATTTGTTATATATATATATATATATATATATATATATATAAGCTATCCCTCCTGAGTTTTATGGTTAAACATCAACTTGATAGCCAAGCTATCTAGTGCAACATCCATTCAAAAAGCATGGATTTGTTTATCTCTTTTATATTTAACCATTTATACCAATTTAAAGACTCGGGATGAATATAGGAGTGACCCTGATCCAGGTGGATATTGGTGGCCACTTTCCAATTCCACTTGGACCCCCACCATTGTTTCTTTTAGTTTTTCAGTTTCCTTAATTGTAGAACAATTTACTATTTTTAGCAGTTTTTCGGGTCCTAAACTTCCGAAGCCATTTTGAGGCCCTAAATGATGTTTTTTTGGCAATTTACTGCCAACGATTTTTTAACTAAAATCTTCTTTTCTGTCGTAGTCCTCAGAGAGATATTTCCAATGGGTTATCATGCACGTCAAATAGAGATAATATGACCACGTCGCGACCCCAGGAAGTTGGTTGTCCAACTCACCCCAACGGGGCCCATAAACTGTTGGTGTTACATCTCCTCGGGTTAGGGTTTTGGTTGTTTAGGGTTTTCTCTTATTGTTCAATAATAAAAAGGCCCTTAAGCCTCATTGTAACACACTTCAGAGGAATGTAGCTGCCACATCTGTTCTGAGAGATAAGCTACCATTGCCCGAGCTAGTCTTATTTCGATTATGTTTGTAAGCATATTTCAATATTTGATATTAATGAAATGAAGTGCTATTTCTACTACATATTTGTATTTATGGTTGTATCTGTAATTTGTTGCGTTCCTATGTAAATCCGGATAAATGGTATAAGAGCAGACTGCTCTTTCTCTATTTTTCTTTGCATGTCCCTAACGAGGTCGGGATATAAGGAGTTAGGGCTTGAACTGGTCTAAACTTTGCAAGACCAGCCTCACAAATATTGACGGCCTCCCATGGCGGATGAAAAGAAAGACGAGGGGGTAGGAGATCCTATCAAAATCTTACTCGAGGAAGCCCTTGAGGGACAAAGGAACACGATGATGGACAACTTTTCCCAGATCCTTCAGTGGCTACCCAGGGGTGATGCATCTACTTCCCGCAGCTACTCTAGAAGCGTCGCACCCTTTAAGGTACAAGTTAACTTTGACATTACCATATTTAAGGGTCAGATAGATGCAGACGTTGTAGATAAATGGTTAAATATGCTAGAAGAATATTTGTCCATTCGTGATTTTTCCAGTCGGGAAAAGATCACCTTTTCACTTCTCAAAGTAGCCCCCCACGTCAAGGATTGGTGGGAAACCTACAGTGAGCAGAAGGATGAAAGTAAAAACTCATCGTTTTCAGCTGCACCCACTTGGAACTCATTCTAGGATGCCATCAAGGAGCAGTACTACCCTGTTAGGAGCTATGAGGATAAATACATAAAGTGGACAATGCTGCCACAGGGGAGGGACCAAGATGTGCTGGAGTTTATCAATGTTTTTCATACCCTTTGCATGAAGTAGTGTATCAAGGATTATGAGAAGCATTTGGTTCTCAAGTACCTCGGCTACCTACAAAAGTACATCCAAGACGAGATGGAATTCCTGGACATCTCCTCGCTCGGCACGACATACCAATATGTGGTCAAGATCGAGAAAAAGTTTAAACAGAAGAAGAGAGACTTTGGAACTGCAAATCCAAAGCAAGGGAAAAGTGTCCCCAAACCACAGAACAAAGGAAAAAGCCAAGGCGGGGCGGCCTAGGAAAACCCACCAAAGCCGCAAGCAAAGAACAATGTCACGAAGCCGAAGAAGGACATGGGAAAGTGGTGTGAGTTCCATAAGAGCTCCACTCACAACACAAGTGAGTGTCAGGCCAAGAAGTCACTGGTGGCTGAGCTAAAGGCTTCGAAATCAGATGTATGTTACGACTCTAAGTCAGAACCCAACAAGGGGAACGACAAAGGGTAGTAGATTATCGATGCGAAGCCCAATTCCACCATTGCTGCCACAAAGATCCAGAAGGAGGAACTCAAAGATCTAGAGGAGGAGGAGCACCTTTTCCACTCCTAGATGTGGGTAAATGGTTCCCGCTACAGTTCATTGTCAGAAATGGGAGCCAAAAGAACCTCATTTCAGTAGAGGTCACGAAATGGCTGGGCTTACTGACCACAACACATCCACAACCATACACCATGAGGTGGCTTCGCCAAGGATGGGATATTTGCGTGAGCCAACAGTGCTGCCTTCCATACAACATCAAGCCCTTCACAGATGAGGTATTATGTGAAATTTCTCCCCTTGATGTTTGTGATGTATTATTAAGCCAACCATACTTATGGAAGTGACATGTTTTTTATGAGTCAAGGCCTCATGCTGTTATTGTTACTTTGCGAAATAAGTTTTATAGGATACCAGAGGTAGCACCGCCTACTGCCATATCTTTGGTTACTGCAAAAAAATGTAGAAAGCTCATTCCCAAAACCGAGAAATTTCTTTCCCGATGATATGCCCTCAGGGAAGAAGAAGACAGTGGCCACAACCTCCAAACAGGGCCCCTTCACACGTCAACAACAAATGGACAAGATTGTGGAGGAGTACGAGGAAATCTTCACCTCCCCCATAGGTGTTCCTTTGCACTATTAGGTCAAGCACTCCATCGATTTGATCCCAGGTGTGCTGCTACCCAATGGACCAATCTATCGATGTTCCATTCTAGAGAACGATGAAATCAAGAGGCAGATTCAGGAGCTACTGTAGAAAGGTCACGTCCATCCGATTTTATCACCCTGTGGGAGCCCGATCGTGTTGGTACAAAAGAAGGATGGGACTTGGAGACTCTATATTGACTACTGGGCATTGAATAAGATCACTGTTTGGAATAGCTACCTGATCCCACAGATTGATGACCTTCTGGACCAACTGAAGGGTGCAAAATATTTCAGCAAGATAGACTTGAAGTCCGGTTATCACCAGGTACCAATCGAACCCTCCAATGTGTGTAAGACTGTCTTTAAAGCCAAGGAGGGCCTTTTCGAATGGTTGGTTATGCCTTTTGGGTTGACGAATGTTCCTGAAACCTTCATGAGGCTAATGGATGACATCTTACAGCTATTCACCAACTCATTTGTAGTGGTATACTTGGATGACATCCTGATCTTCAACAAGAGTTGGGAAGAGCACCTCCACCACATCCGCTAGGTTCTCCAAACACAACGACAACATAAGCTGTGTGAGAATTTGGAGAAATGCACTTTTGGCATGACCCAGGTTCAGTATATGGGATAAATTATTGATGAATGAGGGGTGCATGTGGATCCAACCAAGATCCAAGTCATTCGGGATTGGCTAGCCCCAACCACTCTGATAGAGCTCCGTATCTTTGTGGGTCTTACCAATTTCTACCACAAGTTCGTGTTGGGATTCTCTCATATCACTTGGCCCTTGAGTCAAGTCACCAAGCGAAAGAAAAATTATTTTGGTCTGAATTTCAATAGAATGGAATGGGGACCATTGCTTCCTAAGTGGGGAGGAATGATCCAGGTGGATATTGGTGGTGACCCTCCAATTCCAGTTGGACCCCCACCATTGTTTCTTTCAGTTTTCCAGTTTCTTTAATTATAGCATAGTTTACTATTTTTAGAAGTTTTTCGGGTCTTAAACTTCCGAAGCCATTTTCCGTCGTAGTCCTCAGAGAGATATTTCCAATGGGTTATCATGCACATCAAACAAAGATAATATGACCAAGTCGTGACCCTGAGAAGTTGGCTGTCTAGTTCACCCCAATGGGGCCCATAAACTCTTGGTGTTACATCTCCTCGGGCTCGGGTTTTAGTTGTTTAGGGTTTGGTCTTATTGTTCAATGATAAAAAGGCCCTTGAGCCTCATTGTAATGCAGTTCAGAGGCATGTAGCCACCACATTTCTTCTCAGAGATAAGTTACCATCGCCCGAGCTAGTCGTATTTCCATTCTGTTTGTAAGCATATTTCAGTATTTAATATTAATGAAATGAAGTGTTATTTATACTGCATCTTTATATTTATGGTTATATCTGTAATTTGTTGCGTTCGAGTTTAAATCTGGATCAGACCCAATCCTAAATATTGACATAAATAATCATCATCTATGTTATCAATTAATATTAATAATACAACGATTAAATATCCCTAATCAATTGTACTACATTTAGCATGGTTTATTCACATAGGAGTTTAAAATTCCTTAATGGCGACATAAGCATTTAAACTGACACATTAACCTGTGAAAAATATTTAGCCTCCCTGGCTTACAGATTGGAGACAAAGCCTACTAAACATTCCTTTCAAAGAGTATAAACATTGTAGAGATTCACCCATCTCTTTGACATTCAAGAACCTAGATTATAGTTCTGATTCAAGAGCTTACACGATTCAAACATTCCTAGTAGACAATCCATTTAGACTAGGATTATGCATAATTTAACACGTGAATCTAAACCTTTCCATATCCATGCCTTTAAAACAAAAAATTTCATTTAGATAAGAATACCTTATTCCTCGACATTATAAGTTATGATAATCGGTACATTAAGCAAGCATAAAGCATTCAAAACATAAGTCATAAGTGGTCACTTATCTTTGATATATTGAACTAGGATGAGATTGGGACTTCAAATCTCTACCAAAACTTAGACACTCAACATCCAAGCCTTTCTTGTGGTGCTCATCCCTGAGCCAGATTTCAGAGCTTAAGGATAAGTGCTTAAAGGATTAAACCAAATTTTCTAATTGAAACAGGGATTCTAGAGGACCATCCACCTGCACCTGCCAACTACTTCTATAGTCAATGTCTCACAAGGAATCTAGAGGTCCACCACTTCGACCCTTCAAAATCAACAAGGAAATCCAGAGGCTACATGTCCACCCTCAAACCAACAAGGGAATCTAGAGGCTATACTTATACCCTCAAACCAACAAGGGAATATAGAGATTACTATAAAAACCAATAAAACAAGCAAAGGGGGCTAAAGAACTCTACTACCAAGAATCCAAGGAACATGCCTCTACTCAAGCCTTAAAGGGAATATAGAGAAAACCATCTGCACCCTCTAGTATTTTGGGGAATCTAGAGATTATTGTCCTCACCCGCGAGCTATTCTTCCACCTCCCAATGCTTAACCGAAGGATGGCTCTGTTTCCTACATTTTGGTAAAAACACAAATTTTTATTCTTTCACTCTAGTTCCACCGTGTCCTGCATTCTCTCCCTCTTTCTCTTTATCAGTATCCCCTCTTTCTACATGTGCACGATAAATCTCTTTGTGAATGCTCTCTTTCTTGTAGCGGCATGGGGTGTCCCCAATATTTGAGAACACTTGTCCTTTTCCTCCTCATGGAGTGTCATCATGGTCATCCCCATTATGGAGTTGCAACCAATTTTTGGTTGCATGGGAAGACAATGTTGTCCTCCCTTCCTTTTCGTCTACAATGGTTTTGTCCTATGTGGTGATGGGGAGTCTATGTGTCAACACTTCTTTCCTCCCCACTCCTTGCTGGTTTACTTATTTGTACCCTAACTATAAACCATTATTGATTCCTTGACAAGGCTTCCTCGTATCAGAAGGATTTCATAATCAAGGCAAGTTCCTGCCTCAACATTTTCATACCATCCATGGCATGATTCATAGAAATTGGTAGACACCATTGGGTGCTAGTTTCCCACAATGACCCTATTCCTAAAATCTCTTACCAGTGTACTATTGCATGCTTTAACTCTTTTTCTGCTACATGATTTAACTCTTTTGTTGTTGCTACTATTAATATTGCAACCAAATCCAACCACCCAAACTAGGAAATTCCAAGCTTTCCCACATCATAACACATAAATCCACATGAATTTCATTATAAATAAATTGCAATCATTTAAATCACACCTCATTAACAACCTATCCATGAGGTGACATTTGCAATTTTATTTTGATTCCTGTCACAATCAGGGAAAATTTTAAGGATGGAAATCTATCTTAAAGTTTAGAAACCTTGGCGAATCTTACTTGTCCCTAAGAAGCAAAGTATAAAATGTTTAGCGATATGTTTCTAAAAATATTAAAAATTTGTAATGAGTTTATATAGTCTCTATAAGACATTGGCTATTTTTAAGGTAAAACAATTTATAAAATTTGGGCGAATCATTTTTAGGAAAAATGGAAATTGGTGAATATTTGTTTTTGAAAAAACACAGAAAGTTAGCCCACCTGATAATATTAGCCCCTATAATTTTCCCCAGTCAAAATGAGTCAAATTATCTCATAGATCAAATCATCATATATCAAAATATCAAATGAAATACTGATAGGCTTATCTTTGAATTTTTCTGTGCTTCTTTCTTTACACACACTAGATTAGTTTCCCAATATGACAAGCATCCATTGTCCTTTTCATTTTTCATACACACATTGGATCAGTTTCCAAAATCGATGAGCACCTAGTGCCTTCTCTTCTCTTTGACCTCGTGCACACATTGGATCAAATGTGAAACCTAGAAAGCACCTAGTGCCTTCTCTTATCTTCTGTTTGTATTCAAATTTACTAACTGGTTCATTTACCTCTAATAGTAATAGATAAATATAAATAAGCCCAATCGCTACCTCACGAATATGGGCACTACCAATCCTGATAGTATTCTGTCACTAGGAATATTATCATTGAGAATCCAAAGACTATCTCACCTCCACCTGAACACATAACATAACACGCAGGCCTAGACAATCCCATACCTATGTATCTCAGCACATTACAAAACACATACACATACACATGTAGAACAATACAACATACACATGGCACAATACAACACACACATGTATGCACATATACAACACAATGTCTAAATAGATACATAAAGAATATAAAGACTACACCGTCTCTGCTCCCAAGCATAATCGAGTCAAGGAATCCATAACCCCTTCTTCTCCACCCCACAACCAAATAAGGGAATCCATAGTTTCTATAACTCCACCCTACAATCAGTTTAGGGAATCTAGAACTTAAGATCCTCCACCCCAAATACTGGAATCCATAAGCCTAATACTCTCCACTCACTTTGCACATTAGGAGCTTAGAAACTAGTTCCTCCACCTATCTCTTGTAGGAATATAGAGTTCACTAACCATTCCACCTAATGGACTCCATGGGAATTTAGAGAGATAACCTCCACTTGTTCGCAAAAGGATCAGGAATCTAGAACTTTGTTCAAGCTCCACCTGATACACAACATGATTCCAAAGCACTCACTCCACCTGCGTGCCTTTTCCTCATTGTATCATGTGCATCCAAAGCCCAAGTCCTAGATCTATGGTTCCTTCAGTTTGTTCGTACAATCCATATTTGTTGGGTGCTCGGGTTGTAGTTCAGCAAACTCTCGCAACACTTAATTGTCAACCTGGGGCTACGTAAGATTAGAGGCGTAGCACAAGAAATGCCAAGATTAATGGTATAAAATTTCACCAAATATATTCCTATCATCCCTAATTACATTTGTAGAATCAAATAATTACAAAGAAAATAATACCAAAATAATTTTGGTGCCGGAATCAAAAGGAAAATACTATGCAAAAAGTCAATGAAAGGAATTTCAAATCAGTATAAACAATCTTGATCAATGAAAGAAAGAAAAGAAGATATCTGAGACTAAATGTTAGTGTAGTCATAAGACACAACAATAATTAGGCTATGAAGTGCATTTGTCTTTGTTACGAGTTTTCCTTCTTGGCCTAAATCATCGTTCTTGTACCGCAACAACGTTCCTGTACTGGAACGGAGTTCCTGTGTTGGAACGATATTACTGTACTAAAACGATGTTCTTGTACTGGAAGTATGTTTTGTTCCTGCACTAAGTATTTTGGCTTTCATGCAATAATTATGGGTTTCTGTACCAGGGTACTCTGTTCTTGTACCAGGGTTTTGATTCCTGTAATGAAACAGAGATTGTTGTACTAAGAAATCAATATTCCTGTACTGAGCTTCCAAACCACTTGCATGAAATTGAAAGTGTGCTAAACAGAAATTAACTTGCAAGGCAAACCAGAGTAGAGAAATAATTGCATATAATAAAAATACTCCTTATCTAATCATTCATTTGAAAGTGAAAAGTAATTCAAAATTCAAAGGAAATATCTATTGCAACACAAATCTTCTTCATGTGAAAATGATCATTTACTCTAAATACAAAGCATCCCTTCTTTCCTGGATGACTATCATGAAATTAACTAGATCTGCACTTTTTTTGAATAGAGGTTTCAGTTTAAAGGTTCCTTCACTAAATTCTAGTCTTAAACTGAACTATTCCCACAAGAAAATAAGCACAATCACAGATCCTCATAATATGGACAATGTTTCATTAATTCTTAGGGAGATACAAATAAATTAACACAAGTTAAATAAAACGCACTTGCATACTAAGGAATGAAACACACTTGCATAAGGAGAATAAATCCACTTGCAGAAATAAATACATTCATAGAAGAAACCGCCACTTGCAGAAATAAAACACACTAGTGCAAGCAAACCGAAACACACCTTTTGCAGAAAGAAAACTACTCATAAAAGGAAAGAAATGCTACTATAATGTTTAGTAAATGAACACACCCACACCTTCACGCCTTAGATCCGAGCAACACAGTTTATGAAGAAGACAAAAATATGTTAGCTATATAAAAGAAATGAAATACTTCTTACTCCAATACTGCATATGAAAATACATCTAACACACCTTACAAAAGAGGGAGAATGAGATGGGTTGGCTGGGCCCTAGCCAATGAGCTCGTTTCCCTGTTACGATATTTGGAAAATAAACTGCTCAAATAACACATCACATAAAATATTGGAACAGGATCATATTAAACTCAGTAATAGAAAATGTACATCGTGGATTACTGGATCCAACCCAGAATTATGGTGACACAAAAATGATAGTATGAGCCAAAATTTCACTATATTATCACTACCTAGTTCTACTAGAAACCCTATTAAATATACATCGTTCGAGTCATGGCTGTAATAGAAATCAAACAAAATTATAATCTTAGGCTTCAATTGTTTGAAAAAAAGACTAAATCAGGGGTATCTAGTTGAAACCTTGGCCTCCATATCCCATATTTTCCTCACACTCTGATCCCAATAGAGTGTTGCTGATTGTTTGGCAAGGAAAGTGTGTAGATTGCCAAACTGTAGTGGCCTTTGGCGGTGAACCGTGTTTATGTTGCCAACTGTTTTGAGTATAAAAACATAGGCAACACATGAATATTCCCACACCAACCCCATCTTACACATTGATTAATACTTTCTCTCTATCAAAATACTTTAGGAAAGAAAACATGTAAGTTGCAAAGGAAAATAGACTATTTAATATTTTCAATTAGTAATTAAGCTCATATAACCCTTAATAATGAAAATCATGAAGGTAGTGTAGGAATAAGTGCAAGGATTAGAAGAAGTGTAGGAATAAATAGGTTCCAAGGGTAAAACAGAGGGCTTAATTAGTGTGTTTGGGTAAAATGGAGGTTAGAAATAAGGCAATTTTGATTACCAACATCCTCCCATTACCATTTCGTTGTGTGTCCTCACACAACCTCAACTTCTGAAAAAAACCAGCATGGAGGGCTCCCTTTAATTCTAAATTTGAATATCACTTCCCTTATTCATTGTCCTTGACTTTTCACTGTGAGCCTTCTTGAGTTGTTTCATCACTTTCCTAAGGTGAATGCAGCACTTCAATGCTTTAAATTTCCATACCTTTCCCTGTCGCTTCCTTTGTTGCACCTCTTGCATCAATTCTGCATTCCTACTCTGCACCATTGTGTTGTGATCTTTCATAACCTGGTTCAACACTTCAAGTCTATAAATTCACTGTTTCAATTCTTCGACCTAGCTATTCATATAGAAAGCAGGGTCTTCCCTATTGGGTTCAATCCCTTCAACAACTGAATCATGACAAGTACTAGTGTCATCAAGGGAAATTTCACATTATGTTTCAAGACTTCAAGGAATAGTACCCTTAGTCTGATCCACAACTGGCTCCTTTCCTGCACTTGCACTATGTGTATTAGATGTTTTCCTTTTCTTTACTTTCTTAATTAAGGTTGCCAGAGGAGTGTTATCTTCCTCTTCCACATAACCTATACTAAACACAAAATGGACTGTGGCCTCTGTTAGAAGAGAGATTATTTTCAATTGGTGAATTAGAATGGGGGTTATCTATAGAGGGGGCATATTCCTCCAAATCATCAATGTTTATTGGAGAAGTTGATACAACGTGGCCTCCTTTTGAGGATGCACCTCTTTTCTTCACAGATCTCTTAGTCAGTCTCCTTGAAGGGCCAGGGGTTTTAGTTATAGGTTCCTGCTTTTTCTCAAGCATCAACTTCTTGGACTAGGTTTTCTTTACTTTAGTCTTCGAGGCCTTACTAGTCTGTGGGGTTAATGACCTCCTTTGTTGGTTGGGCTTCCTCTTAGTAACTTTTCCATTCTTCCCTGACTTCTTCAAAGTACCCTCTCCTTGAAATTCTTTTAGAAACTTCTACAAAGTCATCTCTTTTCACTACTGTTTTTTAATTAGAATTGCAATTAAACCGTAATGACATAGTTTAAACCTGACTTGAATTTCTCAGCTCTTATGAATTCTTTTTGACATCTTCTCTAAATTTTTCAATGAGAAATAGGGGAAGTTGATCAACTTACCCAATTCGAAATGAAGTAGAAACTAAATATCGTACAGGAAGGTTAATGAATACCCCCCCTCGTATGTGAGGAATTTCTGCAAGATGTACAATAGATGCTTCCATTTTTCTACCATCACATTCCTTTGCAATCCAACCTTCTAGTTAATCTTTTGATTTTTGTCAATCACAAACTAGTGCCAAGCTCCTTTCTCAATATTTTCCTTTTTAAACCATTTCTCTCATGTAGCTACTAACCCCATAGCTTGTAAGATGGATTGTTTGTTCACCTCGAATTCTAAGGACCCTACTCTGGCTGTGCTCCCATTGAAAGTGTGAGAAAATTTGAGCGTGACAGCTGAGTCATAACCATTGAATTTGAGTAGGAAGG
The DNA here is from genome assembly GCA_031772625.1 of Pinus tabuliformis. Lineage (NCBI taxonomy): Eukaryota > Viridiplantae > Streptophyta > Pinopsida > Pinales > Pinaceae > Pinus > Pinus tabuliformis. Next base: position 1,024,367,895 of record CM062816.1, on the reverse strand, counting down.
GGAGAAATCTCATTTCTTGTAACAAAGATAAACTATCCCTATACTTGATCATCTGTTCTATCTCCTTTATGGACCAAGGCTCTATCTGAACAAGTGCCATAACTACTCAAAATTACACTGGTTCCTTTACGACTCTGAAGAGTACCAAACAAGAAATTTCAGAATATGTCTGAGGGAGTTCACGATTACCAAATTAATTGCATGCTCCTATATCGACGCTCTTCAATGGTCATGCCTTCATTATGAAAAATTCAATCTTGAAAAGGTTGTAAATGTGGGCATGATCTCGACATACATAGGGTAATGATGATTGGTAAAGGCGATGGTCATAGGAAGGATTTTGTTATCAAAACAACACAAGGTATCATATGGTATCAGGTTGATCATTAATTATTGACAAGTTCAGGGGTGAATGTTAGATTATGAAAAGATTTCACACATATCCCCAATCACATCACGATTTTGCATAGGGTGTATACAATACTTAAATTAAGGTAAGATTTAATATCTAAAATGCCTTTATACTTTAAGAATGTCTTTCCTAGTAAGTAATGATAAGACACAAGTTTAATCAAATGTAGAAAACATCATTTCATGCTATGATTCAAAATAATGCATCCATTGATGCCTACAACAAGGTTCCTGTACCGAACAGAATCCCTGTTCTTGGATCATCTTTTTGTTCTGAGCAAGCATTCCTGTACTGGGCATGTATTCCTAGACTGCAGCATGCATTCTTGTATTAAGGAGTCTTGTGATTCCTACACTAAAATACTTGTTCTTGCACTCAGGAATATCACTGTTCCTATACTGAAATACATATTCCTGTACTAAGAAGTGGACAAAAACACCTATTCCTGCACCAAGAATTCTAAGGTCCCTGCATTGAGATACACATTCCTACACTAGGGAACATTGTTGTTCCTGTACTCAAAAGTGTTGTGGCATATCTAAAAAAAATCTCTAATAAAAGTATAATATACAGGCTGAATCTGAAAAGTTTTCAGAGTTTCAAAGGAGTTTTATTCGCCAGCTCCTAGTATTATCATGCTCTTTCTGATCTGATCCATGAATTCTTTGATACTTCATCAAAAATTGCAATCTCATTCATGAGGGAAGAAAGAAATGGGACAGGGGTGAATTTTCATAATGGGAAGGAAATCATCAGGGATTTCAAGAGTGAGACGAATCCAAGAGGGACATAAGGAGAAGGGATAGGGAAATTTTTTCAGGGAAATATGGATATTTTTTTTTGAAGAAAGGGATGGTCAATCTCAATAGGACAAAAAGAATAATTGTAGAGGGAAATTTGTGAAAAAGGAATGAGAAGAAAGGCAAAGTTTCACCTCAAATTCTGCCAAATAGTGTTGAACCAAAATAACTGCAATGGGAATTGAGTGTTGCTTGCATAAGATTTTTCGTGTTAGCTGTCCCGAACTTGGATAAGGGCTCAGTTCCTAATCATTCTTCTACACAAAGAAAATTAAAACCTGCTTCTTCTCGTTGACAAATAACATAAATGAAGATCAAGCAACATTCCCATTTTATTAAAAAATGATCCTCTTGCCAGCATGTTGGTTTTCAGGTTGATCCTTCTGTGATCATGTCAGTAAACTAATTTTCACAACCACACAATTTTTTTTCTTTTTAATTTTTGTCATTTTTTTGGATTTTATTTTTATTTTATTTTATTTTTGGAGAACGAATGATCATATTTCCAATAGGTTGGCACAACCACCTACCATCTTTAGTTTAGATTTCTATTATACTTGATGCATAAAATCTTCCTTTGTGAGGGGTTGAAAATACACTTTAAGTCTATGCCCATTCACAAGGAATACTAGTTCTCACCCATCAATAATTTTAACTTATACTGCCCCATTTTCATATACTTTAATCACTTCATAATGTCTCATCTAGCGTGTATGGAATTTTCCTTTACAATGTTTAAATTTAGAGTCATAAAGGAGTACCCAATAATTTGGTTGGAACTTCTTCTTTCTGATAAACTTGTCATACCACTGCCTGCAATGTTGTTGCACTGACACATTCTATTGAACAACATCTCTTTTGAATTCATCCAACTCATTTAACTGAAATAGACACTGCTACTGTGATTCTGAGAGGTCTAACCCCAATTGCACTGTAGTTCAAAAAGCTTTATCTGGAACTCAATCGACAAAGGGAGTCGTTTCCTGTATACCAGCTCATATGGTGTATGTCCCATACTATTCCTCTAGGAGGTTCAATAAGCCCATAAGGCTTCAGGAAACCTGCTGGCCTAATCCTTTCTATGCAGATTTACTGTTTTGGTAAGGATGGATTCAATCACCTTGTTGGTAGACTCCACCTGGCCATTTTCTTGTGAGTGATATGGTGTAGATTTCCTGTGCCGAATTTTGTATTGATCCATAACACCCTGAACCAGATTAGAAACAAACTGTGGTCCATTATCAGTAACAATTTCTCTAGGAACACCAAATCTAGTAAAAATTTCATTAAACAAAAATTCAACAACTTTTTCAGTAGCGAAAGAAACAACTTTAGCCTCTACCCATTTTGTAACAAAATATGTACAAACCAAGATATGATTTTTATTCAAAGATGTTGGATTTATAGGTCCTACAAAATCAATAACCCATTTTTCAAAGGGCTCAATCATAACCTGAGGACATAAAGGAATTTCATTGGCTTGGATAGGCTGACCCATTTTCTAATAGCTATCACATCGCTTGACATATTGTTTGGCATCCTTAAACAAGGAAGGCAAAAAATAGCTAGCTTGTAAAATCTTATCTGCAGTTCTCTTGTCAGCAAAATGCCCCCCACAAGGTTCATCATGGGCAGATTTCAGAATGTTGAAAACTTCTTCCTCTCTTACACATCTACGAATAATGAGATCTGGTCTCGTGTAAAAGAGTTCCCCTTGGATCCAAGAATATAAAACACTTTTTTGTATGTTATTCCACTTTTCACGAGCGGATAAATGAGGTGGTGTTTTTGTGGTGACTAAATAATTAGCTATGTCATCAAACAATGGGGATTTTGTTGACACAAAAAAAGATGCTCATAGGGAAATCATCATCAACATGAATTACCTCTCCAGGATGATTCAATATAGAAAGATAATCAACTAAAACATTAGATTTTCCTTGTCTATCAATAATAATAACATTAAATTCCTGTAACAAAATTAACCACCTAGTCTCTGTACCGCTAGTCAATGGTTTATTCATCAAATATTTTATAGAAGAATGGTTAGTATGTACAAAAACTTCATATATTGTAATATAGTGTCTAAATTTATTGATAGCAAAAATTATGGCTAAAAAATCCTTCTCAGTTACTATGTAATTTAAATCAATAGGTGACAAGTTTTACTGATGAAGTAAATAACATAGGACTGCTGGTTCTCTTCCTATCATAAAGCTACGCCAATAGTATTATTTGAGGCATCAAAGGAAATATGAAATGGAATGGACCAGTTAAACCATCTCAAAACTAGTTCTTATACTATTTTTTCCTTTAATATCTCAAAAAGGCCATTGGCAACTCATGGACCAAGAGAATTCACTATCCTTAGATAACAATTGGAAAAGCGGGGTAGCTATCCTAGAAAAGTTATCAATGAACCTCTGGTAATCGCTGACATGTCCCAGGAATCCTCTCACTTCCCTTTGTGTTTTGGGTGCAGGAAGATGAAAAATAACTTCTATTTTAGCTAGGTCTACTTGATATATTTGTCAGAAATCAAATGACCAAGAATCACTCGGGATTTTCAAATTAATCTACATTTTTTTATCACTCAAAGAAAGGTGAGATTCTTGGCAACGAAAAAGCACCTTTTCTAAGTTTCTGAGGGCTTCTTGGAATGAATCACCAAATAATGAAAAATCATCCATGTAAATTTCTACACACTGGAGGTCAGTAAAAATAACCAGAATTTACCTTTGAAAGGTAGCTGGGGCATTATACAGCCCAAAGGGAAGCACTCAGTAGGAAAATGTCCCCCATGGGCATGTGAAGGTGGTCTTATCTTGATCCTCGGGTGAGATTTGGATTTGGTTATATCTGCTGAAGCCATCTAAAAATGAAAATTACTTATTATTGGCAAGGGTATCTAGCACCTGATTGATGAAATGAAGGGAAAAGTAGTCCTTATGAGTGGCTTTATTCAATTCTTGGCAATCAATGAAAGTGTGCCATCTCCCATCATTTTCCAGGACTATGACCAATGGAGAGACCCATTGGTTATTAGATATAGGATAAATGAAATTAGTGTCTAAGAGTTTTTGTAATTCTTCTTTCATAACTTCTCTTAGCGCAGGGTTCATGCGCCTCTGGGGTTGTCGAATAGGTCGGGCTCCCTCCTGAATGTAAATATGATGAGTATAGGTTTTAGGAGGTATGCCTTTCATGTCCTCATAACTCCATGCAAAGGCATCAAGATGGTCTCGCAACAAACTAACAAGATGCTCTTGTTGGGATGAATCTAGGTCTAAGTTGATATATAAAGATTTGCCTGGACTAATCTCAATAAGAGTGGTTTCGGGCTTAAGAGTACAGGGAGATGCTGCTAGAGTCTGTGATGAGGGAGGTTGAGAACTATAACTTTCTTGAAAATCTAGACTAAATATTTGACGAAGCATGTCAAAATTTGGCATTATATCTAGATTGTTCAAGAAGTCCTGTAACTCACCCTCCTGGGTAGACCGGTATGATGATGGATCAAAGAAACAGATCGAGTCTCCTCATCACTACTGTCATAATCTAGCCATAAGGTATCTCAGAGCTCCTGAATAGATCTAGCAGGTGGATACAAGGTGACTTTCTTCCTAGCATCTCCATGGGAAATATACATATCACCAGAGCGACATCCAATATAAGCATCGGCTGTGGCAAGCCATGGTTGTCCCAAAATCAAGGGATGTCCACCAACAGGAATTTTTTGCTGAAGCACAATAAAATCTGTGGGGTATTCCCAAGAATCAATTGAAACAACCACATCATCTAACACACCTTCTGGCTTGATTTTAGATCTGTCTACAAGTTCAAGCACAATAGGGTAGGACAAATATGGGTCAACCTAAGTTGATCCATGGTTTTCCTGGTCATAACATTAATGACTGCCCCTAGGTCTATTAACACATTGGGGACAAGGATATCACCTATATGGACAGAAACAACCAGGTTTCCAGGATCAATATATTTCTCCATTTGTACACATCCTGTCATCAACTCAGCTGCGCTTCCAAGAAATTGAATGGTATGAGGTTATACTCTTTTCCTTCTTGGATTCTTAAGACAGAGTTTTGTAGTGATTTTTGTATAGATATGGATCTCTTTAATAGCCTGTAGCAAAGGGATCTTTATGCAAAGATTCCTAAGCTCAGAAGCCAGACTAGACTCAGGAGTGGGGTCATTTTTCTCCATAACTAGTCTCTCCAGATAGAGAGGTTGTTTTGAAGAAGATGGTAACTCCAAATGTGTGAGAATGGGTCGAACGATGACATCTTCTTTCGAACGATCGAGAGTTTCCTCCTTATTTCTTTCCTTGTTAAACACCATAAGCTATTTTTGTTTTTATGGTTTCACTACCCTTCCCGATCTGAATTGAAGCTCATGGATCCCAACTGGAAAGGTTTGATAAATGGGAGAAGGGAGCGGTCCAATGGAATGAATCAATTTTACTACCTTATTATTAGGATTTGGTACTAGTTGAGAAGGTAGTTAGGGTGGTGGTAAAGGAAATGATGGCATTGGTTGACTTTACCGAGGTAAGGGGGGTAAATATGGTTGTGAGATGGGATAAGGTGTATATGCAGTAGGATATGATTGCATAGGTACAGGATAAGAATAGTGAGAGTGATTTGACCCCCTCCATCCTTATTGCCAAGGTTGAGGAGGTTGTCCATATTGAAAGTGATTCCCATGCCGCGAAGGTTGAGAGTGGTTTGCATTATGATAGGAATATGGTGATGCATTATAACCATAAAATTGTGGTGGAGGTTTAGGAACAATACCTGTACCTACCTGAGGTCAATTTCTCGATGCTTCCATGGCATGCAATGGCTCAGGTTCGGATTACTCTCCTTCAAATGCTGCTTAGTCCCAGCTTAGAAGGGCACTCCTTGGTAGCATGTTTTCTTGCACAAATCACACATTTATTAGTACCTTTAACATCAATAGGACATTATCTGAAAAGATGCTTTTTCCTACACATTGGACAATAAATAGAAAATGACTCTTGTTATTCTACTAATTTCTGTTGAAATTTCAAAGAGTCTATTTGTTTGTTTATAGTATTCATAATTTCAATTTTCATGTTTTCCATTTTAATTTCCAAACCAATGATCATAGCATCTATAGATCCAAGTTTACTATTTCTACTTCTACCTCCTCTACCAAATCTAGATTGATTCCATGAGAACTTCCTGCACAAGCCACAATTTTGATCAAAAGCTTTTTGAGCAATATCCCCTTGTCCTAACAAATTCAAATTATGTCTAGAATCTTTAGTAAGCCCATGTAAGAACAAGGTTCTAATAATACTTATGTCAAATTTATGTTTTGACCTTTGGAGGATATATATAAACCTCTCTAAATAATCTTGTAAGGTTTGATATTTGGTCAAAAATACTCTCTTCATTTGGTCCCAAGAATTTATAGTATCTCCTCCTAATCCCGTGAACTAGTGTAAGCATGAATCCTTGAGAGTTGCAGGAAATAATTTTAATTTCTGGGCATCTGCAGAGTAACCATATCTTTTGTATAATATATCAAGTTCAAATAGAAAGGAATATGGATCCTCATGTATCTTACCATGGAAATGAGGAAGAGATGATGACAAAATATTCTTCATTTGTGCAACTATTCTTGAATTCACGATTGGAAATCCAAAGGTGGATTGTTCCTCATTTACCTGACCCTCGCTAGTCACTTTAGCATGGGCCTCATTTTCTGTCATTTTTGTACCTCCAATTGAACCACTCCTAACATAATCAAAAGGTTGACTATGGTTTAAACTAGTCTTTCGACCACCACTAGTTTCCTTCTTCCTCTCTTCAGGTTGTGTCACACACAGACTACTGTTTCCAGAATCCGAGTGGACAGTTCCTGTGTGGTAAGTCTGTGTCTGTTTGGACTTTCTACCTGCAAAAGAAGGCAAAAAATGAAAAAAATATTCAGAGTTATCAGTGTTCCTTTGGCCCTTATTAGGCTTTGAACCCCTACCCTTTTAGGCGTTCATCTTAAAATAGTAACAAAAAAAATGACGAAACCTTTTACAATTATAGGAAAGAAAAAAATCTCCAATCAAATGCTACGAAATAAAAAAAGATCAGCGCTAAGAAATCCTTTAAGCAATAGAAGCACATTGGAGAAAAAATAATAGCAGACTTACCCCTACTGCACAAAAAAATTAGAAAGTTCTTACCAATCTTAAATGCCTCCCCAACAATGACACCAAAATGTTGGGTGCTAGAGTTGCAGTTCAACAAACTCCTTCAACACTTAATTGTCAACCCAAGGCTATGTAAGCTTAGAGGTGTAGAACAAGAAATGCCGAGATTAATGGTATAAAATTTCACCAAATTTGTTCCTATATTCCCTAATTACATTTGCAGAATGAAAGAATTACAAAGCAAATAATACCAAAAGAATTTTGGTGCTAGAATCAAAAGGAAAATACTTTGCAAAAACTCAATGAAAGGAAATTCAAATCAGTAGAAACAATCCAGATCAATGGAAAAAAGAAAAGCATACATCTGAGACTAAATATTAGTGCAGCCATAAGACAAAGCAATAATTAGGCTGTGAAGTTCATTTGCCTTTGTTACAAGTTTTCCTTCCTGGTTTGAATCATTGTTCTTGCACTACAACAATGTTCTTGTACTGGAACAGAGTTCATGCACTGGAACGATATTCCTATACTAAAACGATGTTACTGTACGAAAATTATGTTCTATTCCTACACTAAGTATTTTGGCTTTCAGATAAGAATTCTGGGTTCCTGTACTAGGGTACTCTGTTCCTATACCAGGGTATCGATTCTTGTACTAAAACAGAGATTCATGTACTAAGAAATCAATATTCCTGTACTAAGCTTCCAAACCACTTGCATGAAATGTAAAGTGTTATAACTAGAAATTAACTTGCAAGGCAAACCAAAGTAGAGTAATAATTGCTTATAATCAAAAGACTCCTTATCTAATCATTCATTTGAAAGTGAAAAGTACTTCAAAATTCAAAGGAAATATCTACTGCAACATAAAGCTTCTTCATGTGAAAATGATCATTTACTCTAAATACAAAACATCCCTTCTTTCCTAGATGACTATCATGAAATTAAGCAGATCTACACTTTTATCAAATAGAGGTTTCAGTTTAAAGGTTCCTTCACTAAATTCTAGTCTTAAAATGTGAAAAGTACTTCAAAATTCAAAGGAAATATCTACTGCAACATAAAGCTTCTTCATTGTGAAAATGATCATTTACTCTAAATACAAAACATCCCTTCTTTCCTAGATGACTATCAAAATTAAGCAGATCTACACTTTTATCAAATAGAGGTTTCAGTTTAAAGGTTCCTTCACTAAATTCCAGTCTTAAAATGAACTATTCCCACAAGAAAATAAGCACAATCACAGATCCTCATAATATGGACAACATTTCATTAATACTCAAGAAGATACAAATAAATTAACCCCAAGCTAAAGAAAACATACTTTCATAGAACACACTTGCATACTAAGGAATGAAATGCACTTGCATAAGGAGAATAAATCCACTTGCAGAAATAAATACACTAGCAGAAGCAACCCTCACTTGTAGAATAAAAACACACTGGTGCAAGTAAAATGAAACACACATTTTACAAAAAGAAAACTACTCATCAAAGGAAATAAATGATACTATAATCTTTAGTAAATGAACACACCCACACCTTTGCATGGATCTGAGTCACACAATTTATGAAGAAGGAAAAAATTCGTTAGCTATATAAAAGAAATGAAATACTTCTTGCTACAATCCTGCATACGAAAATACATCTAACACACCTCGCAAAAGAGGGAGAATGAGATGGGTTGGCTGCGACCTAGCCAACCGGCTCGTTTCCCTATTACGAGATCTGGAAAACCAACTGCTCCAATGACACATCACATAAAATATTGGAACATGGAATGAATAACTGACATAGCTCCTTATATTAGACTTAGTAATTGCAAATGTACATCGTGGATTACTCGATCGAGCCCAGAATTATGGCGACACAAAATCTCTACCTAGTTCTACTAGAAACCCTGTTAAATATACATCAGTTGGCTCATGGGTGCAACAAAAATCAAACAAAAGTATAATATTAGGCTTCGACTGTTTGACAAAAAGACTAAATCAGGGGTATCTGTTAGAAACTCTGGCCTCCATATCCCATATTTTCCTCATGCTACGAGCCCAATTTTTGGTGAGGAATGTGTGTGGATTGCCAAACTATAGTGGCCTTTGGTGGTGAACCATGTTGATGCTGTCAACTTTTGTGAGTACAAGAACATGGACCATACAAGAATATTCCTCCACCAACCCCATCTTACACATCGATTAATACTTTCGCTCTATAAAAATACTTTAGGAAAGAAAAATGTATGTTTCAAAGGAAAATAGTTTAAATAATCTTTTTAATTAGTATGTAAGCTCATATAACCCTTAATAAATAAAACCATGAAGGTAGTGCAGGAATAAATAGGTTCCAAGGGTAAAACATAGGGCTTAGGTAGCATGTTTGGGTAAAATGGAGGTTAAAAATAAGGCAATTGTGATGACCAACAATATTTCCATTAAATAAATTTTAAGCCATCATTATTCCATAAGAATGACTCCTGACCAAACCTGTCAGTCACAATGGCATTCATATATGCATATAAATAAATTTTAAACCATCATTATTCCATAAGAATGACTCCTGACCAAACCTGTCATTCACAATGGCATTCATATATGCATATAAACATTGGCATGATCATAAACATATCATAGATTTACATACGTAAATTAAGTTAAGGTCAAGAGAACCTCCTTTATTTTATTTCCATGGCTTCCATATCATTGTTCATTATCCCACGAACTAAATTAGTCCAATGGTTGTCATATTAAGGAGCAATGCTCCAACATACACTAGCGATGGTCTTTCCCAACCCATCACCCAAACCAAAACTTTCTCATTTTTGTTCATGCTCTTTAATTAGCCGCAAGCCTCTTTCAGGTCGTATTCTCGTTAGTTCTCTTCAACTCTCTTACTAGAACCCTATGGCTTTCCTGCCACACCAAACAAGTTTCCCTGAGCGCCAAGCATGCCATTCGAAAGGAAGAAAAATTCAAAAGGAGAGCAAAGAAAACCAATAAAAAAAGGGAATTAATAACAATTATAAAAATTTCAATAGAAAAACATGTCCATGCACAAATCTATAATCAAAATGATGTCAATCCATGAAATCAATAAAGTAAATCCATAACACATAAGTATTGAAATAAAACAATCCCCAAAAATCAATTTTATCCCCATGAGTCAAGTGTTCATGACACTTCCAACCGTTATATATGTGTACATACAAACATATATATTTACACACACACACAAACACACACATATATGTATGTATATTCACATACCAAAATCAGTTCAAGACTTTTTTTGAAGGTTCCCAATAACCTTGTAGTCTTACATTCCCCAAAATACTATATAAGGAATTATTTTGCAATGTATGCTTGCATATTTCAAGGAGCTAAAGGGAGTGGTCCCTCCTCTTTCTCAGCATTTTGCGTTACTGACTTATGTCCTTGGGGCGTGCGGGGGTTTTCCTGCGTTTTCTCCCCGTGGGGATAGTTCTTTCCTATGTGTTCCCTTTTACAATGCCAATAGGGAAACATTTTCCTTTCCCTTTTAGTCTCATGGGGCCTCTTCTTGCTAATATTTTTTTTCCATTTTTGAGAATTTTGTTTTAGATGTCAATTCCTCCAAATACTTTTGTAGTTCATAGTTCCAATTACCTAGTTCTTCCTGTTTCCTGGCGAGCTTCCTAATTTCCGCCTTGCAGATCTTGAGGTCATCTTCCAAGTCCCTATGCTCAACCTCCATATTCCCCAACATTCCTTTCCCTTGGAGGGATTTCCCTCTTTCTCGTTCTTCATGGACTTGGTCCATACTCTACTGCACCATTCCACAATACATGTTTCCTTTCATTGCCATTGAATCTTGATATGTGCTTCCACATACACTCAATTATTAGTTCATTAATGAAATAAAATACATATTTTAGTGTTCAACATAATTTCCAATCAAACGAGAACTATTTCCTAAAACAAAAAGTGAAACAAGAACTGTAACAAAAAAACCCCCCAAAAATGAAAAACAACCACATCCATTTCCCTTGGAGGGATTTACCTCTTTCTCATTCTTGGTGGACTTGGTCCATACTCTACTACACCATTCTCAAACAAGAAGTGAAACAAGAACTCCACCAAAAACCCACCCCAAAAAAATGAAAAACAACCACATTCCTTTCCTTGGAGGGATTTCCCTCTTTCTCGTTCTTGATGGACTTGGTCCATACTCTACTACACCATTCCACAATACGTGTTTCCTTTCATTGCCACTGAATCTTGATATGTGCTTCCACATACACTCTAATTGTTAGTTCATTAATGAAATAAAATATATATTTAGTGTTCAACATAATTTGCAATCAAACTAGAACTATTTCGTGCTTCCACATACACTCAATTGTTAGTTCATTAATAAATAAAATACATATTTTAGTGTTCAACATAATTTCCAATCAAACTATAACTATTTCCTCAAACAAAAAGTCAAACAAGAACTCTAGCAAAAAAGAGCCGAAAAAATGGTAAATTTTCAACATTTTTTAAAAAATGGTAATAAAATTCATTTTTGTTTTTGTGAAAAAAACACTATGAAGACTAGAAGTGTTACATTGTAATAACAATTTTTTTTTTGTTACTAATTCGGAAAAACCTAAAAGTGTTATAATGGAATAACAATTTTTTTTTTTAAGTGTTACATTGGAATAACATTTGTTTTTAAACTAAAAGTTTTGGCATTGGAATAACATTTTCAACATTATAACATTTTTTTTTCTTACATTGTAATAACATTTTCAATGATTTTTTAAAAATGGTAGTAAAAGTCTTTTTTTTTCTTTGAAAAAAACACTCTCAAGACTAAAAGTGTTGACATTGGAATAACATTTTTTCTTACTAATTGTGAAAAAACACTATGAAGACTAAAAGTGTATAGCATTTTTTCTTATTAATTGTGAAAAAAACACTCTGAAGACTAAGTGCTGACATTGGAATAACATTTTTTTTACTAATTGTGGAAAAAACACTCCAAAGACTAAAAGTGTTGACATTGGACTCTAAAGACTAAGTGCTGACATTGGAATAACATTTTTTTTTTACTAATTATGACAAAAACATTCTGAAGACTAAAAGTGTGGACATTGGACTCTGAAGACCAAGTGCTAACATTGGAATAACATTTTTTTTTTCCTAATTGTGAAAACTAAAAGTGTTGACATTGGAATAACACACTCTGAAGACTAAAAGTGTTGACATTGGGATAACAATTTTTTTTTTTTTTACTAAAAGTGTTACATTGGAATAAATTTTTATTTTTTATTTATTTATTTTTTTCCAAGCTAAATTTGTAACATTTTTTAGTAATGACATTAAATATAAAATATCATGACTTCGAAAAACCTTAAAATTCCAATGATTTTAAGCATTTTTTATTTATTTATTTTTTCGGGCTAAATTTTAATAGTTTTTTTGTAATGTCATTAAATATAAAATATCATGACTTCGAAAAACTTTAAAATTCCAATGATTTTTAGGCATGACATTAAATATAAAATATCACGTCCTTGAAACGTCTTAAAATTCCAACAATTTTCAAACATGGTGTTTAAGATAAAATACTTATCACTATTTTCAACCTTAACATTAAAAATAAAATATCATGACTCAATTTTTTGGGACAAATTTTCAACCATGGAATTAAAACAAAAGGTCATGACTACATAAAATCTTAAGTTTTCAATATATTTCTACTAGGGAAAATTTTAAGGATGGTAATTTAGTCTGATATGCAATTTGTAAAATGTTTGGCAATGTTTTTGTAAAAATATTCAAATTTATAATAATGTTATATAGTCTCCGTATAAATTTTTGGTAGTTTTTTAAAACAAAAAAATTTTATACTATAAAATTTGGGCGAATAATTTTTAGAAAAAATGGAAATTAATGAATCTTTTTTTGGAAAAAGCATGGAAAATTAGCCTTTGTGAAAGTATTCAAATTACTAAAATTTTGGCAGTTTTTAAGACAACAATTTTATACTATTAAATTTTGGCGAATAATTTTTGAAAAAATGGAAATTAATGAAACAATTTTATACTATAAAAATTGGGCGAATAATTTTTGGAAAAAATGGAAGTTAACAAATCTTTTTTTTTGGAAAAATCATAGATAAATTAACCTAGTTGCGAATATTATCCTTTAAAATTTTCCTTGATTTCAACCATGGCATTATAAAAAAATTATATGACAAAAATCTTTAAAAATGAATACTTGAATGAAAGAGTCATTATACCAAAAGAAATTCTTTTTTTGAATGCTCAAAGTATAGCTATTTTAAAATCTTAGGCAACACAATTTTTTTTTGACAAGTTTTCAACGATGGAATTAAAACAAAAGGTTATGACTACATAAAATCTTAAGTTTTCAATATATTTCCATGACATTATGAAAACATTATATGACAAAATTCTTTAAAAATTAATACTTGAATGAAAGAGTCATTATACCAAGAGTAATTCCTTTTTTAAATGGTAAAAGTATAGCTACTTTAAAATCTTACTTCACACATCAAATTGACACACCATGTAGATGAACTCAACCCATTGCAATGAAAACTTAAAAATCAACCAGGAAATTAACTATAATGAAAACTTTAAAATTCACTATCAAAATTGACATATAATGGGGTTGAGTGGTTGAAATTAACATATTGTGGGGGTGGAATCGATCCATTATAATGAAAACTTTAAAATCAACTATCAAAATTGACACACAATGGGGTAAACTTAACTTTAAACTCAATTATCAAAATTGACACACAATGGGGTAAACTTTAAAATAAACTATCAAAATTGACACACAATAGGGTTGAGTGGTTGAGTTGCTAGTTGAGGATGAACACCGACCTTGCAAAACAAAATAAAATAAAAGAAACCAAAAAGGAAAATGAAACTTTAAAATAAGCTATCAAACTTGACACACAATGGGGTTGAGTGGCTGAGTTGCTAGTTGGGGATGAACGCGGACCTTGTAAAATAAATTAAACCAAAGAAAAATGAAAAATACAAAACAAAACAAATATTAAAATATTGAAAAGAATAGTTCAAAATAAATAATAACAATTAAATAAAAAATAAAAAAATAAAAAACTTTAAAAACAACTATCAAAATTAACACACAATGGGGTAAAATTTAAAATAAATTATCAAAAGTGACACACAATGGGGTTGAGTACAATGGAGTTGAGTGATATGAGTTGAATGAAAACTTTTAAAATCAACTATCAAAATTAACACACAATGGGGTAAACTTTAAAATAAACTATCAAAATTGACACACAATGGGGCTGAGTGGTGGAGTTGAGTAGTTGAGTTGCTAGTTGAGGATGAACACAAAATAAAAAAAAAGAAACCAAAAAATGAAAAATACAAAACAAAATAAATTTTAAAATATTGAAAAGAAAGTTTAAAAAAATAGTAAAGTAAACAAAATAAAATGGTTGAGTCACTAGTTGAAGATGAACACGGACCTTGCAAAATAAAATAAAATAAACCAAAAAAATGAAAAATACAAAAAAAAAATAAATAGTAAAATATTTAAAAAAAAAAGTTAAAAAAAAAGTAACAAGTAAATAAAATAAAAAAAAATTTACAATCAATTATCAACTACTATAATGAAAACTTTAAAATCAACTATCAATTATTATAATGAAAACTTTAACATAAACTATAAGAATTGATGCACAATTGGATAAACTCAACTTTAAAATAAACTATCAAAATTGACACAGAATGGGGTTGACACATAATGGGGTAAAATTTCAAATAAACTATGAAAATTGAGACACAACCACACAATGGAGTTGAGTGGTTGAGTTGCTAGTTGAGGGTAAACTATCAAAATTGACACACAATGGGGTAAACTTAACTTTAAAATCAACTATCACAATTGACACACCTTGCAAAATAAAATAAAATAAACAAAAAAATGAAAAATACAAAACAAAACAAATATTTAAATATTTAAATTTGAAAGTGATACAGTTTGAGTCGGCCTAATGGTTAAATGCATGTCTTTCCTTCTAAGAGGTCACAGGTTCAAAACCAGAGGAGGGTAAAGTATGTATGCCTTCGTAGACTTAGCAGTCATACACCAATTTGGTGTCTGACTTGGCTGTGACCTTGAAAATAGATATTATTATTATTATTATTAAAATAAAAAAAACTTTAAAATCAAATATCAACTATTATAGTGAAAACTTTAAAATCAACTATCAAAATTGGCACACAATGGGCTAAACTTAACTTTAAAATAAACTATCAAAATTGACACACAATAGGATAAACTTACAATGGGGTAAACTTAACTTTAAAATCAACTATAAAAATTGACACACAATGGGGTTGACACACAATGGGGTTAACTTTAAAATAAACTATCAAAATGGACACACATTGGGGTAAAATTTAAAATAAACTATTAAAATTGACACAATAGGGTTGAATGGTTGAGTTGCTAGTTGAGGATGAACATAAACGTTGCAAAATAAAATAAATGAAAAGAAACCAAAAAAAAAAGTGAAAAACACAAAACAAAACAAATATTAAACTATTGAAAAAAAAGTCACGGACCTTGCAAAATAAAATAAAATAAAATAAATCAAAAAATGAAAAATACAAAACAAAACAAATATTAAAGTATTGAAAAATAAGTTTAAATATTAGTAACAAGTAAATAATAATAATAAAAAATCTTTAAAATCAACTATCAAAATTGGAAAATTGGATGAATGTGGACTGTGCAAAATAAAATAAAAGAAACAAAAAAATGAAAAATACAAAACAAAACAAATATTAAAATATTAAAAAAAAGGTTAAAAATAGTAACAAGTAAATAATATATATATATATATATATATATATATATATAAGTTAAAGAAAAATAGTAACAAGTAAATAAATTAAAAAAGCTTCAAAAGCAACCATCAAAATTGACACACAATGGGGTAAAATTTAAGTATCTCTCTTTTTTAACTAGCTCAAAGAAGAAAATTAATATAGCCAAGATTAGAATGAACTCTCATGAGCTCCATAGTGAAACGGGTCGTTGGGCAGTTCCTAAAACACCATGGATGGAAAGGTTCCGCCATATCTGTGAGAATACGAACATCGAGGATGAAATTCACTTCCTCTTAGAGTGCCTTGTGTACAACCACATTAGATCTTAGTTTCAAATTCTTTGTTGCAATACTGACCTTCCTAGCCTTTTATGTTGTCAAAATTACAGTGAGCTTGGGAGGCTTCTCTCCAAGCTTTTTGAACATAAGAATAAAATCTTAAATCAAACTATACGTTTCTTTAGGTCTGATAGACCAAACTTTGCTTTCAGTGGATGTTAACCATCATCATCATCATAAAATAAACTATGTTGAGTTGCTAGTTGAGGATGAACATGAACCTTGCAAAATAAAATAAAATAAACGAAACCAAAAAATAACAAGTAACAAGTAAATAAAATAAAAAATATTTAAAATCAACTATCAAAAATGGAAAATTGGATGAACATGGATTGTGCAAAATAAAATAAAATAAAATAAACAAAAAGAAATGAAAAATATAAAACAAAAAAATATTAAAATATTGAAAAAAAGTTAAAAAATAGCAACAAGTAAATAAAATAAAATACAAAATACAAAATAAAACAAATATTAAAATATTAAAAAAAAGTTAAAAAAATAGTAACAAGTAAATAAAATAAAAACACTTTAAAATCAACCATCAAAATTGACACACAATGGGGTAAACTTTAAAATCAACTATCAAAATTGACACACAATGAGGTAAACTTTAAAATAAACTATGTTGAGTTGCTAGTTGAGGATGAACACAGATCTTGCAAAGTATAATATAATAAATGAAACCAAAAAAATGAAGAATAAAAGACAAAACAAATATTAAAATATTGAAAACAAAATTTTAAAAAAATGGTAACAAGTAAATAAAATAAAAAAACTTTAAAATCAACAATCAAAATTGGATGTTGGATGAGCACATACCCAGTAAACTTTAAAATCAACAATCAAAATTGACACACAATAAGGTAAACTTTAAAATAAACTTTGTTGAGTTGCTAGTTGAGAATGAACACAGACATTGCAAAATAAAATAAAATAAAAGAAACAAAAAAAAGGAAAAATAAAAAACAAAACGAATATTAAAATATTGAAAAAAAAGGTTAAAAAATAGTAACAAGTAAAAAAAATTAAAAAATTAAAAAATCAACTATCAAAATTGGATGTTGGATGAACACGGATGGTAAACTTTAAAATTAACTATCATAATTGACACACAATGGGGTAATCTTTAAAAGAAACTTTGTTGAGTTTCTAGTTTAGGATGAACACGGAGCTTGCAAAATAAAATAAAATAAAAGGAAAAAAATGAAAAAACAAAACAAATCAAATATTAAAATATTGAAAAAAAAAGTTAAAAAATAGTAACAAGTAAATAAAATAAAAAACTTCAAAATCAATTATGAAAATTGGATGTTGGATGAACATGGACCCCGTTGAAATCAACTATCAAAATTGACACACAATGGGGTAAACTTTAAAATCCACTATTAAAATTGGATGAACACAAACCGTGCAAAATAAAATAGAATAAAAGAAACAAAAAAAATGAAAAACCAAAACAAACCAAATACCAAAATATTGAAAAAAAAAATTAAAAAAAATAGGATCTTACAAACTAAAATAAAATAAAATAAAATAAAATAAAATAAATAAAAAAGAAAAATACAAAACAAAACAAATATTAAAATAATGAAAAAAAGTTAAAAAAATAGTAACAAGTAAATAGATTAAAAAAAACTTTAAAATCAACTATCAAAATTAGATGTTGGATGAACACGACCCTTTGTTAAAATCAACTATCAAAATTGACACACAATGGGGTAAAATTCAAAATCAACAAAAGAAACAAAAAAAATAAAAATACAAAACAAAACAAATATTAAAATATTGAAAAAAAAGTTAAAAAAAATAGTAAAAAGTAAATAAAATAAAAAAACTTTAAAATCAACTATCGAAATTGACACACAATGGGGTAAATTTTAAAATCAATTATCTTGCAAAATAAAATAAAATAAACTAAAAGAAACAAAAAAATTGAAAATTACAAAACAAAACAAATATTAAAATATTGAAAAAAAAGTTAAAAAAATAGTAAGAATAAATAAAATAAAAAAACTTTAAAATCAACTACCAAAATGACACACAATGGGGTAAAATTTAAAATCAACTATCTTGCAAAATAAAACAAAATAAAATAAAAAAAATAAATGAAAAAAAAAACAAATATTAAAATATTGGAAAAAAAGTTTAAAAAATAGTAACAAGTAAATAAAATAAAAAAAACTTAAAATCAACTACCATAATTGACACAGAATGGAGTAAACTTTAAAATCAATTATCAAAATTGACACACAATGGGGTAAACTTTAAAATCAACTATTCAAAATTGACATACAATGGGGTAAACTTTAAAATCAACTACCAAAATTGGATGAACACAGACCTGCAAAACAAAACACGAAAAATACAAAACAAAACACGAAAAATACAAAACAAAACATGAAAAGTACAAAACAAAACAAATATTAAAATATTGAAAATAAAGTTAAAAGAAAATAGTAACAAGTAAATAAAATAAAAAAACTTTAAAATCAACTATCAAAATTGACACACAATGGGGTAAACTTTAAAATCAACTATCAAAATTGACGCACAAGGGGGTAAACTTTAAAATCAACTATCAAAATTGACACACAATGGGGTAAACTTTAAAATAAACTATGTTGAGTTCCTATTTGAAGATAAACACGGAAAAATAAAATAAAAGAAACCAAAATAATAAATAAAATAAAAATATTGAATTAAAAAAATAGTAAAAATAGAATAAATAAAAAACCAAAATAATAAATAAATAAAAATATTGAAAAAAAGGATTAAAAAATAGTAATAAGTAAATAAAAAGCCTAAAACAAATTAACTTAAAAAAAAAATGATATGAAAAAATTAACAAATTAACTTAAAAAGATGGAATAAAAAAATTAACACCACAACAATAAAAAAAAAAAAAATATTTCTTAAAAAAACATAATTTTAGAAAAAAAACAAAAAAATTAATACCAAACAATAAAAAATAAATAAATAAAGAAAAATTAGATAATTAAAAGAAAAAAACAAAATAAAAAAAATATTAAAAGAAAAAATAAATAAAACATTAAAATAATATTATAGTATTTTTTTTTTAAATTTAAAAAAAAATAGAAAATTAAAAATAAATTATTAAAATAAAACATAAATAAAATGATAACGAGAAGAAGTCAAAATAATATCACTTAAAATAAATAATCAATAAAAAGTATTAATAAATTAAAAATTTCAATAAAAAATAAATAAATAAAAATTAAACAAGGCGTAACCCACGGCGTTGGGCTGGTCGATTCTTGGAATTGGCTAGCTCCCTCAGAGCAGCCTGAGGGGCCTTGGGCTAGGTTAGGAAGTGTTGCATTTGGCGACCTTGCCTTGGTCGACAACTTCTAGGGTGGCTAGGAAGGGGATGGATGATTCTTGGAATCGATTGTCCCTCTCCTAAGTACCTGTGGGGCTGCGGTCTAGGGCGAGGGATTTGTTTGCAAGAACCCCCGAATTGGCTCATGTTTCCTTAGGCACGGTAGGGGGCTCGATTCTTGGAATTGGCCTTCGCTCTAGGGCGAGGGATTTGTTTGCAAGAACCCCCGAATTGGCTCATGTTTCCTTAGGCACGGTAGGGGGAAGCTCGATTCTTGGAATTGGCCTTCCACCTCCTAGCTGCCCAAGGGGCTATAGGCCAGGGTGGGGGAACCATCCCCCTGCCAGATGACAGAAGAGTTGCAGGGCAGGGCAGAGGGCCCATCCCCCTACCAGCTGTCATAGGGGTCGCAGGGCAGGGTGGTGGAGATGCACATAGCGCACTCCACCCTCGCCCACGACTGCTTGGGTGGCTAGGCGGGGGATGGATGGGTGAGCCTAGTGTTTTTTTAATTAATTTTATTTTTTATTTTTTATTTTATTTTATTTTATTTTTTAATTTCAAATAAATTTAGTTATTTTTTAGTTTAATTGTTACCAAATATTTTCTTAATGAAATCACATATCAATTTTAGTGTCAAGAGGTTTCTAACCACTTATTATGGTTCATCATTGAGACATAGATGGATAGCTAAACCGGAGAACTAATAAATAGTAGAGATGTAACAAATCAATCTTAAAAGTAAAAAAATAAAAAACATTATAATCAAAATGAACATTAGAAAGAAATAATAAAATCAAAACTAAAAAATAAAGTAATGAAAAAGTCCTAAAAGTAAGAAATAATATTAAAGGATAAAAATAAAATTAGGAATTTTTATTTATTTATTTTAATCAATAATTTTTCTTCTAGTTAGTTTCTTTTATTACCCTCCATTTTTTTATCGATTAAAATAAATAAATTAAAAATAAATAAATAAATAAAATTAATTTCTTTCTAACATTCATTTTGATTATAATAAATTTTAATTTTTTTATTATGGGATTGATCCATTACATCTCTATTATTTATTAGTTCTCTAGTTTAGCTATCCATTTATGTCCTCACGATGAACCCAGTAAGTGGTTCAAAACACGATGACATTAAAATCGATATGTGATTTTGTCTGGAAAATATTTGGTATAAATCATGAGTCACAAAAGCCCACATTCTTATTTTTTAATTGTTTTTATTTTATTTATTTATTTTTATGCCAAATATTTTCTGGATGAAATCACACACACACACACACACACACACATATATATATATATATATCTAGATATTTGAAATTTAATTGTATTTTTAATTTTTTATGTGTCTATTTTTACTTTTATTTTTTTATTCATATGTTTTTTTTGTTATTTTTACTTTAAATTTTTTCTTTTTAAAAATAAATCAAATGCCGTCATTTTTGGATAAAAAAATTCATAATTTTTTTCTCCAACTTTTTTTATTCAATTTGTTCATAAAAATATTTTATTTAATATGTCATTTTTAGCGAAAATGTCCCAAAATACGTATTTTTTAATTATATCTATATGCAAAATGTATATTTTTTGTAGACTGTTTAAAATTATTATTTTTTAGTGAAAATTGTTTTATGTGTATTGGAGTATTAATTAATGATATATAAATATACAAAAAATCCTAACCTCGAAATATTAATTTCATTATTTTTTTAAACTTTGCAAAAAAAATTTAAAATTTCATTATATAAAAACATTGCAAAGAAAAACAAAAAACAAAACTTTGGAAAACCCTTAAAAAACAAACATCTTAGAAGAAAAACAAGAAGAGGAATAAGACAACTTGAAAAATGGTTAAATAATCAACATTTAAAAAAAAATTATGCATACGTAGGACATAATAAAATTTGAATTGTCAAAAATATGCTAAAGAAAAAAGGTTGATGCTTTTCAAAGTTCACATGAAAATCACCAACATTTGAAAAAAAATATCCATACTTAATATATAAAAAAAAAGTGTCAAAAATAAGCTCCAAAAAAAGGTAGTGATATTGCTTCAACACCTAAATTGGCATGAAAATTGCAAACATTTAAAAAAAATGTGCATATAGAAATTTAAAGTCTAAAAAATATGTTAAAAAAAGGTGTATTATGAATCAACAGTTTTCAAAATCGGATGATTTTTTGATACCTCTAAAAGGTGAGAACTTGGTTTAGTACCTGTTTTATAAGAAACTTTGTTCATCTTACCAAGTTAAGTCAAACACGTTCCTTGCAGCTGTTATCAACCACAATTACCATTATGCCACTTTAGATGTTAGAGTTTAATCCATGATCCTAACTAAAATCATTATTAAAATCAGTGTCCTTACAGAGACCACCTTTACCATATTTGATTCATGTTTTAAACATTTAGGAAACTTCGACCTAAGTTATCAAGGCCAACATTCATGGCATTTGCAACCTCAAGGGGTTAGTTAGTAAACCACATGCTTATATCATAATTGTAGTTTTTCACATTTACAAAATGCATCATATGTTCTACATGCAATCCCAAGATAGCACATAACCATTCATTACACCATTACACTCGGTATTCACCATGCTCACGGAAATAATCGATATACAATCGATGATCATGGTGCTATTACGAACACCTACAACAAGAAATTTTCATCCATTATACCTTCATCCCATCGAAGCTCTCTATCCTATAACATATAAACCCTGAGATTTTCCCATCAAATCAACACACATAAATATATAAATTCCATCAACAATAACTATGTTATGTTATACAAGTAATACATGGATTTCCCCAATCCCTCATGTCATATGAGCATTCACATGCACATTCATCCCAATTGTATAAGAACACACTTCTTAAATAATCATGCACAAAACATGCAGGTAGTTCTACAAAAACTAAAGAAATAACAAGCATCCATCATCACAACAATAGACTGTCGAGACCTTCAAGATGCCTGAGCAACCACATGTAGTATTATTGCATTTCTCAAAAAGATCAATCATATTGGAACATGCTTGCAACTAGCATACAAATCACAACAAAAATGCTATAAATAACATATAATATTATCCACATTGTGCTTCCACACTCAGAGCTAGAGCTCCACCCTAGCTCTAAATATCCAAGCACTGGATCTATAGATTTCTTAAGTTTGTAACAAGGTACTAATTTATCCCCAAAGGTTTAAGGTTGAAACCATTATCTACATTTCTTCTGCAATAGAGCCTATCCAGTCCAAGAGTTGAACCTGGAAGCTCTAATACCACTCTATAACATAGCCCCTATTATCCCTAGTCCCGATTAAGGGTAGAAGGATGAATTTACTATGCTAACCCAACCTCTAATGTCTTGTTATGGTAAGGGGGTCCAAATTTTCTAGCCTGTTGACTTCCTTAAAAATTAAAACATATGACGTCATTGTTTTTGTCTCGTCGAGATTTTTCCAATGACATATAATTTGTCCTAATCTGACTCTTGGATCAAAAGATATGGCCACTTAAATATTTACCTATCGGTTAGAGCCACATCATCTAACTTTCCATGTGGCACCCATGTGGCTACCTAATAGCCACCTTACCACCACATGATAGTACTACTTAGATACTAACTTGTTCACACTACACCACACGTTGTCCCCATCTCAAGGTTTAACAAGAATGTATGTATGTATGTATGTATGTATGTAACTAAGGTATGTAGGTGTGGGCCCCTTCATGGCCATTGTTACAGGTCCTTTTGTCACATCCAATCAAATGGCCTAGAAACCAGATCGATAAACATCCATTGCCACTTTGCATTCATCCCCTGCAAAGCCTAAATCATCCTCACTCCAAATATTCCAAGAATTTTGGGTTAAACAACTCAAAACCCTAATGTTTAGTCCCATCACACTTTCCTCTAATGCAACCTACACTGATTGCAAGTTGTACACTTAGCAACTGCGTTGAGCATCGCATGCTTCCTTTGCTACAAATGCAATGGCTTTTAGAATTTCGTAAAAATAAAAAATAATTTTGAATCTTCTCTTTCCAAAAGCTTATTGTGTGGTTTTAACTATTTATTATTAGAGAAAGATCTCTAACTCTTATATTTGAGGCATTATCTTTATCCCTAGAGCTTATCCTCCCACATATGTGGATCTAAGTCCTAAATTGGTAAATCCTAAACCACCCCATTTACCCTATAAATTTATTGTCTCCCATGGAGTCTGTGTTAGCTTTTGGAGACTCTTAATTATGCCCTCATGTTGCTTATTTGTGCTTAAGGATCCATTATCCATCCATGCACTTTTGTTGTGATTGAAGGCTTTCTTTGTGACAAAGGAAGGACAAGATTGTTGGGAGACATCTACAAGGAGAAGATTTGCAAAGGGTTGTAATTTCTCCTAAATTCATTAGTACAAAAGTGCTTTGTTTTCCTATGCTTATGTCTCATTGATGCATATGTATTACAATGCCTTCTTGACTCATTGGTTAGAGATATTAGTATATGCTACTTGTATGCTATAATGATCTTGCTTGTTTTAGTTGTTTTGAAGGTTCCAGTTATAGCATTTGGAGTAGGAGTTGAAGTTTACAAGCAGGGGGAACAAGAGAACTTGATTTGGATTTTAGGTAGGTCCTCCCTCCATGTTCTAATTTCTCTAAGGAAAGAACAAGTATTTTTATTCCTAATGTTTATAGATCAAACCATTAGATCCAAGGAGTTCACTTCTACCCGCAGAAGATAATTATCCATCAAAATACCATGTCACCCCAGGGAAAAATACTGATGAGTTATAATACAGGCCCCCATTGAAACTGTCGGGGATGGTCTTCTAAGCTACATGGAAATGTACACTATGCAAAATGGCTTGCCATCCCCCTTAGCATATACGTAAACAAATATCCACCATGAAACACCTATCCCCTCCGAAAGTGCCCCACACACCATGTCACTGTAATACTTAAATCATAGGTGTTCTCCAATGTCGTCCATTCGAAATCTCTGTGGACTGGGGTTCTAGGGTTAGGTCATCCATCGTCACTCCCTTCATGTAGCGTGGATCCCACATAAGTTGTTCTCCTCATGTTACAATCAAATATTCACATTATAAGTGTTTGGGGGTCTCTCAACTCAACGTGCTAATTGTTGAATGACCGAATCCACTTGCCAAGTCATCCTGACATTTCATTCTTAGTAGTACTTGCCTCACCTCCCTTCAAAATATCTGAGGCACCAAACCTCTAGGACACATGGATGACATCCATGCTCTCTCTCTTTCTTCTATGGCTCAAATCTCTCATGCCTTTTCACTTGGACTTGGCTCCTGGTCATACAACGCTTAAATATGAGTCCATTTTTGCTCCTATGGGCCTTGGTCTCCCACCCTCACGACACTTGGTCACGATCAATGTAAGTGTAAGGGGACTTTTCCTAGGTCTCCAATGCATAGACTATGTACATACAAGGGTTTATGAAAGCCACTCTGAGCTATCCCTCTTGCATTTACCAAGGCCTTGGCCCAACCTGAAAATACATAGATATTCAGGAATATATATGTACATATATCTCTCCTGAGCTTTCAAAAGGACTCGATCCATCCCATTCAATATATATATATATATATATATATATATATATATATATATATATATATATATCTTGAGCCTTATGGGTAAACATCGACTTGATAGCTAAGCTATTCTAGTGAAACATTCATTCAATTAATATATATTTGTCTATATCTTCTATATACAACCATTTAGACCAATTTAAAGACTCAAGATGAATATAAGAGTAACCCACTCCTAAATATTGACTTAAACAATCATCATCTATGTTATCAGTTAATATTAATAATACATGGAACACAAACAAGCATTAATTTATCAATCTTCAGGGATTAACCATCCCTCATCAATTGTACAACATTTATCATGATTTACTCATGTAGGAATTTAACATTCCTCAAAAATGACATAGGCATTTAAACCCAAACATTAATATGTGAAAAATATCTAGCCTCCCTGGCTTACAGATTAGAGACAAAGCCTACTATCCTTTTTTTTAACAAAGTATAAAAATTGAAGATATTCACACATCTCGTCGACATCTAGGCACCCAAACTATGGTTTCGATTTAAGAGATTACGAGATTCAAATATTCTTGGTAGAAAAGCCATTTAGACTAAGGTTATGCATAATTTAACATAGGAATCTAAACCATTCCATATCCATGCCTTTAAAACAAAAATGTTCATTCATAGAGGAATACCTCATTCCTCAATGTTACAAGTTATGATAATCAATACATTAAGCAATCATAAAGCATTTGGAACATAAGAGTCATAAGTGGACACTTATCTCTAATAGATTGAACCAAGCAATAGAGTTTGGGAATTCAACTCTCCACCCAAATTTAGACACTCTAGAGCTAAGCCTTTCTTGCAGTGTTCACCCCTGAGCCAGATTCCATATCTCGAGGATGAGTGCTTAAGGGATTAAACCAAAATTATAAGATGAAAAAGGGACTCTAGAGGACAACCCACCAGCTACTTCCTACGGTCAATTTATCACAAGGAATCGAGAGGTCCACCATCTCTACCCTTCAATTCAAAAAGGGAATCTAGAGGCTACATGTCCACCCTCAAAACAGCAAAGGAATCAAGAGGCTATACTTATACCCTCAAATCAGCAAGGGAATCTAGAGCATGCTATAAAAACCAAGAAAGCAAGAAAAGTGGGATAAAGAACTCTCCTACCAGGAGTCCAAGGAATAAGCCTCCATCCAAGCCATCAAGGGAATCTAGATGAAACCATATCCATGCTCCAGTATTACAAGGAATCAAAAGACTACTATCCTCACCTAAGATCTATTCTTCCACCTCCCAATGCTCAATCGAAGGATGGATTTACTCGTGTTTTGGTAACATCACAAAGTTTTATTCTTTCATTCTACTTCAAATGTGTATCTTACATTCTCTCCCTCTTTCTTTGTATAAGTATCCCCCATTTCTCAATGTGTGCGAGAGTTCTCTTTGTGAATTATCTCTTCCTTGTAGTGCATGGGGTGTCCCCCCTGTTCAATAATTCCTATATTTTTCCTCCTCGCAGAGTGTGATCATGATCCTACCCATTACATATTTGCAACCGTTTGTTTGTTGCATGGATAAAAATGTTGTCCCCATTCCTTCTCAGCAATGATGGTTCTGTCCTGCATGGTGGTAGGGATTTTTTGTATCAACACTTCCTTCACCCCCACTTCTTGTTGGTTGACTTCTTTGTCCCCTAACTGTCAATGTTTCCCATTCTTCATTTAATTTTTTCCTTTTTTCCTTATGGATTTATCCAAGGTAGGAATGGTTCTACGATCCTCTTTCCTCAATTAATTTGGAAAAGCATGTCTTCAAACATGTTTGTTCCAATAAACAACCTACTACCTAGATCACTCCAACTGATAGGAGTATTGAAACTCTACCCATACAATGCCTCAAACAAACTCATCTTCAAAGATTCTTGATACCCATTTTTGTAAGCGTACTCTACCAGTGGAAAGGACTCTTCCCACTTTCATCACTAATTCATCACATACATCCTCAACATGTCCTCCAATATCCTGTTGACTCTCTCTTTCTGTCCATCTATTTTCAGATGATAAGCTATATTGAAGGCCAACTTTGTGCTCAAACCTGCAAACAACGCCTTCCAAAACATGGAAGTGAACTTTACATCCCTTTCCGATACAATCTTCTTCAGAACACCATGAAATCTGACCACATCTCTGATGAATACTTGTGCTACATCAATAGCTCAGAATGTGGACTTCACTAGAATGACATGTGCAACCTTTGTCAACCTGTCCACAACAACCATCATGGAATCATGATGTCTCACTATCCTCAGCAAACCTGTGATGAAGTCCATGGAAATGACTTACCATTTCCACTCTAGAATTGAAATCAACTGTAGCAGTCTACTTGGATGCTTACACTCTCCCTTCACATGCTGACAATCAAAACACCTAGCCACAAACTCTGCTACATCCCTTTTAAGGTTCGGCCAATAATAAAATCTCTTCACTGATATCAGTGTCTTCTGATAACTTGGGTGACCATAATATGGTTTTGCATGAAACTCCCTCAAGATCACCTTCTTGAGCTCACTACTATCTGGAACTTATATATTTTCTTTGAATCTGACCAATCCATCCACTGTAAGGTAATAATCCACATCCTTTGCACCTACACTTATACCTATACATGTACTTGTGTTGTCACATGTACCTGTGCTACCACCTGTACATGTACTCTATTGCAACCTTGATCAAGGTGGACATTAGTGGCCACCCACATATTCCACTTGGATCCCCACCACTGTCTCGTTTAGATTTTCAGTTTCCTTAATTGTAGCACAATTTACTATTTTTGGTAGGTTTCGGGTCCTCAACTGTGTGAGCTGTTTTGAGACCCTAAATGACATTTTTTTGGGAATATTAGGGCTAAAATATATTATTTCTAGGTGTAATCTGGTCAAAAGATATAGTCCTTAGACATATTTTTCGAACAAGGTATTGTGCGCATCAAACAGAGATTGTATGCGAAAGTTACGACCTTGGGAATTTGATGTACCAATTTACCCAAATGGACCCATTCTTTTGGCGCTTCATCTCCTAGGGTTAAGGTTTTTGGATGTTTACGGTTTTTCATTGTTTCTCAATAATAAATAGGCCTCCAAGCCTCATTATAACATAGTTCAGAGGCATATAGCCACCACATCTCTTCTCAGAGATAAACTACCATCCCTTGAGCTATTTTTCTTTCCATTCTATTTGTAAGCATATTTCGATATTTTATATTAATAACATGAAGTGTTATTTCTGCTGCATCTCTATATTTATTGTTTTATCTGTAATTTGTTGCTTTCCTGTTTAATTTTAGATTAGTGGTATCAAAGTACTCTTCTCTTTCTATATTTTTCTTTGCATGTCCCCAACAAGGTCGGGATATAAGGAGTTAGGGTTTGAACTGGTCAAACCTTTACAAGACCAACCTCACAAATCCTGATTCCCTCCTATGGGGGAAGAAAAGAAAGATAATGGGGTAGGAGATAATTTCAAAATCTTGCTCAAAAAAGCCCTCGAGTGACAGAGGAATGAGACGATGGACAAATTTTCCCAGATCCTTCAGCGACTACCCAAGGGTGACACATCTACTTCCAGTGGTACAATTTAACTTCGAAATTCCCATATTTCAGGGTTAGATAGATGCGGACATGATAGATAAATGGTTAAATATGCTAAAGGGGTATTTTTATCTTCATGATTTTTCCAACCGGGAAAATATTACTTTTTCTCTTCTCAAAGCCACCCCCCACATCAAGGATTAGTGGGAAACCTACTCCATGTAGAAGGATGAAAGTACACCCTCACTATTTTCGGCCGCACCCACTTGGGATTTATTCAGGGATGCCATCAAGGAGAAGTACTACCTTGTCAGGAGCTATGAGGATAAATACATAAAGTAGACCATGCTGTGACAGGGAAGGGACCAAGATGTGCTAGAGTTTACCAATATTTTTCATACCCTTTGCACACAGTTGGGTATCAAGGACTCTGAGCGGCATTTGGTACTAAAATACCGTGACTATCTACATAGGTACATCTAGGACAA
Source organism: Pinus tabuliformis (assembly GCA_031772625.1). Classification (NCBI taxonomy): domain Eukaryota; kingdom Viridiplantae; phylum Streptophyta; class Pinopsida; order Pinales; family Pinaceae; genus Pinus; species Pinus tabuliformis. The sequence continues at coordinate 1,024,338,258 of CM062816.1, read as the reverse complement.
GATGGGGTTCCTGGACATCTCCTCTCTCGACACGACATACCGATACACTGTCGAGATGAAAGATAAGTTTAAACGAAATAAGTGAGACTTTGGATTTGTGTATCTGAAGAAAGGGAAAGGTGCCCCCAAACCGGAGGACAAAGGAAAAAGCTAAGGCAGGGTAACCTAAGACAACCTGTCAAAGCCGTAAGAAAAGAACAACACCATGAAGTCAAAGAAGGACATAGGAAAGTGGTGTGAGTTCCATAAGAGCCCCACTCATAACACAAGTGAGTGTCAGGTCAATCAGTTGTTGGTGATGAAGTTGAAGGCTTCAGAGTCAAATGCATGTCTTGACTCTGAGTCATAACCTAACAAGAGGAATGATAAAGGGAAGCAGGCTATTGATGTAGAGCCCAACGCCATTGTTGCCACCACCAAGATCCAGAAGGATGATATCGAAGATCCAGAAGAGGGGGATATGTCAGAAAATTATATATTACAGAGCAATGAAGCACTTAAAATATATTGCAGAAATATAAACACAGAAAACACATAAAACAAGAGAGACACGGATATATGTGGTTCACCTAATTTGAGCTACGTCCCAGAGAAACAACCAGTCCTTCCTTTTATATTATCCAACAAACTGAAGAGATAAAATTTACAACAGATCCGCTATAATTCCCTCTTCTCTCTCACACAATCTCCTCTATCTTTCTCACTTAGAATACAAATATACATAGACACAATACAATTCCCTCATATATAGTGAGGGGTTTCCTTCTATGGAAAAAACCCTAAATTAAACATAACTTCTATCATCAGATCTCCTCCTAATGAACGACCCAGATTGACTACGAAATTACAACATTTTACAAGGTAATTTTACATCTATTTTTAGCTTCGGGGGTGTTGCCCCTGATCCCTTACGGGGGGGGGGGGCGTGGCTCCTAAATATTGCTACCGCCCCCCCTTGGACCCCCCTTGCAATGCAAATATTATGGGGGGCATTTCTGCCACATTACGAACTGGGGCCCAATGCGGTGATACCTTTGAATAAAGAAGATAATTAGGCTCCACACCCAACAATCTCCCACTTGGAGACTGATTATAGCAACTCCATTGCTACTTAATTTGTTGGACAATGAATCCAATTTGGACCTGACTGTTTCTTGTCTTCTTCATAATACTTGAAGACCAATTGAAACTAAGCAGAATCTTAGTTTCTCCCTAGTTACAACTTTTGTTAACATATCTGCAGGATTTTGGCTAGTGTGTATCTTTTCCAGCTTCAACTACCCATCTTCCAACACTGACCATGTGAAATTGTAATTGAGATGTATATTTTTAGTCTTGGAATGAAATGCAAAGTTCTTTGCAATATGTATGGCACTCTGGCTGTCACTATATAACCTGCCCAATTCCTACTTCTTACCCAATTCATCTAGAAACCTTTGTAACCAAATCATTTCTTTACTAGCCTCTGTAGCAGCAACATACTCTGCTTTCGTTGTTAAGAGTGCAATAACACTTTGCAGTTTTGAAACCAAACTTACAGTTGTTCCACCTACAATAAACACATACCCTATTGTGCTCCTCCTGTTATCTCTATCACCCGCCATATCTACATCAACATATCCCTGTAGAGCAATGTTTGAACCACCAAAGCATAATGCTTGATTTGTGGTACCTCTCAAATACATAAGAATCCACTTCACCGCCATCCAATATTCTTTTCTTGGATTTTTCATGTATCTACTTACAACTCCCACTGCATGTGCAATATTAGGCCTTGTGCATACCATTGCATACATTAAGCTTCCAACTACTTATGCATATAGAACTTTAGACATATAAGCCATTTCTTCCTGAGCCTTGGGACACACCTCCTTACTTAGTTTGAAATGGTTAGCCAAAGGTATACTAACTGGTTTTTCATTCTTCATATTAAATCTTTTCAACACATTTTCTATGTACTCACTCTGAGACAATGCTAATTTTTTATTCTTCCTGTCTCTAGTTATTCTCATACCAAGGATTTGTTTTGCCGCACCCAAATCCTTCATTGTGAATGAGTTTTCTAGTTTTCTTTTGAGCACATTTATTTCTTGCATGTTAGAACCTACAAGAAGCATGTCATCTACATACAATAACAATATAATATAACTACCATCATTTTTCCTTTTGAAATAAACACAATGACTAGAGTGACATCTAGTATAACCTTGTTCATACTTAAACCTGTCAAATTTTAGATACCACTGCCTTGGAGCCTGTTTTAAGCCATACAAGCTCTTCTTCAACCTTCACACTAGTTTCTCCTTCCCTTTTACCTCATATTTTTGTGGCTACTGCATATATACCTCTTCCTCTAAATCCCCATGGAGAAAGGCTATCTTTACATCTAACTGCTAAAGGTCAAAATCTTCAGTTGCTAATATACTTAAAATAGTTCTAATTGAAGTCATTTTAACAATGGGAGAAAATATCACATCAAATTCTATACCGTTTTTCTGTGCAAACCCCTTCACCACAAGTCTAGCTTTATACTTTTTTCTACCTCCATCTTCTTCCTTCAACCTGTAAACCTATTTATTATGCAATATTGTTTTACCTGCAGGCATCCTGACTAAGTCCCAAGTCTAGTTATGTGCTAAGGAGTCCATCTCTTCTTTCATGGCTTGCTCCCACCATTAGTACAAAATGGCTAATTAGCTACTAAAACAATGACTAAAATTTGCATATAAATGACTATTTTTCAGTCGGTGACGAATATTAGCTAATTTACAGTGTCTTATAACATGACCAACTTTTACTCGTTTTTAGCTTAGTCATTAATTGTTTGTCTCGATTTTATCATCTAGCAGTATATTTAGTCATAAATTTGGTCATTAATTTAGTTATTGATTTAGTCATTAATTGCCACAATTAATGAGCAAATATACAACAAAATATATTACTATATGATCATATGAGAAAACCAATTAATGAATAAAGAAATATGACCAAAATGTTGGTCGTGTTATAAGATACTATAATTAGCTACTAATAGTCATACATATGAAAATTTTAGTCGTTGTTTGAAACCAATTAATGACCAAAGAAATATGACTAAATTTTTGTCATGTTATAGGATATTGTAGATTAGCTACTAATAATCGTATATATGCAAAATTTAGTTGTCATTTTTAATGAAAAAATAATCATTTGCAGTAGTCATTTATATTGTTTTGGTAGTTTCATATTCATTATATAAATGACTAATTTAGTAGTTTATATTCATTTCATTTATTTTCATTAATAATTATTATAAATGACTAATTTAGCATATATTCATTTTATTTGTGTTCATTATTAATCAATATAAAGTACTAATTTAGTAGTTTCAGATTGATTTTATGTGTTTATTATTAATCAACATAGATTAATTAGTATGATTTTGCGACTAAATTAAAATACATCATACAATGTGAATTGGTTCATCTAATATGAAAATTCAAAATTACATATGTTAGTTAAAATACTAAACAATGTCAAGTGCAACTGTAAATAATTTCAACCACAGAAATTATATCATATGAAATGTTGAGCATTACAATATGAGTTTCCAACTTGACATTGGTTGGACTACAATTTACACATGAAATGTTGTTTCATCACTATAAAACATTACCATTGTGTTGTCAAGTTGTTGCAAGGGAATTCATCAACTATGAAGACTTGAACATCAGTCTCTATGTGTGCAACTTATGTGGGATATTGGCTTTAATGGTACCACTAGACTAGTTCTTTTCTCTCTCTTTTTGCATTTTTTGCTCCAGTGTTAGTGTTCTCCTCTTTCTTCAAATCCTACTACTTACCATGAATACTGAGTTCCTTTTCTGAAAAGAAAAGAACCTAGAATGCAGAGTTTAAGAAATGAAAGACGATGAACACTAGAATATAAATGAAAGCAGACTATAAAGGATTTATATTACATATACCTAAACATCAACAATGTTAAAGCCATTCTTCCCCATAAGAGGAAGAAACTCAAACAAGTTTTCTTCAGTTAAGTGATAGTTTCCACTATGCAGCCAGATGACCTATATAAATAAATTAAAGTCATCATAGAAAATAACACCTTAATGTAACTTAGTATTCAACCTTCAGGGAAATCTTAAGTACAATCATGCCAACTAAGTTACATTCTAAAAATCTCAAGCTATAAATAACTTGTGAAAACAAATAATCTGAGGTGTGATGTCTAATGTTTTTAATTTTATTTGCAACAACAATTTGTTGTCTAATGCATGAACTTGGTCAAGTATATAAACAACAAATTTTCAAATAACAACATGAAAGTAAAATTTTCTAATAATCATGAAAATCATTCAATACAAAACGATTAAAAGGATTTCAATCAATATCGTGTAATATTAATTTCATCTTCAAGCTTTGGTTGTTGTTTAAACATACATAATACCGAGTACTTTCAATTTCATAGTTAAAATACAAAGAAAAATCGAAATAAAAGTTCAAAATAAAATCAAACAATAAAGAGAGGATATCATGGAATGGACATTGCAATTATAAAATTTTATACCTATCCATCGATATCTTAACACGCGTTCCTAAAACATTTGCTTGCCCAAAATAACCATGAGGTGAAAGAATCACAAAATTAGAAACCATAGGAATACTTACTTGAAACATTTCCAAAGTCGATCGCTGAAGTGCCTGAAGGATCTCCAACAAAAAATGAATCATATCCAAGACATGATCTCTATATTATCTCCCCATCCTTTTTCTAATCACATTTCATGTAACCTACCCACACCAGAGTCGAGTAACAATCAAATGAAGGAATTGACATTTGTTTTTATCTTTTATATGTATAAACTTCTAATATAATTTGCTTTGGTAGCATATTAATTCATATTTAAAGCCTTCATATCATGAGAATGTATCAATCAAGTAGAACATCAGAAAAATTGACCTCAATGAGGTCCTCTAACAATTTCTACAATATAAATATTTGTCTTGCTATGATATCTTGGATAGAAAAAAAAAACATATCTACAAATGAAAAAGCCATACATTACTTATGTTCAAACTATGTATATGGTGTATTCTTAGGTAACTTTTTAAGATGTCCCTCCACCATTACCAAAGCGGATTTTAGCTTGGTTAAACTCTATATCCTTTCATTCAACATAAATTTCTGCAAGATAAATGTCACACATTATTCTTTCCCATTTCTCAACATGCTAGATATGATAAATTGAAAGTCACATAAAAGCAAGAGAAAACCATTTTCTAACGAAAATAAATAAACAAACAATGCCTCTAATAAAACTTCACACCTCAGAAATTACTCTGCCACATTCTCAGACTAAAGATAATATTCTTTAAATCATCTTTAGGTCACATTTAATGGGATATTATTATTTTTACCATGATTTCAATTTGGCGATAAAAGAAATATATAAATCCAGGTTATTATTAATGAACTTAAAGTATAATTAAAAAAAAATGTCATTATAAGGTATGGAGAGAGAAACATCTTCATAACTAGGATTCTCTATTTTAGTTTGGTTTGAGTTGAGTTGGTATTCGAGTATATAGTTTTCTCTAAAGAAGTGAAATAGAAAGATGAGAATGGAAATAACCTTGTGAATTTTTAATTAATTCATATTATATATCTCTAAAGCAGCCATGTCATCCTTCTCTGTTATTTGATAGAGATTTATTAACATAGAATAATAATGAATTAACTATCAAACATGATGATGCAATATATTAACCATGGAAAGAAAAATGACATGGCTTTGGTATTTGTGTGCTCGAAGGAAATCCAACAATGGTTGTGTTCTTTCTTTATCATGAAATAGTATTGAAGGCAAATGTTTATTCAGAAATTGAACTCTATTACCAATAGGATATGGTCGTGTTGGGTAAGGAAAGAATAAATTGAAGGGCTTAAGGTCTAGCTCCAATACATAGTTATCCTTGTCACTACAAAATACAAAGTTGTCATCATTTTCTTTTCTAGGTAAAAAGAAAAGTGAGTTTGTATTTTTGCACTTGTGATAGTATATAAAAAAGAGAGCACTAGTGGAAATCAACGTGTGTTGTCCCATCATTCAACCTAACAGAAAACTTATATATTCAGTTGTTGACTATAATGGAAATCAAATGTAAAACCCACTCAACTTGATCTTTACATGACATAGTCGTAATGAACTAGTACAATAGAAGCATGCTAACTCATAAACAAGAGATGATAAAAAAGAATAATGGAATATTAATTCCCGCCACATAATTGGCATGAATAAAATTTCCATAGAATTCATCCAGGAAATGAGAATAACTTATGGCAAAAGAACATATCATTAGTGTTTTGTACCCTTTTTAACACATGTATCCTAGGGAAGTAGAGGAGGCCAAATGTAGCAGGATTCCAATTGTTTGGGATATAAAAATAGAAATGTGGAAAAACATGCTTCCCAATTCACGAAATATCACTCTAAATAATATAACATGTTGAGGATAATAATGATGAAAATAGATCATGTATTAAGATCAAGCCCCTTATTGGTCATCAATTAGCAAGGTGACTGGTAATTTTTACTCGTAAAAAAAAATATCATAATTAGTGTAATGACTGTGTGGATCTTTTTGTGATTTTTTTTACATTTATATTATGGTGTCCTGTCAAGAGAGAGTGATGAAAGTTCTTTAGGTTTGGTTAGACTGGCTTCTCCTTTCATATGCTTATGTGAATGGACAAAGAACTACCTTTCTTTGATTTGGAAATTCAGGTGTCCCTCCCTTTCATTCGATATGTGGAGATGCCCCACCAGTGAACAACCTTGATAATTTTGAATCCAATCTTACGGACATAACAAATGGATCTGGTCCAAATCAAGATGTTGTTATGGTGGTTGGAGAGGGAGAAACAACTCGAGAATTGTTTAGTATTCCTCTTGTGGAGCTTGAAAGACAGTGTAGGAAAAGTTGTTTATCTATTTGTGGTGGTAGGGAGGTAATGTTTGTACGATTACTTAGCTTAGAAGAAGAAGAGAAGCATAAGAAACAAGATCAAGATGAGGATTCCAAGTATGGGTATAACTTTGCAATCAGAGGGAAGCATGCAAGAGAAACTGATGCTTATATACAATTGGGAGGGGGTAGGTGGAGCATGGGTGAAGAAAGAAAATCCATACTTTATGATGATAAGGACTGTATATCATTATCATCATCTAGGAAAAATTTTGAGGAAGAATCATCTTTACGGTCACGGGTTGAGGAACGTGAATCAATGGATGCCTCTTGCAGTGGAACTTTACCAAAAAATTTTGGTGTCATGATGGTTGTGTCACATGATGTGCCCCCAAAAGTTCAAAATATTCTAGGCAATGTCAAGGAAAATTTATTTCTCTACTCCTTAACTCATATTTCGCCCTCTACGTTTTGATAGACCAATTATCAAGATCATAGAATGATATTTTATTTAATGAAGGAGTCCAAGGGCTAACAATTTAAGGATATGATCATTTTTTTTTAAATGGACAGTCTTGTCTGACTTGCAAGGACTTGGGTGTGAAACTTGCTGCTGAGCCAATGTTATTCACATGTCAAAATTTTGAGTATGACTTGGTGTTAAGTTTGAATGAGAGGATTTTGCTTAATACTATTTAGTCAAGGAAAAAAACCAAATTCAGAGTTGATTTGAATTATGATTCATGAAGCATAGTAATAGAGTTGGTGAGCTTAATAGGGCTCATCCTTGTCGTGATGTGTTACATTTGAAGGGCATGAATGTATGAATTTCAAAAGGATGAGATATGATATAAATCTTGGGAAATTTTGACCAAATAAATAACCCAAAACTAACACTTGAGATATGATATAAATCTTGGGAAATTTTAACCAAATACATAACCCAAACCTTAAACCTAGTAGTGTGAAATCCATTGTTTGAATTGTGGCTAGTGAAGACAAATTTCTTAAACACTTTTAAAAATTAACATACAAATAATTTATAAAAGCATGGAATTTTGTTGTTAATAAAATGTCCAACCGGATAACAATTAAAGTGATAACCCGTAATGACAATCCAAAATCAACAAGGCATATTCAAAAAATGTTCAAAACTCTTTGGGAACATCCTAATCCTACAGGCTACTCATCTAAAGCAATCGAAGATGTTACCTTGCTTGGGAAACATGGAATGTTAATGATATAAATGACAAAAGGATAAATAATTGAAACTGACTATTAGAACCAGCAAACAACAAATGGTAAACAAAATGAAAATGGGGCAAAATGTCACATACCCACTCCATGAGACTGTCATCCGCTTCCATTCTCGATGTTGCCCAAGACTAAGTAGGTAATTCCATTAGTGTCCACATCATCATATCCATAGTATAATTCATCCTCGTATCCACATACAACCTGCATTGGCCATACCCTTCCGCAAAGAAAAAAATAAAAGAAAATGAAGCCCGAAAGCCTTTTTACTGGTCAACGGTTTAAATATTTTGAAGAGTGTATTTAAAAAGAAGATTCTCATACCAATATCCTTGCTTACTTTTAATCTCTATTCAAATACACCACTTCTTCTAAAAAATTTACATATTGTGAATCATCATAATTCAAGTCACCAATTAAACGAAGTTCTATCATCTCTAGAGGAGGGGTTCTTTGAAGAAAGCAACCTAATACACTGATTTCCCTATCATGAAATTTAGTTATGTCTACATAAACTTGTATATACGAAGATAAGGGAGTGGAGATATGAGATGTCAAGGTATGGGATATTTTGAAAGTTCCCGCATTTCATTTCAAAACTAGAATAAATGAAATCTACACTCATTTACGAGGTAAAAGACATAAATATTGATTATGAACATCATGGAAAAAACCGTGGAATAATTTTATGGTCTTTTCACATATTATAGCAGGTTAACTTTTTTAATTTAGGTAGTGTATATTTTCATTAAGGAATAGACATGAAACAAAGTCATTACTTGGTTTTGTTTCATATCTATTCAATATACTAAATCTGCAAACATGACATAATAATGAACAAAAACATAATAGTCAACCTAAGCTACATCAATATATGCTTTGTATAATTATTTTTTATGCTATACTTGACAACTAAGTATAAAATTCAAATATTCTTGAACATTGAAACATGTTGTTCATTGCACATGTAAAAGAAAAGTAGAAATTCTGTTTTTACCAAGATAAAGTTGTCACCCATTAACAAACATTGTAGATTAGGAAGCCTCTCGAACAACAAATTGAGAAGAAACATATTTCTTTAAGCAAAGGCACAACAAATATGACCAACTCCTTTAATTATTTAAAGCTCCCCATCATCTCAATCAATATGTTCACAAAGAAATTGTATGCATTATCGAGGTATGATTCCATTTCCAGTACGGTCAAATTACTTCCATGTTGCATATTGAGTCTCAAGATAGAGCATGAAAAATTTTGAAACATTATCCCATTCACTGTCAAATATTTTATCATGTATTCCCTTGCATACACATACAAGACAACCTACGTTTATAGTGGTTTATATTTTATCCACATACAACCTGCATTTACACTAGTTTCATTGTAAAGCATTGAAAGTAATAGTAAAATCTAGACTTACATGGTTGTAGTTTGAAGCAATATGATTGAAGAGGTTTTGTCCATAGCTGGTGGCTATGTGATGCAAATTCAGTGACTCCTCTACTGAGGACCACAATGCAGGGAGTGCACAAAAGTTCGAATATTGATGATCAAATATTATTTATAGTTTGGCTAGTCAAGTGGGGCATCCGATCAAATTGGATGCGCATATAGCTAAGATTCAAAAGGGGTCCTATGCAAGTGATTTTAAATGATATCCCTTGGAAGCTTCAACATAGTACTTAGTATCATCATACAAAGGACCACCCAAAAATAGACCATCTGATCCTATCAAAGTTTGAAGAACCAAGTCACCCTTTTTTAGAAGACCATTGCTATTGATGTGCCTAGGTATTGCAACAATAATGCTGCAACTCCCAGGGCTGCCAGCTTTACTTATCAACCTCAGGTTCATACAAACTTGGAGATGACAGTGGTATATGCACAAATAAAAGTGAAGATACTACTTGTTGTCACTGCTCATCTGGCAGGAAACCCTAGGGGTTCCAAGCCAGACTTCTATAGGGTCAGAAGAATCTTGATTTTGATGGAAGAAGAGAAAATCTATCCTAAGGGAGAGCTACTCTACTGTAGTAATGAAGAAATCAACATGTAATGCTAAATCACACCATAAACTAACTAACCAATTAAACAGTTATGCTAAGTGGAATTGCTAAATTAACACTAACCTAATACTAATTATCTAAGTTGCAGAAGTAAAGAGCATCAAAACTAGACTAAGGTGTAACAAAGGAAGTTAGGCTAAATCAGGTTTCAAGCAGAAAAAGCAATTGTAGGTCGAAATCAGTGAAAGCAAGACGTGAGGGAACAACATTTCATAAGAACCGTTGGATCAGTTGGGTGAAAGGCAAATGAATGGCAGATATTGGATTACATGAGGTTACATAGATAGATGGGTGAATAGGGTTAACTAATAGGATGAATGGTGGAGATATTATCATGAAGGCTTAAGTGAATAGATGGATGAACAAGGGAATAAAGTAGATGAACGACGAAGATCATGTTGCGAGGGATTAGGTGAGCGGATGGACGAATGAGGTTAACAGGAGATGAATGGATGAGATCTAATCATACGAGTGAAGTCAAGAGATGGACGAACGAGGCTAATAGGAGCGGTGAACAACTAAGATCTTATCCTGTGAGTGAAGTCAAGAGATGGAAAGCAAAGATCATATCGCGGGGAAAAGAAACGTGCAGAAATGAGGGAGCAGGTTCCTAAGGAGGTAAGTAGTTTCTTGCGCACCCTTTAGGTTGTAAACAGTATTTGGAAATTTCACACGATTAGCCTTAATACATGACACATAGCACGAGAAAACATCTTTTCTCACGTGCTCTCTGGCAGATAATGTTCATGCACTAATTCGTGCGAGATTGTGCAATAGTCGTTGGATCAGGCGGGGCTAATCAATGGTGGAGATCGACCAAGCTAGTTGGTGATCGGGTGAAGTGATAGCCATCAGATTAGGCAAGGTAGATCGACGATGGGGGTTTAAAGCACCTAAAGTGATCAAGTGACATGATAGCCATCGGATCAGGCGAGGCAAATTGACGGTGGGGACTTAAAGTTCATAAAGTAAGTGGTGGACTGCACATGAGGCAATAGTTAGAGAAAATAGTGAATCGGATGGTGATTGTGAAGTTTTGTTGGTGATCGAACGGTGAGGAAGCAATGCATGAGGAACGTGTTGGAGGTGGTTTCAAATAAAAATGATAGAGATAACTAGTGCGGGTGAAAAAATAACTGCATTAAACAACGAACTCCATAGCTCATGCGAGAACCAGAAACCTGTATTTTTGGGGTTGCTGAAGGGTCTTTTCCTCAAGTCATGATCCCAAAGGGAGGAGATGATGTCGAGACACCTGCACACAACTTGATATTGATATTTTTCACCTAGATAACCTGTAAGCTAAAAGAAGGCACAAATGGAAGTAAACTAGAACACAACCTACACTACACTACTATAATGAAAATGCAGCTACCTAAGTAAATAACCATAAAAACCATGAATCCTACTTAAGCAAATAAACAGAACCAGAAAGCTACTAAGAAGATAAATAATGAAAAACCATGAATCTATTTAAGAAAAATGAACAGAAATCCATTCTAGCATAACAATACAATAAAGAGGAGCTTTGGCTGCTTGGGTCGTGCCCTAACCCAAGAGCTTCAGCCCTCAAAGTTAACTTAGAGTTGGCTTAAACATAATTCATCTTTATTATGAAAACCATGGATTGTAGAGAAAATTGTCACAAGTCTTTGTAGCTCAGAAATAAAACATAGTTTTTACAATAGAATTCCAAATCCTAATGAGGTCCTAAGCCTCTCTACTTATACATCTGATAAACTAGTTTCTGTCCTTTTCCTTGCTCGGTTGTCTTCTAGTCCTCAAAGTGATGGTTGTTTTCACTCCAAGCTAATGGATGAATATTCAAATGGAGGGGTAGTACATGAGGAAGATTTACCTCTTATAATTACTCTTGCTTGTCCCATTCTAGTTTTACAAATGTCTTTGCCATAGTTCCTTTCTTTTTATCCTTTATGCTTGTATTTTTCCTTGCTTGTTTCCTTTATTCCTACATTATATGCACATTAGACCACAAAGCCAAATATCCAACTCTAACTCATCTCATAAACAAAATATAATCAAAAGTATGCAATAAGTTGTGAGAATAGTTGGTTTGACTAAGCTAGGAGGTGAATTAAGGCCAATTAAGGCCCATATAATTACTCAATGATGAGGCTCATCATCACCCCCTATTGAAAGTGTTGTTGATCCTCTGAGCAACTTAGTCAATGTCCATGTCCTTCATGGCTCTGGTAGCCTCTCTAACATCCCATGCTTCTACTCTGGTCTCTTCTTCTTGTTCATAGAAGCATGCCTTCCTTTCTACTTCTTCCCACTACCTCTTTTCCTCTTCTTCTTTTCTCCCTTCTAGCATCCCTAAGAGTAGTGGTGGACTGAGTTTTAGCCCTATCCAATTGACCTTCAACCTTTGCATTGATTGCTTATACATAGGTGTCCTGTTGAGTGCTTCTCTCGACCTTTGAGGGGAGTGATATTCTCTGATCTTCAAGCTGTCTGGCATTGTTTTCCATCTCCTTTAGCAGGCATGTATATTATCATCTCTTAGCAGCCTAAACATATCCTCAAAATGTGATTTTTTTTTTCTCTTGGGTGGTAAGATATCTAGGTGCTAGCTAAGGATTATTTGCAATTAGATTATGGGTGCTGATTAGGGCCATGGGATTTCATTGTTCAGCTTTGATGAAAAGAGGTTCATTTTCCTCTCTGGCCAATATTATTTTCATCTCTGCAGCCCTTGACTCCTCATGGTTCATCTATGATGCCAAAACCATTAGTTGTAGATCTCCTAGCTCTATATTAGGATCCCAAATATTCATTTCTGTGAAGGCCATGTTGTGCAAGTAAAACTCAGCCATTGTGGCCCTACCCTCTAGTGCACTTTGATCACAAAGATCAATAAACTGATTGCAATCCTGAAACGACATGGTGCTCCTTTGTGCTAGTGTTTTAATCTAAAATTGCAGCCATTATTCTCTTAGGTAAAGAGTATAGGATTTAGCTGGCAGCCTACACTGGATGGCCTCCAAGGAGGGGATGGCCATATATGATAGTTGGTCTTTCTTTTCCTGCAACTGTCCTCTCTGTTTTTCTTATCTTCTTCCTTTTGCTGTTCTTTCAGCATAATCCTCCTTTTGTTTCAGCATGTCCCTCTATATTAGTTTCTTCTTCATCCATCTCATCCCATCGAGCTCTGTATATACTTCTTATTTTGCCTCCCCCTCACTGACATAAGGACTAGCATCATAGATGGGGGTTTTGATTTCATCCTCTGCTGGTAAGTTTCTGAGGACTGACCATGTTATGGGGATCCTGAGGTTCTGGAGGGCATCCTTAATGAGGATCCTAATCAAATCATGGTGAACTAACTGCAGGGAATTTCCTTCCTTTTCTTTACTGCTAGAGTCCATGAGTGATTACATTAGAAAATAGGGTATGCTGAGTCTTTGGTGAATTGGTGTTTCTACCCCAAGTCTTAATTCTTCAAGCATTCTCAAATGGTTGCCATAACAACACTGTATCTATGGAGTCTTGCATTCGCTTTTGACTTATTAAAGAATTTCCTTTTTTCCACCTTTTCACTTATAAACCAACTACCTCTTAACCTTTACAACTTTTGATAAAATGATGCATATGAGTGAGTGAGTGGGATACTTACCTGTGGTCTTGATGCCATGCTTTAGTTGTCAAAGATAAGAGGTGCTGATGATGGTCATTCTTCTTCCTCCTTTATTGTTTGCTAATGGTTTATTAGCTTTTGTAGGTGTCTGTGACTAAAGATATGATGTTGTTGCTGATGTTGTGGAGCTCTTAGATCTGATGCTACTGCTACTATGGAGTTCTTGGATTTGATGCTACTGCTGCTGTGAAGCTCCTGGATTACCACTTGGTAATGTTTGGAGTCTCCCATAGAATTTCTTGATCGTGTTGTTGGATGGTACTGTGAGGATGCTATAATGAATGGAAAAAGGGAGTAGGAGTGTGTGTGGATGGTAATGGTTGGGGTGATTCTGGCAGAAAACGCAATCTTCACCTAAATTGAAGCATTGAAGTGAAAAACAATAGGATTGATGGAGGGATGCATGGTAAGGAGTGGACGAGATGAATATATGTGAGGCAAGGTTCCATTTGGATCTTTTCTTTGCTCCTTTCTTGTCTTTCTCACCCACCTACAAATAACAATTATGTTTTTTTCTTTTATTACTATATATATATATATATATATATATATATATATATATATATATATATATATATATATATATAGATATATATATATATATATATATATATATATATATATATATATATATATATATATAGATATATATATATATATATATATATATATATTAAAAACACCTAGGCTGCCACATAGAGGTTTTCACCCTAGATATCTACCCTGGGCGCCTCAAGGAAGGTTTTCACCAAGGGATCTTCCTATTTCTTCATTTTTTTTCATTCTTGGGGTGCCTCACAAGGTTTTCAACCTATTGTGCTATACAACAACCCTCCCCATTTCAAAATTTTCATCCAAAACTTTAACAAGAAATGGGTCACCTTTTTAGGACTTAGATAAAATCAATAATTGTTTTTTTAAAGTTGTGATAAGTCTTTTGCTTTTAGGTTAAGTTCAATAACAATCGCAACTTTGCAAAATCAACACATGAAAATCTTTATGAAAAGGTCTGATCCAATTTAAATATTAAATAAGACCTTCTCGTAAAACAAATATAAAAGAATGTGTCACACCCTTTGTTTAAAAGATCAACTTAAGGCTTCCTTTGGCAATTGACGATGTGCTAATGCTATTGGAAAGCACAAATCACAACTTATCAAGGAAACATTCCAAGGGGCCATGTAAACCTCCTAATGCGATAATTTGATCACAATCGACTATCGCTAAAAAACACGAAACGCATAACGAATGCCCATTTGGAATCCGCTGATGCGATTTCATTATTGGAAAGAATGCTTTTCAATAAAATGTGAAATATAATTGTTGAACGAATGATTGCAGGTCTAAAGCATAAATCAATTATAAATTAGAAACAAACGATTTATTGATTATCCCACCTCCCTATGACAGCTCACTATTTATCGCAATCGAAGCTATATAAGGAAACAACTAAAACATAACGTTTGTGCCCCTCGATCTGTGATATGTGACTTTCGCTAATCGTTGATCAGGAAAGTCACGAGATTCACTTTAAAGAACTGTTACTAATATGAGCGATGCGACATATCATTATGGCATTTAAGTATCACGATTGGCAGTTACGGAAATCATTAATAGAGCAGTTATGGTTGAATCCTTTGAGGATTTCATCCATGGTAATATTAGAGTCTATATTGCTTATCATGCTTAATTACCATTAATCTTTTATATTGTGCGTTGGCTTTGAGCAGATTTTTCTCCATTACGGTCTTTTGTTTCCTTTTGCAGAGCAAGTCTGAATTTATGAATCTAGTGAAAATGATGAAGAAATCAAAGAAACCAAAGGCTCCCGTCATAGCCATAGAGGAACCAATGAAAAAGGTCTTGATAGCTGATACTACCTGCCTCAGCCTGGGCAAGGCTTCATGGGAAAGTCTATACAATTTACCAGAAGTAGAGGATCCAGAAGAGATTGAAGAAGAACAGGGAACAAAAGATTCCACTAACAATTCAGAGAGTACTCTTAAGGATTTGGCTAGCTCTTATCTTCACAAAATAGTAACCCACGGAAAAATATTACCATACAATGACTTGGTCAGATGGGTAGTTGAAAGTATCAGCATAACAGACAAAACATTCTTTATAGCTGATGGAAGGATGTTCGTGTCGTTCAGGGTAGAAGATATCAAAAATATGTACCATTTGCTTGAACCACAAAAGCAGCACAACAAGGCATTTTTGGAATCCTTCGCCAAGGAAAATGCCATGGAGTCAGACCCTATCAGAGAGTGGAGGCATTATCCAAACAACCACGAGCATGAATCATCGGGTATGTACTCTGTAGACTCCTTAGCATCTCCTTACTGCTATGCTGGTGCTATGATATGCAGACTTTTTGGAGTCTATGATTCAGCTACATTTTCTATAGAGATGGTACCTTGAATGGAAGCAGTAATTAACTCTTATATCATGGATTGGGCGACCATTTTATCTGATAAAATGGCCAACCAAATCGTTGAATATAGGAAAAACAAGTTTGTGACTACCCGGGAAATACCCCCATTTTATATGAGAGCCTACATTTTGGACACTATCTCTTTCAATTTTGATTACCCCATTTTAGGTTGGAAATGGACTCCACAAGACCCGAACCCCATTCATATATATCATAAGGAATTGTGGAAAGCCCATTAGAAAAATCATCTTTATAGAATCTATCATGGTTTCATCTTGCTTGTTCATTATGCTATATTCAATAAACCCTCTCCTCGATTGTCCGATGAAGCTAGTATTGACCTGAAATCAATTGGTAGTTGGTTTGGTGAAGAAAAGTTCACCTACATCAGACTTTTCGACAACACTACTGATCCACATGTCCTCCCCTTATACATTCCTGGTAAACTATTTTCTAGAGAAATAGCTTATCAGATATCACAAACAGGGATGTCAAGGAACTTAACGGAGTCCAGAAAAAAAATGTGGCCTTCATTCCCCCTCCGATGTGGTACTTTCACATTGCATGACTTCAAACATGCAGAGAAGGAAGCTGAAAAAATTAAAGAGTTAAATTTAGCAGTCATCCCAAAGAGGTAGTATGATCCAAAGCAGTCACCTACAATTTCACCTCCTGTGTCAAAATTGCCAAGTTTGAACATGAGAAGGATGATTATGATGATTTGTTCACTTCAGCTGAGCTATTTTCTCAACTGAAACATCTAGCAAAAATCAGAATGGGAGCAGAGGGATTAGAGGAATTTTTGAGGTTCAGGGCACAAAGGTTGCAAACATTACCTCTGGACTTGTTAAATACTACCTCTACATTGAAATTGGAAGGCCACTGTGAAGAAAAAACTATAAAAAAGACTCGTGCAAAGGAAAAGACCCCAAAAAGGGAGCAGACAAAGGAAGGAACTAGTGAGATCCTTGATACTGATATAAATATTGATCCTGCTTTAATTAAGGAATGAGAGAAGTTCGACCTAATCATCAAAAACCCAAATAAATCCCAAGAGCTCACTACAACAAAATCACCTGCAGCACAAAAACCTGAAGTTATTAGTGTTCCAATTGAAGGGACAAGCGACCTACCTACGATTCAGTAGGATATAGAAATCATTCTCGAAAATCCTACAAAGGAGATTGTACTAAGAAAAAAATAAATACCACCCCTAGATGTATTCTACAGTCTGAAGCATAGGGTTGTGGTTAAAATATAGAGGAAAAAGAGGAAAATTGATCAAGGTCCTATTTTATCTCCTTAGGACAAAATGATGAATGTGGTATGGAACGCAGAAATCCATCTCTCTGAGGATTTAACTAAATTATCTCAGTATGTAGGGGCTTATATAGTAGTGACAATGGACAAAGCCTCAGAGGTCAGCCAGCTGATCAGGGAAAAATATCAGAGGATCACTCAACTTGAAGTGCAATCGGCAGAAGGACAACAAAGGATTAGTCAGCTTGAACAGTAGCTAGCAGAGTAGATAGAACAAAATGAGCGACTAAGAGAGCAGTTGAAACTGAGAAACAGAGGATTAATGAGTAGACTCTCCAAAAACAACAGGATTTGTCTAAAGAATTAAGCAAGCTTTAGCTGAAAATTGAGCAGGAAAAGAAGGCAAAGGAAGATCAAATTGCACAAATGCAAGAATAGATAGAAAGGTACAGGGGTTATCCACAGGTTAGTGAATTCATAAAAGAATCCTTGGAGATAAACAAAGCCTTGTCCTGACAGTTGAACATCCTTTGCCATAACATATCATTGGCCAACCCATTGTGCGATATCTCTGCATCACTGATCGAGAAGGCAGTGGATGCCAAATTGGAATTAGAAAAAACAGATGAAAGAATAACAAACTTTTTGTCTTGGCAAGATTTCATAGAAGGAATGGCTTCCAACTTGCCAAAAATACAAGAATCACACAAGGAAATCCTATTTTCTTAATGGAGTCTCAGCTAATGAAATCCAAAAGATCAACTTCTAGATGCAGAGCTGCAATGAACGATTTGATAGAATTAGTAAATAACAGTTTACATATGTCTAATTTGATCTCCGATTGCTCTCCAGGTAAACTCCCCAAAGCAAAGGCACTAGAACATTATTGGATACAGGAGCTGGAAAACAGAGAAAACCAGATCAGTGAAGTCCAAAACTTGACATGGGAAACACTCTGGTTTCTTCTAGTCAAGCCACATAGCCAGCAGATGGCCATGAAATACCTTTCCAACGCGGTCAATTGCATGATCCATGAACTCTTTGATGCCACCTACACAACCCAGATACACTCTAGGATGAGTCAACCTCTACAAATCCAACCAATGCTCGTAATCTGTCAACTACAAGCACAATAAAAGAAGCTGATTCAATGAATTAGTTCAACTTCTATCAAACTACTATTTTTATAGTAAATACTAGATTTTCATGTCTACAATTAGAACATCACATAGCAATTTTTGTTGATAGTTAGTTTTAATTTTTATTGTTTAAGACCCTTTCATGTATTTAGAAAGGGTCCTTAATTTGTATTAAAACTTGACTTGGGAGTTGCACTTATGTAATTCTAATATTTTTTTTATATCAAAAGTGGATCAAAGTTCTGCATTTTTGTGAAAGAAGCTTTTTCAAGACTCACACTTTTGCGTCTTCTGAAGGTTTTCTAAAATAGGAAAGTGAAATCTAAGTGTTGTTTACATCGGAAGAATTCAAATGCATACGGTGCTATTATCACTGTTTTTGTCTTATTTCTCTATGTGAATGAAAATTTCTTAAAACTTGTTATTATTGATATATGTATGTTTTTCAGACAATTCTTTAGCATATCATTTCAGAAGGTTTTAGATTTGTTATCATTTGAATATATATGTCAGTAATATATATTGTGATGAATGTGATAATGTCTTTATAATTATTTTGTTTAACTTCTTAAACAAAGTAATCATTATATGAATGCATCTTTCTATTTTACAAATAAGCCATCTTTATGATTATTTGTCTAGTATAAATAGTTAGAAATCACATTATTAACAGGATACCTAGGCTAGATTAGAATATTTGTATATTTTTGAATGGTAGGATAAAACACTTATCACCCTTGTTACACATTACAAAACAATCACCCATCAACTCATACATCACTAGGGAACTGGTCCCATTATATCCAGTCGGAGCCACCACACCAAACAGAAAAAGAGCTGCACTAAGGTCCAGATCGGGTCGTTTTCCTCGATGTTGATGCAGTGATTTTAGAGGCATCAACATTTTTGGAACTAAAAAGAGGTCTTGAACTGTGAATGGCAATCAAATCCAAATCCATAACCCATTCTGAGAGTATATCCCCCTCACCATCTCCTCCAACTTCTCCCTTGCATTCTAAATCTCCCATTTTCAAGCGAGAATTTGAAAATACACCATCCACTCCTGAAAACTTGAACATATCAGACAATTCTACCCTTGAACCCCCTGAAGTTTAGTATTTAATTCATAAACTTCAAGGGTTTTCCATATCTCAAGAACAGTCTGAGTTATCCCAAGGCAATGTGACTTCGCAATACATCCCTTCTCAACCTCTTACAAGATTACAGAGCGAAAATCTTGGTATTGAATCAACAGAATTTCCTCTACCTAGACACCTTTAGAGTCTGGCAGTGAGACTCTTTAATCATCAACATCCATTTCATATGATCTGTTGCAAAGTCAACCATCCATTCCCCAACTTCATATCATAGTCCAATAGGGTACAGGTACTCTGACATCCTCTACCTAACCACTTATAACTACATCCTCACTTTCTTCTATTGTTAGTGCGACAATGGCACAAAATCAACCACAACTGAGGCAATGGACAAATCTAGGGGCAGTTGCAATGCCTGCACCCTTGAGTCAATTATTGGCCCATCCTGAAATGTGGTTGCCAATGTTTAATCCTGATATCAGCATACTAGCAGAAGAACACATAAACAACTTTATGTTGTCAATAAACTTAAATGGGGTGACAGGAGAAGATGTTGTTGTTAGGATTTTCCATACACCTTACAAGTAGTAGCTGGATCATGGTATTTTTCATTACCACCGGGATCCATTAATAGTTGGAATGCTTTCCAAGAGAAGTTTTTAACTAAGTTTGTTGATGATAGGTCCACAGCGACATTAATCAAGGATCTCTCCAATCTTAAAACTGAGTCAGAGGAACCCATTAAAGATTTCAACTCGCGATTTAATAAGCTCTTAAATACAATTCTTGCTTTTTCTAAGCCCAGTGAAGAAGTCCGAAGTGAATGGTATATTTCTGCTTTACCTTTGAATATAGCTATCTTTGTTGATAGGGCTGCAAAGCCCACATTAGCAGAGAATATGAAAGAAGCAATCGCCGTTGAAAAATGTATTATTGCTTTACAAAAGAAAATTTCTCTTGAAGAAAGAAAGTCCAAAAAAGTTACTTTTAAAGATGATTCGAAAAAGAAAGTAGCTGAAGATCCATACGATATGGAGGGTTTGCAAAAATTCCTGAAGACTATGTCCAACGAAATGGTAGAGATAAAGAAATAGGTAGCTAGAACCTTCACTAAAAAGGCATTTAGGAACTTCAAAAGAGCTGAATCAAAACCACCTAATGCCATATCTAATGCAGAATCAGATCCAGATGACGATGATGATGAAGACACAATTTTGTCATCAGAGGAAACAAAAGAAGATGAGATAGTTGAATGTCACGGTATATGGGACTTGATTTTGCCCAACTCTGATACTGAAAGCGAACAGGAAGCTCTACTAGTAAATACCAGAAGTAAAATTGATGCAAAGCCTATTTAATCAACTCAAAAAAAGAAAAACGCAAGCCCTACTTCCAAAGATAAGGCTGCCATGAAGAAAACTCCAGTTTTTCCTACTCAAAATCAGTCATCGTCTTTCGATCCACCCACATCATCCAAGACATTGGTAATCTTTGACTCTATGGATTACACCATTATTGAAGACATGAAGAAGACTAGAGCGAATATTTCTTTATTTGAGCTTAGCAAGCTCAAACATCAACATAAATTGTTGCTCAAAGAGTTAAATGCAGTACCTTCTTCTCCTCTCCCAAATGCTGTATTATCCAAGGCAGCTAAAGGATCAGGTAAGCCACCATCAGATAAAGTAGATGCTACTAATGTTGTTTTTATCGAAGATATATTTAATTCTCATACTCCTCCTTTTCTGTTGACCGACGAGATCTACAATAGAGAGATGCACAACTTCTTAATGGATTCAAGGGCTTCATCAAACATAATGCCAGCCTTGGTTTGCTCAAAATTAAACATTGAGCCCCAAAAATCTGTAGTACATATTGTTCAGTTAGATCGAACTAAGGTTCAAGTCTTAGGATAGATTAATTCAGTCACCATTAGGTTATCAACTGATCTTAGAGTAGTCTAGAGAATCGATATATTGATTACTCACATCCCTGAGTTTTATGGGTTAATTTTAAGCAGGGATTGGTCTGAGAAACTCCATGGTTACATTTCTACTGATTGGTCTCATATGTGGCTTCCCTATAAAGGGAAACCAAATCAAATTAAAATTGATTAGGAGAAGCACATGACCCATACTATAACAAAGTTTGAGCAGGAAAATCAACCCATAGCTTTCAATGACAACATTCTTGGAAATTACTCAGCCGAATCATTCTCTGGCAATTTTAATGCTCAATCATCACCTTTTTCTGTTAATAGTTTCACATCATAGATAGAAAATTTTTCACATACAGATACATCAAGGTGTGTTACTATTGCTGAAGAAATTGTAAATAACCCTGTAGATAAGCCTGCATTTTGGTCTTTATATTTTGATGGATCAAAATCCAATGACGGAAAAATCCAATGACGGTGCAGGAGCAGGATGTATTTTATTTAGTCATGAAAGGGAAAAAACTATGCTATTATGCATACTAGAATTTTAGTGTACAAATAATACTGTTGAATATGAGGCATTGATTCAAGGGCTTTATAAAGCGATAGGCCTGAAGATTCAATATTTAAAAGTATTTGGTGATTCTGAGATTGTCATCAAACAGGTAAGAAATACTATCCATTTCCTTTTAGGACATCTCAAACATTATTAATCTCTAGTTCAAGACCTCATATCTCATTTTCTAGCATTTAATATTTCTCATATTCCCAGATCTTAGAATGCAACAACTGATTTATTAGCTAATGTTGCTTCTAAGCTCCTTCCATCTAAGGATTACAGTCCTGATAGGTTTTCAGTTGAATTAATTTTTAGACCATCTGTTCCAGACAATGTCACCAATTGGCAGGTATTTAATCATGACGAAGACATTTTAAATTTCTTAACTTCTAAAAAGTCTTATGATGACCAAATTATTGATAAAAATGATCATGATCTTCAAATAAAACAAAGACCGAATGAGAATTCCATACCTAAATCTATGGTCAAACTTGAAGATCTCTATGATATCAAGGATAGGTTTAGAAAAGTCACTAATTCAAAACTTCAAAGTTCTACTTTAAAGTTTGAATTAGTAAATCTTGGCACTGAGGCCAAACCGCAAAACGTTAATCTAGGACTAGGGCTCACTTCAGAAGAAAGATTTTCTTTTACCAGATTGTTAAACAAATATAAAAATGTTTTTTCTTGGAATTATGATGATCTGAAAACGTATGATACTTCTATCATACAACACACAATTCCAATGATTTCTGAGGAGAAACCTGTGCACCAAAAATTGAGGAAAATTCACCCCAATCTGGAGAGTCAGATCAAAGAAGAGTTGAATAAACTCTTGAAATCTAAGATAATTTTCCCAGTCAGACATTCTAAATGGGTTTCTAACTTGGTACATGTTAGGAAGAATAACAGTGGTATTAGGATTTGCATTGATTTCAGAAATCTCAATAAGGCATGCCAAAAAGATAATTTCCCATTACCAACAATGGAGCAAACACTTCATTCAGTTGCTGGTTCAGAGTTAATGTCTTTTCTGTATGGTTTTTCTGGATATAATCAAATACTGGTGCATCTAGGTGACAGACTAAAAACTACATTCAAAACCAAATGGGGAACATATGCCTATCAGAAAATGCCTTTCGGTTTGATTAATGTTGGAGCTACTTTCCAAAGAGAAATGGATATAGCAATCAAGGGTTTGATTAACAGTTCAGTTGTTGTCTACCTAGACGACATAACTCTCTTTTCCAAGAAAAGAGAAAATCATCTACATGATTTGAAACAAATATTTGAACGATGTAAAAGGTATGGGATTTCATTAAATCCCAAGAAATCATTCTTCGCTCTTGATGAAGGTAAACTCTTAGGATTTATCGTATCTAAATATGGAATTTACATTGATCCAGATAGGATCAAAGAGATTTCTGGTATTCCTCTACCACACAATAATAAATCGATGCAATAATTCTTAGGACAGATAAATTTTGTAAAAAGATTCATTCCTGATTTTTCCCAGGTTGTTTTACCTTTACAAACCATGATTAAGAAAAATTCAGTTTTCAAATGGGGACATAATGAAAAGGAAGTCTTTGATTCAATCAAACAGGGAATCATTAATGCTCCTACATTGAATACTCCCAATTTTTATAATCATTTTATTTTGTACACTTTAGCTACGGAAACATCTTATGCAACTGTGTTAACGCAAATCAATGATCAACAAGTTGAAGCACCCATATCCTTCTTCATTTGTAATTAACAAGGTGCTAAACTGAACTATTCCGAAGTAGAAAAACAAGCTTTCGCTGTGTTTAAATCTATTAAACACTTTAGGCCATTCCTCCTAAAGACTCATACAAAATTAATAGTCCCATTCTCTGCAGTGAGACAATTGCTAGTCCCAAGGGAAGTAGGAGAGAAGAGAGCCAACCGGGTTACAACATTACAAGACTATGATTTAGTATTAAACCAGTGCAAATTGTAAGAGGACAAGGTTTTTGCAGGTTATTAATAGGAGAGTCTAATATTCCATAACATGAAGATTCATATAATTTTCTTCAAGTAAACAAGATAAGTATCATCAATGCTGAATCTCAGTATGTAGATATGGTCTTCTATTTAAAAAATGGATATGCTCCTCCTAGTCTCAGTTACAAAAACAAACATGCCTTAAGATTAAAAGAAAAACACTTCAAAATCATTGATGATGTGTTATTTAGAAGGAATTATAATTCGATTTTGTTAAGATGCCTTGAAAAAACTGAAGCACAAAAGGTGTTGCAAGAATTACATGATGGTCTAGCAGCTGGGAATTTTGGAGGTGAAACAACAACTCACAAGATAATACATGCTGGATATTATTGGCCCACTTTTTTTAAATACGCCCATGACTATGTCAGGAAATGAAAAATATGCCAAACTGCTAGTGGGAGAGAAAGGAAAATAGCCTTTCCTTTACAACTAGTGAACATTGAACAACCATTTGAACAATGGGGGCTGGATATCATAGGAGAGATTGTTCTAGATTCTTCGAAGCAGCACAGATACATCCTTATAGCCACAAATTACTTCACGAAGTGGGTAGAAGCAATTCCTTTGAAGGTATCCAATTCTGATGCAATCATTGAATTCATTAATTAATTCATCATTACCAGGTTCGGTGTACCTAATGCCCTCGTTTTTTACAATGCATCTTATTTTTCTTGAAATACCATACTTGAATTTTCTCTTAAGAAAGGATTTAAATTAAAGTATTTTTCATACTACTATCCTCAAGGTAATGGTTTGGTAGAATCAACTAATAAGAATCTCATTAAGATTATTAAAGAATTGTTGATTAGAATCAAAATATTTGGCACAAGTCTTTGATATTTGCATTATGGGCAGACCACATAACTCAAAAGGCCTCAATAGGTACTTCTCCATTAAACTTAGTGTATGGGAAAGAATCTGTAATACCAACAAACTTAGCACTCCCATCTCTGGCCCTAGTGCAATTTATTGAAGAAAATACCTCGTTTTCTATTCAATTAAGATATGATCAAATCCTTAAATTAGTAGAGGAAAGGGAAAAAGCCCAAATCAAACATGCAAAACATCAACAGGTCATTAAATCTTCTTTTGATGCAAATTCTACCAACCCAAAAATTTTACAAATTGGTGATCTTGTTTTGAAATGGGACAAAGCGCACGAAGACAAAAGCAAACATACCAAATTCCAAAGGATGTGGCTTAGACCATTTCAAATCATTGAGAAGATAGGCTCATCAACGTTCATATTGCAAGACCTATCAGGAAAGAGAGATTCTCTTCCTATCAATGGGCTTATCTTGAAGAAATTCTTTACTTAACAAGGTAACCCCTTCTTACCTATAAATATTCATTATGAAACTTTGTTTATTTTAAATTTTTATTTGCATAAAATAAGGTTGTAAATATCCATCCATTGACCTTTTACTATTGGAAAGTTCTTTAAGGAAATATTGTAAATACTTACTTTCGATAGATGGAAGCCTTTAAGGAAAAAACTGCAGTTTTAGAAACTTAAATAAAACATAAAACTCTGAGAACCTCTTTTAGATTTGTAAAATATTCATAAGCCTTGAAAATATTGTAAATCATTCCAAGTTTTAAAGAGCGAAAGAGGTTATTTGTAAAAGGTAAAGAAGTTTCCAACCTTAGCATCTACAACTATAAAATTGTCATCTAGAAACTCTTAAGGAGAAAGTCATTCACCCCATCCACTAAGTTTATGATTTTTTAGAGTGTAATTCTAAAATATGTCTGATATAAAAGATAAGGGGTATCATCATGAGCCTGCTTACCATGATCATAGGGAACTAATTAAACTAACATTACCAATATTGCATATCAAAACAAGGTAATGGCTTATAATCATAAGACAAGGGATCTCATCACGAGCCAACTTGTTCAGTTCAATTACAACCAGTGAATGGCATTGCCAATAGTTGGCCACCAAACTAGGACAATGGCTTTTATCTTTTAAAAAATTGAAAGAATAAGAAACACAAAAAATAAAAAATATGTGTGAACATATCTTTTTGAATTTATCTTTCAAAAGTTATACTCTTAGATGGATGGGATAATGAATGATTAAATGGTTAAAAGGTAACCCTGTCGAGACTATAAATGTGTGCTGGAAGTAGAGGCACTACCTGTGACAACAGAGTAAACTTAAAAGCTAAGTTGGAGAAGCCCCCTGCTTTATCTATACCAACCAATCATAGCTTGAAGAAACCCAAAATAATTTTATTTTTAAGATTGGAAAAGGAATTACAAAAAATTGTCATTATATTCAGAGTTAATTTTTATTTAACTATTCTTAGATTGTTTTCTTTATCCTCAATGGTTTCCAAATTAAGAAAGTTATAGATATTATATTACTTTCTCATAGATAATTGTTTCTCCCAGTGAATTGCCAATTCTTGTGCTATACAACAACCCTCCCCATTTCAAAATTTTCATCCAAAACTTTAACAAGAAATGGGTCCCCTTTTTAGGACTTAGATAAAATCAATAATTTTCTTTTTTAAACTTGTGATAAGTCTTTTTCTTTTAGGTTAAGTTCAATAACGATCACAACTTTGCAAAATCAACACACGAAAATCTTTATGAAAAGGTCTAATCCAATTTAAATATTAAACAAGACCTTCTTGTAAAACAAATATAAAAGAATGTGTCGCACCCTTTGTTTAAAAGATAGACTTAAGGCTTCCATTGGCAATCGCCGATGCGATAACGCTATCGGAAAGCGCAAAACAAATATAAAAGAATGTGTCACACCCTTTGTTTAAAATATAGACTTAAGGCTTACATTGGCAATCGTCGATGCGATAACGCTATCGGAAAGCGCAAATTGCAACTTAGCAAGGAAACATTCCAAGGGGCCATGTAAACCTCCCGATGCGATAATCTGATCACAATATGCCATCACTGAAAAACACAAAACACATAACGAATGCCCATTTGGAATCTGTCAATGCGATTTCATGATTGGAAAGAATTGTTTTCAATAAAATGTGAAATATAGTTGTTAAACAAATGATTGTGGGTCTAAAGCATAAAATCAATTATAATTTAAAAACAAACAATTTATTGATTATCCCACCTTCCTATGACAGTTCACTATTTATCGAAATCGGAGCTATATAAGGAAACATCTAAAAAATAATGCTTGTGCCCCCAATTTCTGATATGCGACTTTTGCTAATCACTGATTGGGAAAGTCACGAGATTCACTTTAAAGAATTGTTATTAATATGAGCGATGCAACATATCATTATGGAATTTAAGTATCACGATTGGCAGTTACGGAAATCATTAATAGAGCAGTTATAGTGGAATCCGTCGAGGATTTCATCTGTGGTACTATTAGAGTCAATATTTCTTATCACGCTTAATTACCATTAATATTTTATATTGTGTGTTGGCTTTGACCATATTTTTCTCCGTTACAGTCTTCTATTTCTTTTTGCAAAGCAAGTATGAATTTATGAATCCAGCCAAAGTGATGAAGAAATAAAAGAAACCAAAGGCTCCCGTCATACCCAAAGAGGAACCAGTGAAAAAGGTCTTGCTAGATGATACTACCTGCCTCAATTTGGGCAAGGATTCATGGGAAAGCATATACAATTTACTAGAAGCTGAGGATCTAGAAGAGATTGAAGAAGAAAAGGGAACAACAGATTCCACTGACAAGTCAGAGAGTACTCTTAAGGATTTGGCCAGCTCTTATCTTCACAGAATAGTAGTCTGCACCAAAATATTACCCTACAATGACTTGGTCAGAGGGGTAATTGAAAGTATCAACATAACAGACAGAACATTCTTTACAGTTGATGGAAGGATGTTCGGGTCATTCAGGGTAGAAGATATCAAAAATATGTACCATTTTCTTGAACCATAGAAGTAGTACAACAAGGTATTTTTGGAATACTTCACCAAGGAAAATGCCATGGAGTCAGATCCTATCAAGCAGTGGAGGCATTATCCAAGAAAGCACAAGCATGAATCATCGGGTATGTACTCTGTAGACTCCTTAGCATCTCCTTACTGCTATGCTCGTGATATGGTATGTAGACTTTTTGGATTCCATGATTCGGCTAGATTTTCTATAGAGATGGTACCTTTAATGGAAGCAGCGATTAACTCTTATATCATGGATTGGGTGACCATTTTGTCTGATAATTTAATAGCCAACCAAATCGTTGAATATAGGAAAAATAGGTTTGTGACTACTCGAGCAATACCCCCATTTTATATGAGTGCCTACATTTTGGACACTATCTGTTTCAATTCTGATTACCGCATTTTAGGTTGGAAATGGACTCCACAAGACCCGAACCCCATTCATATCTATCATAAGGAATTGTGGAAAGCCCATTATAAAAATCATCTTTATAGAATCTGTCATGGTTTCATCTTTCCTGTTCATTATGTTATATTCAATAAACCCTCTCCTCGGCTGTCCGATGAAGCCAGTATTGACCTAACATCAATTGGTAGTTGGTTTGGTGAAGAGATGTTCACATACATCAGAATTTTCGGCAACACTACTAATCCACATGTCCTCCCCTTATACACTCTTGATAAACTATTTGCCAGAGAAATAGCTTATTAGATATCACAAACAAGGATGTCAAGGAACCTAAAGGAGTCCAAAAAACAAATGTGGCCTTCATCCCCCCTCTGATGTGGTACTTTCACACTACATGACTTCAAACATGCAGAGAAGGAAGTTGATAAAATTAAAGAGTTAAAGTTAGTAGTTATCCCAAAGAGGTAGTATGATCCAAAAGCAGTCGCCTACAATTTCACCTCCCATGTCAAAGTTGCCAAGACTGAACATGAGAAGGATGATTATGATGATTTTTTCACTTCAACTAAGTTATTTTCACAAGTGAAACATCTAACAAAAATCAGATTGGGAACAGAGGGATTAGAGGATTTTTTGAAGTTCAGGGAACAAAGGTTGCAAACACTACCTTTGGACTTGTTAAATACTACCTCTACAGTGCAAATGGAAGGCCACTATGAAGAAAAAACTATTGAAAAGACTCATGAAAAGAAAAATACTCCAGAAAGGGAGTAGACAGAGGAAGGAATTAGTGATATCCTTGATATTGATATAAATATTGATCCTGCTTTAATCAAGGAATGAGAGTAGTTCGACCTAATCATCAAAAACCTGAATAAATCCCAAGAGCTCACTACAAGAAAATTGCCTGCAACACAAAAGTTTGAGGTTATTAGTGTTCCAATTGAAGGGACAAGCGACCTACCCAGGATTCAGCAGGATATAGAAATCATTCTCGAAAATCATATAGAGGAGATTGTACTAAGAACAGAAGAAATACCACCCCTAGATGTATTCTACAGCCTGAAGCACGAAATGATGAATGTGGTATCGAAGGCAGAAGTCAATCCCTTTGAGGATTTAACTAAATTATCTCAGTATGTAAGGGCTTATACAACAAGGACAATGGACAAAGCTTGAGAGGTCAGCCAACTGATCAGAGAAAACGATCAAAGGATCACTCAACTTGAAGTGCAATTGGCAGAAGGACAACAAAGGATTAGTCAACTTGAACAACAGCTAGCAGAACAGAGACAACAAAATGAGTGACTAAGAGAGCAGTTGAAACTGGAGAAACAGAGGATTGATGAGCAGACTCTCCAGAAACAATAGGAGTTGTCTCAAGAATTAAGCAGGCTTCAGATGACAATTGAGCAGGAAAAGAAGGCAAAGGAAGATCAAATTGCACAAATGCAAGAATAGATAGAAAGGTATAGGGGTTATCCACAGGTTAGTGAATTCAGAAAAGAAGCCTTGGAGATAACCAAAGCCTTGTCCCGATAGTTGAACATCCTTTGCCATAACATATAATTGGCTGAACCATTGTGTGATATCTCTGCATCACTGATCGAGAAGGCAATCGATGCCAGACTGGAATTGGAAAAAACAAATGAAAAGATAACAATTTTTTTGTCTTGGAAATATTCCGTAGAAGGAATGGCTGTCAACTTTCCAAAAATGCAAGAATTGCACAAGGAAATCTTGTTTTCTGAATGGGAGTCTTAGCTAATGAAAGCCAAAAGAGAAACTTCTAGATGCAGAGCTAAAATGAATGGTTTGATTGAATTAGTAAATAACAATTTACATATGTCTAATTTGATCTCCGATTGCTCTCCAGGTAAACTCCCCAAATCAAAGGCACTAGAACATCATTGGAGACAGGAGCTGGCGAACAGAGAAAAATAGATCGGAGAAGTCCAAAACTTGACATGGGAAACATTCTGGTTTTTTCTAGTCAAGCCACATAGCCAACAGATGGCCATGAAATGCCTTTCCGACGCGGTCAACTGCATGATCCCCGAACTCTCCGATGCCACCTACACAGCCCAGCTACACTCCAGGATGAGTCAACCTCTAGAAATCCAGCCCATGCTCACAATCTGTTAGCTACAAGCACAAGAAAGGAAGCCGATTCAATGAATTAGTTCAACCACTATCACATTGCTATTTTTATATTAAATCCCAAATTTTCATGTCTATAGTTAGAACAACACAACGATTTTTGTTGATAGTAAGTTTTTATTTTTATTATTTAAGACCCTTTCATGTATTTAGAAAGGGTCCTCAATTTGTATTAAAACTTGATTTGGGAGTTGCACTTCTGTACTTCTAATATATTTTTTTTATATAAAATATGGATCAAAGTTCTGCATTTTTGTGAAAGAAGCTTTTTCAAGACTCTCACTTTTAACACATATTTCATTAAATTTGGAAGTATTCAGTGGATCTACAATATATAATTTTAATTAGATTATTTTTTTTCAAAATGGAGAATTAGAAATTCACTTAGTTCACTAATTTTAATGTAGATATTCATCATTTTCTGTGAAAAAATTATCATGATAAACTTTATTAAACAAATTCATATAAACTTTCAAAAGCAAATATTTCACATCTAAATCTTGGATTCCTTACATTATCTATTTTAATATTTTTATGGTTTGTATTAAAATATAAGTTTGTTAAGGTTGTTTTATGAAAAGAATGATGTGTATTTTACTATTATTAACCCATTTAATTATAATCCGATATAGTAAATATCATGTATGCGTTGATTTACAATTATTACTAAGACAATGTTGGTACAATTTAAAAGTCTATCACCTTTGCAACACTAGTAATATCATTGAAGATTTAAAAAATCTCATAGATCATTGAGTTTATACTCATATTGGATTTAAATTTCAAAACACTTGTGATGCTACCAACCTTCTTGATCTTTTAACTAAAACAAAACTATGATGAGCTTGAAACACTTCTTTTAATGCTTTTTGAGCATAACAATAAAATTTGAAATAATTTTGGGTAATACCTTTTTGCCTTCTTATATACCATATTTGTTCTTAGTGGATGATAATCATCATTATCACCATCATCATTTCATACTATTGTAGGAAATTTGCACCATTTTAGAGTTGAGGAGAAAATAATTTTTTAGGATCAAATTAAATGTGAATGCTAGTAGTAGCATAATTTATTTTTATTTATTATTTGTACTTTTGTGTTTAAAACTAAGTTGATTGAGGCTTACTTAATGAATAATAGATTAATATGCAAGATACATATTAAGTATAAAATTATTTATTGACAAATGATCATAGTAATGTCTCCAATATATACCAACATAGATCCGTCTTAAGTACGGATGCAGGGATCAAATTTCTTCACGTGCAAACATTTTTAGAGTGCAAAATACAATGTGTTATTTTTCATTGTTGAAACTGTATTTTTGAATGCTAAATAGAGTATATATAGGACGAATAAAAAATTTAACCATAAAAACTTATTTTTTTTTATATATAGATATATATGAAGTTGATATTGACATAAATTAGTTAACATATATCTTCAAATAGTTTATTTGAATCTCTAGTTGAAATATTTTTCAAAAAGTATAATATTTAAACATCTACTTCACACATTTTTTTTCTTCTAATTACTTTACATCATATTCATTTTTTTATTTTTCTATTTAAAACATAATTTTTATTTTAAGGGGCACAAACGGATAGACAAACTTACACATCTCCTTACATTGGGTTGTAGGATGAGCCTCTTGACTCAATTACTAATCATTTTAATGATTAAAATCAATCATGAATTAGAATAGTAACAAAGTAGTACAATTTGATTATTTTCAAATACAAGAGGAAAGAGAGAAAATTGACTAAACTATTTATTACAAATGTTTAGTTTTTATTCTTGTAGTGTTTAAGGATATTGGATTAAAAAGAACATATTAACATTCATCTAAAACTTAGATTCCTTACATCATTTCTAGTATCATTAATATTTATATTTATGTATTAAATTTGACTCATGAATAATAGATTTTGTAAAAAAGACCTTACCTATAAAGTTTTTTAACAATATATTAATATTGTTTTTCTTACTATTATTGACCATTTTAAATTGACACAAACTAATTTTCCTAAGTTGAGTAAAAATTTATTATAATAGTACAATGTTGGCACCACTTCAAAATCTATAAGAGGAAATATTTTATAAGTCTAGTTGTGTTGTTCAATTATCAATTTTTTTTTTTAATGAATTAGAGTGCAACAAAATAGCAAATTTGATTTATATCAATTATAATAAGGAATATTAAGGAAAACTCACTTCAAACACTATTACAAGTGTCCAACATCTATTCATTAAGTGTTTAAATGATTTATATTAAATAGAATACTAATTAGGTACCCCACTATTGTTTTAATAGACCAAGGATAGAAGATGTTTTTAAGTGTATTATTGTATTTGATTATGCATATTTGATATGGTGAGAAGTCATGTTGGTCAAATAAATCTTTGAAAACTTAAATATTTTATTGAAACTTTAAATATTTTATGGCAATGTCATGTAATTTGTATCGACACATGATTACATTGAAATACTAAATAATATAAAACTCCAAAAATAATATGAAGGTAATATTTTATATACAACAAATATTGAAAAGTGTATCTGAATGTATATTAATAGATCCTTCAAAAAAAAATTACATTCATGAATCATATAAACCTAATCTTAATATATTTGTTCTTGCAATGTTCTTTCTTTGGCATCCATGCCCACACTATGGTATTAATTAGAATAGAACCAAGTTCTGTGTCATCAGGATTTGGTATCCAATATTGCTCTAAAAAATTTCCATTGTATTTCCCTGACATAGGCTTCCACTAGTCAACCTTTGCATGAATATTCTCAATTTCATTATCCCTAAAGGTATTTGAGATGGATTTTTCCATCCAAATAATCTCTCATGCATCCTCATTTCCTGATCTAACTAGCAACATCCTTCCTTTCTCAACATCAATCATCAGATTGAATGTTGGCTTTGGCTTGTTTCATTTGGATCCAACATATATTGGTTCATCTATCGCATTATCAAAATCTCCATCCATAATACTTGAGATTACATGGAGTGCATTACAATCAACATCAATGCTTTGCCTTCTCTTGTGCTAGAAATCTTCAGAAGATGAATCACTTCCATCTATTATTCTATGATAATTATAGATTCCATCTAATGTATCAAGAACGCTTTCCCAATACACTACTTTATTTTTCCATTCCTCTGTAACAGTTGGTGAATCCTCATTCCCGATAGTGTCTTTCCACATTTTTATGTATGATGTTATCCCTTTGTTTAGTTCTTTTAAATAGACATCATTCTGTTTGGAAGCTCAGAAATATGTCTTCCCTATGGGAATTATACATTAACCTTCATCATCTCCATAACTCAACTTGCTTTGACCACTTAGTATCTCTAATTGATTCTTTGTACCTTAGTATTGAAACATCATTGAGTACAAGAAATTGGAAGTATTGGACATTAAGCTGTCTAACTAGTGCATTTTTTCCCTCCTTGGTGCATCCATTAAGGAAACTTTTGAAGTCATAGACCTTGTCAATACGTATAGGTGGAAACACTCGATTTTCTTCAATTATGCGATATGTATACATCATTTTAGGTTACGAATATATATCTTTACTTTTTAGGTTGGAAGACATTCTTCTGTAGTTTCCATCTATGTATTCATGAGTGTGCCCCATAGGCAAGAACCCAACCTCAATAGTGATGAAGACACCAAGTGCAGTTAAAAGTGATAGAAACATGAAAAGATAGCGATTCTTATTATCACTTGTTGCATTGTCCAACTGTAACAACAAATGTCGAGGAAGAGGTTTAAAATCAACATTTTGACTTTTTGATCTTCCATGAGATATAAAATCATCCTTGTACACTTGAAATTTTGAGTAAATAGAGGTGTAAAGTAATGCATTTGTAAGTGAGTTTCTTGAACTTCCACTTTCATAAAGTAGATCACCATACATATCCATTTATGGGTCTACAAGGTCCCTTAAGCACTTTGCAAGGGATGTAATAATAAATTGTGATCCCATATATATAAATGGTAAAGGGAAATGACCAAAACCTCTTGTCTTATGCCCATGTGTAAGCATACCTGTCAATGGCAAACCTAAATTTGTTCCTACAATATATTTTGATTTGACATGTAGCCTTGGGATTGAAGTCTTTGTTTTGTCCATTTTATCATGGATAATGCTCAAATACCCCTTTGGAAACTGCTCTAACATAATTATGTGGGCATAGTAGCATTATCTTCCACACATAACAATCTTGTTATGTTTGTTCAACCTATCTCGTGCCTTTTCTTCCAACTCTTATGTAGTTTATGACTTCATTTGTGCTTTCAACACAATACATTCACTGCATTTACTGAAGTTGGTGTTCTTTGAAAATGCCACATCTCGAAACTTAGTATTCCAGATCTTGCTCATTGTTGACTATGATATTGATGGGTAATTGAGCTTTTGAATAGCCTCATTGATCTCTTTTAACAAAGAATTTTGTGTGTAAGTCGAAGGAAGCAATCTTAAAGGAGAATATGTTCCATCTTCTTCAACTTGACATGTTTGGTTTGGTGAAAATTCTGAATTATCCTTTACAATTTTGTGCAATATTTCTATGGCTGCCTTTGTGTGAGCTCGTGCTTTGAATGTGTTGGTGTTAGTATGAATAGCTTTTATCTATCCATGTTGGAAATAATGTTGGTAGTTATAAATGTGCTTTGAGGAATCTTATGTATCTGATACCAGGCTTTCTTACAAATAATATTCCCATTAAATCTCATGTCCTTTACATTTCTAGCAATAGGTGGTAGGCCATGGCCATGGCTCTTTCACATGACTGTGTTTGACATGAGTGAATTTAAGACAAATTCCCTAATACCATTTTTATTTATTGGTCTCATACCCCTCCTAGTACCTAGAATGGACTTCCTATCCACATGTTGAAGACAATCTTTTCTACAACATACACTTGTTGCCAAAAGTTGAATTGCTTTCACTTCATCTATTTTTGTTTGACATTTTGCAATTTTTTTTGTAGCTATAACTCATTTAATCCTTTTATATGGCCTTGTTACATGCATATCAATTGAGTTTCTATCTTTTTCATTACAAATATACCCATCCCATTTGTTTAAGGGATTTGTGTCCTCTATAACATCCCATATCACCATTTCCTTGGGTGGCTCCTTGAACTTTTCCTTGACCCTTAATATCACACCTTTGTTGTCCACCAATTTATTTATTGGCCATCTAACCAAACAGTATATAGACTTATCCCCAATTCTTTATATCTCACAATTTCCATCTATCTCTTCCAAAAAAACACCAAATTCCATTTCACCTAGTGTTTCACCCTCAACAATGTGCTGCTTGCAAACATTAACTAGCATTCCTTTGGCAATGCACATGCTTGTTCCCATGCATTCATGTGTAAGAGAAACCTTTGTACATATGAATCTAACCCTATCTTGGGGAATATTTATGGCATGATCATGATAGTGAGGCTCCAAATCTGATTCTGGCCAAATCTCATAAGATTACAATGCACCCCCTAATGTATGCTCAAATCCTGTTGGATGTGGTAGAGAAGCATCATGTTTTAACACCTTCTCAATTTTAACCACTATGCATCCTTTATTTACCATATTTATATGCACTTTATGCCCAAGCTTTGTATTGAATATGGAGCCCTCACCCAACTTCAATCCATGTTGTAGAAGATCTACCTTGTCTCCAATAGAAAATGTAGAAGTTCAACATTTGCACTTATAAACGAATGTAAATAAGGTTAGTATTTACTCAATAAAACATTTACTATACTATCAATAATATTTATCACATGCCTCAATATTTTGATTTACCTATGTTGTGTCTCAAATCTATGATCTTCCATGGATGTATGTCCCCTTCATTAATGTCCTCAATCAATCAAATGTGGTTGAGTGATACCAATTATCAAAATTGTAACATAACCTGCATTAACCCTTTCTCCAACATAATAAGTTCTAGACTCTATAGATTTGACCCTTCCTAGCCCAATGACTTGATCATTAATAAGGAGATCAACATAGTCCCCTTTTGCTAAAATTATATTTTCCATTGTAGCTTGTATCAATTCTGTAACAAAAATTAAATTGTAACATGTAATTAAAAGGTTGAACCATGTAAAGTGTGACTTTATATTTTTGCAAAAACACAACTTACAAAAACGTAATATAGATGTAATAATTTAAATAGTATGGTAGTCATATTGTATGTAATGAAACATTGTTTCCCACCATCTAGTGACTACTACCAAAAATTACTTTACATACAAATTACACAAAAAATATATATATGAAGATCGGGAAATTAGAGATGTAGATAGTATCATAGAATGAAAAATATAACCTCATATCAAACCACCAAGTTCCTATTTAACTTTAGAAATGAAACTTGTAGTCTTGATGCATGTGTATGAATAATGATCATAATAAATTTGTAGAAGTTGAAGAACCAAAACATGGTCCTTTAGAAAATATAATAAATTCCAAGATCGATGCTACATAAGATGTCTAAAATCCCCATGAGAAGGAGAAATTATATTTATATTTCACTTAGTGAAGATGTTTGATGTTTGAACTTGATAATTGAAAGCCAAACTAGAGGTTTTCTTCCAAATAAAAGTTTTGTTATTGTAAATACTTGATAATTCTCATTTTTATTCTAAAAGCAAAGAAATTGCATTGGAAGAAAAATGTAGTATACCTCAATAAGACATTTATTCATAAACTTCAAAATTATACAAAGCTCACATTATTCTCCATGGATCAAATAATTATGATTGGATTATTGTGTTTGTGCCAAAAGGAAAGCTATACCATTATCTTTCCTTCCAACTCAAGCACAAATGTAGTGCCAACAATAACATATATTTATATACGATTATTTTGCACTATCATTGATCTTCATAAATTGTTCCAAATTAAATAAAAGGGCACATCAAAAGCTATAACTCTAACTATTGTGATTATTTAAACAATGTCACTCCTAGAGCATTGGTTGCATAAGTGTAATGGTGTCTAGAAGAAAGCTAGTAATCACTAGGTATCCTTCTTGCACAATCACAAATGCACTGCCAAGAACAATATCAAAGCACTAACCTTGGTGAGGGTGAAATTTTGATAGTTTTCCTTTTGGCACAAGAACAAAGATCTAGTGCATTCTATAATTCCTTCTAACACAAATACAAGCACATTTCCAACAATAATTTTGCATTGTGAAAAAAAATTAACGCATGCAAGATTTACTTCTTTCACAAACACAAACACATTTTCAACTACAAGATGAAGGAAATTTAACACATTCTAACCTTCCTTCTATCATAACAACAAACATATTTCTAATAACAACATTGCATTATGAAGGAAATATAATGTGATAGATTTCCTTCTATCACAAGTAGAAGCCCATTTCGAACAACAACAATGCACCTCAAATGAAAGTTAACAATCAATATCATTGGTTCTACTACAAACAGAACCATATTGCTAGAAGCAACATTACATGGTCAAATAAATATAGCACATGCTAGATTTCCTTCTAGCACAAACAAAAACACATTGCCAATAACAATATTATAAGGTGAACGAAATCCACCACACGCTAATTTTCCTTAAACATAAATAGAAGCATATTACTCACAAAAACATTGTAAAGTAAAAGAAATCTTACACATTCTAGAGTTTCTTCTAGCACAAACACAATCACATTGTCAAAAACAACATTGCAGGGTGGAAGATATCTAGCATACGCTTGATTTACTTCTAGCATAAACACAAGAAAATTGCCAACAATAACAATTTTAGGGCAAACGAAATCCAACACGTGATATAATTCCTTCTAGCACAAACACAAGTACATTTCCAACAATATTGCATTGAAAAAGAAATCCAATGCAAATTATATTTCATTCTAGCACAAATACAAGCACATTGCCAACAATAATATTGCATTGCAAAAGAAATCTATTGCATACTAGATTTTATTCTAGTACAAACACAAGTAAGTTTCTAACAACAATAGTGCATTGCAAAATAAATTTAGTGCATGTTAGAATTCCTTCCACCGTACACAAACATATTGCCAACATCAATATTGTAGGGTAAAAGAAATTTATCTCATGCTATATTTTCTTCTATCACAAACATAAGCATATTTCAAATAACAATATAGCAAGGTGAATTAGATCTAACATGCTATATGTACTTATATCTCAAACACAAACATGTCACCAATAACAACATTGCAAGGTGAATGAAATCTAACACATGCTAGATTTCCTTCTCTCGCAAACACAAGCACATAAAAATATTGTAGGGTGAAAGAAACATACCACATATCAGATTTACTTCTAGCTCAAACAAGCATATTGCCAAAAACACCATTGCAAGACAAAAGACATCCGGTGTGTGATAGATTTCCTTCTAGCACAAACAAAAACATATTACATTGTAGGGCTAAAGAATCTAGCTCATGCTAGATTTTGT
This sequence comes from Pinus tabuliformis, assembly GCA_031772625.1. Classification (NCBI taxonomy): domain Eukaryota; kingdom Viridiplantae; phylum Streptophyta; class Pinopsida; order Pinales; family Pinaceae; genus Pinus; species Pinus tabuliformis. Next base: position 1,024,298,887 of record CM062816.1, on the reverse strand, counting down.
TATAGCAAGAACACAAACATATTACCAACAACATTCTAGGGCAAAATAAATCTAACACATACCAGATTTCCTTTTAGCACAATCACAAGAACATTGCCAATAACATCATTTTAAGGTGAGGGAAATGTGATGCATACTAGATTTCCTTCTAGCACAAACAATTGAATTGCAAACAACAACATTGCAATGTGAAAGAAATCTAGTGCACACTAGATTTCCTTCTAACGCATATACAACCACATTTTCAATAAACTCATAGAAGGGTGAAAGGAATCTAATGTATGCTAGATTTCCTTCTAGCACAAACATAAACACATTATAACATTTCTAGATAATAGAAATCTAGCACATGGTAATATTTACTTCTAGCAAAAACAAAAGCATATTTCCAACAACCACATTGTAGTGAAAAAAAATCTAATGCATGCTAGATTTGTTCGGGCCAAAATAGAAGCATGTTGTCGATAACAACATTGCAAGGTGAAGAAAATCTAACACATGTTAGATTTACACATAACAAAAATAGATTGAAGTTGATTAGGAGATAGTCTTTTAGGCTTCCCGTGGCCAAAATGAATAAACTTTATTAGTAGAGATCTGCAAGATCCCACTCACAACTTGAGCAACAGATAAGTCCACACGTGAAGTTAAAGGATCCTTTCTAAGTCTTTGAAATTCCACCATTACTTCCACATAGGAATCGTGAAAAAAAGCCATCAATTCCTTATTCCAAGAGGCAATAAGTTGATTGTGTGTGTCAAGTTTATTTCCTAAAGCAGTTATGAAGGCTTCATTTTCAAATAGATATCGCCCCACATTGTGGCATATAAGAAAACATAGAATGATCGTCACTAGCATGTTGACTAAGAAATTCAATGGAAGGGGGGATACGTTGCAATTATCTAAACAAACCCTCGTAGTTTTTCCATTTTGGGACACATTTGTAGCAACACCAGCAATTTGAGCCAAGTTGTAAGACATATACCTCCTGTCCAATGCCACACTTGTCTGTTCGGAGCCAAAGGTAATGGTAACAAGCCATTTGTCGGTAATTTCGCTCCCATCTTCAACTATGCATACATCTATAGTATGCAATTTTTTCGCAACACTTGAGCAACTAAATAGATTTGATATTTTAAATTTTCTCCACTTTTTTCTTCTAGAAATAAACTCCTTAGAATGGAAAATATGGGACCCACAGAGATAGCGTATTTTTGGCATGGAAATGATAATCCTCTTTCCCGAGTTGACAATAACACCTATTCCACTGACATAAAAACCAATAATACAACAACCATGATCTTTAAATTTGTCAAATAATCATTTGATTCCCTGATGACCACTTTCAACAACGTCTTTTGTAGAGTTAGAATTCGAAGGCATACAAATAATTGTAGAATCAGATGAGCCACAAGAAAGAGTTTTGCTAACAGAAAGTGGAAGAAATTGATCTTCGAACCTCCCAAGCAAATTTTTACCTCGTAAATAATACATTTTTGAACTAGGTGATCTTGAAGGTATAAAATGACTAGGGTTCAAAGATGTATTAAGGACCAAACCCAAAGGATCAAATAAATAAAGAAATCCATCAGAAACTATCAATGGAAGGTCACATAAAAGGTAACAACTCAGTAAGCCTAAGCCATAACTAAGGGTTTGACCTCGAAGTTTCCATGGAGGATTAATATGGAGAATGCATATTTCCTCCATACTTAGCATAGTCTCTTCAAAAGTAATCATGAGAGCAGGCCCCTCGAATTCACCTAGATTAGGTTGAAGTAAAGATTGTCATGGGTGATCCCACTTATCATATATAATGTGTAATTTCTTTGCTTGGCATTGGTCTGCTATCTTTGACAGGTCAAACAATATAAGGTTATCATTCCCATATCTCTGAAACAAGTCAGTTATTCTAGTATGATCCATACAAGGAAAATCTTTTGACATTTCTTGATCTATAAATGGCATATATCGTAGTGACTTTTCACCAAGTCACTCAGCCAAATCATTGCTTATAAATCAAAAAAGTGCAATTGTGATTCTCTGTTGTGAAGACCCATATGAAAAGTGGTGTCATGATGATAAGACCAATGCAACTACTACTAGGATACCCACTCACCTTTCCCTTTATCCTACAAAACACTCCAAGGTGTGAAATCCCTTTTTGGCCAAGTGTTTGCTTGTAAAATGGGGAAGTAATGAATAATTTAAACTGGCAGAATAACTTTCTTTGGGAAAAATAGGATGGAAAACATGAAGCCTCATCTCCTTACCAAGCAAGGCTAACTAGGCTTGATTGATATCCATGACCGAGGAAATATATTAGTGGTAAAATTTGTTGTTTTCACCATGATTAGTGATGAACCTTGAAAGACACACGTGCTATCATATTCAAAATGTTAATAGTTACACATCCATGGCATCTCTGGTTCTTCCAACTTCTATGACATAATTAGTGTAGTTGAAGCCTTAGAGATTTCTGGATCCAATGTTCTTAGAAGAATGTGGTAGGGTTAGAAGTTGGTGTCCAAGCAGTTACTCACCTTTATCACAAGCTGACCAACCGGTTTTCCTATTCTATATTACTCTCAAGATCTACTTACATGCCACAAACAAAATAAGGTATTGTAAAAACAATCTCTCTCTATTTATAAAGGAAAACAATCTCTGTGAAATGACTAAAGATATTTTTTATTTATTTTTGTAATAGTGGCCTCGAGAGCATTGCCGGAGAACTCATAATCCATTGCAGTGTTTGAAAATGACATAGGGCACTGATTCTCAAGCATTTCTTGTTTGTTAGAATGAACTAGGTCCTATAAAAGGTAAGTCTGTCAACCCAAAATTTCCTTGCACAACTGGAGGGTTAATCTAGCTAGGCTCCATCATGTTGGCTTGTTAAAATTGGAAAATAGGGCCAAATTCCACTTTGGACAGCTCCTATGGGAAATATTATTGCAACATTAAATTCCTCTCTTAAATAAGACCAAAGTCAATCTAAAGATCACCAAATTTGTATAAGGAAAATGGGTTTTCGAATTTATGTTATCAAGTAAATTTATAAGGTCAACCTGATCCTTATGTCAACTCATCAAGCCTAATGGTCACATCCCATGAGCCCCCATTTAATTGTATATATAGAGGTTTCCTCTCACCACATTTCGACACATCCAAGTGCATCATCCATGGCTCTAAAAAAGGTGGACATCTAAGGCAAGGATGTAGGTGTCAAGAGTCAAGTTTATGAAGATGTTTATCTCTATTTAGCGTGCAGTTTTCTTGGGAGAGAAACGCAGGTCTAAGGCACCATGGGTGGAGGCTAGAGGATTGTCTAGGAAGTTTAACTCTTGATTATGAGAGTGAGTTTCTTGTTGGATACAGCCGCAGTCAGAGGTATGCTCATTGGGTATTTTTCTATGCCATTTGGTGTGTTCAATCTCTATTACAAGCCACAGAAAGAGGACTGCTACAACAAATTATTGGTAAGTAGTTTGGAGGGTTTAAAATCCTTCTCTCTAGGCCACATATGCCCAGGCTAGAGCGTAGCTAGGTCAAGCACTCTTCCATGTGTTTTGGACTACTTTGTAATCTCTCAGAGGTCCAAACTGCAGCAAGGAGGAAGATGCATCTGAGAGGGAGTTCTACATCATGTTTGGGCTTGTCATAGTTGGCTTTTTCTCTCCTACAACAGGCCACAACCCTAGCTGTGTGTTACAAGTAGGCCGTAGGCCTTGACAGCCTTGGACAATAGGCTAAAATGCTGGCAGGAGGTCACAGGCCTTGGATCTCTTGGATGGGAGACCGCGACTCTTATCTTTTGTTTGAATAATAGTCCAAACCATCAACAAATTGGAATAGAGGTGTTTGGAGGAAGGCCACAGTCAAGTAGGGGTCCAGGAGCAAATAAACAAGTTTGTAACAGTTCAACGTCAAACCTTCTCAATAATTGGCATTATATTGGTTCATCATTATAGAGGTGTTTCAGCCCCTTAAGATCCTCGACCTGCATTATTTCTATGACTCGCATATTATGATTTTCATTCTATGAACTCTAGACCACCTGGTGTTCATAAGAATCACTACAGATCTCTCCAGTCGCATGAAAATGACTCATTATATCTACAAAACACCTTGATATGTAAAATAGTCTGTTCAAACTACATATTGGCCATGATACGATGGATAACATATGACACATGGACACACACTCTTCTTGTGATCTCTTCCTCTCCACTTGTCTTTGGGTTTTGGTGGGAGGAGAGATCCTAAGAGACTATGCAGCCTTAAGAAGAAGATGCCCTAGCTCTACGTTGTCATGGAGAAGACATGCGCTAGATCTAGATGTAGCCAAGGGAGAGAAGGATCTATGTTGTCCTAATACGGTAGAAGCATACCATGGAGGACAACTCTTATGGTGGATCTACACAAGGTTCTACATAGTCCTAAATGGGACCTTTCTACACAACAATACGAAGCTTAAGTACGCTACCATAAATGATGTCATACCTTAATCACAGAGATACTAAGATGTTTCCCAAATACCCTATGGAGATGACCTTAAGGCCTAATGCAATCATGAAGGAGGACAACCCTAACGTAGTTAAAGAGAATTCTACATGCTGGTCTAAAAGAGACCTCACAACAGTTTTGTGTATGCCCTAGTCACAATCCGAATGCACTCTAAATGCTGGTCGTAATCCATAGCAAAAGAAGGGCTCCATGCTGCCCTAACCAAGGAGATATAATCCACCACAAGAAGAGGATTCCTATAAGCTGGAAAGAGGAGAGCCATATGATGCGTAATCTGAACGTTGTTTGGACAGGGACAATGTCCAGCTTCAAGCATATGACATGAAGTAGAGTGTTGAAAGATGTGTGTTCAACAAGATTGGACAAGATATGATTAGGACTGTGTTGACATAAATGCAAGTGAAAAAATTGTTGTATCTTGCAGACTTTGATTTAGATGGATAGAGAAAGGGGTAAAGGCAATAAAAAATGAAATTAATCACTTCATTGAAGACCAGTTGAAGGGGTCTACAATTATAGCCTAGCTGCTCTACTATGCTGCAAGCCATAGCAAGTAGATAAGGCTAGTGAGTATAAATGGTGCAACATAGTGCACAATGATGGGTACAATAGTGATGGAGTGGTGCAACACAGTGCACAATGATGGAATGGTGCAACATAGTGCACACTGATGGGTACAATAGTGATGGAGTGGTGCAACATAGTGCACATTGATGGGTACAACAGTGATGGAGTGGTGTAGCATAGTGCACGGTGATGGAATGGTGCATCATACTGCACAGTGATAGGTACAACTGTGATTCAATGTAGCTCAGTGATAAGAGCAATTTAGTGAATGGGTGTAGCATAGTGACGGTTGCAACATGATGATGAGGTGCAACATGGTGATGGAGTCACCTTGGAGGATTAGTTGAAGCAATATGCCTTCACCTGAGTCCAGATCAGCTACCTCATGTGACATCTTCTTTGAGAAGATCTCTACTCTTATTTTGATAAGTCAAAATGTTGACTTCTGATGTATATGTACTATCTCTCTCTTTGGTGAACTATTGAAGAACATATAAGAAGAATTGATCAAGGGTTTCCTGACATTGGGGTTTGTCCCTGGCTGGCGCCACATCTTGTGTCCTCTTGTCTTGGCTTGTCTTTTGCAATTTATGTTTATGTTCTATTTGCATTTTACTATCATGATACATGTGATTGCTAATATGGAATTGATATTGAACTAATATGGAAAATTGAAGTAAATTTTCTATCAGCATAGAACATACCTAAAATTAACAGATTCCGACATGTATTTATGGAGATATGAATTTATTTGTATTATTGATAATTTGTTAAGGTCGGCTAGCAAGAAAACTACCCCCAGCTCAACCTTAATGTTTCATTTAAACAGAGGATACCTCAAGTCATTTTAGGCACACATGATCTCATGATCTCTCTCCATTTGTTTGGGTTTATCTTCTGTCAAGGAGGACGTAGTGGAAGTAGTCATCTAAGACAGTCCTAAACTCAGTCATGAAGGAGATCTAGTTGCAGTTGAAGAGAAGCCCTAGCCATAGATATAAGGAACCCTAATGCACAGCTAGAGGAGGAGCCCTAAGCCACATCAAAAGGAGCCTTAGTCGCAGCAAGAGAAGGAGCCCTAGCCGCGAATAAGGAGAGACCCGAGTTGTAGCAAAGGCAGCCCTAACGTACTAAGAAGAAGCCTGAAATAAGCATGAGAATTTCGGGTTACAATGCAGTGATAGAGTTTTTTCCTAGGAATGGGTTAAGGACTGTTTGAAAGGCGGGGGAGCCACAACAATAAGGTGAGGCAGTACGTTGAAGAGATCTGTCCTATAGACTCAAAATAGATCAACGTAGTGCTAGATACATTTGTGGATTGGGTGCTAGAAAGTGTTGACAGCAAGGTGAGTTCTTGTAGGTTAGATATTACTCCATTGATGGTGTTTGTAAGTTGTTTGATGGAGGACCATAAGCCTAACTTGCTGCTTGGCTAGGTTGCAGGCCATAGTGAACAACAAGTTTGTTCTAAGGGTTGCATTAAGGGTAATCAAACCAAACTTGGACAGTGTGGTAGTGGTGGAGTCTCACCTTGGTACACCACTGATGAGCCTCCTCATTAGGTAATGATGTGGGCCTTAATACACCTCCAAGCTTATTAAAATCAACTCTTCTCATAATTACTTACATGTTTTAATTATATTTTTCTTAATGAGATAAGTAAAAGTAAGATGTATGTCTAGTGGTCTAATGTGCATTGATTGTAGGTTTTTGAGAGAAAATCATGGCAATTTTGTCTAATTAAGGGCAGAAACTTGAATGAGACAAGGAGGAGAGATTATAGGAGATAGATCCTCCTCATTAAATCTTCACTCATTCGAATATTCCTCAATCAAATCACACTAGCTCAAAGTTGCAAGCAGTCGAGTCATGGAGATCATGGGCAGCCGAGAGAGTGACAGGTAAGAGCCAATTCATCTTAAGTTTGGGAGCCAAGCCACCATATATTTAAGGAAGTTGTTGGAGACTTCAATTTTATAAATAAGGATGCCTAAAGCCTCATTAGGATTTAGATTTTTTATGTAAGAGCATTAAGCATTTTTGAGCTCAAACTTTGTGGAAAAACATTGTTATGTAATTTTTCTGATATGATAATGAGAATGAGCATTTCCTTGATCCAACACTGAGTTAACTCTGAGGGTTGAAGCTTTTGGGTTAGGGCCCAACTCTAGCAACAAAGGCTCCTCTTCTTCTACTTGTATGTTTAGGTTATTTCATAGATCAAGTGTTGAATTGGTTTTAGCATTATTTCATTGCAAGTAGTGGTGAATTTGATTATTTTGATTCCATTCATGCATTGCTTTAGCAGTAGCTTTAGAGATATAAAGGAATACCAAAAAGAATGATAACAGGTGGATTTGGCCTCACTCATCCCTTCAGGGACCATGGTTTGAGGAAAATCTCCTATTCAGCCCAAAAAAGACAGAATTCTGATTTCTTATGGAATTTAGGGTTCTCTGCTACTTAGGCCAACATCTTTTCAGTTTTCAAGAATAGGTTTCAATTGCCATTTATGATATCTTCAGCTTTTTATTAGATATCATGGTGTTTCACAATATTCTACAAGTATTTCCATGCATGAATTAGGCAACTAAATAACAAAATTCTGTTTTCTTAAGTTGATTAGAAATCTTACTTATTTGATATGATTTATGGATAAATGCCAGTAATTTATGTATTGTAGGAATTCCAATAGTGTAGGAAGATCTCATGCCAGCAACCCTAGCCTAACCTCATCCATCCATGATCACCAAAAGCCACCAAGTCCCTCAACCAATTCATCATTCCATAAGAACAATTTCCCAGGTTTGTTGAGCAAATCCAACCATCTTACAAACTTTGGGTTGAGCTCTGAGGAAATCTTGGCCACTCCCTTGTGTTGTTTCTTCCATCATTCACCTTCCCTAATCCCTATACCACCTTCCAAGTCACCCCTATTTCTCTTGGCTAGATCCTGTATGAATACAAGGGATATTGTAGGAGTATTAGGACATCTGGTAGGAAGCATTAGGACATCCTATATGACGACTTGTAGTCGCTTGTTTTGAGGTCGATTTGTGGAAAAAACATTCAGGAAGATAGGAAAAGACCCCTACTTGCCTCCCAAGCCATCTGAACTTCCATCACCATCTCTAACCTACCTGCCACATCACCAAGAAGATTCAACATTGACATTTTCACGAAAAAGGAAAAAAGAGTTATTGTGTTCATTCATATGCACAATAGTAGAATGTTTGGTTATTTCAGATTTCATGCCTAGGACAGTTAGGATTACACACATATTAGCTTAGAATTCTTCTGAAGCAAGATCTATTAGCAATTAGTTAGATGAGTGGTGTGTTTAAATCATTGATTTCAGTGTTTGCTTACCGCAATAGACAATATTTCAATTCTCCCAATTACTGAAAATTTCCCTTTTCTTCATTAGTAATCAAACTCCTTCTGAATCAATAGAAGGCTGGTTTGAGAAACCATAGTGGTCTATCACCAGCTCAACAGTGATAAAGAGTGGACCCATCGCATCTACTTGTGTATACAACACTGTCACCTCCAATTTTGTACAAACCCTGGGTCGATAAAGTAAAGTTGGTAGCCCCAGGAGTTGCAACATTCTTGCTACAATACTGGTGTTCATCAACTGCAACCTAAGAAGGCGTGCATTATTGACCATGTGGAGAATGAGGGCTGAAGGTTCATGCCATAACTCTTAAAGCAATGACAACAAGTGCAACAAGAAGACAACAACATTCTGGGAGATGTATTGGGTCAAGGTTTGACCATGTTTGGCTCAGGTTAATGAACATCCTATTGATTCCATATGAATGATATTCAGAGAAAGGTTTTTTCCTGTTTGAACAACATTGACTTCTCTGGTCAAGGCTTTACTTTTGTTGTCATAAAATATTAGATTTGTATATTAGTGGTTCATCCTTCTCCTGCTAAGACACGATCATAGGGTGAGTGGTCCAGCCTTCCCCTAGTGATTTTTTGTGTATAGGGTGAGTGGTTCAACCTTCCCCTGCAATACCCCATGGCGACATGTAGGCAAGATGAGTGGTTCATCCTTCTCCTGCTGAGACATCCTACCTATGTAGTCTAGGACTAATGGGAAGTACCTCTCATCTCACCAATGAGTAGGGAAATGAGGATAGGGACCACAGTACTATCGACGGACGCATCATGTAATACCATACTCCCCATGCTAGGATGACCTATATTGATCCATGATCAATTGGAACTGACTTCAGGTTAGTAATAGTGGTATGAGACACTCTCTTTTATTTAGGACTAACTTCGGGTCAGTAAGAGTGATATGAGACACTCTCTTTATATGGGACTGACTTCGGGATAGTAGAGAATGGAATGACACATTCTTAATCACTACTTCTTCTTCATAGTCCAAAAAAGGAAAGAAGAGTAGAGGAGTGTAGAGGAGTGCATTAATGGCAAAGATAGTACCGATTGAGAGATGGATTAGCAAATGGAGTTCTCCATAGTAGAGAGGGAGTGTTAAAATTGGAAACTAGGGCCAAACTCCATGTGGCTCACCTTATTTATGGTAGCTGATATTTTTTCCTGGATTTGTCTCTATGAGAGGTGTATGATTGATCTAAAGATCATCCGATTCCGACATGTATTGATGGAGATAAGAATTTATTTATTTATTGACAATTTGTTAAGTTCAACCAACAAGCAAACTACCCCCAACTCAACCTCAACGTTGCATTTAAGTAGAGGATACCTCGAGTCATCTGAGGCACACATCATCTCATGATCTCTCTCCACTTGTTTGGGTTTGTCTTCTATCAAGGAGAACGTAGTGGAAAGAGTCATCTAAGAGAGCCCTAACCTTAGTCATGAAGGAGATCTAGCTTCAGTTGAAGAGAATCCCTAGCCATAGATCCAAGGAGCCCTAATACAAAGCTAGAGGAAGTGCCCTAAGCTGCAACAAAAGGATCCCTAGCTGCAATAAGAGAAGGAGCCCTAGCCGAAACAAAAGGAGAGACCCTAGTCGCAGCAAAAAGAAGCCTGAAAGAAGCATGCGAATTTTGGGTTATAGTGCAGTGATATAGGCTGTTCCTAGGCATGGTTTTAGGATTGTTTTCAAGGTAGGGGAGCTGCAGGAATAAGGCAAGGTAGTACGTTGAAGGGATCTTCCCTATAGGTTCAGAACAGATCAACTTAGGGCTAGATACATGTGCGGATTGGGTGCTAGGATGTGTTGACGGCAAGTTGAGTCCTTGTAGGCCAGATACTACTGCATTGATGGTGTTTGTAGGTTGTTTGATGGAGGACCGTAGGCCTAACTTGCTGCTAGGCTAGGCCATAGGCCATAGCCAACAACAAATCTTGTTCTAAGGGTTGCATTAAGGGTAATCAAACCATACTTGGATAGCATGGTAGTGGTGGAGTTTCACCTTGATACACCACATCCTAAGAAGGCATGCATTATTGATTGTGTGGAGAATGAGGGCTGACAGTTGATTCCCTAACTCTTGAAGAAGTGACAACAAGTGCATCACAAAGACAAAAACATTTTGGCAGATGTATTGGGTCAAGGTTTGACCATGTTTGGCTCAATTTAATGAGAATCCCATTGGTGCCATATGAATGATCTTCAGAGGAATATTCTGTCATGTTTGACCAACATTGACTTCTCTAGTCAAGGCTTTACAACTGTTGTCATAAAATATCAGATTTGTATATTAGTACTATCTCTCTCTGTGCTGAACTATTGAAGAATATAAGAAAAATTGATCAAGGGTTTCCCCACATTGGGGTTTGTCCCTAGCTGGTGCCACATCTTGTGTCATCTTATCTTGGCTTGTATTCTAATGTTTGTGTTTGTGTTCTATCTGCATTTTACTATCATGCTGATGTGATTGATAAATTGGATATTGATATTGGGCTAACAAGAAAATTGAAGTAAATTTCTCTTAAGCATAGAACATACCAAACATTTAACATTCGACCTGCAGGGTTTACTCTCTGATTGGTTCACTAGCCCCTTCCATGCTATTAGGTTTATTAGAATTTAAAACATGAATGCTCCTGACTTGTAGATTTGTAGAAAATCCATCCAAATACCAAGCCACTCATAGGCACCAACATTGTGGAGAGTAGATCTAGTATGCATATCAGTCAATTCAGCAGGGAGAATTCTTTCTGTAGCTTTTGGAAGTATATTTATTTTTGCAGTTTTCTGAAGTATACATATCTAATTATATCTCGTATACATATCAGCCAACTCAAGAATTCTCAAAGGTTTGAAGTGCAGAAAGAATTCCCCCTACTATCAAAGGCACTCCTATAAGCATACATGTACCAAAAGTTGAAACAGAGACAAATGTGGGTGTAACAGAGAAAAGAAATGTTCTGATAGTTGATGCGTAAATGTATTTTTATAGCCAACTACATTATGCTTGCCTCAAAATTTCTAGATTTCAAAGAAATCTTGTCTCCCAAGCCTGCAAGTTCAAGATCCTCCTAATTTTTAGTTTCTCCGATGTAGCCTTTGTACTTTTGTCTTTTTATTCCATGATTGTGTTTTGAAATTTTTGTTACAATTTTGTAATTGGGAAATTTGGCAACATAACTACCAGTGACGCTGCCAACCCTGAAAATGTTGTCAAACCTAAGTTCTGATGTAGAATAATGAAGGTCATAACAACTTGAAGAGGTAAAGTCCAAATACCATGCATATGCCAACAAAAAGCTCCAACATTTTGAACATTTGTACTCGTGTAGTTGATAATTTGTCCATGTGTATTCTTTTGTCTTGACTGATTAGAGAGCAACAATATCTTCTTGTATATAGTAGTTGTTAATGTTGCTTTAGCCCGTGAAGCTAACTGGTGTTTTTTGTAATGCCCTTGTCGCTATGACAAAGATCCTAATACCTTTTCCACAAAAAATGCACAAACTAGCACATAGCCTTGACTTTCAAATTGTTTCTTTCCATCTAGAAAAAGTACAAAGGCACTTATAAAATATGGACCTACATATGATGTAGAAGTTTCCAGTGTTGGTAAGGATGTAATCAAAATTACTTCCTTCCAGGGAGATAGCCATAAGGCTTTTGCTAATGACTTAGTATGACCTTATACTGAGCTTCATCACTAGTGTACTCCTTTATGGATAGTAACTAAACACTGCAAATGGACCTCATTTGTCAAAAGTGATCCTAAATGTGAATATGTTTTCTACTATTCCTGTGATTGTCAACTCTTTTTGTGCCTTTGTCTAAGAAAGGTTGAATTTTTATTATGTATGGGCACAATGACGACTTGGAACTTTGTCTTGTGTGTCTGTGTCTAATCTATGGAAAACAATAAATATATATTCTAATCACTCTTGAATAGATTGTAAAAAATTATTGGCATTGCATGATGTTGAAAATAGTTAGGTTGATTAGTGTAGAGCTTAAGATGATATTGATTTTAATGGCACAACTGACACCATGAAAGAATCTGTGGAACAAGTGGTGGAGTAGATTGTGCCTAAGCAAAGGGTTGAAACAATGTATATGAATTTGGAAAAGACCCCCATGTAATGGTGGGTAAGAACATCAAATCAAGTTTCACTCATGGCATGATATGATAGAGGTACTTAATGATAAAGACCTACTAGGAATTGGGGCTCCACTAGGTAATGACATTTGGAATCTAGTTCTGTCAACAAGCCCCTACAATTCAGTGGTAATTCTAATCCAATGGGATACATGTATTACTGCGAAGTCATTAGGAGATATAGGAGGTTCCTATTTAACTATGGGTTCATAATTTTATGCAAACCTTAGAGCCATTTCAAAAGAAGTGATATCTTGAGGTAAAAGTGTAGCGGCAGACAACTAGCTAGGTTGAATTATGAGAAAGGTTCTACAACACTTTATATGACTCTACAAGGAGGAGGCACAGATTGCAAGTTTGATAGGGTTCATTTGGTGTTTCCAATAAATGGACCACCCACAAAGTCTAATAATAGGATCCCCAAAGGATTACCCATTAAAGGAACTTTGCCATCTGTGGTATAAAGAAACTGATTCCCTTTTGAAACTATTGATAATGTGGTAGGTGGTATTTATATGGAAATGAAAAGTATTGATCTCCTTGTTGTTTTGAGAGTTGTTGATAGTCTATGGGAAGATGGTGAAAATAGTGGGGAATAAGATAGATCTGCATTCTATATGAAGGATCATTTTTCAGCAAGGAATGTGTTGTAGTGTAATTAAATCTGCATGTTGTTCCAAAGATTTCTCAATCAAATAGATCTGCAATCTATTTAAAGTTTATTTCCTTCCAAACTCAGTGAATATCCAGTGTTGGGTTGTGAAAGTGTGCTTGATATCTAACTTGGACGAATCCTAGCTGGTGCAGAGTCCCCCTAAGGGTCCACTCAAGCTCACTACTATGTTATTGCTAATTCACTAATTTTATTTGAAGCAGCACTAGCAGTTCTAGTTCCAGTAGTATATATAGTAGTATACCTAAGAGCACATATATATATGCATACCTAGCAGCAGAAAAACAAAGTAAGTATATGAACCTTGAACCAAGCGAGCATCATGATCAACTTCTATTAAGGAAATATCTTGACATGTTGTGGGAGTCTCACCACACCAAACACATCTTAGAGACCCTCGTCATGACCAGGTTAGCCCTATAAATTCACTGCCTTCTAACGTGTTTGGAGGTTGCTAGATATTGGTTTCATTCATTATTCACAGGTCACAAACTTTCACTACCATATTTTTTTGAGAAATATCAGGAGCCCTAAAGGAGGAGGGTAGGGTCAAACCACGCCTCCATGTACTTGAATATGGAAAATAAACGCAGCCTTGCAGCCATTTTCTTAGTCCAGGTTAAAATTGCAGTCAACCCACATTACTTTCATTGGCAATTATTTGAACGCAGAGCCAATGTAACAAAAATTAATAGAAAATACAATGGCAAGCCCATTCATCTTGACATGATAGTATATCCAAGCCTGCTTTGGATGACACTTAGACATATAACTCTTGGGAGTGTAGAAGCTTTTATAAGGTCTCAAAAATGGATGTGATATCGAATAAATTAAGTATCATGATGTAATTGTAGGGTGGAGGGGGTCAGCCCTATCAAGACCTGGTTCTAGCCAAGCAAACCATCAACAGGTTTCTCACAATGCTCTAGAATCTAGATTGGGGGTTATTGGACTGCAAGGAGGACCACTGTGCAGTTGAATCTAAGGTTGGGAGGAGAGTTGCAGTCTTTGGCTTAGTCACCCAGAGATACGTGTCTATCACTCTAGCTAACCTTATGTTATAATTCCTGAAATTGTTATTGTGTCCAATGACTACATGAGACACATCTTCTTAAGGTGCAAGGATGATCACGTCTTGATAACAATTAGATTTCTAAAACAAATGTATACAACTGTGTGATATAGCATATATGAATACATCTATGAGTGTTGTTGTATTTATGTGTATGTTGGTGACAATATATCTCTGAGTGTGTGCTTTGCTCTATCTTGTTGTTCTGAATTCTCAAAACTCAGCTTCATATTAATAAGAAGTATGACCTTTTTTCTTATGGTAGTGATAAATTGGTGTAATATTACTCATGGCGAGCTTGATAACATATAACCCATACTAGATGGTTTTAACTTTTAAGGTAGTTGAGGTTACACAGACATACTTTTGTGACAAATGTTTTGGGTCACTGCTATGAAATGAATGGTTATTTTCTTGTGAGGTCTAGAACTCATGATTCTATGGAGAATCATGTTCTACATATTAGTAACTACTTATAGGGATTTCTAGGTCCCATATATGTATATATATAAGCTGGAGAATGTCAATAAACCTTAGCAATTTCTTAGTACTGGTAAAGATGTTGTCAGTTCCTGTCCAACTCCTATTGACCTAGGCACCATATTATGTTCCATTCATTCTATTTATTTTGTATTGTGCCAAGACTTGACATACTATTGGATGTGATATAAACATATATTTTTTGAAATCGCATACATTGTTCACCAATCTCTCTTAATAGACATTACGTAAGATGAATTGTATTTGATCAGTCTCTTTGTCTAATTTGCTTAAAAGTTGTCTTATTGGAATCCTTGAACTCCTGAAGTCAACATGTCGAATCTTGGGCATTAATCAAACTGTCCATGATATGTGCTATACACAGGTACTGTTTCGGTAGGTTTATTTAGAGTCAATCTAAATCTACATGTTTTATATATGGTTATCCAAATCACTGGGACAAGGCAACCCTTTTTGTACATTGAGTGCCATCATATGTGTAATAAAATGATGGACACTGATGCTTTCATTTCTTGAAAATTGTTATCAGAGGATCACACCTATTTTCTGCGGTAGGGTGCCTCTTTACATTCCCAAGGCAAGCAGCATGCAACCCATCTCTTTTGGAAGTGGTGCTTCCCACTATTTATGTAATCATTATTTATCTCACTTGTTCTTAAATGAATAATGCCATTTTATTGTTATTTCATAAATATATGTGTTATGTTGGGTTTATTATGTTGTTCTAGCAATGCGTGCTCCATTTTTGATAATTTTTGGCAGGGGTTTCTTGTTTTGACACCTTCAAGCAATAAGTGAACTTTTTATAGTGACCACCTCCATTTTTAGGTGTTGCTTACAATTTTGGATAGAAGATACTGGTGACAATCTTTGGTTAAACTTTCTTCAGAGTTGGCATAAGAACATTGGAGGTGCAATAAATACAAGTTAGTGTTACTACCTAGTGCTAAAACTATTAGGGTATGCCACAATAAAATTAAAGTGAACCTAGTCCATAGCAAATTAGACCTCTGGGAAGATTATGGGTCCAATTTTCATTTTAGTTGATGAAAAATTCACAGAGATTTAGCCAATGCAAATTCCCTCTGCCGGGAGAGACTAAAAGCAACAGGGCTTGGCAAATTGAGCATACCTCCACTAGCAGATCCAAATAAGGGGATACTTGTTACATTTAGGAAGGGGAAAGTTAGATTGTTATAGGTTGAAAATATAGAGAAGTCAGAGTAGAAATCTTAGATATAGAAAGTACATTGTTGTTATATATGTGCAAGGTCTACATAAGAATTCCATAACTTTTGATGGGAATATATATGTGTGAAAAGTATAGGAAAATTTGGATAATTGTTGTAAATGTATGGGATTGGGAAGTTGGGTTTTGGGGAAGCCCTATTTTTGCTAAGATGTGCTTCACATGAACCCTGATATTTTTAATTGCTTTAAGAGCCACTCTCTAGACCAGTATGGTAGAGATGTTTTAATGTATTGTCTTATCCTGTCCTCAAATCATTTTGACTCGGTCAAACTACATAAAAAAACCGAGGTGGGGGGGAGGGATATGTTACACAACAGGGGGACATGGGGGTCAAATGTGATTGACATTTTTATACCATTACCTTGTATATGCAAGCAGTTTTCCTTTAGGCAGGTGTAAGGCCCTTAGTAGACATCGTTATACTTATTGCAGCTCCAATCCCCACTATCTCCTCGTGTAATGGATTTTTAAACTTGTAACATGATTTTAAATATGATATTCACCATTAGTATGAACATTTTCATGGGGTTTTGAGGTTGTTTCTATGGACATATCATATATGTGAAGATGCAATTGAATTCAAAGAAGTTGAGAATATGCAGACGATTTGCAAGAAACCCTTCTCCAAGAGTTGAACACATTTTCCACTTGCAAACCATCACCTTTTACCTTAAAAAATTTACTCTCCAAACATGTAGTAACACCCTACAAGACTATCTTTTTCTCAGAAGTTGATTTATACAACTTGCAAACTGACCCCCAAGGTCACAATGTCTTGTACTGTAGCTTCCTTTGTAATGCAAATCTTTGAACTTGATCTTAGCAATTTAAACCCCCCCTTTTGAAGTTTATGGTCACCATCAATTTCCAAGTAATGGTATTTATCTTGGGCTTAGTGTACCACTTGTTGGATCAATGATGCTATCATTCCTTCCTAACTTGGAACGATTCTATCTCTCCTCATATAACAGAATCTGGATTGGGTTTTTGCACTTACTTTTGATGCAACATTTCTTGTTTATTAGGCTTTGCATTTAACTAGGGTGATGTGAATAACTACCCAGCTTGAAATTGAATATGCACCCATGTGCAGTATGATGTCATTTTTTCCCATGTAACAAAGTTTGAAAGTACCCCATCCTCCAATCCTGTAGGAAAGGGTAAGATATTTTGTTTATTTGTTTTTGACTAAGTGGAGTGTTCACTATAAATATTGATGTTTCATTTTTTTTTTATATAGTTTGTTTTGAGAAAGTCTGAGTAACAATATGAATAATTATGAAAACTTACATTGTAACTTTGTTGGAACATCCAAAAATATTTCAAAAAATTGAAGTAAGAACATGAATAACTATGAAAATATATACCCAAGGAATTATAAATTCATTTGAATATCCAAAGATAATAATTTATGTATCCAAAATTGAGTTGTTGTAAATTGATTTGTATACCTCATGCCTCTAATTGATTATGTATGTATGCAAATTTATAAAGCATAGGTTCATTCATATATCAAATTTTCTGATGCACTTTGAGTTGTAGTAGACTATGGGAAACCTGCTCTGCTAGCACCAAAAAACTGTGAAGCTTGATCATGGATCTCTTTCCATGCTTTATTGTGTGGTAAATGGGTTGTTATTACATATGTCCTCACCTAGGTGCCTGCTTGCCAAAACCCATGAATCTTGATAGTGGATGGAGGAAACAATTTTTTTTTGCAAAGCATGTGGAATTCCAAAGGGATCAGGGGGTGGAGGTGTGTCTCCAGGATCTCCTAGATGGCTTGAGACTGGTTTGATTTAACTGAAACGAAGGGTATGTGAAGAGATAAGGATGACACACAATGAGTTAATCCATGAAGTTTGAAGTTAGACATTTGGACAAATTGGATTACCTCTTTATTGATTTAACTTGGTGAAAGAGAGACATCTATTTCTATTGCTACATTATGAGACTCATGAAATTGCCTAAATTAGATGTGTGTTTCCTGAGAAGAGAGAGACATTTTTTGCTGCATTATGAGACTGAATAAATCACCTAAATTGAGTGTTACCTGAGAATGGGATGAGGTGGAAGATATGACTAGGTTGCCTGATAAGATGAGGCAACTTCATTTTTTAAAATCCATAGGAAAATTTAGTACATAAATCTATTTTCTCTCATGGAAGCTATGGGATATTTAAAACTTCAACATATAAATCTAATCGCTTTGGAATAATTGGTTAGAAACAAACAAAAAGAGTGAGTTCTAAATGTTCAAATCCAGAATTGAGATTTCTATGGTCTTGTATTCCATTTGTATTTGTTCAATCTCCAAAGAAAATTGGGAAGTGATAGTTAATGAGAAACAATCATGTTATGATCAACAAAGTAAAATTAGTTGTTGGGAGTAGGCTGCTTGAGCAATACTTTAGAATTTCAACTAAATAAGTCACAAGGTTTATCATTATGAACATTGATGTAGGAAAGATGGTACTTTTTGGTTGTGCAGAAAAAATAGATTTATAATTCAAAACCGTAGAAATGTTATCATGTATATCGAGAATGTTTATGTTTAGATTTAATAACAAGGTTCCAAGTCATTATGACAAAAAAATCCCAATTATTCAAGACAAAATCAATTAATTATCAATTTAATAATAATAAAATAATTTCCATTTTTCCTTATTACTTTATAAAAGGGATATAGTGTCTTGATGCTACTTTATTTCTTTGGAATTTTTGGCTAGAAATATTTATTTTTGGGTGAAATCTTGCCTTTTGTTTTTGAATTCAGCTCTTAAAAAACCGCCACTATTATACAAAATTCACAAAACAATTTTTTGATTCCAATGAATTGTGAACAAATTGCGTAGGCATATTTGACCAAACAAATACAGCCAAAAACTGTCGAAAACATACACTATGACCTATAAAAATGCACATCAGACTGTAAACACACTTGGCCTCTTCGAATGAAATTATTTTTTCATTTGGTTTTTTGTTTGCTTATCTCAAATTCTTAGGATGTGAGTCTTCTACAGTTGTGTTGTTTGTGCCTTAACATATCATTTTCTTATGTTCTTGTCACTGATAGCATCCATCCATTAACCAACTAATAATATATGTGTTTGGTGACTTGCAAAAATTTGACATGTGACATTCCCATGAAAACGTCCATGTAGTTGGAGAGAGGATAGAAAATTTTACAGTGCATTACCTATGGTTGTGGGTATTTTGCCTATTCTATATGTTGTGATCCTTGTTGGGTAGGTTTAATTTTTAATTTTCGGAGGTTATGGTGCTACTTGCAAGTAATTTATTATTTTTTTGGAAATTTAGAATTCAATTATATTATTAAAGTTATTATAATTTTAAATATATTTTTTTTCTCTGCAAAGACTAAAATCTATTAACTGAAAAGAGGAATAATTTTACAAGGAGTTGAGGCCTCAAAGAACAGAACCCGAGAGCACTCAACACTGCAGAACTGCCCCCGTACAAAAAGAACCTCGGGAGAACAATTACAAAGAGCTAGAAGACATATATAGAACCCAGAGATAGACTCGTAGAATGTAGATAGAGACATTGACAGCAAAAAAGCCTAAGTACTTGGCAAACTGGCTGGTAAATAAACAACCACTTCCCTTAAGGGAAGCCAAAACAACAGGTTGAAGATGTTGAACCTTGATTGTGAGCAGAGTTTCCTGGAAGTGGTCATCTGAGAGATATAAAAACCATAAAGGGAGAAAAAACAGACCCAGGTGGCATTAAACTTCCACATCCTCACCAAGAGTCTTCTCCGCTACCAGACGCGCGCTGCCAATCCTCAAATTTTCATTGCCACCCATCTCGCTTGCTGGGTTCACCAAGGAGTGACTTGTAGCTCCAAAAGTCCCTTCCCCGGCCACTGGACTTATGTCTTCAAGAGGCGGAATGCTTTTGGGAATTTCATCCTGACCAAACTTATCATTCGTCCGATTCTCCCGGCTTCCCTCATCCATTAAATGCTCACTACTTTGAGAAGGATCAGGAGCCATGCATGACAGAGGAGAAATTTGATTTTCTTCTTCCGAAAGGATTATAGTGATGTGAGCAGTAATCAAAGGCCTATTCAGATTGCTTTGGAATTTGAAATGCGTGGTTTGGAAAGCACTATTTGGAATTGGCCTGCGCACAGGGCTCGGAGGAGGCACATCCACATGAGAGGAAGGAAGATTGATAGGCGATTGTTCAAGGTCCACAGAATGACTAGTGGTAGGACATTTACTGCTTCCACGTCGCCCCCGGAACGATTCCTCCGACCATGGCGAACCATTATGAAGAGCGAAGGAGAAGGCACAGAGAAACCAGAGACAACAACAGGGGGATAAAATGATTGACACATAGACTGAATCAAACGCACAGAGAATGCCCGAGACGAAGATGCAACACATCTAGTTCTAAATCCAAGAGCTTTAGAAAGCTTACCCCTTAAAGCCGTGCTAATCCTGCTGTGGGGAACCTTAGCATAATAGTACATCTTCTAGAAATCCAGAGAGCCGGCCTAGAGCTTTCCTCTGTTTGCAAGGTTTTTCCTGTCACCAAAAACCACATCAAACTAGGGCTCAGAACAATAATACTGAGCGCGAGGTGTGAAGAGAACATACAGGATCACCATGATTATAAAAACCACAGTTTTTCTTTGAACATCGCACTCCATTAATGCAAAAATCCTACAGTATCCATCCTTAATAATGCTATCCCTCTTGCACGAAGTGAGAACCTGGGAAGCCATGCTGCCCTGCAGCTGGCAGTACCTAGTCTTACAATATGTCATTACTATCATTTAATTTGTTTGTGTCACTCGCATCTGAGGTTAAATATTTTATTTTAATTTTTTTTTTTAATAAATAATTTTAGTAAGCTTGGCAGATCCTTTCTATTCCATTTTAAAAAACAGGTAGGAATTACATAAACATCATCCATAATTAGATGGTCTCAACTTGGTCATTGGGAAACCATGTATGTTGGCCATCTGACAACATTATATGCCATCCAAAATATGAAAAGCTTAAGAATGTTAAGCAAGGCTATATAAAACTGAGTGTTTATGCGTCTCCTATTTACTCTATGTCTATAACAGAAAGATTAAAAAATTCATACTATTCATTTATACATAGAAAAATTAAGAGTCAAAAATATGCTAAGAAAAATGATAATCATCAAACGATTCAATTGGCGTCAAGTCTTTGGCACTGGAGCCCAATAGTTCAGTTTGTGGAAGGTACGGAATATGATTCTCAATACGACTTAAACGAGCATTTTTTTGATGAATTTGGCATTGAATGAGTTGGAATTCCTTGTCGATTTCCTATATTTTTGTTGCTAACTATGAAATTCCTTCAAAGCTCGATGTTAGAGCTTTTGCCGAGAGATTTTTCATCATCCAAAAAAGGTAAAGGGTCTGTGAAACTGGGTGTATCAGCCGTTGGTATGGCTTGGGTTAGGGATGAGATCCTACCATTCATTTAGCTCCAGTTCATTATATGTTTCCTTCTTCAATTCATTCTCCCAACCCAAAATAATCTAACGAGCATGGGGGTGTGCATTAGTTTTCTAAGACAGAGTTTCTTCCAATTTTAAATCACTGTTATTTATGCGACCTTGATTTCGGGTAGTTCAAGGTTGAGCTTGAGTTATTCCATGACCACAACCCTAGCCCTGGCTATGACTTTGACCACCCCTTGCATTTCTCCCTCGAGACGAAAGAGTGAGGAGAAAAAAAATTAGGGAAAATATTGGACTTGAGGGCTGCACTTGGAGGGAAAGTAAATATGATAGATGGACTAACAACCCAATAGACTACAAACTCAAAGATTTAGAGACCAAACCAACCATAGGATACTAAATGAAAATTCATTATATGGAAATATACATGAATGTCTTTGTGTTAAGGAGAGAAAGCTCCTTGAGAATTAAACAAGCTCTAATACTAATGATACCCTGATAAAGGCTGTCAAAATAAAGCGTAGGGGTTTGTTGGCAAGGAGACATAACACAAAGAGGTAAAGGGACGAGGCTAGGAGGGATTGGTCCTTCAACCTGCTTGGTTGTTATATGGAAATATGCAAAGATTTTTCCCCTTCATGCTTTGATAATTCCATGCCCTTTAGTGTAAATAAATAAAACAGAAAGAACATTCCCAAACACCTCCTAAAATTCCCATAGAATACATTAGGATCAACACTATATTCAATGACATCATCCATTTTCTTTGGTGCTTTCAATATGGAGTGAATGCAAAGAGATGATTGCATGCTCGAATGAAGGTTTGTGCAAAGCTGATTCAATGAGATTTGAAAACTCTCCTTGATTTGATGAATTCAGTGATGCATTGTGTAAGCCAACCCCAATTTGATACAACTACCCAACTTTTTGATCCTCTTCACTCCTGCCCAACATAACAATTTGAAAGTATCACAATCTGAAAATGTGAAAGAATGTAAAGTCTACTATAAGGGGGCCTATCTAAAAATGTGAAAGTATGTAATGTCTACTATAAGGGGGCCTATCTAAATGTGAAAGTATGTAAATTCTACTATAAGGGAGCCTTCTAATGCCCCCACAAGTTGCCACGAGGGGGCTCTTAACGCCCCCAAAAGTTAGTACGAGGGGGGCACCCAAAGTCCCCAAACTTTGCAACAAGGTTGTTTTAAACCACCCTCATAAGTTGCTATAAGGGGGTTGTAAGCGACCCTTGTACGTTGCTATGAGGGGGATTTTAAATTGCCCACATAGGTCAATTTTTGAGGGGGTTTCAAATCGCCACCAAAAGTGACTTTTTTTAGGCGATTTACAACCAACCTTGAAAGATGACTTTTGAGGGCTATTTCAATCACACCTAAAAGTCACTTTTGTGGATGGTTCATATCTCTTAAAAAACCTTTTTGTTTGTCCTCACAATGCCCTTAGTCTAGCCCACATGAAGGGCCCTCATGCTTAATCGACCCAACTTTTGAGGTTTGACCCTGACGAAGCCAAGGAGAATTTAACCAATGCCTCATAACAGAGGGCCAATGACTTGGAAAATAGGTTTCAACCAACCATTTGGGCTACCCATCAACGCTATCTCTTCAAAAACCTTCCCTAAACGTCTTGACATTTAGAGGTGATGCTTTGAAGGGAGGGGGATTCTAAAAATTCCACCCAAAAGTCACTTTTCAAGTTTGGAACCCCCCTTGAGAAGTGACATGTTTGGGGGCAGTTCATATGTCTTAAAAAATTGCCCCTAGAAGGCTTGAATTTTAAAGGTGATGCTTTTAGGGGTAGGGGGGAGGAGGCGTGATGGAGGTTTTAAAAAATTGCAGCTAATGTTAATATTGCTTTTAATTCCCACTTTTGGAGGCAGATTATGACCACCCCCGCCGTCGCCGCCCCCCCCCCCCCCCTAGAAAAGTATTTTTTATGTAGTAGTGGTAGTTATAATTTTTGTCTCCAAAAGTCATTCTTTTTTAATGATTAATTATGCTTTTCTTCTTTCTAGGATATCCTCTCAAGCACATGTTTCAACCAATTCTCAAGTTAATTCTTCAAATTACTTTTATATTTATTTTTGAGATTTATACTTCTCTAATATTTTGTAAGAGAAGGTCTTTCATTTTATACAGGATAGGTGATTCCTTGAGTTAGAGGAAAGGAATATCCTCCCCTCACTAGTAAAGGGATTTCCCTATAGAAAAAGAAAATGATTTCCTTTCTTGAGAGAGATACAAGATTTTCCTTATCAACACCGATTGCATTACCAGAAGATGCATCGTCAACATTGCAAATCGCTAGTGAAGTCTCTTTTTTAATCTTTGCCTCTCGAGTAATCTTCTTGTTATTCCAAGGAAATCCTCGGCCTCTCCCTTTCACATTAGCATTATGAGATACAACCTTAATTGCTTTTGATTTTTTCAAGAAATCAATCAAGGGTGCTTCCTTACAGATATTAGACACATCTGATAACATTGCACATTGTTTAAGGGGTTCAACAACAACACTGGATCCATAAATATTTGACTCCATTCCTACATGCTTTCCTTTTGGTTTACTTTGGGTTGGTGGAAGAGGTTGAAGGGGATTGTTCCACGTGGACTTTACAACCCTTGCCCGTGTAATGTGAACATTGGATGTCTGGGTTCTAGTCATTGTTATTTTGTAAACTGTGAACAACACGACTTTACACCTTTGAATTTGTGTAAACCTAGTAGCAAAATTCAGAGGTCCAGTCGGGAAATTTTACCAGTTATTGCAGCCCACCCAAAGTTCAACTAGAATGCTCAAATGTTAAAGTTCATAGTGAATTAAAGTGTGTACTTCTCAAAATTTTTTCTAATCCAAAATAGTGGTTGAGTCATATGCTTAATTACTAAGCGACGGTTGGTTTGAAAAAATAAATGGATTTTGTTTTATAGAATGGTCACATCTTTGGCTTCCATATAACGACAATACTAATCAAATTAAAATAAAAATCAAGAGGCATATGAAGCACACGATCACTGATTTGAATGATTCAAATGTGTTCATTGTGTTCTTTAATTCTACACTTTTTAACTACTATTTTGACTCTCTTTTTTGGAAATTTATTGTTGAATGTTCACCTTTTGTAGATGTGTGTAATCAATCTAAGATCTTTCACTCAAATTAGCTTGTTGTAAATAATCTATATATTATGCAAGAACATGTACAAAGTTATTTTCAAAATTAGTAAATTTAGATGTAAATTAGAATGTATGGTTTTTATTTTTTGATGGCTCTAAGTCGAGTTCATGTGAAAGGTCTAGATGCACTCTTAGAGATCTTAAAGGATACAAATATTTGATGTCTTGTCGCTTGGATTTCCCATGCACAAATAATGTCACTAAGTATGAGGCTTTGATACAAGGTCTTAAAAAAGTGATAGATTTGGAAGTTAAATAGCTCCAACTGATAGGGATTTACAAATAGTTATCAAACATTTAGGAAATTCAATTCATTGTATTTTAATCACCTTAAGAATTATATAGATGAGGCATGGATTATTATTTCTAATTTTGATACATCCAATATTAATTATGTACATTGAAGTCAAAATGAAAATGCAAATTTACTTTCAAACACAACTCCTATATTTATACCACCGGGAAACTTTTCTATGGACATGCTTTCTAATGAACAATTTTTTAGGCCTCCTATACCAAACAATATTACAAACTAGATATTTTTTGATGATGATGCCCCTATATTAGAATTCCTCACATAGGGAGATACTTTTAGGGGATCACCATTGATGAAAATCAACATTGTGATCAAATTAATACATTGTCTCTAGATGCAAAACTAAAGAGTGAGAACTTATTCTTAAATATGTGGTTCTAATGGAGAAGTATCATGACTCGGAAGATAATTTCAAGGGGGAACAAACTATAAATACAATACCTACGAAATGCAATATCAGGTAATGAATATCCGTAACAAATAATACCCACAAAATATTAATCTAGGTATTAGATACATGCCTATTGAGAGGGCTACATTTTTTCGTTTCCTCAAGGAATATACAGATTTTCTTCTCCTAGAATTACACTGATTCAAAGATCCATGACACTAAAATCATTCAGGATGTGATATAATTCAATAATTGTACGATCCTGTTCAGCAAACATTCTTAGATAGGTATTCAACAATATAATAACAAATGAAAATGAAACTCAATAAGTTTTAGAGGAAAAAATAATATTTGTCGTTCTTCATGTGCTAGAATTCTTTTAGAATGCAATCTTGTTATGCTATTGGATTTGTGCTAGAAGGAAATCTAGCACACGTTAGATTTATTGTACCTTGAAATGTTGTTATTGCTAAGATGATTATATTTGCGATAGAAGAAAATCTATTGTGTGTTAAATTTATTTTACATTAGAATGTTGTTGTTGGCAATACAATTGTGGTTGTACTAAAAGTAAATCTAACATGTGTTGAATTTATTTAATCCTACAATTTTGTTATGTGCTTGTGGTTGTGCTAGAAGAAAATATAGCACATTCTAGATTTGTTTTGCTCTGCATTGTTGTTGGAACCATGCTCGTGTTTATGTTAGAAGTAAGTCTAACAAGCACTAGATACGTTTGAAGGTATAATGTTGTTATGTTATTATTTGTGCTAAAGGAAATCTAACACTTGTTAGATTTGTTTCATCTTACAATGTTGTTATTAGGAATACACTTGAGTTTATTATAAAATGAAATCTAGCATGTGTTAGATTTCCTTTGCTTGATAATGTTGTTGTTGGCAATATGCTTGTATTTTTGCTAAAATTAAATATAACACATGTTATATTTTTTTCACCTTACATTGTTTTTATGTGCTTGTGTTTGAGCTAGAAGGATATTTAACACGCACTATATTTTTTTCAAAATGCAATGTTGTGGTTTGAAATTTGGTTGTTTGTGCTAGAAAGAAACATGATAGAATTATTTGACCTTGCAATGTTATTGGAATTTTACATGTGATTGTGTTAGAAGGAAATTTAGCACATGTTAGATTTCTTTATTGCAATGTTGTTATTGACAATATACTTCATTTTGTGCTAGAACTAAATTTAGTGTGTGTTATATTTCTTTAACCCTACGATGTTGTTATGTTCCTGTGTTTGTGCTAGAAGGAAATATAGCACAAGAGATTTGTTTCATCCTGTAATGTGCTTGTGTGTGTTAGAAAGAAATGTAGCATGCACTAGATTTCCTTGCCTTGTAATGTTGTTGTTGTCAACATGGTTGTGTTTGTGTTAGAAGTAAATCTATCATGTGCTATAATTCGTTCATGTTACAATTTTTTTGTCCGCTTGTGTTTATACAAGAAGGAAATCTAAAACACATTATATTTCTTTCACCTTGCAATGTTGTTATTGGCAATGTGCTTATCTTTGGGCTAGAAGGAAATCTTGCATGCACTAGATTTATTTTACAATGAAATGTTAATGTTGGAAATATGGTTGCTTGTGCTAGAAGGAATTTAGCATGTGTTTTGTTTTCTTTAGCTTGCAACCTACTTTTGTTTGTGATAGAATGAATCCAGCATCCACTAGACTTCTTTAGTCCAACAATGTTGTTATGTGCTTGTGTTTGTGCTAGAAGAAAATATAGCATGTGTTAGATTTATTTTAAATTGAAATTTGATTGTGTTTGTGTTGGAAGAAAATTTAGCATAGGCTAGATTTTTTATACTCTACATTGTTGTTGTTAGCAACGTGCTTGTATTTGTTGTAGACATAAATCTAACACATGCTATATTTCTCACTCTACAATGTTGCTATGTGCTTGTGTTTGCGCTAAAAGGAAATCTAACACATGTTAGATTTTTTTTTACCTTGCAATGTTGTTATTGCTAACATGTTTTTGTTTGGGCTAAAATGAAATCTAGCTTGTGCTAGATATGTTTTGTCCTATAATGTTGTCATTGGAAATATTTATATGTTTGTTTTAGAAGTAAATATATTGGAATTTTTTCTCACCCTACAATGTTGTTATGTGATTATGTTTGCATTAGAAGGAAATATAGTATGCATTATATTTCTTTCATCTTGTAATGTTTTTATTTGCAAGGTGCTTATGTTTATGATAGGAGGAAATATAACATGTGTTAGATTTGTTTTGTCTAGTAATGTTGTTGTTGGCAATATGTTCGTGAATTTGCACTAGAAGGAAATCTAGTACGTGTATTATTTTTTTTCACAATGCAATATTATTTTTGACAATATAGTTATTTGTGCTAGAAGGAAATCAAATGTTGTCTTGCATATTTTTATTTTTCAATATGCTTCTGTCTATGCTAGAAGGAAATTTAGCTTGCACTAGATCTCTTTTTTTCTTGCAGTGTTGTTGTTGACAATATTCTTGTGTTTGTGATAGAAGTAAATCTAGAACATAGTAGATTTATGAGACCTTGCAATGTCGTTACCTTCTTGTGTTTATGATAGAATGAAATATAGTACACATTAGATTTCTTTCATCTTACAATGTTATTGTTCGCAATGCGTTTTTGTTTTTGCTGGAAGAAAATCTTGTGGGTACTAGATTCTTTTTGCCTTACAATTATGTTATTGGTAATATGTCTTTGTTTGTGCTAGAAGTAAATCCAACATGTATTAGGTTTATTTAGCCATATAATAATGTTATTTACTTAGATTTGTGCTAGAAGGAAATTAACATGTGTTAGATTTTCCTTTACCCTGCTGTAATGATGTTGTTCACAACATATTTGTGTTTGTGCTAGAAGCAAATCTAGCACATGTTAGATTTCTTTCAACTACCAATGCTGATATGAGTTTGTCCTCCAGAAGGAAGTGTGCAATGCTTAAATTTATGTCCCTTTCGAATTTTTTTATTGGCAATGTGCTTGTGTTTGTACTAGAAATAAATCTAGCATGTCCTACATTTAATTTTCTTTGCAATATTGTCATTGGAAACATGTTTGTATTTTTGCTAAAAGTAATTCTAGCAGATGCTAGATTTATTTCACCCTACAATGTTGTTATGTGTTTGTTTTTTTTGCTAAAATGAAATTTAACTTACGATATATTTATTTCACCTTGCAATGTTTTTATTGGCAATGTGCTTGTGTTTGTGATAGAGGGTAATATAGAATGTTTTTTTTCACAATGCAATGTTGTTGTTGGAAACATGCTTATGTTTGTACCATATCCCATTCTTAGGCCACATATTCCATATGAAGGGCCTTCTAATCATTTGAGGGTTTAACATTTTTTATATTGTAACAATAGTTTATGTAGGCATGGACTAAAACCTCATTGTCTCTAAAAGGCAATGTCAAATTACATAAGTATGGAGATGTCTCAAGAGAGATTATTATTATAATGTTTTTATTGACAATGTTTTTGTGTTTGTGATAGAAGGAAATTTAGCATGCACTACATTTACTTTACAATGCAATGTTGTTGTTGGCAATCTTCTTTTATGCGATAGAAGGGAGTCTAGCATGTGTTACATTTCCATTGCCTTGGCAATATTTTTAATGACAATGTGCTTGTGTTTGTGCTAGAAGGAAAACTAGCTTGTGCTAGATTTCTTTCAGTTTGCAATGTTTTTCTTGGAAATATGCATGTGTTCATGCTCAAAATAATTCTAGCATGTGCTAGATTTATTTCACCATACAATATTTTTATTGGCAATATCCATGTGTTTGTGATAAAAATAAATTTAGGATACAAATATTTATCTTTTTTTGCAGCATTCTTGTTGGCAATATGCTTGTGTTTTTGCTAGAAGTAATTCTATCACATTCTCTATTTCTTTCACTTTGCAATGTTGTTATGTGTTTTTCTTTGTGCTAGAAGAATATCTAGAAGAAAATCTAATAATTGCCATAGTTAATGTTCTTTCATTGTGTTTTTATTTTATGGTTTCTAAAGCAAGCTAAGAATATACATGACTATAAAAGATAAATTTTCTGTAAATATGATGTTGTTGTAGCCTCTACAGTTTTATTTATTTATTCACAATGTAATGTTTTTTTGGAAATGAGTTTATGCTCATGCTAGAAGGAAAGCTAGTAGGTGATAACTTAACTATAGTCACGATTAAAAGAATATAATAAACTATTTGGGGGTTCCCTTTTTCTAATCAACACCATGATTAGCTATTATTGTGAGTTCTACACTTGTTATTGTTCTTGTTCATTTTTGTTACACATATAATGATGTGATTAGTTATAGTATTTATAAATTCATACTTTCATCAATAATTTGAAACTATGTTAATAATTTTTTACTTTATTTATTTATTTATTATTATCAAAAACCATAGACTATGAAGCTAGTGAGAATTCAAAGGAAGCATCCAAGGAAAAAGGATGTTCAAGAAACATGACACCAAAATATTTAAATAGTATGACAATTTTATAATTAGTGTATACTTTGTTACAATGGTTAGACATAATGCTAATAAATGGTCGTTGATTAGCTTATATTAATTATTTTATTATGCTGATGATGAAATGTTGTGCACCTTCTTCGAGTGTCCAATTAGAATTTTTTCTGATAAAAAAATTCTCTTATATCTTGATCAACCTATTTGGGATAAATGGTACACTATTTTTAATTGTTACCAACTAGGAACATTAAAGTGTTCTCCAAGTCAACCTGATTTTGAGAACTACAAGAGAAATAGTTTACACAATTTGACAACATGTACTCTTCAGCCCATCAGGGATTAACCATGGAAGAAATTTCTTCAGTAGCAGATAAGCTATTGGATGAAACCACTTGGTTTTTTATTCCACTTAATCATCGAACAAATGCCACAAAATTAAAAGATTATTGTTCTAAATTGCAAATCAATAGAACATTATTGGAGGCAATGGTTACATATTATCAAAGTCATGATGAGAAATTGAATGAAAATACTTTTACCACATTCAACAGTCTTGAGAATTATGAAATGAACGATATTATATTTTCCAACTTTTGCAACATTGTGGAGGGGTCTACTTATGTAAAAAGAACACATAATACAAAGATAGAGTCCCTTTCTTAGCAAGCATGTAGAGTCCTTGACAGAATGATAAATGGATCAACAAGTGTTCAACGAGTTAACAACAATTTTGAATTTGGTTGTCATTTTGGGGGCTTTGATATTTTGTCAACACTTTTGCACTCTTTTCCAATGTCAGTTGCAAGCAGTTTTACATAATAACCTTATTGTTCCAGATACACTTGCTTTTAAAAAAGAACCATTCCATAAGGATATAATATTGATTTTTTTTTTATTTCTTATGGAACAAATGAGTTGAATGACTTTACTACAATTCTCCTAGTAGAAATTTGGTTTTGTAATGATGTACACAAGTTTTTGGAAATTGCCATAAAGAACTCCAAGATCAACTATAAAATGACTAGTGGCATTTATGATTATAAGTCTCAAATCATGTATAGTTATGATATAGTTTTTACTATACATTTCTATATTGAAGAATTAAAAATTTTGGAAGCTTCAAAATACTCTCACACATTGGAAGATACATTAGATGAAAATGAGAGAGATTATGATTTCTGAATGGATTTACTGGAAAAACACCAAGAATGTAGTGACACAAAAGTGGTTATTACTCTCTATGCGGGGACAAATTTAATCAAGGCTTGTTGTACATATGGAAGAAGAATTGCATGTGTTGTGAAAACATAGTCACAAAGGATAATCATGTTGAATAATTACAAATATTTTCAACTATCAAATCCAGGATCTATTAACTTCTTAGAAAATTCAGGTACTACAATTTCTTTGTTGTTTCTCTCATAATACTTTGGATAATATTTTTCTCATATTTTTAATTGTCAAAGTGTTTACTAAAATGATAAATAATGGAGATTCTAAAACAAAGAATGATGAATGTGGGAAGAAAAAAAATAATCAATATAGTGCTTATGATGTTGAAAAAAGTTTAGAAATGGAAATAGGAGGAGGAGAAGTTATCATACCAGGTACATAATTTGTTTGGTTGTTGCTCTTGTTACATTTTGAATTTATTTAATTTCCATATTCATAACATTTTTGGATGTCTATTATAGGGAATTATGAGAAGAATGAAATTAATCAAGACAATGACCATGGAATGATGGGGATAGAAATGGGTATTAATCATTGTAACTCTTTTTTTTTAATCTAAATTATTATTTTTATTATCGTGAATCATAGCATTTCATTTGTTGATTATAGTTGGAAATAAAGAGAATGAATATAGTGACTAAGGGAATGTCCCACAAAACTACAATCAAGACCAAAATATTATATGGACAATTAAAGATGATTCATTTTTTGTATAGTTGTTTAATGAATTTTGTTCATTGTCACAATTTATAACATTTTTTTATGTTTATTATAGAGACAAGCAAGGAGAACAAAGACATTGATCAAATGAATGTGAAACAAAGCTTTAATCAAGGACAAAATATAATATCAGGTACTTAAAATTTGTCCACTTGTTTTCCTTATTATTTAATGATTTCATTCATTTTCACAATTCAAAATATTTTATATGTTTAATTTAGAGAAAAATAAAGGTAACAAAGATGATGATGAGGTGCAAAGTTACAGATATGAAGATAATGTCATATAAAATACTGATAACTTGTCTTCTTATTTATTTTATTATTCTTTGAACTCTAATGCTTGTAGCTACCATAACTTTGTACATTTTTATTATGGGAACTAATAAAAAGGACAAACTTAACAACCAAAATAATGTTAAAGGTGTGTGTGGGTGTGTTTCTTTTGAAGATTTCATTACTAATGTTTTTATTGGTATTGGTATTTGATTGAATGTTTAATAAGAAGTACTATTGGCAACTGATTGAATGTTTAATATATTTACTCCAAGTTCTATCAAGATGATAAAAGAACTTATTATTTCATCTATAAATAGTGAAAAAACCACTGAAGGTAAGTGCATTGTTTCAACAATTTATTTAGTAATTTTTGTCACATGAATAAAATGGTTTGACTAGATTATTTGTCATTGTGTTGCAGCCAAAATAACTGAAAATAAATTAGTTATTTTTGAACTAAAGGACATTTTTTTATCATAGCATCGATGATGAAGCAACAAAGAAAGGGCATATTTAGAAAATGGGAACTGATGTTGATTACACAATAGAGAAAAAATTATTTTGGATTCATCCACATGCGAAAACATTTTCTAAAATGTGTTTCAAAAATTAATATCTTGACATTGCAATTTGGATGATAGCTTTCAAAGAAAGCACAACAAGAGTTTTAAAAAAGTTGGCTTCAAAAACATTCAGGATAAACTTGTGCTTATGTGGACTTCTTAAGATTGTAAACCACAAGAGGGACATAAGGTCATTCCCAATCCAAGAAAAGTTATACACACTAAATCATTGAAAAGAGTGCGGGAAATGCATACCCAATATGATGCAACGAATACTATTATAGTGGATTGTTCACTTAAGGGCATGAAAGATAATCCCAAAGAAAATGTGATTCTTGCCCCTCCATTCATTGGAACAAATCAAGAGGATAATTGGTTGATCAATGAGCTATGGAGAATGTTGCATAAAGTTAAGAAGGCTACATATGTGCGAGCTAATTTTAAAGATATTCAATTACATTTAGAAGTACCTTAATATGACTGATGTCTATTTCATGGTATTATATGTATGACATCACGAATTATTAGTTTTATTTCACAACACTAATAAAATAATTGTTGATTTCATTTGTCATTATTAAAAGCAAAATACTTTTATTTTCCTTATTTTTGGGGAGATATTGTGTTGATAATAATTAATGATTTGAATTTCCATTTAATGTTTTCATATCAAAATTTCCCATGCTATAGAATTTTTTACAATGGATTACATTAAATGTAAAAATTAATAGATAACTGGTATATTGTTTGAATTAGATCATTACAATTATTTGTTTAAATTTTGGTTTAAGTTATCATTATATCTCTTAGAAATTAGTAATGTGAAGGATGGCCCATTGTATTTCTATAACATTTTTTAATCCATATAAGTTGAAAAACTATATTAGGTTGTACGTAGCACCAACAATAAACATACAATTTGTACTAAAATAAGCACCAAAAGAAACTAAGGTAGAGACTCTAGAAATTAGCATATAAATAATTGGGTTTGAAATTTAAAAATTTTATTATATTGTATGTGGAAATTAATATATAATTTATTTGTTTACTTTCACTAGACCATTGTAATT